>CM055960.1:32761911-33961911 GCA_029490685.1 Schizonepeta tenuifolia
ATTTGAAATATAAATTTTACGTACCAAGTAAATATCAATAGTTATTGATTCTTTAAATAATATTACTCTCTTCGTCCACGAAAAACATGCATCAATTTTATTGACATGGATTTTAATAAGTTTGGTCAAATGTTTTGTGAGTGAGGGAATGACCCAACATTATTTGTAGTATCGTGTTAACTAATGGTGTAGTGGTATTATTTTGTGTAAATATGTGGAGTTTGATAGTTAAGAGATTTTTTGTGGGGTATTATCCCTAAATTGAAGAAGCATATTTTTGATCTATGGATAAAAAAAAATTAAATGTATTTTTTTGTTCACAAATAAAATATATGATTCATGAAATATCTGGATGATTTTTTACAAAATACAAATCACGTGCAAACTGTCTACTAGTATATATAAGTGCGAGGATATGCACGTGCATGTGTCATGTGAGCTGTTGAATGATAAAAATTAGGTTGAAGTTGAATGAAATTAACAAGTAATGTAGAAGCGAAGATAGCGTGTAGCCGATAATCCCGATATGATTCATAGCATTTCTATAAAGCTTGCTATAATTAGGAGAATACTTCGTGACACACAAGGGTATATATGATCTATCGTCTTCTCACTTTGTTTGAATGATAAAAATATTCAGCCCCGGCCCCCTAACATCAAACTTAACCAGTAACATAAGTCAAGTCTAATGAGAGAGAGAGAGAGAGAGACCTAAGTCAAGCCTAATGAGGATTTAATTTCTACGAGAGCTAGAGAGGTAGCATAAGTCTACTGAGCGAGGATTTTGAGAGAGAGAGAGAGAGAGAGAGAGAGAGAGAGAGAGAAATGTACAATCGATACGAGATTCCAAATCTCGTCTAATTTTGTGCGTTGTGGCAATTAAGCTGGAGGTTTTCTATTAGTATATTTGTATATTTGATCCCAAAAGCTGTCAACAGAAGGCACTGTGATCAATTCCTTCATTAAGGAGGCAAAAATAACTCAAGTTATATGATAATACACCAAAGTGGAATTTCGTCTGAATTAATCACACAAATTTCAATTTGGTGATCACTGATGGGGAACAAGGGGAGAGGGGCGGGGCGCCTCGAATTAAGCTGAGGACAAGGACGTGTGAGCAAGGCGGATACCAATTACAATAAAATTGAACTAACAAATTACAATCATGGAATCTATTTAATATATATTTACGGTTCCGCTCCTCTATCCATCATTAATATCAATTACATGAATATATTCAATTAAATTACCTATTAAATAACTCCCCAATTTATATAGAAACATGTATTTCCTTATAATCATAAATTAATAGTATAACTTAACTAATCTGATGAATTAAATCTTCTGTCGACAAAGAACCTTCGACATTTTTCTGCCCAACATTTTCTTGTCCTCATCAAGTAACATGTATGTCGAAAAGGAAGTAACTGGTCACATTGTGTCCAAATATAGCACTAACTCTTTTTAAATACATCAATAATATTTTGCACATCGCATATATACATAGTTTAGAGCAATTCATTATCAAGTCTTCATCCATTTTTTTTTCAAAATACTATGTATATCATTTAATTTTTGTATAAAGTCCAAATATTCCATATATTGACCTTTGACAAGAACAACAAATTTCGTATAAATTTCCATTTCATGGTGCAAATGTTTATTGACATTAGTTAAAATGATTTAATGTGTTACATTTTTTTTCATTTCTTGTTATTTAATTGTTACACATTTTTGTTATTTAATGTTATATTCAATTGAAATACGTACGACAATTTAAGAATCCAATTATTGTTTAAATTCCCCTATACATGCGAACTTCTGAAATCGATTTAGATCCAAAAATCACAAACTGCAGCCTAAAATTAAGTAGTACTAATTGTTTATAATTAGCCCATAATATATATTCAAAAGCTAATTAGTAGAGAGATTTACTTCTGGATTTACTTTCTAAAACACATGTTCTAGGAGTTCCCAACATTATTGAACCTTGGGAGACTGCAATTAAAACTTTTTCTTCTTTTTCAGTATTTGAACCTCAACTTCTCATGTAATAAATCCTGAATTAATGTTTTCTTGTCCTTCTCTCTCAAAAATACCCAACATGAAAATTATTTAAAGTTGATAATTTAAAATCTTACTCAAATGTACAATTTCCTAAGATCACATCCAAAACGCAAGGTTCCTCATATGGGAAGTTATGGCTTTAAATATTAGATTTTCAGTCACCCAAAAAGGATACCTTAACTCTTTCCTGAAGCTTCGTAGCCTTCGGATCCTCGTTGAAATGATCACGTATATAAATATAATTTTGAAAGACTTAAAGTAAGTATGCAGGTAAGTAAAGAGCAAGGAACAATTTGACCACACATGTTACTTGACATAATTTAAAGAGAGCGTGTTAAAAGCTCTCGTTTACAGTTTACTTTTAATTATAGGAACAAATAAAAATCAGCTATAAGGTTAATTTAATAGTTGAGTGCTTTTGCAAGGGCAGGTTTAACATCACCAGGGTGCACTCTCCACTTTCATAATCAATAACTAAATCTTCAAAATGTCCTGAATGATATGACAAGTCACAGGTAGTAAACAACTTATAAGCTGTAACAGATTCCGTATTAATTAACTAACAAAGTAGAGGAAATAAAATCATAAGCCAGAAATTAAGACATACTCACTTCAGTTTCAAATATAAGATGTTTTAGCATTTTGCACAGGAATTAAGAAATATTAATTAACACAAACTTTAACAATTCATTACTCTTATTCCTATAAATTTTAATGCAATAAATTAATTCGGTCAATTTGCATTAGCCTTTTGGGTTCCTTTTGCAATGATATTTTAAAAATTGGAGCCATTTTTTCATCAAAGTTAATGAAAGTAACTCAAAAGACTAATTGAAATATGATCATCATTAATAATTAGTTGAATTGTAAAGTAAAATTGATGGAAGGAAGAGGGAGATTATTCTTAATAATTGAAAAAGTATTATAAAAAAAATAAATAAAAAGGACTAAAACATCTTATATTTAAAATCGGAGTATATACTTATCACCCACCCCCATTCTCTGGCTTTCTCTCAACCACAAATTTTCCTCGGATTCTTTTTCACCACTCTTGGCGGGCAAAATGCTTTCTTTATCTTTAAATTTACCTAAATGTGTGAAATTTATGTATCATCAAGCTAACAGAAAATCAAGGGTAATTAAAAAGTTTACACGACCAAAACATGTTACCACCTAATCAACATTGGAAACGGATGTTACATCTTCATCCTCCAAGAAGATAGCAGAAGATGGATTGACATCTTCTCCTGCCCCTCATGTAAACCAGGGAGCATAGCTACATATGAAACCGAAAACCCAGTTAGAAACATTGTAAATTAGCTTTATTAGAACTATCAACTTTTATATTCTTGACGATATGCATGCTTGTATATTCTTCAAGTTAGTAACTCTATTAGCCTTGTTTTGACCCCTACACATTATAATTTTTTATGAATCTTGCCTTAAATATTTCCTTTCCCCTCACACACGCGCACACACACACAAAAATGAACACAACAAAACACTTTGATTTAAAAATTACATAGTTTGAATGTGTCGTACAAATAAAGAAGTCACCTTGAGAAAGAATACATCTGCACGTTGCATGCAAGGATACAATATCTGAGCTACCGACAGTTCCTCTTTCTCAGAACGGGCCGTGATTGGACAACACCTAAAGAAGAAAAGACATAAGTGATTGGACATGAAACTTGGTCGAATGAAGAAAAATGATATTTTGTACTCCCTCCATTCATAAACAAGTGTCTTGTTGTGTGCTGGGCACGGAGATTAAGAAAGCTGATAAAGTTGTTTTTAGTGGGGTAAAAGTTAGGATGTAGGTGTATTGTTAATAAAGTAGATTAGTTTGCTAATCTTTATTTATTTTTGGCTCCTTTTAAATATATGCTCTTTACATATCTTTACAATTCGTTTTTTTTTTTCGCACGATTTATTTTAATCGCTCTTTTTTTTTTCTTTTTTTTCGACACAATTTTTTTCATCTCTTTTCGTTTTTTTATTTTGTGTGATGAAATGATGATAATATTTTCATCTCCTTTTGTTTAATGATGATTTATTTTCATCTCTTTTTTTTTATCACTTTTCATTTTTTTTTTTTGTAATGTTTTGTTTACAGTTTTTGTTTAATGAAATGATTGTGATTTGCAGTTTTTTTTTAATACAGTTTTTTGCATATGTGCTGTAGCAAAATTCGATAGGGTTGTGGAAATGGTAGCCCCAATCTACCAGATCTTCTCATCGGCGGTGCTGCTGGCGCAGGGGCTCTACCACCTCATCTCCACCACCAGAAACCACCTAAAATTCCCCGCCGATCACGTCGCCAAACCCTACCATCCTCTTCCCTTCACCACCGCCGCCTCCGCCCACCACCACCACCACCACCACCGGTGGCGGAATCTGTAGCTCTACCTCGTCATCCTCTGCCTCCTCATCTCAATCATCCACCAGCTTCTCGTCTCCTCTAACGTCGATCCCCTGGTCAAAGGCCACACCGCCGTCCACCTCTTCTCCTCTCTCCAATCCGCCATCCTGCTCTTGGCCTTCCTCATCCTCGCCCTCGCCCTCCTCCTCTCCGACGCCACATCGCTCCTCCCTCTCCCGCTGGATCTCTTCTTCATCGTCGCCTCCGCGCTCTTCTTCCTCGAGTACTCCCTATTCTCCCCCTTTGCGGCTGTGCAGACCTCTGATCTCCAGGCCAAATGTGCTTATATCTCAACCGACATCTTGGCGCTCTCCTCCATCTTGTGCCTGGCCCTCACCTGCCAGCCGAAAATGTTCGTGGCCGATGCCGTAGTCGAAGAGGGAAAGAGATGGATTGACATAGAGTAAAGGAAGGTAGGAAGGAAGGAAGAAGGATTAAGAGATTGAAGAGTCAACAGGAATGAAGACAACAATAAGTTTAATTATAGAGTTAATTAAGAGAATAATTAGTAGTAATGTTAATTTTGGCTAATTAAAAGTAGGTGAGTAAATGAGTAGCAAAGGGTAGTAATTTTAGTAAAGTAAAGAGGGTAGTATTGTCCAAAAAGCAGAGTAGGACATTTGTTTGTGAACGAATGAAATGTGGTAAGTAGGACACTTGTTCACGAATGGAGGGAGTACATTTTTATTCTACTAAGTGATCATTTGGTTCAAGTAGAGGAATGGAATCAAGTCAAGGGGAGGAATGGTAATAATAAGCGTTATTTTTATAGGATGTTTGTTTCAACAATGGAAAGGAATCATATCTAAGAGAAATGAGGAAAGGATTTTGTTACTCCTTAGTTTTGAAGTAACACTTTGGGGGTTTTGGTTACCATCAAGTAAGGGTAATGGTTAACCCACTATCCAAATCAAACAACAAGTAATGGATTTAATTAAATGAATCCCTTTCCATGCCCCAAAAGTACCCAACCAAACATGGGCTAAGTGTGGTTCTCGTGGATATGTCCATTACAAGGTTCCAGTACTGCTCATTTGGCCGCGAGTGATTTCTTCAGACGCCCACAAGAATTAAACTTTGCCTTCGTCAACATTTGTCTTTAAGTCTTTCCAGATCTCAATGGCCAACCACTTTAATCTTCTTCGGGTCTCCACCCATTTTGTGGCTGTTCAATGCGAACGAGTCCCCTGCAAACATTCATATTATTATGTTACATCACGCATTATCATCAAGAAAGCATGTAGAAATAATTACTAGCTTTAACATTTCAGCACCAAAGGTGAGAGATCATATGGACACAAGTGAATTTAGATTGACTGGCAAGCAGCACTTTGTAAATGTAAATAATATCTTCAACAGGCTTGTTATGGGTCTTGATTTTTTTTATTCAGAGAGACAGCCAAGTCACTTCTATATTATGATGGGATCATGAGTATTATTTGTCTATTAAATTGTTATTTTTTCAATACCTTTATCGATTTATATAATACCTTCATCGATTTATATATCTTTTTTAAACAAAAATTAAATTGTTATTTTTTTCAATAATACCTTCATCTTATTTGTATTTCTTTTTTAAACAAAAAGAAAATTGCGGTGAGTACGAATAGAACACGCGACCTTGAGGTATTAAAGATTATTCTTACTCTTCCACTTTGTTGAGAGGTGAATAAATAATAGAGCTGTTTGCATGGGGTTTTGATCTTGACAATACAAGAGGCTCGAGGACTATTCACTGCATGAGAGAATAGAGAATAACTAAAAAGTGCTTTAGTTTTCAGAGTTTCATCAGCAAAAACAAATTAGTAGATAGGCTGTGATCTCAAATCTTGAAATCTATATTCTTGTTCATCGATAATGAGAGTGCCAACAAACCTCCCGTGGACGTAGATCTTTTGGATTGAACCACGTAAATCCTCTTGTGTTCATTTCTTATTTCTGCATTATAGTTTATTCTTCTTTCTTAGCTCAGTTCATGCAGTTTCAATAACTGTCTTTGATCCAATTACTGTTACATTCACAATTTGGCACCGTCTGTGGGAAGCGAATTCCACGGCAAGAATCTGTTCGTGGATCAAGGGAGTTGCAGCAGAGATTGAGCACATCGCGATTCTCATATCGTGATCATGGCGTCGACGAAATTTGAAGCGGAGAAATTGAATGGTCAAGGTGATTTTGGGTTATGGCGACTCAAGATGAAGGCTCTGCTCGTACAATACGATCTGGTAGAATTTCTCAAAGAAGAAGAGGTTAAAGAGAAAGATTCGAAAGGCAAAGAAGAGAGGACAAATCAGAACCGAGTGATGCGGCAAAGAAGCAAGAATTGAAGGAGACAAGCGCTACAGCTGTATGGAAGAAACTCGAGGGTCTGTACATGGAGAAGTCCCTTGCCAACAGATTATAAACCAAACAGATGTTATATTCTTATAAGTTGGTCGATGATAAGAGTGTTCTTGATCAACTTGATGAGTTTTGCAAGGCAGTAGATGATATGGAAAATACAGAGGTGCAACTTAGTGAAGAAGATAAGGCTATTATACACCTGAATGCCTTGCCTAAATCTTATGAGCACCTGAAAGATGCCATGTTGTTTGTAAGAGAGAAGACCATCTCTCTTGGAGAGGTTAATTCTACAATTAAGTCTAAAGAATTGCAGAAGAATCACTCGAAACTGAAGCCTGAATCTGTAGAAAGCTGAAAGTCTGAATGTGAAAGGAAAGACAAAGAAGCATGGGAAATTGAAGAAACCATTTGGGAATGGAAAAAAGTTCCAACAGTCCAAAGGAAAAGAAAAGAAAGATGAAGAGCCCATCAAATGCTATCATTGCAAGAAGCCTAGTCACATTAGAAAGAATTGCTTTGCTTGGAAAAAACTTCAAGGGAAGAAGCCTTGAGAGAGTGATTCAGTTGTTGTTGTTGAAGATTTTTAGCCTGCAGAATCGTTGAACATCATCAATCATACACTTGGTGATGAGTTGATCTTGGACAGTGGATGCACATTCCATATGTGCTACATTAGAGCTTGGTTTCAAGAAATTTAGTTTGAAGACATGGGATCTGTGATGCTTGGCAACAATCAGCTATGTCAAGTAAAGGGAATAGGAAGTATCAATCTGAAAACTCAGCAAGGAGAGATCAAGATTCTCACTAATGTCAGGTACATCCCTAATCTGAAGAGAAATTTGATTTCATTGGGTTTGTTGGAGTCTAAAGGGTATGATTTCTTGACCAAGAATGGATATCTGCATATTGTTAAGAATGGTGTGACAGTGATGAAGGGAATCAGAAATAATAGTCTGTACTACCTTTTGACAAACACAGTAGTTGGTGAGAGTAAGGTGAATATGGTGAATGATTCTGAAATTTGGCATAGAAGGTTAGCTCATGTTGGAGAAAAGGGATTGGCCGAGCTCAAGAACTCTAATCTGTTGGAGATTAAAGCTCCAATGAGGTTGAATCTATGTGAAGATTATGTGCTTGACAAGAGTAAAAAATCTCCATTTCATACAGGAAAAACTATATCAAATAGGCCTTTAGAATACGTTCATAGTAACTTGTGGGGGCCTGCAAAGCATGCTACTATTACTAGAGGGATATACTTTTTATCTCTTATAGATGATTATACAAGGAAGTTGTGGATTTATATCATCAAAAACAAGTCAGACACATTTGCCAAGTTTATGGAATGGTGTGCAGAGGTTGAGAATGAAGTTGGACTCAAGGTGAAATGTCTGAGGATAAACAATGGTTTGGAGTTTATATCTCAAGAGTTTGCAGATTTCTGTAAAGAGAGGGTATAATGAGGCACAGGACAGTTCCTGCTAATCCACAACAAAATGGAGTTGTGGAGAGGATGAATAGAACTATTCTTGAAAGAGTGAGGTGCATGCTCATTAGTTCAGGGCTGCCAGTGAGGTTTTGGGGAGAAGCTGCTAATACTGCTTGCTATCTGATTAATAAATCTCCTTCTTCAGCTATTAGTTTTAAGGTTCCAGATGAGTTGTGGTATGGAAGGCACCTGTATACACTTACTTGAAGGTATTTGGTTGTCAAGCTTATGCACATGTTAAGCAACATAAGCTGCAGCCAAGAGCAATTAAATGTGTAATGATAGGGTATCCAAAGGGAGTTAAAGTGTACAAGCTATGGTGCACAGAGTCTGGAAATCAGAGAGCTATCATTAGCAGGGATGTAACTTTTGATGAGGACAAGATGCCTTATCTGCAAGTTTCTAATACTGATGAGATCAGAAAGGAGGTGATAGCATTTGAGGTAGAGCATGATGACGAAGTTGTTGCTTTAAATTCACAGAATGTGGATGATGATGGTGTGAGTCAGCATCATGAAGGAGAAGCAGGTTCTGGAGATCAAGGTGAGGAGCTGCAGAATTATCTTTTGGCTAGAGATAGAAGTAGAAGAACAATCCAACCTCCAAATAGGTATGGGCATGCAAATTTGATCTCTTATGCTTTTCATGTTGCTGAGGAAATTACTTATGATGAGCCCAAAACCTACAGGGAAGCAATGAGTGGAAAAGACAGAGATAAATGGCTTCAAGCTATGAAAGAAGAGCTGGAATCTCTGTTTAGAAATGTCACTTAGGTGCTGGTTAACAAGCCAAAGCTGCAAAATTGCATTGGATGCAAGTGGATTTTCAAAATCAAGATAGAAGTTTTCAGTGTGGAGAAATTAAGATACAAAGCTAGGCTTGTAGCTAAAGGGTATACACAGAGAGAAGGTATAGACTTCAATGAACGTTTCTCTCCTGTTGTGAAGCACACCTCAATAAGATTGTTGATGGAAATCGTTGCTCAAGAATATTTGGAGTTGCAGCAGTTGGATGTGAAGACAGCTTTTCTTCATGGAGATTTGGAAGAGAATATCTACATGAATCAGCCTCAGGATTTTGTGGAGTCTAGACAAGAAGAAAAAGTGTGTTTGTTGAAGAAGTCTCTGTATAGATTGAAGCGGAGCAGTAGACAATGGTATAAAAAATTTGATGAACACATGATTCGAATTGGGTTCGCAAAATCAGAATATGATTCATGTGTGTATTTGAAAATCTCAGATTATGGGGAAAAAACTTATCTCTTGTTGTATGTTGATGACATGTTGGTAGCAAGCAAAAGCAAGAAAGAGATAGAGAAGGTAAAGCTGGATTTACAGACCAATTTTGAGATGAAAGATCTAGGTGAAGCTAGAAGAATACTGGGGATGGATATCATTTCGAGATAGAGAAAATAACAAGTTATGGCTTTGTCAAGAAGATTATGTGAAGAAAATTCTGAAGAAGTTTCACATGACAGAATCAAGGGCAGTTCAAGTTCCTTTAGCTCAGCATTTCAAGCTTAGTAGTGAACAAAAGCCAAGTGATGAAGCTGAAAGGAAGTTTTTGATGAATATTTCGTATTTCAGTATTGTTGGAAGTGTCATGTACAATATGATTTATACAAGGCCGGACTTGTCTCATGCAATTAGTGTGGCGAGTAGATTCATGGCAGATCATGGAAAGCCACACTAGGAAGCTCTGAAATGGATACTTAGGTATTTAAAGGGAGCTGGTGATTATGGAATCTTGTTTGAAAGGCAAAAACTGATGGGAGTTATCTAGTTGGTTATGTGGATTCAGATTTTGCCACGAATTTGGACACAAGAAAGTCACAGACTGGGTATGTTTTCACTCTCTTTGGTTCTGCAATTAGTTGGAAGTCAGTTTTGCAGTCAGTGGTTGCTCTTTCAACAAAGAGCAGAATACTTAGCTTTGACAGAAGCTGTGAAGGAAGCTTTGTGGTTAAAGGGTATTTTGTCTGAGTTTGGAGTGATGCAAGACTGTGTTAGTATCATGTGTGATAGTCAAAGTGCAATACACTTGGTAAAACATCAAGTGTTTCATGAGAGGAGCAAACACATTGATGTGAGGCATCATTTTATCAGAGATGAAGTTGGAAAGGGAAAGGTGAAAGTAGTCAAGGTAGCAACTGAAGAAAATGCTGCACATATGCTGACCAAAGCTCTTCCTGCTGCTAAGTGCAAGCATTGTTTGGACTTGGTGAAGCTGCTCCGGCAGTAACACTAATCTTTGATAAAGTGTGGTAAGCCATGTGATGGGGATAAGGTGGAGGAATGCTAGAGAACTCTATTATTGATTCAAGGTGGAGATTGTTGAGGGGTGAGTAAATAATAGAGTTGTTTGTGTGGGGTTTTGATCTTGACAATACAAGAGGCTCGAGGACTATTCTGCAAAGTGTTAACAGAATTAGTTTAAGGAGTTTAAGGCGGTTGCATGGGATGATCGCATCTGTTCATCTTGGATGGTTAGGATCATTACTTGGAGAGCAATATAAGTTGATCCTCACTATTATTAGTTGTATTCTTCTTCTGATTCATTCATTGTATGAGAGAAGAGAGAATAGCTAGAGAGTGCTTAGTTTTGAGAGTTTCATCAGCAAAAACGAATTAGTAGATAGGCTGTGATCTCAAATCTTGTAATCTCTATTCTTGTTCATCGATAATGAGAGTGCCGGCAACCTCCCGTGGACGTAGATCTTTGGATCGAACCACGTAAATCCTGTGTTTCATTTCTTATTTCTGCATTAGGGTTTATTCTTCTTTCTTAGCTCAGTTCATGCAGTTTCAATAATTGTGTTTGATCCAATTACTGTTACATTCACAATTTGGCATCGTCTGTGGGAAGCGAATTCCAACCCAAGAATCTGTTCGTGGATCAAGGAAGTTGCATCGAATATTGAGCGCATCTGATATCGTGATCATGGCATCAACGAAATTTGAAGTGGAGAAATTCAATGGTCAAGGTGATTTTGGGTTATGGCGACTTAAGATGAAGGCTCTGTTCGTACAACACGGTCTGGTAGAATTTCTCAAAGAAGAAGAGGCTAAAGAGAAAGATTCGAAAGGCAAAGAAGAGGACAAAATCACAACGAGTGATGCGGAAAAGAAGCAAGAATTGAAGAAGAAGGCTTATAGTGCCTTGTATTCTTTGCTTGGGCGACAAAGTCTTGCGCGAGGTGGCGAAGGAGACAAGCGCTTGCAGCTGTATGGAAGAAACTCGAGGGTCTGTACATGGAGAAGTCCCTTGCCAACAGATTATACACCAAACAGAGGTTATATTCTTATAAGTTTGTCGATGATAAGAGTGTTCTTGATCAACTGGATGAGTTTTACAAGGCAGTAGATGATCTGGTAAATACAAAGGTGCAACTTAGTGAAGAAGACAATGCTATTATACTCATGAATGCCTTGCCTAAATCTTATGAGCACCTGAAAGATGCCATGTTGTTTGGAAGAGATAAGATCATCTCTCTTGGAGAGGTTATTTCTGCAATTAAGTCTAAAGAATTGCAGAAGAATCACTCAAAACTGAAGCTTGAATCAGTAGGAGCTGAAAGTCTGAATGTGAAAGGAAAGACAAAGAAGCATGGGAAATTCAAGAAATCATTTGGGAATGGAAAGAAGTTCCAGCAATCCAAAGGAAAGGAAAAAGGAAGATGAAGAGCCCATCAAATGCTATCATTGCAAGAAGCCTGGTCACATTAGGAAGAATTGCTTTGCTTGGAAAAAACTTCAATGGAAGAAGCCTTGAGAGAGTGATTTAGTGATCTTGTTGAAGATTTCCAGCCTGCAGAATCGTTGAAACATCATCAATCATACACTTGGTGATGAGTTGACTAGAAGTTCGTACTCATTTAAAAAAAAATCTATAAGAAAATATTGAGTAGTGTGGATTCAACTTCTCTTGTTCGTTGGCTCTTGAATGCATGATTAATGACTATGGAAAAACACATATAAGGAAACTTTGGAGAATTTTTAAAGATTAAACCTCGTGAAATATTCTAAGAGGAAAAATTTATTATACCCATATTGAATTGTGCAAAATGAAAAATACCCACTCCATTCAAAATTAATATTTTTTACACATGACCCTACTCATTAATTATTAAAAAATATTATTATATATGAAATATTTATTTATTAATTTGTGGGGATAAATACAAGCAGTTATCCGTATATACATGCAAATTATATGCTTTTGTATACGAACATGTATGCAATTTCTTTTTTTTTACCCTTCTACTGAATTTCTCTATTATATACTTTGCTTTTTTAAATCCATTTTTTAATTTGAAAATATTCAATTTAATACTATCAGGCCCATCACACTTCCGTATAAAATAAATTCTACGTGTATCGACTTCATACCTTTTTTATCGTAATGTTGTCGAATTTTTCTGCCGGAAGTTTTAGGGACCTCGTCCAACCACACGATCACAACCGATGGTTTCCAGCCAAAGAAGTCTTCAGCAACACCCAACACAGCCTTCGCTCATTCCTACCTGAGGCGTATGGTGCTCCGTCGATACACAAAGAAAATCTTAAATATTGGAAGGGATGAGCAAAAGCCCAGATTTTTATTTAGGAATTATATAAAACTTATTACACATAAGTATATCTTCTTTAGGGAGGAGACAGACTTGTTTAGCTACCCATGGTAGCGGAACTTGGATACATAAACTAAAAGAAAAGAACGAAAAGAAGAAAACTATGTTAAGTTTATTTTTGATGAAGCAGAGAAGATGGTGAGTGATATTTGATGATCCCTTGTTTAAATAGAGGTCTGGAGTGACCTCTCACCTTCCATTATCGCCTTGGAATTCCTTTTCCTAAGCTCATTTTCTTCACGTGAAGAGGGTCCGGCCAATATCCAATAAGGACAACCGACCTCCATGCCTTTGGTCTAACTTGTCTTCTATTATTATGTGAAGACAACCGACTTTTGAAGATACTTTTCCCGTGAGATGTGGACCACTGCTTTTCTGGTAGTGGTCCTCCTGTAATTTTACCCATTTGTAGTTTAGTGGGTAATCCATGTACATCCACCCACCGATGTCCTTTTTTTTGTGAGTGGTCTTCCCGCTCAAAGTCACATGCCTCTTTTACCTCGAGCTGGGAATCTACTTTTTCCCGGAGCCCTCGGCTTTCTTGATTTTGGCGGCACCTTATGTTCTGCATACTCGTCGGAACGGGCCTTCTATTTTCCCTTTTTGGAAGAAAAGCCTCTTCCGAATTCTGGCTCCTTCTGGTTCGGACACTTCATGAACGAGACATGCTCAGACGACAATGCCCAAAATGAGCCATGTTGCAATATGTTTTGATGAGTCTCTTTGCTCCCCGCAATCCTGTTCTCCCAAAGCAAAGTTCTCTTTCTTTCGAAAGCTTCCTCTGCGTATTTGGTTGATTTTCCTGTCATAGTATTTAACATGAAAGATTCGTTCACTGAATTCGGAAAGAATTTGAATGGAAACTTGACTTTGTCCATCTCTGTGAGACATACCCATAGACCCCATGCTCTTTGAAGAACTAACACAATTAGACCTCACGAGTTTGAACGAGTAATTTAGAATCACTTCATCTACATCCGACCCAAACAATAAACTTAGCTAGACATAATATTAAATAAGAACACAAAGCAAATAAAGGGAAACATACTTAGCATAATTCTGGAAACATGTTGCTGCCCAAAAGCGTAGTCAGCAACCAGGGTCTTGGCTTCACGCCAACAACTAAACTTAAAGCAGTAAAAATACGAAATAAAAGTAAATTGCTCGTAGGACTTGTTTCTTCCTCACTTTATCTCAACCTAGAATGCAGAACTAAGAATAAATCAGCGTGTAATACACAATGGAATCGGCCATATATATAGGCAATGGAAATCAGGGTTTAGGGATGTTTCCTTGTTGATGAAGGTTTCTTCCATGCATATCACATCAGCCCTCTCTCTTCATGCATGCACGATTCTTCTTTTCTTGCGTGGTAAGATATCTCCTTTGATTAGGCTCGGCTAGGTAAGGAAAGAAAGATCCAATCCTTATCCTTTTCCTTGAAGGAAAAGAATTCTGCTACTACTGGTCCGACTCTGTTCCTGCCCCTTTATCGTCTGCATCCTGAACTGCTTCCGGTCTTGACCAAAATCCTGGCTCCTTTGAGTACTCTATCTGTTGGCTTTAAGGATATGGGGAGGTACTTTCTGATTTGTAGATTGGATATTTTGATGTTGCCCAGCTACAAGCTTCCAGCCATATGCCCATTCGCATCGTATCACCATCTCAACAACAGATTTTTCATCGAATTTGCCCAGCATCCACCTGTTCTTCTCTGCACATTATCTCTCGACTTGCGTGTCCTCCCAGACATATATTGACCCGATAAAGACTAAAAACACAAGAAAAACACAAGAAAAGATGGACACAAATATGGGTTCATCACACTCACACACTTGAATTACACTTGCCCTCAAGTGTATGGTTGCAACTTGCCCAAAGACTCAAACACAGAAAAGACAAACAAAAAACACAGACTCAAAAGATCAGCTCATCAACATGTTAGTCAAAACAGGATATGTAAACAGATATTATCATCAAACAGGTCAAGATAGAGTTATTGAGCAACATGGATATCCTTACCAGCACTCACCTCTCAAGTGTATAAGGTTAAGTGTATACGCTCTTGATCAACATCAACAAAGTTTCTCCATAGGCTTGCCTGCCCTCTACATCTCTACTTCTTTGAACAAAATCAAACTACTTATCCTTAGGTCTTTAGCGGGTTGTAATGTGGCTTAAGGCAAAGGGTAGGGACATTTAGGAACTAGCGAAGTCAAGAACTAGGTTCTCGAGCAACAGATTGCCCTTGATTCCTTACTCCTCCTCTTCTAGCACACTTATTCTTCATGTACCTAATTTTTCCTTATTTATTATTTTTTTCCTTTTTCTTCTTTTTTTTTTCTTTTTTTTTTTATTAAACCCAAACACCTCTATCGTAGGTGATAATGCCCAGTAAGTGCTATCCAACATTTCCTTCCTTCCCTCGTTCTTCTAGACCTGAGTTCTTGACCGAGACGGCTTAAAATTCAGACTTCTATAAGTGATTAGAAAGAATTATCATCAAGCTCAAGGGGGCTAGTCAAAGGATAAATGTCAACGTAGGGAATTTTTAGGCCATAGGCTTCTTTGAACAAAAATTGCCTAATTCATCTAAGTAATCCGACTAAGTTACATGAAGCTTTAATTAAGAAATGCAAGGAAGTTCTAGATCAACACATGCTAACTGATCATTATCACACAAGAAGGAATAATGCTGCATATGTATATAGCATTTTAAAAGCTCAAATCCTCACAGTTAATGCCCAATATCTCATTCCGTCCTGCCTATTTACATACAGCATCATCTATAAACCTATTCCAACTTTCATACTAACATGCTGATCAATAACACAAACACACTTTAAAAATACAAACTGACATCCCAACACCCACACACTTTGCCTTAGGCAAAGTGGGTAAACTGTTGGGCAACAAACAAACATAAAACAAACTGACTCAACAAATATTAACTCACACAACCGAGAAGGGAATAAGGTCTTCACCACACAATTTGCTGGGCAAATTGTGGGTGAAGACACTAAAAATACCTTCTCGAACAACAAGACACTTTATAAAATAAAACACAAAACAAGACTCAACAATAAAACACAAAGAAAAAACCTAAACTAACAAAAAGGGGAGGAACACAAATCAAAGAGAAGATTCAGGTCGATACCTGAATCCTTGGTGTGCAAAGAATGCCAGCTGGGCATCCCTGATCTCGGTCATCAACCTCTCCACATTGGCCAGTTTGGTCTCGATCTCGATGTTGGGCAGCACCGCTGCGCTGGTGCTTGCCTCCACCTTCTTGTCCAAGGGTGGTAGCCTGGTGGATTTTGGTTTATCGTGTTCAACAAACACGTACCTGCCATTCCTTATCTCAATATCGTTCATCTTCTTCAAGGCTGCCTCTCCCAGCTTGCTGTATACCATCATCGGCTTCCCTTCAAACAGCTTCCTAACTTCCTGGGCAACACCCAGATTCTCGTAGAGTTTGAAGTCGAGAACCCTGGGCGCAGTCACCTTCCATTCTCTGGGCTTCCTACACATCATCACTGTAGGACCCCTCCTCTTCTTCCTGCTCTTTCCATTTGCTGGGGTAGACTGTTCATCATCCCCTTCCTCCTCAACATCATCCTCTTTTTCTTCTTGTTCGCTGGCAGTCGTTCCCTTTAAAATCGACGGTTGAAAAGACCCGGCGTCCGAAGCAGCAGACTTGTGCTTCTTTGCCGGCATCCCCTCGCCACCGTGAGGGCGTTTCCGAGCCGCCTGAGCTCCTTTCTTCTTCGGGCTTTCCTTGGCCTTGGTCTTCACCTGCACCAACGCCTCCGCCGCTAACCTTGCCGCCTCTGCTTCAATGGCCTCATCAATTTCATCTCTGCCATTGTCGCCCTCTCCCTCATCACCTTTCTCCTCATCTTCATCCTCGCCGTCTTGTTCGAAAACTTTCTTCGATTGCGTCTCCTCTTGTTGCTGCTTCTCCGCCTCTTCCATCAGGCTAGGGTTTTCGTCGCTCATCAGCAACGTAGCGTCGACCGACGGGCTTTTGAGTACGGTGGTTCCGATGGTGATTTCGGGATTTTGGTCGGCAGAAGGGTTGACGGGTTCCATGGGTAGTTTTCTCTTGGTGGTGATTTTTGGCTTTGTGGTAGTGATAGTGGGGTGTTCGGTGGTGAGGTCTATGCTGGTTCCGGCAGGGATCTTGTTAAGTTTGTTTTTGGGACGAGTAGACACCATTGTAGGGGATTTGGGAGTTTTGATGGAGAGAGAGAAGAGAGAAGATGAGAGGTTGCAGACTTGAATTTGAAATCGGGTAGTGGGGGTATAGATGTGGTAGGGTGGTTTTAAAGGGCGCGTAGTTTTAGGGGTACAGTAACCGCCTCAACAGTTGTTGACCAACAACTTAGTTCTTGCCCAAAAAATTTTGCTCCACTCCCGCAGTTCCTTCCCTTACAATGGATCCTGATCTACAACCTACATCTTGCTCAACATCTCTTGCACACTTAAAAACACAAATACACTCCGGAAACAAACTTCCCCTTATGGTTAGACTCGAACATAGAATGCTTTAAAATAAAATACTTAAAACATAAACTAACTAAACTACACTAATTTTTTTGGATTTTCATAATTTGTGTACGAAAATAAAGAATAAACGAAAAGAAATAACGAAAAATTAAAAACTAACTAGGTTGCCTCCTGGACAGTGCCCCATTTAAGGTCTTGGGCACGACACCCCCCTCTTTAGAAGTCAGAGGTCCTCCTCGACAGGAAACCCAGATGGTTCCCCCTCAACAAATTGTTCTTGCCCAAGATAGGCCTTCAAGCGCTGGCCATTGACTTTAAAAATCTTCTCGTTCTTGAGATCCTTGATCTCAACAGCTCCATTGGGGAATTGAGCTTGTACTTCATAAGGACCTGCCCACTTGGTCGAGAGCTTCCCTGAAGATAGCCTGAACCGAGTTTGATAGAGCAGCACTTGTTGCCCAAAATGGAACTCATTTTCTTTAATCAAGAGATCGTGGGTCTTCTTCATCCTTTCCTTGTATAGACCGGCATTGTCATAGGCTTGGAGTCTGATCTTGTCTAGTTCCTGGATCTCGAGCTTCCTTGATTCACCTGCTTCATTCCAGTCGAGGTTAAGTTGGGCAACAGCCCACTGTGCTCGATGTTCCAGCTCCACGGGCAAGTGACATCTCTTGCCATAGACCATGCGATAAGGGGACATGCCAAAAGGTGTTTTGAAGGCAGTCTTATACACCCACAAGGCATCATCCAAGCACATACTCCAATCCTTCCTTGTTGTGCCCACGGTCTTCCTCAAGATCGTCTTGATTATTTCTTATTGGACAACTCCGCTTGTCCATTAGCTTGTGGGTGGTAGGCTGTTGACACGCGATGTGTAACTCCATACTTCTTGAATAAGGCGTTCACCGTCGCGTTGCAAAAATGAGAACCTTGATCACTAATGATAGCTCGAGGTACACCAAACCTATTGAAAATTTGAGTTCTCAAAAAATGAGAAACCACCTTGGAATCATCCTTGCATGAAGCACGTGCCTCTACCCACTTCGAGACATAATCTACTGCCAATATGATGTACTTTTTGCCTTTGGAACTCGGCAATGGTCCCATAAAATCCATCCCCAATATATCAAACACCTCTACGGGCAAGATCGGGATTATGGGCATCTCGTTCCTTCTTGTGATGTTGCCTTCCCTTTGGCACTTCTCGCACATCTTGACCCACTCGTAACAGTCTTTAAACAATGTTGGCCAATAAAAGCCACACTCCAAAATCTTCCTTGCAATACGTTGGTGCCCAAAGTGTCCTCCACACTTCTTGTTGTGACAATGCTCAAGAATGCTTCTTTGCTCTTTATCTTCGACACACCTCATTATTATCTTATCCGCACATTCCCTCCATAAATATGGTTCGTCCCAAATGTAGAAACGACTCTCATGTTTAAGCTTGTTCCTCTGATAACGCCCAAGATCTGAGGGAATTTCTCCAGTCACCAAGTAATTCACGATATCGGCATACCATGGTTCATCTTGGGCAAGACTCAGGTGCTCGTCAGGAAAGGTCTCCTTGATCGGCACCCCATCGTCTGGCTGGAGAATTCGACTTAGGTGGTCGGCAACTTGATTCTGGGTACAACTCTTGTCTTTGATCTCTATGTCAAATTCTTGCAACAAAAGAATCCATCTAATCAATCTTGGCTTGGACTCCTTCTTGCTCAACAAGTACTTCAGCGCCGTGTGGTCTGTGTATACTATGGTCTTTCCTCCAATCAAGTAGGATCTAAACTTCTCAAAGGCAAAGACAATGGCCAACAACTCATTCTCTGTGGTGGCATAGTTACATTGGGCTGGGTTCAACGTCTTGGATGCGTAATAGATGACATAGCTCTCCTTTCCGCGCTTTTGCCCAAGAACTGCTCCTACGGCATAACCACTGGCATCACACATTAACTCAAAAGGCATCCCCCAATCCGGAGGTTGGATGATGGGGGCAGTGATCAAGTTCTCCTTCAAAGCATGGAAAGCCTTCTTACAATCTTCATCGAACTCCCATGGTACTTCATTTTGAAGTAGTCTCGTCATTGGTTGGGCGATCTTGGCAAAGTCCTTGACAAATCTTCTATAGAATCCAGCATGCCCAAGGAATCCTCTTAACTCCTTCACCGATATTAGGTAGGGAAACTTAACGATAATGTCGATCTTGGCCTTATCCACCTCAATACCTTTTCCTGAGATGACATGCCCCAAAACGATTCTTTTTTTTACCATGAAATGACATTTCTCATAGTTCAACACAATGCTCTTCTCAACACATCTTTTCAAGACTCGGTCCAGGTTGTTGAGGCATGATTCGAAGGTCTTGCCGTAGACGGTAAAGTCGTCCATGAAGACTTCGATACACTCTTCAAGAAGGTCTGAAAAAATGTGCATCATACACCTTTGGAATGTCCCTGGTGCATTGCATAATCCAAACGGCATCCTCCTATATGCAAATGTGCCAAACGGGCACGTGAATGTGGTTTTACCTTGATCCTCGTCAGCAACCCAGATCTGCATGTAACCAGAATAACCGTTAAAAAACAGTAGTAGTCATTACTGGCTAACCTCTCAAGCATCTCGTCGATAAAGGGCAAAGGAAAATGGTCCTTCTTCATCTTTTGGTTGAGCTTTCGGTAGTCTATACACACTCGCCATCCGGTTTGTAGTCTCATGACCACCATCTCGTTCTTGTCGTTCTCAACAACTTGGATTCCTGACTTCTTGGGCACCACAGAGCTCACCCACCGGCTATCGGACACCGGGTAGATGATTCCCAAGTCGAGAAGCTTAAGTATCTTCTTCATCACCACTTCTTTCATGGCTGAATTCAATCTCCTTTGTGGATTTCGTACGGGGGCAGCATCCTCCTCAAGCAAAATGTGATGAACACAGTCTAAAGGGTTAATGCCCTTGATGTCAGCCAACGTCCACCCTAATGCCTCCTTGTACTTGCTCAGCACCTCACCAACTCTAACCTACTCCATGCTCGATAACTCTGATGATATGATCACGGGCAAGGTCTCGTTCTTGCCAAGATATATGTACTTCAGGTGCTTGGGCAAAGGTTTCAACTCCAATGTAGGGGCTTTTTGTAATGATGGCATCAACTTGTCCTCCGGTTTCAACTCAGGGGTGTTGAGTGGTTCGAACCCTTGAGGCTGCATGTTGCCCGGAATCCTTACATAACTGCATTCCTCCACATCTGCTGGTTCTTCGTTCTAGGCAAGATTCTCTTCTATTTGTAAGCTGGCATCCTCCTCAAGAACTGTTTGTTGCCAAAATTCCTCTACTAACTCTTCAGTCTCATCATGTGGTAACTCCTCAAGTTCTTCATCAAACTCATCAAGGGGTTTTTGGTTCCCTAAATTCTGGTCCTCATCTTCATCCGTGGGGTAGTCCACGTCGGTGGAATCAAAACTACGTCCATAGACTGATTCTTCCCAAAAATCTTTTTCATTCTCGTACTCATCTCCTTCGTAGAATTGCATCAAGGCACCATCTTCCTCACTATCCTCATGCTGATCAGGATCCTGGATTAGGTTGAATTCCACCTGGATTGCATCTTCATTGTCTTCTACGAAACAACTTAAGCTATTCAATGTCTCCACTTGCTTTCCACATGCACTGAGGGTGTTGAGGTGTTCCAGGGCATCATCCTGATTTTGTCTATAAGCATCGAACTCTACTACTTCTCCCGCTACTTGAACTGTCAACTTCCCGGTATCGCAATCAATCTTGGTACATGTTGTCCTCAAGAATGGCCTCCCGAGCAAGATCACTGGATTCTTGATTGCTTTCTTTCCCATGTCAAGAATATAGAAGTCGGCTGGGAACAGAAGATCTCCCACTTTGACCAACACATCCTCCAACACTCTATCGGGGTAGACTGTGGATAAATCTGCTAATTGGATGGCAACACGTGTAGGAGAAAGAGGTTCAAATCTCATCTCGTCGAACATGGCTCTTGGCATCACATTTATCAAAGCTCCAAGATCAAGCATCGTCTTGGGTATTGACGTAGTACCAATCGTGCATGGGATGGCGAACATGCCAGGATCCCTCTTCTTGGTCGGGATCTGGGAATTCATTAGTGCTGACACATTCTCCACATGGAAACGGGCATTATCTGGGTACTTAGTCTTCTTCAAGCACATCTCTCGCAAAAATTTTTGCACACTTTGGCATAGATTGTAATGCCATCAACAACGGCAGGTTGATCTCCACCTTCTTGAACACCTCCATCATGTCCTCCAACTCCTTCTGATCACGATCGCGGGCAAAACGTAGTGGATATGGGATCATTGCCTTAGTAGTACGAGGAACGGTCCTCTTGGCCAAAGCCTCTGCTTCTTTCTCAGCCTTCAAAGATTCCAGCATCACATCATCTTTGTCAAATCCCAGCTAAGATCTCTCCATCTTTATATAATCAAACAAGGCTTTATCCTCCTCATTATCAAAGACTGGGTTCTTGTTGGCCTTTATCCCTTCTTCACGCTTTGCATTCAACTCCTCGTAGATGTCATTGATATCTCCTGAGCTCATTTTAGTTTCCTCTACTCGAGCTGGTTCCTTAGGTTGGATCTTGGGCAACATCTCTGGCAAATTCTTCCCGCTGCGCAACGTTACAGCATTGACTTGCTCCTTGTTGACCTCCACTTGGGCAGGATGTCTTCCTGGCTTGTCATCTACCAACCTTGACAAGGTTTGGTTGATATGAGTCAATTGAGCTTGAAGGTTGTTGGATTGTCCTCGACTTTCTAGTTGGAAGTTCTCAAAGTCTCTCCTCAGCCTTTGGTTCTCGTTGGTAAACCTATCAATGGTCTCATTCATGAGCTCCATCTTTGTTGGTTCTCGATGTGGAGGCACATAATTATTTTGCTATTGAGGCTGTTGTTGAGGTGGAGGCACATATTGCTGCTGAATAGGCTGATGCGGTTGTTGGTGAGCAAGAGGCATTTGGTAATGGTTATTGCCATACCTCAGGTTCTCATGCTGATTCTGCCTATAGCCGTAGTTGTTGCCATAGTTGTTGTTATTGCCATATTGGAACCTTTGTTGCCCACCGCCTTGCTGGTTCTGACCTATTGCCTTTATCTCTTCTCCTTCTTCCACGAACCAACTGGGACATTCTGAGGTGATATGTGATATTGCCTGGTATACTTTACATCTCTTCACAGTTCTTTGAACTTCCTTGCCATCTACCTTCTTCCTCAAATCCTCCATTTGGCCAGACATCTTGGTCATGAAGTCTTTCATGGTACTGACCAAGTTGTCTTGGTTTCCTTTGCTGCCTTCATACCCTCCTCTTGGGATATCACCTTCATCTCTGGATTGTTCAGCCATGGCGGCTATTTTCTTGAACACTTCAGATGGTAGTTGGTCGACTATTGCTCCTCCACACGCTGCAATTATATATTTCCTCTCTGATGCCCTTAATCCCTATAAGAAATGCTCAATTAAATCAATATTCTCTATTCAATGTTGAGGACATCTCGCCAACGACTTCTTGAACCTTTCATAATAGTCGTATAATGACTCATTTCCCTCCATCTTGATCGATGAAATAGCATTCCTACCACTTTATATCTGGCCAACGGGTATGTATTTGTCAAGAAAGGCCTGCTGCATCTTGTTCCATGTGTCAATGCTTCTCTCTGGCAAGGTGTAAAGCCACTCACGTGCCCCGTCAAGAAGTGAGAACGGTAACGTGAGCAACCTTACGTAGTCAGGAAAGGTGTCTTGGGCAACATCTTGGTTCCTCATAACTTCAGCATCGTTCCTAACAACTTGTCTATCCCCATTGTTCCTGGTGGTAATGGCATTGTTAATTGGATACATAAACTAAAAGAAAAGAACGAAAAGAAGAAAACTATGTTAGGTTTATTTTTTATGAAGCAGAGAAGATGGTGAGTGATATTTTGATGATCCCTTGTTTAAATAGAGGTCTGGAGTGACCTCTCACCTTCCATTATCGCCTTGGATTCCTTTTCCTCGGCTTATTTTCTTCACGTGAAGCGGGTCCGGCCAATATCCAATAAGGACAACCGACCTCCCATGCCTTTGGTCTACCTTGTCTTCTATTATTATGTGAAGACAACCGACTTTTGAAGATACTTTTCCAGTGAGATGTGGAAAACTGCTTTTCTGGTAGTGGTCCTCCTGTAATTTTACCCAATTGTAATTTAGTGGGTAATCCATGTACATCCACCCACCGATGTCCTTTTTTTGTGAGTGGTCTTCCCACTCAAAGTCACATGCCTCTTTTACCTCGAGCTGGGAATCTACTTTTTTCCCGGAGCCCTCGGCATTCTTGATTTTGGCGGCACCTTATGTTCTGCATACTCATCGGAACGGGCCTTCTATTTTTCCTTTTTGGGAAGAAAGCCTCTTCCGAATTCTGGCACCTTCTGGTTCGGACACTCTGAACAGATATGCTCAGACCAATGCCCAAAATGAGCCATGTTGCAATATTTGTGATGAGTCTCTTTGCTCCCCGCAATCCTGTTCTCCCAAAGCAAAGTCCTCTTTCTTTCGAAAGCTTCCTCTGCGTATTTGGTTGATTTTCCTGTCATAGTATTTAACATGAAAGATTCGTTCACCGAATTCTGAAAGAATTTGAATGGAAACTTGACTTTGTCCATCTCTGTGAGACATACCCATAGACCCCATGCTCTTCTGGTAGAGATGAGATCCTCTAGCATTGTTGAGACTAGGGTAGTCCCTTCTTACATTGGTGTCTTGATTCGTCCCAAGGCATTGGTATCAGGTCTCCTGAGCCTTATGTGATGAAAGGCTTCATGATTACCTTTTCATGTTGGTTCTGGAGCCGCACTGATGAAATATAACTCCAGTAACTCCCCGGCTAAGCAATGAATTGTTAGCCCAGGCATCACACACAACTTCTTGGATCCATTTTGGTAGACCCTTGATCTCCGTGAATGATGGTGATGTAGTATAAACTGAGGCTAATGCCCCAAAATCATACCACCTTCTGATTTCTTGTGAATCAGCGCCTGGCATCGTCCACACTCGAGGATATTTCCCCGAGACATCAACCTTTATTTTTCTAGGTTGATATTTATCCTGGTAACAAGCTTCTCCCAATTAGCTTGATAAACCTGCCATGAAGAAGAAACTTCAATTTTATCAGTATTAATCTTAGAAGTGTGAGTCATTGACATACAATTAATCTCTCTCTCTTTAACCCCAGAGGTGCTGGGTTGACATGAAACTTCAAGGTGTAACTCCTGAAACTCATCTTTTCCTTTGGCCAATGGTTCCGAAGAAACCACTAACTTAGGACTTGGGCAAAGGGTATTGAAATCCCCTGTTACAGGTTTAGAGCCCTATACTCGAAACTCTCCTTTTTCCAAAGGTTCTTGGAAGCCCAAAGGAGGACCGGTTGCATTGCTTCCCAGAGTTGACACTGAGTAAGCAAGCATGCCTGTATTCTGCTGATGACTGAAGAACGCACTTGTTCCATTCCTCAATTAGCAATTCCAGATTGTCTCTGAAATGCCTTTGGGTTGTCAGGATGAATCTTGCTTCAGCTGGCTCCATCTCTTGTCAAAAAATCTGTAAGAACATTTTCATGATATTTTATAATAACAATATCAAAAATATAATATTGGCATTTAGTCTGCCATCTAATTAATCTAGCCTTTTCAGGCTTAGATTCTATCTTATTCTTTAAGAAAGCTTTAACCTTGAAGGAGCACTGTCGTCACACACTTCGTACAAATAATATTTATAAACACCTCTTGCCCAACAAGGTAGTAGTCAGTGGCAAGTGGAATCGTACCCAAGGGACCTGGCGTAATCTGTTCTTCCTATGTTACTCAACAAAAGGGTTTTGGTCACGAAGTATCTAAATAATCTGTACTCAACAAGTAACAATATCAAATAACAAAAGAGTTTAGCTTGGGTTTTGAATCCATGATCCTAATTACTCTTTACTCGTTCATTGGTGCAAAGATATTCAATTAACTGATTTTATCACTTGGTTTAAGGCAAAGATTAGTTTATATCCTAAAGGTCACGAAGTCACGATATAAACACACTTAGCCTATGTCTAATCAATTTTACAGATCTTGACCACAAGGCAAGATCAACTCTCTTGATCAGCAAAGTCACGAAGACACTTCAGTAACGATGCTGCCCAATAGGCATTAAGAATAAACAGACCCAAGACAGCCAAGAGGTAGGTCAATACCGACTGCTCTCCAACACCCTTTACCTTCTTGGGCACGAAAGACACTCTCGTGTTAATCTCAATTTTTGTTAATGACTTAATCTCAATATCTAGATGGTGATCAATCAACTTCAATATCAATTAAGTCTAAAATTAAACCTAAGTGTTTCGGGAACAAAATCAATTGAAGAACTAACACAATTAGACCTCACGAGTTTGAACGAGTAATTTAGAATCACTTCATCTACATCCGACCCAAACAATAAACTTAGCTAGACATAATATTAAATAAGAACACAAAGCAAATAAAGGGAAACATACTTAGCATAATTCTGGAAACAGGTTGCTGCCCAAAAGCGTAGTCAGCAACCAGGGTCTTGGCTTCACGCCAACAACTAAACTTAAAGCAGTAAAAATACGAAAGAAAAGTAAATTGCCCGTAGGACTTGTTTCTTCCTTACTTTCTCTCAACCTAGAATGCAGAACTAAGAACAAAATCAGTGTGTAATACACAATGGAGTCGGCCATATATATAGGCGATGGAAATTACGGTTTAGGGAAGTTTCCTTATTGATGAAGGTTTCTTCCATGCATATCACATCAGCCCTCTCTCTTCATGCATGCACGATTCTTCTTTCCTTGCGTGGTAGATATCTCCTTTGATTAGGCTCGGCTAGGATAAGGAAAGAAAGATCCAATCCTTATCCTCTTCCTTGAAGGAAAAGAATTCTGCTGCTACTGGTCCGACTCTGTTCCTGCCCTTTATCGTCTGCATCCTGAACTGCTTCCGATCTTAACCAAGATCCTGGCTCCTCCGAGTACTCTATCTGTTGGCTTTAAGGATATGGGGAGGTACTTTCTGACTTGTAGATTGGATATTTTGATGTTGCCCAGCTACAAGCTTCCAGCCCTATGCCCATTCGCATCGTATCACCATCTCAACAACAGATTTTCCATCGGATTTGCCCAGCATCAAGAACTTTTTCTCGTTGATATGCCATCTCACAGCATCGCTTTCTGGGAATAAACCACTACAGTATCTGCATGGTTCTTCTCCGTAAGGAGTGATTTTGGTTAAGACTGCTGCCCATCAATAATCACTTGCATCCGTGTACAAGACCAAATCATCTTGGTCCTATGGTATCGAAAGTTTTGGGAGATTTTTGCTAATCTCTTTTAACTTTCTCATTCCCTTTTTATGTTCATCCGTCCAAATAAAAGGAGCATCCTTCTTCAGTAAAGAACTGAAGACTTTTCTATACTTTGCAAGATTTTTAATGAATACTTCTGCAAAGTTAACAACTCCCAAGAAACTTTGGAGTTGTTTATTCTCTTTCAAATCTTCAAGAAAGTCTTGGATCTTTCGTACAATATGATCCTGCAATACAATTCCTGATTCATCAATCTCAAGACCCAGAAACTCTATTTTTCTGGTTGCAATGACTGCCTTCTTTTCAGACAGTACGAGACCTTCCTTGAAACAAACATCTGCAAAGATATCAAGATGTTTGATATGTTCATCCATATCTTTTGATGCTATTAAAATATCATCAATATAGACAAACATGAAAGAAAAATAATCTTTGAAAATATCATCCATCTTCCTCTGAAATATTTGAGGTGCATTGGCTAACCCCATTGGCATCACGATCCAAACATAATGCCCTTGTGGAGTAGAGAAAGCTGTAAACTTTCTGCTGCTTCCTTCCATGCGAATCTGGTAGAAACCTGACTTGCAATCAAACTTAGAGAAAATCTTAGCATTCCTAATGCAATTAATAAGGTGTTTCCTACTTGGGATAAAGTATCCATCGAACTCAAAAATATCATTAATCCCTTTATAATTAATGACAAGTCTAGGTTTACCTCGTTTGATCTCACCATGATTTCTTACCAGAAATCCCGGACTGCTGTGAGGCGAATTCCCTGGTTCGATCAGTCCTAAATCAAGGTGTTCCTTCATTATCTCCTTCATATCCTGTTGATCTTTGAGATTCATCAGGATTGATCTATATCGAACAAACTCATACTTCTTGCCTGGTTTCACCTTCAAGGTTGCTTTGAATCCGTTCTTATCCCACCATGCCAAAGGATTCTCATTGTAACTATTTTTTATCTTCCTTTTGACATATGCTAAGGACACATGTGTTTCTTCCCTAATATCTTGGTTAGATATTAAGGATATTTTAAGGATCTGGATTTCTTCTTCCGTGAGATCTTTATCTCTGATGCAGCTTAGAATTGCTTCGTTGAATCATCTCTGATCCTTCATTTTTGGGTGTCAAAGTTTTCCTTCATCACCACGCTTGCTGCGAAAAGTCAGTGGCATTTGTCCATTGAACGCCCCTCGCAAGCTATGGACAATGATTTTATGATCACAATTGGTTGTGAACACCAATCGTCATCTCTCATTATTCTGAGTATATCTTTTGAACATTTGTAAGAAATTGTTTCCCAACAGAATATCTGCACCAGTATCATGGATATAGATTGGTGGAGTTTTCACCTTATACCATGGTGTATCTCCTGCTCCTCCAATCAGAATCTTCGTTTCTTTTACTCCTTTTGATAAGAGTAAAATCTTCTTTGAGAAATCTCGTCCGGCAATATGAGGTAGATCATCTTCACTACTTCTGGAAAGACTCCTCGTTTTGTTGTGCAGATTCCTGCTCCTGAATCAATATAAGTAGCAAAATTCTGCTTTATAATTTTCGTATAAAATCCCAACAGAGATGTATATGGACAATGGACTTGTCATTATATCAAAAATATGATATTATTGATCGTAATCTCCCCTCCTTCGTCCATGCTTCTCCAGGGCTTGTGTTTCTCGAGGAAATCAAGTCCTAGTACCAGTATATCTGGTTCTCTTCTCGCTCTTCCTTTGATTTCCAATTGGATTCCTCTTATTTCGAGGATTCCTCTATAATGGTTGAGCTCTAGTTGCTGCAGATAGTATAAGACATTACAAGGGAAGTTGGTTTCCCATCTCGTTGTGTCAAATCTAACTGTAACTCTTCTCCATCTTATAGGGCATTGCAGATTTACTGCCACCTTTCTACTTCGAGATGTCTGAGGATGAGAATCTTGGATTAGATTCTTTCTGAATGGTTGTAACATAATTCTGTCACCTTGGAAACATAATCTTCCTGTATTTAATCTGAGGCTTTGATCATGCCTTATGACTTTTTTTTCTTTAATTTGAATGTCAACTTCTCTTAATCGAGGGATTTCCATTCTATCGGGACAAACCGTTGTTGTCACTTTCTTGAATATATCTGGTATCTCAATAAATTGCTTTCCCAAAAATAACTCAGTGTGATGTAAGTTGGAAAGCGCATGACACCTGATATGTAATAGAGTAAGGTTTATTTCCGTCTTCTAATAGATCCTTACGCTTGAAATCCTGATATAGAGTCAAAACCTTGCTGAAACTGGAGTCGTTAAGATTATATGCAATTTTTGGATATATAATCCCAACCACTTGCCCAGCACAAAGATTTCCTGCAATCGTCCCCATAACAGAATCTTTTAGACTTCTGACTCGTCTATCGCATATTGCGATATCGATTGGTGCATCCACTCCTAGAAATAGAGTAGATTTGAGCACCAATTGGATTGCTCCGATGTGAATCCAGTTCATCTTCTCAGCAATTTCTGGCTTCATTTTTGCCAGATCTTCCCTGATATCGTTGGCTGGAATCAACTACATCTCCACTTGGTTTCCGGTTAGCTCGATAGGAAGAGACATTTCTCGTTTAGTAATGTCATAGACGGTATGTTGCCTCCTACTCCTTAGACTAAAGTTTCTCAAAACTTGGTCTAAATTTCCTGTTGTAAAGCCTTGATATTTTTGTATATTCAGGCTTTTCTTTATGATTTTATCCATCATACTGGGCGAGATAAGGGTCTGGCTTGAAAACCGGTCCTATCTTCGCGCTCTTGATGAATAATCTCAGAATCAGTGGGATTCAGATTGTGATGTTCCATCCGACCACTCAAAATCTTCTTCAGTGAAGATTTCTTCTTGCTCGTATATACTCTCGTCTAAAGGTATATCCTCGAACTGATATACTTGTATCAGTTTCTGAAAGTAGATCGTATCTTCGATGTCTGGTGTTGACTCGAACCTCCGAATGCCTCTTCTTTCATTCTCGGGACAATTTGTTGAAATATGTCCTTTGCACCGCATGTCCAACAGTTGCAATCTTTAAAACTTTCATTAAATCTTGTGTGAGTTCGTCTAAAAGTCTTCTTGGCTGGTATTCTTCCTTGAGATCTATTTGGATTAGATCCTCGGGATGAAAACTTATTTAGACCACTTCTTTGGCCAGATTTGTAGAATCTTGCCTTCTGACGTGTCCACATTGTTCTTGGTTTTCCACCTTTGTAGTAGGGTTGAAATCTATGTTTTTTACTTCTTTTCAGCCTTGGTGGTTCACCACCAATGATCGTTGGTAGATCATTGTCATCACATCCTAGAGGAGTTGCTTTGTTGATCTTCCTCAGTTTCTTCATGCTTCTCAAAGTCGTAGCTTGCTGGCACCACTCTGAGAGCTTTTGATGTACATATGACATCCTTTTGGCGACGTTATCGAGATCTCCTTGTTTGTAATCTCGGATTAACATCTCCTTCCATGGACTTGGAAATTTCAGGAAGAAAATTTTCATTGCGATCCTTTCATCAGCTTTTGATTGGTGCTGATAAAGGGTGAAGAGCTATAGAAACTTGTTGAGCATTTCTTGATTCAAGACTGCAAGTCTCAAATTATACAAAGCCATCAAGTACTTCTTCTTTTTCTCTTCATCGTATCCTTCAAAATATCCTTCTCCAAGGCAATGATTTTTGATAAGCATCGCCATATTCGTAATCATTTCAGTAAAGGAATTGATGTCGGCGAAGCATAGATGTTTGGTTTCCATCGGAATACCTTCCCATTCTATCTTCACCACTCCTGCGAGACTTATCTCAAGGATTTTAATAAATCCATCTTTGTCAAGATCGAACGTTGTTGCTGCGATCCTCATTGTTGATGCTCATTCATCAATTACAGATTCTCGATCTATAAAGTTGACTTCATCAATATCGAGCATTACTTTGTATGGATGAATAGGATCCAAGGTAACCTTTCCAACAGGTGTATCCTGCAGTCTAGGTTGCCTTCTTCTTATTCTTCTGACCGTCATGTGGGCATCATCTGGTGTAACTGGATCAAATCATGCTCCTGCATGATAGTCACGAGCATCTCTTATATGCTCTTCGTGAGTTTGTTGCCTCTCTGGGATTGCCATCTGTGGTTCATGTTTTCCCTGAGCTACAACTAACTGATGGTCGTGCTGATTCATCTTCAGATCAACCACCTTTAGGTTGGCAAAGAATTCTGCCAACTCCTGTAGATCTTCAAGATTGAGTCTTTCCGGGTGATTCATAGTTTTTTACCTCGAAGCATTCGTGCAAGAGCTTCACTTCGTGGATCCTTCTTCACTTCTTCCACCATTATTGGATAAGTGATTTCATTGATAAAAGGATTCCTTTTTAGTCGACCGAAACGGGGTTGCTGCTCCAATTTTTCAATTCGAGTCTGGATATCGGTGAGGATATTTTTTACTTCATCCTGCACTTTTGATATCTTGTATAGATCTCGAGGTACTCCATAGAGGCCATTGCCATAATATTGTACCGTATTTTGTATTTCCCTTAGATCATCTGATATTTTTGAGGAATATGGGGCAATATCTCGGAAGTTGGGAACATTGGTTTTTCCCTTGTCCTTCTGAAATTGTTGAACCATCAATTATGAAATTGATGTTCCTGGTTCATCAGTGTTGTCAATGCTTCTGTAAGATAAGCATTAACTGTTGGGAAATTTATTAGTATGAGTTTTGATGAATTCCAAAACCGACTGACCCCAACCGAGTAGATGTTGCCAGAACCTAATGTTAGAATTTAGGCTCGCTGTTTGAGAAAAGTTAAGATTTTATCTTTACAGGTCTCCAGCTGAAGATGGCAACAAGGCGTCACTCAGATAGAACATCAGTTGTGAAGAAAGACAACTGAGAGTTCATATGTTCAGATGCAAACAAGGGAAAGTCTTCAGAACATCAGTTGTGAAGAAAACCAACTGAGGGTTTGTCAGATGAGAAGCAGTAGAGAGGAAGAGAACATCAGATCATCTGAAGGTTCAAACCCAACTGAGTAAATACAGGGAAGACAACTGAGTGTTCAGTTTCAGAACCTCAGTTGTAGAACTCGAACAAGAAGATCAACTGCTTGAAGTTCAAAATCAGCTGAGAGTCCAACAGTTCAGAACATCAGCTGAAGACCACTCAGATGAAGATCAAGACTTTCAACCGACGAACCAAGGTTGACTGTCAGAAAGGTTAAGATTTGAATTTCAAAAGGAAGTCACATGAGGGTTTTACCGTTCAGTCATTACCCCATCTGGCCCAACACAAGGCTGTCTCAGATGGAAAGCAGAAGAGCACAGATGCCATATCGGGAAAGTCTGCAGAGATAAGAGACAAGCCATCGCTATCAAACGATCAGAGATCAACAGCTTCTCCAACGGCTAGTTGATTCTCTCCGCCTATAAATAGAGGCATTCTCTCATTCGAGAGATATAGATGAGACAGACTGAAGCAAGAGAGAAAAGTGCAATCACAAGAGAATCAAGCAAAAGAAAAATCTGCTAAAATCCTATTCTAAGAACATCAGCAGCTGAGAGTTCAAGAGTGATAGAACATTAGTAGCTGAGGGTTCATAGAGTGAAAATCTGTCTTAGATCTTAGTTTGAGTGTTTATTCGTTCAAGCCTTAGATCCAGCTCTCATTCGTGATCGAGCTGTAGTTGGAAATCCCACCCATACTCACACCCTAAAAAGTGTGCTAGGACCTTACTCTTCCTGTAATTGAGTAGTCAGGTCGTCAAGTACCCGCAAACTTGACATAGGCTGTTTAGTGCCCGGAAACTAATCTGTAAGGTTGATAAGTACCCGCAAACTTATCCTTAACGGTTGCTCAGCCCGCGTAAGCTGAGTGGTTCTGTCCAGAAGAACTTGGACTGAGGTGTGAGGATTCACATCTCCCCGTGGACGTAGGAGGGTTATCTCCGAACCACGTTAAATACTGTGTGTCTGTTTTTATTCAGTTGCTTTTGAATTTTTTATCTGATCAATCTAACCGACATACAAACCTCATTTGCACTTTTTCAACCGAGCTGTTTTGGTTCTTGACCAACCGAGCTGTTTTGCGTAAGCTGTTTATAACGAGTTTAATTTCCACCACATTCCGCACAGCCTCACTCTTCCAGCTGAGGTCGCTTACTCAGCTGTGAGATTCCAACTGAGTCCTTTTTGCTCAGTTGAAGTGATTTTTCAGGTTTAAGTTTTAAATCCTAACTAGTGTATTCCCCCCCCCCCCCCCCATACACCAGTAACTCATTTCGGGACCATCAAGTGGTATCAGAGCAGTGGTTCAAAAGACTGCTAACTCTGTTTCACGAGGTGTGAATTCGAGAATTTTTCTTCAGTGGTCAACTGAACAAATCTTTTCACGCTAGTGCATACTTGCTCGCATTTTTGTCCTGTTTCTGTTTGTGCAGATGGACGTCAAGGACAAGATCGTCGTCATGTTCTCTGTAGTTAATTACACATCATGGAGAACTCGAATGAAGAAGATCCTTCTGTCAAAGCATCATAGGATGCAACAAGTTCTCACTTCTGGACCAATCGTCATAAAAGATAGAATACTTCGCACTCCCACAAATCCCAATGATGGAGACGCAGTGGTGGAGTATGTGGAAAAACAGCCAGAAGACTACTCTCAAGAGGAGGCCAAGGTGAGCCAGCTGGATATCTGGGCTCAGAGCACAATAATGTCCACGGTTGGACAAGATTATCTGCCCTGGATAGAGGAGTGTGAGACTGCAAAAGAGATGTGGGACATCCTGGCTTCGCTAAGTGAAGGAAGTGACGAGACGAAGGAAAACGAGTTCTCACATGCATGTCAAGATTTCGACAACTTCAGTCTGCGACCTAATGAGACTATCGATCAGCTAGAGCTCCGGTTTATGGACATCATCAGAAGAATCCAGTCCATCCGGAAAGGAAAATACACTCTAAGAGAAATAAACCTCAAAGTGTTACAAGCTCTACCGGCTGAGTGGGATACTTTCACAAATATCCACAAGAGCCGAGCTGACCTTGGTGAAATGGGAACTGAAAGATTGTTCTCAATCTTGAAAGGAAATGAGTATAAGGTCAACAGAAGGAGATCGCAGCCCTCAGGTCAGACGAATAGAATTGAGGATGTTGGCTCGGCATCAAAGTCAGTAACCCTCCGAGCTGACTACTCAAAGTCGAGATCGTCAAGGCCAACCAGATCGGCTGATACGACTGCAAAGGAGTCGAGCAGAGAGGAACTACAACAGAACATTGCAGCGCTGTCAAAGAAACTAGCCGACATGGACACTCGGTTCGGCAAATATAAACGTTTCTATAAATCAAACCGAACTCGAGACAGTTCGAAGCCAGTCACCAATGGTTACTTCGAATGCGGCAAGGAAGGACACTTCAAAGCTAACTGCCCAGACCTCTCAAAGAAGGAAAGAGAAGCGCTGAGGGCCAAGCAAACTGCAAAGAACAAGGCCATGGTAGCTGAAGAGGCAGCTGACGATATGGACATCTTCACAGACACTGAAGATGAGGATGAACTGACTTCTACCAACAAAGTCATCAGTCCGGATCAATGCCTCATGGCACTTGGAACCGACCAAGATGATATTGAGGTACAATCTAATCCTGCTCGCTTAAATTCTTCCTATACTTCTAACCTGCAGGAATCTCTGAGCGATGAGTTGGAACCCTCCTGGAATGATTTTCAAGAACTCAGTGAGGAACTGCATCAGCAGTCGGTTGAGTTTAAGAGTCTTCAAGCTCAGTTCGCCAAGCTTGAAGATTCTTTAACCGAAAAGGAGGATCTGATTACGAGCCAAACTCAGGAGATTGAGAATCTCAAGAGTCAACTGATCGAGGCTAAGCCTCCAGCTGATGAGGAGTTGACAAAGCAAAACAAAGAACAGCAAGATCAGTTGAAAAATCAAGATGCTCAGATCGAACAGCTGATAAAGAAGTCAGATGAACAAACCGAGCAGATAGCTGTACTCGTCAAGGAGTTGCAAACTGAAAAGGACAATCTAATCAAGCTGTATCAGTCATCCAAGATCATCGAAAACCTTTTAAGTTAAAGCAGACAGATGGATGATGTGTCAGGACTCGGTTATGATGTTGTCAAGGATACTGGGATTCCACCAGCAACCTTCATCAAAGCAGTAAAGTCACAGCTGTCGAGCCTAACACAGCTGAGTCTCCAGAAGCTAACTCAACCTCCACCTCTCAGCAAGTTCAACCGACCAACAGAATCTCAACTGAGAAGGGAAAAGGAGTAGCTGATGTAGGACAGAATGTTCCATCGGTTGGGACGTCAACCGAGGGGGAATGTTCCAAAAGTCAGAAGAGGAATCAGAGGCGTCGAAGGCATAACGGGAACCAAACTCAGAATCCAAACCGACCTCTATATCATCCTCGGAGTCAACATCAAAAGGAATGGAACCGACCTCAGAACAAGCAAGGGTTCAATCATCTGAATCAGCAGCGGTTCCAACATCAGCTCGACCAAAGGTTCCAACCAAGCCAACAGTTAAGGAACAGGTCGGACAACTGGAGATATTCATGCCATAATAAGAATCATCAATAGGGCATGAACAGCTACAGACAACCCTCAGGAAGTTGGAATCATAATCAGCCACAAAGATTCCAACAAGGCGTCCGACCTCACAGACAAACTCAACAGGATAAGAATCGCCATCAAATCAGGGGGAAAGCCTCACCTCCTAAAGCTCAACATGGGAGAAATCCAACTCCTCCCAAGAAACAGAGCATCATTTCTAACAACAAGCCTAAGGATAACCGAGGTGTTGTTATAATTGATGAAAATGGGCAAATCATTTGGAATGACAAGGCTATTCGAGTTTACCGGGAAAAGCGACGCACAGTTCCAGCGGGAACTGGTTCTAACCCTCTAGGACTCAACTGAAATTAGGGACCTAAGCGAGTTTCTCTTTGCAGGTGCAGGAGAAACAGCTGAGGAAGAAGAAGGCGTCTGCTACAATGTGGGTGATGGATAGTGGATGCTCGAAACACATGACAAATCTGAAGGATTTGCTTGGAAGTTTCGTGGAGAAAGAAGGTCCATCAGTTATTTTTGGTGATAACTCAAAAGGTTATACCAGAGGTTACGGTACCCTTGAAACCAATCATGTTTCAATTTCTAATGTCTCTTATGTTGATGGATTGAAGCATAACCTGCTCTCCATCAGCCAATTCTGTGATAATGGTTTCTCTATCAAGTTTAATGCACAGGGTTGCAGAGTTAAAGATGTCGGATCAAAGCAGGTGATATTGTTGGGAAATCGATCTCCAACAGGGAATGTATACTACGCTGACTGGAACAGCAGCCTCCCTGACACTTGCCTGTTATCAAAAAGCAGTTCGGATGTGAGCTGGTTGTGGCACAAAAGGCTCAACCATCTGAACTTCAAGACGATGAACCGACTCGCCAGACAAGAACATGCAAGAGGCATACCTAACCGAGTGTTTTCAACAACACACATCTGCAGTGCATGCCAGCTGGGAAAGCTCGCTAGAACTTCCTTCCGGTTGAAGTCAACTCCCTCAACCGACCGAGTGTTACAGCTGATCCATATGGATCTCTTCGGACTAGTTACACCAAAAGCATTAATTGCAACGAATATACATTGGTTGTAACTGATGACTACTCAAGATATACGTAGACCATCTTCATGCGCCACAAGAGTGAGACCCGAGATGAGCTGCCCAAGCTGATGGATCGGATATCGAACCAACAAGAGATGAAGATCATATCCATCCGATCAGATCATGGAATGGAGTTTCTAAATGAAACCATCATTAAGTATTGCGAAAAGAATGGCATAACCCATCAGACATCAGCCGCGCGTACTCCACAACAGAATGGCATAGCTGAGCGAAGAAATAGAACTCTGAAGGATGCAGCCACATCCATGTTAGCGAGCTCAGCACTGCCAAAGAGATTTTGGGCTGAAGCGATCAACACAGCATGCTACACTCAGAATCGATCTCTTCTCACCAAGCGGTTGGGAAAGACACCCTACGAGCTGTAGAGACGCAGAAAGCCAGATATTTCTTATTTTCGTGTTTTTGGATCTAAGTGTTATATTCACAACAATGGGAAGACTCAGTTGAAAACCTTTGATGCCAATGCTTCGAAGGGCATATTTCTTGGATATGCAGCTCGGATCAAGGCATATAGAGTTTTCAACAACAGCTCTCGTGTTGTGGAAATAACACCTCATGTTAGTTTTGATGAATCTACCTTTGAGTGCAGGGAACAGGTAAAGGAACAACACGCGGATCCAGCTGTTCTACCAGTTCTCACCAGATCGCAAGCACTTCGAGAAAAGAACCGAGCTGAACCACTGGTATGGGCAACTGAGGATGAGGATCCATACTCCTCTGAAGATGAATGCGAAGACCTCAGCTCATCCCAAGGGGGAACTTCAGCTGATGCTCCACCAACTGCATCAGCATCCGATGCCCAACCGAGCTCAGTTCAAACTATTGTAAATGTTGAGGATCCAGACTCAACAGCTGATAAATCACCAACTCTGAAGACTCCAACTCAGATTTCTGAACAGCCACAGTTGGAAGAAGAAGGAAGACGCAACCGAAGATGGTATGAAGTTCATTCCACCGACGACATCATCGGAGATCCAACCGAGGGTGTGCGCACACGGAGCAGAGTTGCAAATCCAGAATCAACCGAGGAAGATTCCAACACTTATGCCCAATATGCTGAGGAATTAGCAGTTCTAGAAGAGTTCGAGCAAGCTGGAGATGTTGCCATGATTTCTTGCTTTGTAGCTGATGTTTCAGAACCGAAGAATGTTGGGGAAGCTCTCAACTGTGTCCACTGGACAACAGCCATGCAAGAAGAATTGAATGAGTTTCTACGCAACTGTGTATGGGAGTTGGTAGAAAGACCAAATGGTGTCAAAGTGATTGGATTGAAGTGGATTTTCAAAAACAAGAGAGACACCATTGGATTCATTGTGAGGAATAAAGCAAGGTTGGTAGCTCAAGGATACTGCCAACAAGAAGGAATTGACTTTGAAGAATCCTTTGCACCAGTTGCAAGGCTGGAAACCATCCGGATCTTTCTAGCTTATGCCGCACATCACAAGTTCAAAGTATATCAGATGGATATGAAGTGTGCATTCCTCAATGGAGATATCAAAGAAGATGTCGCCTCCTGGTTTTGAGACTGGAGATGGAAGAGTGTACAAGCTGAAGAAAGTTATCTATGGTCTAAAGCAAGCGCCAAGGGCATGGTATGACACTCTTTGTGGATTTCTTCTGAACTCGGGGTTCAAACGAGGTTCAGTTGATAAAACTCTGTTCACCATCAAAGTTGGAGAAGATATACTTGTTGTGCAAATTTATGTCGATGACATCATTTTCGGCTCCAAGTCGGAGGAGCTGTGCAAAAAATTCTCCGATCTTATGAAGGAGAAGTTCGAGATGTCAATGATGGGCGAGATGAATTATTTCCTTGGATTACAAGTGAAGCAGTCACCTAAAGGGATTTTCATCAACCGATCCAAATATACAAAAGAGCTCATCACCAAGTTCGGATTGCAGACAAGTAAGACAACAAAGATCCCTATGAATACGAACTAGAAGATCAAACCAGGAGCTGAGGGAAAGCTCGTTGATGCCAGCCAGTATAGAGGGATCATCGGTTCGCTGCTCTACCTAACTGCCAGCCGACCAGATATTTCATACACAGTTGGAGTGTGTGCTCGTTTTCAAGTCCAACCAAGAGAAGCACACATGTTGGCAGCAAAGAGCATCATTAAGTATCTGAAGGGAACTGTCAATGTTGGGTTGTGGTACCCAACTGATGACAATATCCAGCTGACTGGATACTTAGATGCCGACCTAGCAGGAGATCGGTTGGACAGGAAGTCTACTTCTGGACACTGTCAGTTCATGGGAAGCAAGCTGGTTTCATGGTTCTCCAAGAAACAAGCGTGTGTTGCTACATCGACAACCGAGTCAGAGTATATGGCTACCGGAAGATGTTGCATGCAAGTATTGTGGCTGAAGCAGCAGCTGAGAGATTATGAAGTCTCAACTGGACAGGTTCCCATTCATTGTGATAGCTCGAGTGCCATAGCTATCTCTCTGAACCCTGTTCACCACTCTCGGACTAAGCATATCGATATTCGTCATCATTTCATCCGAGATCATATTGAGAAGAAGGATGTGACCATGGAGAAGAACCCAACTGAGATTCAGAGAGCTGACATATTCACCAAACCTCTTCCTGAAGCCCGGTTCAAGATGCTATGTGATCTTCTAGGACTCTTGGATCTAAGCTAAAAACTCATCCGAGCAGAAAAGTCATCTGAGCTGATGAGGATCCATCCGAGCTGAAGAGTCGGATATCGACTTAAGGGAGAAGCTCAGATAAAAAGGGGGAATCTCAGATGCGAACTGCCAATTGAAAACATCAAACGTCAGCTGAACAGACGAACTAAAGTCAGCTGATAGTATGTGGCAACTGAGGAGCACAACTGAGGTATACAGCTGATATCGACATCAGCTGCCAGGTATCATTTATGACTAAAGGTGTTATGATATTAAATGAGAATGTTTGAAATAAATTCAAACATTCCTGAACATGTCAGCTAGACTAAACAAGCCATCATGTCGCATTTAATATAAAGTCTGGCTGAACACCTATAGCCTTACTTTATAGTGCGACTGGGCTGACACCCTAAACTATTCACTTTCTCACTCGCGCGCGTGGTATATCAGTCAAAATTGCCCAACAGTCGCGAAATCACAGCCGTTGATAAATACGCGCGATTTAACCCTAGCCGTTGATTTTATCCGAGTCAAAGATTATATAATACGGCAAATCAGGAAGTGATCTTTACCTTCTCTTTTCGTGCATATCTTTACTCACTATTCATCATCTTCTCAAATCTTGTTTCGCCATTTTCAGTAACGTCTTTTCCCTCGTCTTTGCATATATATCTACTCGAGATGGCGCCCAAATCCAAAGCTTCAAAGAAGATGGTTTTCTCAGAGCCTGCCACTTTCCAGGAATCGTTCGACATGGTGATGTCGAAGATTCATTTCGAACAAATTTTATCCAGAGCGGCTCTCTCCTCGCCTGAGCTCGCTCCCGTCACTGCCATTCTCTCCGACCACCATCTGCTTGACTGGGCAACCCTCTCTCCGTCCCTGTTGCTCAGAAAGCAGGTCGTACATTTCTACCGGAATCTGCAGCGTGTTGCAGAAGATGGGCTTGTCACGATCATCCCGTGCAAGCAACGCCACAGAACCTCCCGAACAGTAGAAGACACCGTCGTGGAGATAAAGGTATCCAAGGAGCTGGAGAAGCTCATCCCCAGAAATCGCGAAGCCACAGATGTGGTGGGGAACTTCTCTGACAAGGAAGCTGATACCTTCCTTCAAACCATCCTTCTTGTTCCCGAGCCGTTGAAGGGGAGCATGCAAAGAACGAAGCTGAAGCCGGCGCACCGACTGCTTTTCGACGTGATTTCCAAATACGCCTTCGCATATGGAGGAGCCTTCGGCGACATCAGCAGGCCGAAGCTCAAGCAACAGAAGGCCCTGGAAGAACTGCACCAGGTCGACTGGCTGGGCTATGTTGAAAGTCAGCTGATGATGGAGAAGCAGAAAATCTCCAAGACAACAGCTGAGTCCGGAGAACTGCTGTTGAGTGTCAAGGGGACACTCAACTTTGGAACAAAGATTTCTGCCCTCATCCTCCAAGCCACACAGGGACTGCCACTGACATGGGAAGGTAGTGAGGACACGCCGTTCAATAAGCTGACGTTGTTCCCCACAACCAAGAAGGCAAGGGACGTTGTGGAGGCTGTCTACACCCCCAAAGGTGCCCCCAAGCCGGCTGTGGAGTCAGCAGCTCGCCGCCCTTCGAGGACCAAGCCGGCGAAGCGCCAGCTGGAGGAGGTAGCTGAGGAGGAAGAAGACGAAGAAGAGGAAGAGGAGGAACCTCTGTAGAAGAGGCCAAAGATCAGGATCATCCAGCCAGTGGCTCAACCATCCTCAACAAGTCCAGAAGTGGTTAAGCCAGCTGAGGCGAAGGAGTCAACCGAATCCGACCCAGCTGGATTCATTCTTCAGCCACGTCAGGACAAAGCAGCTGAAGACGTAGAAATTCAAGTGGAGGATTCCAGCTCCTTCTCAGATGACTCTTCTTCATCTGAGGAGTCCCACGACAGTCAAACTGGAGCTGATGCCAGCCAGGTAAACCCACCTGTGACTGAAGAAACCCTCCTACCAGCCAACTCTCCATCCAAAGAGGATCCAGTTCTCACAACTGGTCCTCAGTCAGATATTCCGAGCCTCTCGATCGATGCCAACGTTGTGACCATTCCTTTGGCCAACGTTGATGAAACCATCGAACCCGTAACCTTCGATATTGACCCCCCTCAGATTGATGAAGAAGCCAACCGCCAGGCGATCCTGGCTGAATATGAAGGAAGGCTCAGCTACTGCTTCCGAAAGCTGATTGGCATGTTCCCCGAGGCAGCCTTGATGCCCATATTTACTGTTTTCGGGACGGAACTGCTCTACCAATTCAGCGTCATATTCAGCTATTGGTACGTGAAGGAGGAGACCCTCAGGATCCATGGTTGGGACAGGTTGAAGGTCGAAGAGTCCAACCTGAGGGAGTACTTCGATTATCAAAACCTGGAGGTGGCATACAACCAGAAGGTGGCTGTGCTCCGACGACGTCTGGACAAGAGCATCCAAGAAGGGACAGACACCAGGGAGCTGTGCAACAATCCTGGAGCTGTTCACTTTCTTGATGACATGCTAGCCAAGAATGCCTCCTGCATGGACGACGTCGACGCAGCTGATGAGGCGGCCAAGAGAGAAGAAGACAAGCTCAAGGCCTACCTCGCCAGCCGATCTGCCATGGTTGTCTCGGAGCCTGCTGCCCAGCCACAACCACAACTTCTGCCCGGACCCTCCGATCAGCCAGCTCTCTCAACCGACGCCATCTGTGAGCTGATCTCGAAGAGGGTCAACCAGCTGAGGCACGAGATGCTGTCCAAGATCCAGCTGAGTAAGGAGGAGGAAGCTGACAGGATGCAGCAGCTGATGGCAGAAAATGCCAGCTTGAAGAATCAGCTGGAACACCTCTCCTCCTCTCTACAGCACCAGTTCGAAGACCTCTCCACTTCTTCTAGCTCGGAGGTCTCGGCTCTAAGGAAGGCCATTCAGAGCCTCAGCTCGGATTTCAACGTGTTCAAGACCGTTGCTGAATCTGACCTCGCAAAGTCCCAGCAGACTCAGGATCAGGAGTGGATGTCTCAGTTCGCCTCTTTCCGAGCTGAGTTCGTCTCTCTCCACAAAGAGGTCTCTGCGACCTTTGCAGCTGTGCAGCGAGCTGAGAAGGAACGCCAAGACTTGGAGTTGGCCAAGAAGGTAGTTGAGAAGGATGCTGTTGACGAACTGTTTTTCCGAGTTCAACAGGCTGAAGCCAAGTTGACCTCCCTGGATGGCACTGTAGCCACCCTTTTGGATGATGCCAAAAAGGGGGAAGATAAGGAGCCAGCGGCTAGGGAAGACAAGGAGCCAACAGCTGTTGCTGGACGAGGGAAAGCTGTTCTCCAGCAAGCTGAAGGTGAAGGAGTGCCAGCTGAAGGAGCTGAAGGATCGCAGCCCGAACTGGAAATCTCCCACGACCTCGTAGCCGAGCTCACGGCCGAGCTCGATGCAGAACTTGACGGGATATCTGTTGAAGACTGCATTGAAGCTGCCAAAGCTATGGAGGAGTCAAAGGAGAAGTACTTGAATCCCTCCTGGATCAAGAAGTTCGCTGCCGATCAGGCCAAGAAGGTGGCCAAGTTCGAGAAGGAGCTCGCCAAGGTGGAAAAGAACGTCGACAGGAATAAAGCCAGCCGGAGTGTGCGAAGAATCAACAAGCACCAGATGAAGACTGAGGCTAGAAAGTCGACGCGCCAACTGCAGAAGGATGCTCCGCTCCCATCTCGGTATCCACATGTTGACAAGTGGATGGATGCTGAGTGGAACGATGACTGGGAGCAGTTCAAGCATGAGTTTGTCAATGACTTTTACTACAGGAAAGTCTACTCGACTGAAGACCCGAGGCAAGCCTTCAAGGAAGCCCTGTGGGAACTCAGATCTGGAGACCCTGGAATGTTTAGTCAGTTCAAGCAAGCTATGCTGAATGCTCAGCTTGATCCCAACACCGTTCCAGTTCCGAAGATGTGCAGGTACCGCCCTCCGATGATCAAAGGCACGAGCACGCCAAATAGAAATACAATCATGGCTGAGGCAAGGCAAGTCTGCAAGGAACACGGCGTCAACACTGGGATCGAGTCGGAGGCGAAGAAGGAGATCTTTAACCGTATCTTCAGCAAGTACGGTCAACAGTATTTTTGAGCTGTCAAAGTTTTTGAGCTGATGAAGTTTTTGGATGTTGTAGTTATTGAAGCAACTGTTGTATCTTTATCTGTTTTGTGCTTAACCTTGTAACCTTCAGTTGTAACAAAAACTTCAAAGTATATAATACGATTCACCTTGATGAACAATTCCTCATTGTCCAAGCTCTGAATCACAAAGTCTTTCAATATCATGTTATAACTGTTCTAACCCTTTGATGTTTTATCTTATAGACTGTCTAGAATTTCAGCTGAGATTTTAGGTCAGTTAGTGAGGATCAGATCAATAGTGGTTTAAAGTTGTAAGTGGTTTTGGCATCATCAAAAAGGGGGAAATTGTTGGGAAATTTATTAGTATGAGTTTTGATGAATTCCAAAACCGACTGACCCCAACCGAGTAGATGTTGCCATAACCTAATGTTAGAATTTAGGCTCGCTGTTTGAGCAAAGTTAAGATTTTATCTTTACAGGTCTCCAGCTGAAGATGGCAACAAGGCGTCACTCAGACAGAACATCAGTTGTGAAGAAAGATAACTGAGAGTTCATATGTTCAGATGCAAACAAGGGGAAGTCTTCAGAACATCAGTTGTGAAGGAAACCAACTGAGGGTTTGTCAGATGAGAAGCAGTAGAGAGGAAGAGAACATCAGATCATCTGAAGGTTCAAACCCAACTGAGTAAATACAGGGAAGACAACTGAGTGTTCAGTTTCAGAACCTCAGTTGTAGAACTCGAACAAGAAGATCAACTGCTTGAAGTTCAAAATCAGCTGAGAGTCCAACAGTTCAGAACATCAGCTGAAGACCACTCAGATGAAGATCAAGACTTTCAACCGACGAACCAAGGTTGACTGTCAGAAAGGTTAAGATTTGAATTTCAAAAGGAAGTCACATGAGGGTTTTACCGTTCAGTCATTACCCCATCTGGCCCAACACAAGGCTGTCTCAGATGGAAAGCAGAAGAGCACAGATGCCATATCGGGAAAGTCTGCAGAGATAAGAGACAAGCCATCGCTATCAAACGATCAGAGATCAACAGCTTCTCCAACGGCTAGTTGATTCTCTCCGCCTATAAATAGAGGCATTCTCTCATTCGAGAGATATAGATGAGACAGACTGAAGCAAGAGAGAAAAGTGCAATCATAAGAGAATCAAGCAAAAGAAAAATCTGCTAAAATCCTATTCTAAGAACATCAGCAGCTGAGAGTTCAAGAGTGATAGAACATTAGTAGCTGAGGGTTCATAGAGTGAAAATCTGTCTTAGATCTTAGTTTGAGTGTTTATTCGTTCAAGCCTTAGATCCAGCTCTCATTCGTGATCGAGCTGTAGTTGGAAATCCCACCCATACTCACACCCTAAAAAGTGTGCTAGGACCTTACTCTTCCTGTAATTGAGTAGTCAGGTCGTCAAGTACCCGCAAACTTGACATAGGCTGTTTAGTGCCCGGAAACTAATCTGTAAGGTCGATAAGTACCCGCAAACTTATCCTTAACGGTTGCTCAGCCCGCGTAAGCTGAGTGGTTCTGTCCAGAAGAACTTGGACTGAGGTGTGAGGATTCACATCTCCCCGTGGACGTAGGAGGGTTATCTCCGAACCACGTTAAATACTGTGTGTCTGTGTTTGTTTTTATTCAGTTGCTTTTGCATTTTTTATCTGATCAATCTAACCGACATACAAACCTCATTTGCACTTTTTCAACCGAGCTGTTTTGGTTCTTGACCAACCGAGCTGCTTTGCGTGAGTTGTTTATAACGAGTTTAATTTCCACCACATTTCGCACAGCCTCACTCTTCCAGCTGAGGTCGCTTACTCAGCTGTGAGATTCCAACTGAGTCCTTTTTGCTCAGTTGAAGTGATTTTTCAGGTTTAAGTTTTAAATCCTAACTGGTGTATTCCCCCCCCCCCCCCATACACCAGTAACTCGTTTCGGGACCATCATTAACATAGAGGCGTCGTCGACTATTTTCTTTATTTTGATGACTATAGATAATATCTCTGGCATCCCTGCTTCTAACGCTTTGGTTTAAGCGTTCCTTCCAGTAGGTTAAAGCCTCATGTAAATCCTGTTTATCCATCTTGAAATATTCGAGATAATTCCTGAAACACTCGCATCTCGGACATGTATCCTTATTCATGTTTTCTTGGATGTCTCCTCCGTTAGGAATATCACTTATAAAATAATAAATTAAATATAATTCCTAAATAAACTTAGGGCTCTGATACCATTTTGAAAGCGTGGATCGCGTAGCAAAATACATAATATAGAAATACATGGTATAAAGGGGCAAAATAAATAATTTTTACAAATATAACATTTTTTGTATAAATTACATGTTTTTTGGCTAACTAATCATATTTTTCCCCTTTTTCAACATAAAATTAAGGTTAATAAGTGTTAAGACATTTCAAAATGTCACAATAGCCAATTTGAAAAGTCAATGGGTAAAAATTCATTAGTTTTCAAAGGGGTGGGTATTTTTCATTTTGGCATTGTCAAAGCGGGCATTTTTATGGATTGCCTCATATTCTAATCTACTTGATCAAAAAAACATAACGAAGTCGATTGAGGTAATGGATAAGTCGGATTGCGAGATTATACTCCTCTCACTGTTGTATTCTATAAAGATCTATAAGTGCAAATGATAAGTATGGGAAACCACATTAGCAGACTCGAATTATAATTCGATGACTATACAAAATAAAATAGTCTTGTTGATCCAATTTTATATTCCTTGATTGATTTTCAAAGTTGTGTGAAATAAAGAAACTTACTTATAAAGGTGGCTAACGGAGTAGTGAGTTTTGAGTGTTAGTCAAATTTCTAATCAGATTGAGAATTGCATATGGCGAGCAACAACATGCTTAATTAAGTTGGATTCTACTCTTTCCTAAGTTGGAATTGTTTGATTATGATATTTTTCGGAAGATAGGACGTCGTATATTCTACTAGAGAGCAGATTTGTTTGATTCTTATTTCATTGCTTTAGTTTACTTGAGGACGAGCAAAATGCTAAGTGTGCATGGGGGAGTTTATTTAGTCCATTTTTGCGTCATTTTTCTATGTTTTTGGTTGGTACTTTTTTGTGTGTTTTTGTCATTTTTGCTCATATTTGGCCACGTATTGTGGCATTTGGTTTGGTGTTTGTAGTGTGCAGGTTTTTCGTTGGTTCGGTGAAAAAAAGGGGTGAAAAGATAGAAATTGTATGAAGAAGGATGGGTAGCGGTCGCTGGAGTTAGGAGAGTGTTGGGGCGCTGAGGCCAAGCAGGGCTAGCCAGCCGTGGTTGGAACCACCACTGGGTTGAGCTGCGGCAAATCCTGCCCAGCCGGCGCTGGCCGGACGGTATGCCCATACTACCAACCGGCCTGGAACCTAGGCGCTGGCTGGGCGATTTACCCATATCGACAGCGGCCACTGGCACTCAACCATCAACCGGTGCGAGCCAATAATTGTTGTTGGCGTAGGTTTTAAATATAAAACTTAGATGGTTTTAGGGGGGAGATTCAGACATTACGTAAGTTTCTCTACCTTTTCTCTGCATTTTGAGCTTTTGCACTTTATCTAGAGATCGAATTATACTTGGAAATTTGTAAGAATTCTCTTTCCTTTCATTTTGTGAATGGGATTAGACTATTAGTAATGTTTTACAGATTTCTATGCACGGTTTATTTGTCTAGCATGAACTAATTTACTTTATCTAGAACTTTGGGAATTCAACTTGAGATTGATGATTTACTTGTGTTTGTATTTACTCGGATCGAAATGAATTTGTTTATTTATGACTAGGCATATGGCCAATGCTTGATTGAATTTCATATCTTGTGAGATCGAGAGATAAACTTGATATATGGATCTATGTTTAATTTGAGTTAGACTTGACCGAAAACGAGTAGTCTAATTATCAAATCGATTTTAATAATCTTATTACTTAGTTCTAATCTTGAATACAAAAGTTAGGGATGGTGTACTTTGTTAAGTAGATTATGTCAATTGGTTGATTGTGTATATTTTTCACTTGCTTGCTGATTTCTTGAGGAGAATAACCGAAATCCTAAACGTTTCTCATATCTTACATTTAATACCGTTATTGTTTCTTACTATTCATCGACAAAACTCAACTTGTTTAGAATGTAGGATGTTTTTATTTACTTGTGTAAATCATGAATTTATTTGCGCTGTTAAGCCTTTCTTGTGATACGACTTGAGTTAGCTTATCACACTACAATGACCTCGTTTTCCTGCGAGCAATTTAAAGGATACTTCAGGTTGATTAATAAATAATCCAACATAATTATATGTTTTGGTTTGAATAATTAATGTGTGGACTTACCTCATGAATTTAGATTCGAGTTTATAAAAACATGCAAGTCCTTGTCCTCAGCCTCGATCATAATAAATTCCCATTTTATATTAATAAACTCTAATTTTTCTGCATTGTAGCTTGGTGAAGGTTTGTAAGGAATTAGATGACCTATAATATCTCGGCAACGACTTCATATAAATCATAATGAATTTCTTATATCATGGAAATAATTTGGGCACCAACTCAACAGAATTAACAACATATAATGTGCGCGTTGTGGTTGAGAGAAATGCTTAATACATTTCGATGATTTTTATATGATCAGTATATCACCTCTCTTTCAACGCTATATGGTTCCTGTATATCTTTAAGAAAATAATAATGTAAAGATATTTTATTTTTCCCTCCTAGCTCCTAGCTTTTTATCAATTTGAAACCATTGATGCATTAAAAAAACAAATAGGATCTTGTTGAATGATTCACCAATAAAAATATTGTCATATTCAAGCAATGTCGTGCTTTGGTGATGAAGAAAATGAGAAGAAATCAATCACATGTTTTTAATTGCTATTTTTTTCATCAATAACGAACGAGACATGATGAAATAGGAACTTATCTATTTATGTTGTTGTCCAAACTCCAACACTTCAAATTTTATAAAAGAATGATGTTTTGAGGGCTTCGTTTTTGTGACTGATCACAATGTGTCCGAATATCACTACCCTAAGTGAAAATAGATAATAATGATATTTTACTTTATGACAAATACTCTTGCATGTGAGGTAGGGCTATAAACGAGTCAACCTACTCGCGACCTATTCGACATTCGATTCGATAAAGCTCTTTTGATAATTTATTGAGAAGCTCGTTTAGCTAAATGAATCAAGCTGGAGCAAGAAGGTACCTAACTCGTTAGCTCATGATCAACAAGCTCGTTAAAGTGATTTATCTTTAAAAAAACCATATTATTAATTAGATAACTATAATTAGTAATATTTGGAATAAGTATATAATTAACTTTATTTATTTACAGGAGAATAGTAAATGTATATTTCATTATTCTGAATAAAATAATTTATATTTTTGAAATAACAAATATTTTAAATAGAAGTCTAAACTTAAAAAGTTCGCTTAAGCTCGACACTGCACTCCACTCGATAAGAGATCGTTCGATATTTAAATGAGAAGCTCGTTTAGCCGAATGAGTCAAGCTTGAGCAAGACACTATTCAACTCGGCTCAGCTCGGCTCGATTGCACCCCTAATTAAGGAATGGGGGAGTATTTTATTAAGTATAATTAAAATTTATTAATTCACTGATTAAATTCTTTTAACTCCATTTATTAATTATCAATTAAATTTTATTAATACACAAAAAAATTAATAATTCTAATTAACATTTTTTAAATCTCAATTAAAGATATTAATTTTCAGTTAACTTGAGTTGGATGTTAATATAAATAGTAACAAAATAATAAAAGCTTAGATTGACCGCACCACGATTGGACTGTACGGTCAAAGCTACTAGAGAGTCCTTAAATTCAATAACACAAGTAAAAAGGCGTTGTGTAGGAAACAAGAATATCTTTTCTAACCGCTTAACGTGTTTGTTATTGGGTTACTTATACATAGCCCATGTACATGTAACGGACATTACCCAAATATTTTAGAGGCCCAAAGAATATTTTTCAATATTTTCAAATGTTCAGACATAATTTAATTTAATCTTTGTAATAACAATAGCAAGTATCTTAATGGCTTCATTGCTGAATTTAACACAATATTACATCCTTTGACAACTTTCTCATGACTTTTCAATTGGAGCATCTGAACATCATTTTTTAAGTTTTTTTGGGCAATACGATCACCCCTAACTCTTTTTCCGACAAGATCCATTTGATGTAGGGTTTTTTCTACGATCAAATATACAAGAACTAAGATTTTGGTAAGATCATGAAAATAGGTTCATTAGAAGTTTCGCACGGAAATGTCAGTACAAACATATTTCCTCGTATATAGTCCATCAAATTCATCGACATCGCATGAATCAGAGATATCTCGCAAAATACATCCCAAATGAATATATCAATATCACACCTTAGAGCATGACTAGTGGTTGAGCCTCAAGCTGATTCGATGGTAACATTTGCTGACTCATTCTCCAGGTATTGTAGTGGTTTGACTTATTCGGTGACTTGTTCTAATTAGTTTTGAGCTATTGAATTTTCATTTAATATAAATACAAAATTACATAATTTAAATAAACTAAAAAGTACATTAGTTAAAAAATTTACATGATTTTACATAAATTAAAATATAAAATTTAACATTGATTTATAATAATTATTAATCTTAAAAACAAATAAAAATAATTTAAGCCCACAACAAATAAATATTAAATTTAACATTAATTTACAATTATTATTCTTAAAAATAATTAAAAAAAATTAAAAGCCCACTACAAATAAGTATTAAGCCCATCAAATATAAATAAATGATATATTAGCCTAAAACACACTAAACTCTAATATACGCCGCTCCACTTCGATTTATTTTTCTTATCTTCTTCCTGCAAAATCTGTTTCGTCTTCTACCAAGGAAGGCCTGCAAAATCATCCTGCAATTTTCTTCATCTCTTCCTCCGCTTAATATTAGGTACTGTATGTAGTTTTTTTTTTTTTAATAATGATGCGTGCACACGCACACCATAATCTTCGATCGCCCAAGTGCTATAGAATGAGTCGAGGCTCGATAAGGACGGCTCATTATCGAGGGGCGCGATCTCCAGCTAACTTGAGTCGGGGATGACGCCCCCACTACTAATGCTCTTAAGAGCATTTAAAACTAGGGGTGCACATAAATACCGAATCTGCCGTATACCGAAGTTATTGTACCGAAAATATACCGAAAATACTGAAAATATCAATATATCGAAACTTTCAATACGGTATGATACCGTACCGAATATTTTTGGTACAATAACAATACAACTTTTCTTATACCTGCGGTATACCATACCATACCGAGATTCGATATATAGCGAAACGGTACATACCTTAAATTAACGGTATATACTGAAATACCGTTAAATACATTATAATTATTATAATTTATAAATAAAACCAAATTAATACTTAAAATTTATGTTAATTATTTGATTTTCGATATATTATTTAATTTTCATTATATTATTTATTTTTCGGTATATTATTTAATTTCGGTAGACTGAACCAGGATATGGGTATACCGAAAGGTACGGTATGGTAACGGTATGATTTTTTCCATTCCGAAAGTTTCGATATGGTATACGGTATGAGCAAAAAATTTTGGCATACCATACCGATCCACCCCTATTTAAAACGGTGAAGAGATAGACCCTGGGTCTATATCCGAGAAGTGTAATTTTGGTGGGGTTCTAATGATTTGATAGGTGCCGTAGAAAATTCTGAAATAGTGGGGTATTCATTTTTTTTTAAACACGAAAAAAAAATTAAATCAGACCAATAGTATGAAGCCACGTGGACTGAAGGGGGGAGAGAGTAAGGTCGAGAGCGGTGTCGATAAAACCTCGAGTCCTTTTGATCGACACCACGGGGTGTAAGAGCCACTATGGCTTCGACACTGTGAGGTCTAAGGAGAGTGGTGTAGAAGGAGCCACTCGACCCCCCCCGGTGCAAAAGCCCAGTTGTAAATACTCTAAATGGTTCTCACCTTCAATTAGTATGAAAAAAGAAAAAAAGGAAAAAAAAAAAATCTTTTGTTTGCAATGATCGAAAAATCATGCAAAAATTTCAAAAGTTTATAAATGTTGTGTTAAATTCAGGAATTAATTTTAATGCTATTTTAAATGTTGTTGAATTATTAAAATAAGCGACTAGTGACTTTTGACTAACAGCATAGCCATCTTCTATAAAAAAATTAATTTAATCTTAATTTGAAAATGAATAATAATTATTGACTTTTAATCAAAATCAAAAATATATATTATTTCTGAAATTGCAACAAATTTTGAGAGTAAAACTTAAAAATTACTCTTTTCATTTTAAAATAAGTGTCCACCACCGTAAAAATAATCAATAACATATCCTTTTATTCCTATTTATTGATAGAAAAAAAATAAAAATAAAAAATAGAACATGTGTATTGTTAGTAGGGATAAAATGAAAAGTTCTGCAATATTTTATTCAGGGGTATGTTCGCTTGGAATGCAAAGAAGGAAATCTAAGGTAAAATATTATTTTACTATTTTATATTTTGTTTTGTTTTATTTCAAGAAAAATCTTATTATGAGGTATAAAAGTTTGGGCAACCAAATTTTCCTTGCCCAAGTTATAAATTTATACCTAAAAAATGGAAGCTTAATATTATACCTCATTTTATCTTTCATGTGTTTTGGATATTTCTTCATTTATTCATTAATTTTCTTCCAAGTGAATAAAATATAAAATTTATGATCTTCGTTACTAAATATACCTCATTATATTATTCTTCCATTTAAATGTATAAATTTATATTCTAAGGGTGCGTTTACTTTGATAGAAATTTTTCCATTGGAAAATGATGGATAAGATAAGGTGAGAAAATATTAACATTTCCATCATTTTCTTATCTCATGTTTACTAGGTTGGAAAAGAAAATTATCACATGGTCCCCCACTCCTCCTCCATTTTTATGTCTTTTGTTCATTGGAAAATATTTTTATAGCACTAACCAAAAAAAATATTATCCAACATTGAAGAGAAAATGATGGAAAGAGGCTGCATGAAAAAGTTATCCATCCTGATCGGAGAAAATTTTCTATCAAAATAAACATGTAAAACAGATAAAAAAAAAGTGAGAGAAAATATTTATTTTCCACTCCTTGTATCAAAGCAAACGCACCCTAATTGATTTAGTCATTTGTGTACTCTAGGATTATAGGTTGGGTAGGATCAGTTAATTAGTTGACAGTTGGGGCGGACGAATTGGGGATGGAGAAAGTGCTCAAGTTGTTGGATTTAATTTTTTTATTTTTATGAGTATCAATCAAGATTCCGTAAATTAAGTTGCCTGCATTAACTCACCAAACGCTCCCTCTACGTCCTTTTACTTTCAACGCTACGAATACGATCACTCACATGCAGCGCAGATGTTCTCATTTTCCATCTATACCCTTTCATTTTCATCCTTTTCTTATCTTTTGTTTGAAGAATAAAATCATTCAGATTGATTTTATTTGTTGATTTAGACTTTGAATTTTATTGTTTGACACCGAATGGTATCTTTGTATTTTTAGACTTTAGATTATTAAAATTCTACCGAAACGACATCTATTTTATCTCTTTGTATTTTATTTTTTTTAAAAAGATTTACTGGATTTTTATAATTAGTTTACATTATTTAATGGACTAAACCTAATTTATTTGATAATATCAATTCCAAAATTTTAATTCAACAAAAAATTATACAAAGTAGTATATAACACACGTTGTAAGTTTCAAGGCACTGTAGCTTATACGAAAAAACAATTAATTCAAGTATATTTTTATAAATCAAGACAAATATTTCTTGCGTTGAAGGTGTCAGTGTCAGAAATGCAAAAAACTAGTACTCTCCTACTATAAATAAAAAAAAAATCGAACTGATTCAAATGCACTGTCGAATTCTGACTACATATCATATATAAAGGGGATTTCAAAATATCTTAATTCATTTAATAACAAATTAAAGTACTTCATAAACTTAAGCGTGAATTTCCTAAATATCTAATACCGAGTAAAACTTACTTCCTTTATCGGGAAATAAGTGGCCACATTTTTATTTTGACACAAGTATTAGGAAGAAGGTAGTTTAAAGGATAAAAAGATTGAAAATTGGTGAAACTCACACCTTTTTATAAAAGAAATATATTTTCTAATAAAAAAATGATTATTTATCACTGTACATTACAATAATGAAATGTGACCATTTATTTCGGGATAATGAGAATAGTACTAGTATCGTTTAAATGGGAGAAATGTAACTTTCTACTACTAATCTGATTTAGTGCTTTAGATTCTGGAAGCATATAATGAATCGACTAAAAAACGAACGGATGAAAACAAAATTTTTTATTTATAAAAGTGTAATGTCGCTTAGCAATAATGACAATTATTAAAGTAATAAAGAGACGCAGAATTAATTGATTAATTAATGGTAATTAGTGGGAGCCGACGTAGGCATCACATTTATACAGATGGTACTTTATCGTACATACAACTGTTCTAATACTAAAAAAAAAACTACTATAATAATAATGTATAGTAGTACGGCTTATTTAAATACTAGTAGTATTGGTTTATCTTTCCCATTTTAGGAAAAAATACGATTGGTCTATTATTATTAAGCCGAACCTGACACTAGTAATTACATAAATTAAGAATTGATATGTCGTACATTATTTGTGAACATTATTAACGTGTAATTTACATTTAATATTTTTCTTTATAATTTTTAAATTTTTTTGTTAAGTATCTTTCTTCTTTGCAGCTCCTATTTCTAACTAAAGAAAAATAAATGCACACTATTTATCAACAATGTCATAATAGATGTTTATAGAATGTGACATTTCGATTCTTATAGTACTATATTCGTTGTATTCAAATTATACTTAAATTACCTGCATTGTGCTTCTAAAAAATAAGAAAATTGGCATCTCACACAGTAAAATATGGTTTAAAGAACCGGATCACGTCAAAACGCTCAAACAAGGAGTATTAATTTTTTTTTTCATTTATACTTAGCAACGACCTCTACTTTAATTTCTCTTAGGGCTAAACCCTATGATGGCCATATTAAATATTGCAAAATAGTATTTTTCTAGTATTTCTCAATTACACTTGTTCATTAAATGTAAAAATTCGGCCACTACTTTCTCCCTACAACAATAGTACAATAATAGTTAATAATTTTCTTATTTGGACTATAATATTTTACGTCGGGTTCAAATCCCCCAATCCTTATACCGGCTAATCTTTTTGTCCCCTTGGGGATGATGGCCTAATGGTAGAAATAGGCTGGCTGGGACTGAAAGGTCTCAAGTTCAATCCTCATTGATATCTCATAGATCGAGTCTGTCACACTTGTACTTGGAAGGTGTGGTTTACCTGTCTTTTGTGGTTTACAAGTTACTGCACAAGGACGGAAGTTTACCCAATGTGCACCAAAAGTAGAGGCTGTATGTTCCCACGAATTAAATAAAATTAATAATAATGGTTAACTATATAAATGTGAATTTAACTTATCTCGCACCGATGCTTTTCAAACAATGATCTAATTGGAATAATGAGTTCATGGCCGAAAAGGTTATCAATTCACATCTTTACACCGTACTACTTAATCAAGTTGAACTTATTTATAGGACTTACGTCATATAAAATCGTATAAGTAAAGGAGTACTAACTTTTTTTGAGATAAAAGGAGTATCAACTTTGTAAACTCACGTAAAGGCACTACATAGTATAAGACATGCAGATAAATTAAAATAGTAATTGCTCAAAATAAAATTAGTATACTATTAAGAGAATGATTAGTTGACGGAAATAACACACTTAATTTATATTCATATGTAGTTTATACTTTATAGTACATGATTTTTAAAATATTGCAACTAAAACACTGCATTTTAATTCTGTTTGCAATTACTACAACTTTCCCAGTTATTTTAAATTATATTCTAAAAGTAGTTGTGATTCTTGTAAACGACATTAACCTATATATAAACGAAAAGGATCTTAAAAAAAATTAAAAATAAAATAAAATAAAAATCTAATGTTAATTTGTCCTTTTAAATGCAAATGACAGAACATAGAGAAAGAAAAGTACTCCAATGACATTTCCATGTTGCATCTCCTACTTCATTAATAAGGTAACGACACCTGACATGATTAAGGGTTCAAGATTTAGGGTATATATAAGAGAAATATATTCCTTAAATTTTAAACCCACAATCACGCCAAGTGTCATTCTCTTATTAATGCAAAACGAAATACAATACGAAATACAATAGAAAATTCGTTCCGGTACTATTTTACATAATTTCTCTAACTTTCCCTCAAGTGACAAAACATGAGCTCAACGTGTCAAAAATGAAAGTTTCTGGTTTGCAAAATAAGGCAAACTTCGTGATTTGCAATGTAATTTCCCCGTATATTGATGCATATAGCATCTGGATGTTTACTTGATTAATTATTTCCGGATAATCAATTTAATAATTTATAAAGCTTATGTCTGTTTAGTTTAAGAAGCTCAAACTCAACCACATAATATACTTGTTAAGGGTGAGAGCAAATGTATATATATGTAAAATCTAATATACAATTGTTAGGTTTGTAGAATTATTTTATAAACAAAGCTTTCAAATTTTATAACCTAAAAGCTTTCAAATTTTATAAAAAAGAATACACTACTAAATTTGGAATTTTTACTCTAAACTTTATTGTTCTAAAGAAGATACTCCCTCCGTTCACCAAGTTATGTCTCATTTCAGTGGTGGCACGGAGATTAAGAAATCTGAAAAAAGTGTTTTGAGTGGGGTAAAAGTTGAAAAATAGGGGTAGTGTTAATGAGAAGCTTACTTTTGTTAATCTCTAATTAAAGTTAGTGGAGGTTATTTCTATTTATTGTGTGTAAATTGAATTGTTTCTTATTTTCTGACTTGTTCGATTTTTATTTACTGAGCTCGCTTTTTTTACTCATCTTGCTCGTCTTTTTTTTTGTCTCACTGACTTGTTTGAATTTTTTGCGTTGTGTTTGTTCATTTTTTTTGTCTCAAAGACTTGTTCGATTTTTATTTACTGAGGTCGTTTTTTTTTTAATCGTGCTCGTCTTTTTTTTTCCTCACTGACTTGTTCGAATTTTTTGTGTTGTGCTTGTTCATTTTTTTTTCCTCAATGACTTGCTCATTTTTTTTTTTTTCTGTTCCTGTTGGATTTTTTTTTTTTTTTTTTGCTTACTTACTTGTTCTAATTAAACATGTGTACAACAATCATCCAAATAATAAAAAAAAAAAAAAAACAAGTACAGAAGGATAAAGTAGGGAACCATATGCACAAAACCTCACTTCATTAACTCTTCAAATTCCTGATTACATAAGTGAATGAAATGAAAATCAAAGGAGGGAAACAATTGGAGGGATTGTTTAGGGGGGAAATTTAAATATCCAACTTGTCTAATCAACTTCCAAATAGAATCTGCCATATATATATAAGCAATAAGCTGCCAAATGTAGCACAAATACACTTCAAAAATCAGCTTCTACTTCTCTCTCTCTATTTCCTCCTTAATTCACAGCAGCAACACAAAATGGAAGAAGCATCTCGAAGGCCCGATCTTACAGAAATTGAAAGAAACAACCTCGCACATTGGCAGCTACAAAACAGCAAGGACTTGAAGCTTCGCTATGGCGCGAAGAAGGAAGCAGATCAGCTTTTCAACTTAAATGTAAAGAGTGTGTGGCGCATTTGGAAGGAAGTTTGCTTACAAAAACAGCTTGGCCAAACAGTACATCTCAAATCAATGAAAAAAGGTACAAAACACAAAGATGCATGGGTGCTTGATGAAGAGAAAGTGAAAAGTATGTCTGTTTTAGAAAGGTCCAGCCTCAGAAAAATATCATCACAGTTGGGAGTTAGTACACCTTTGATGCATAAGTGGGTGAAACAGAAAAAAATACAGCCTCATACCAGTGCAATCAGGCCATTTCTCACACCACAGAATATGATAGCAAGGCTAAAATGGAGCCTCAGCATGCTCAGTTCCATAAGCTCAGAGGATGTATAACATTATACATGTGGATGAAAAGTGGTTCAATCTCACACAGACAACACAAAAATTTTACAAATTGGCAGATGAAGAGGTGCCTTACAGAACATGCAAATTCAATACCCACATTCAGAAAATAATGTTCTTATCAGCTATGGGAAGACCAATGTATGATACAGATGGAACAATTATATTTGATGGGAAATTTGGCATTTTCCCATTCATTTATGAGGAGGCAGCAGCAAGAAACAGTAAAAATAGACCAGCAGGAACCATGCTAACAAAGTCAGTGCAAGCAATTACAAAACCTATCATGAAGGAGGTGTTTATCCAGCAAGCATGTTTTTTATTTTCAAAATCCTATCAGAAATCATGCAAATTCATCATTTAGACAGTTTAACAGCTCAAACTTCCAACGTACAGCTCGTACTATGCATCAAACAGCAATGCCCACCAGAAATCAGAATGCACATCATCATACAGCAAGATAATGCAAAACCACACATTAGCAACAATGATCCTGAATTTCAAGCTGTGGCACAAACTGATAAATTTAATATCCAACTTGTTTGCCAACCACCTAACTCACCTGACACAAATGTCAATGACCTAGGCTTTTTCAGAGCTATACAGAATCTAAAAGATGAGAAAAAGACAACTACAGTTGAGGCTTTGATAAAAAAATGTACAGGATGCATGTGATGAGTATCCAGTGGACAAGATCAATGATGTTTTCTTGAGTTTGCAAAGCTGTTACTATGAGATTATCAAGGTTAAGGGCAGCAACAACTACAAGCAGCCACACTTGGGTAAGGATAAGCTTAGGAGACAAGGCTTACTACCAGAAACTTTAGAGATTAAAGAACAGCTTGTAAGGGAGAGCATGGAGTATCTACAAGAGCAAGAGCATGAAACAGGTGCAATCTACAACCTTGATTCACTAGTTGAAGGGTTACAGTAGCTGTTTTTAACTGAATAGGTGGACCACATAGGTAGTTTTTTGTAATGGTTTACAGGGACGACAAACATTAAAACTGTTGTTTTTTGTGTTTGGAATGTAAATTGTCATTGTTGCAACTGGATTTTGAAAAAATGTAGTCTTGGCACAGATAATGAAATGTTTTTTGCATCATTGACTTGGTTCATATCCATCCTAGGTTGCCTCCAAAACCAGGTTATCAAAAATCAGGTGGTGGCATTAATAAGATAGATGTGAAGCTTCCAGCTACCATCAATTTTAGACAACCAACAAGCAAACACAAACAAGTGTAGTACCATGTTCATCAGTTCAAAATCACAATCAAGTGTAGTACCATGTTCATCAGTTGTAAAATCCATCAAAGAAGGCAACATAGAATCTGATATCACAACACATGTACAAATTTCACAGAACCACATGCTCATCATATTTCTCTCAAATCCATCATGTAAATAATGAAGAGATTCATAGCATCGATTTCAGAATCAGAAACAAGTGTAGTACCATGTTCATCAGTTTTAAAAGCCATCAAAGAAGGCAACATAGAATCAGATATCACAGCACCTCAACATTATGTAAATAATCAAGAGAATCACAGAATTGCATCAACCAGGTTATCAAAAATTGGCATCACCAGCCCCAACACCAAGCAGATTCAAGCAAATGCATAAGGTAAATAAGAATTTGGCATCACCAACCCCAACACCAACTCAAATGAATGAATAAGAACACGATAACCTGATGAGAAAGGCTACGCCTTTTTTCCTCTCATTTTATTCAGGTGAGCAACCTAAGCTGCTTTTTTTGCCTTTCTTTTTCACCGGAACATAGCAACCTCGGACATTAACCAGTAAGCAGGATCATCAGGCGACATCAACTCCAAGATGGAGTCCAACTGCTTCGATCCACATGTACCCGGTCCAAAGGGCTGCAGAACAACATCCACCGTCGTCGATGGAGTTGCAGGCACCGTGACAGCCGCCACCTCAGCCGCCGTTTCAAGCACGACCTCAGCCGCCGCCTCAAGCTCACATTCAAGCACGAAGTCGACCGCCGCCTCAAGCTCCGATTCAGGCACGAACTCCTCCACCGCCTCAAGCTCCGTTTCAGGCACGAAATCCACCGGCGGCTCAGAGTTAGAGGGAAGCGGATCTGAGGAGTTCAACTTCATCAGCGCCGGTGGATCTTCAATTTCAGAGCTATACAGTGGAGAGTACAAGGGCAGCGGATCTAAGGAGGCCATCGTCGTCGGCGGTGGTGGAGAGATGAAGAATATGATGTGAATGTAGGGTTAGAGAACACAACGACTGAAATGGAAATGGGGAGAAAAGGGTTAGGGTTTCTGTGGAATGGAAATGGGGATCGATCTGATGAAGAAGATCGCCTCAATTGTGAGAGAATGAGAGAATTGGGTTAGGGTTTGTGTGGAATGGAAATGGGGATCGAGGGATCGAGAGAATGAGAGAATTAGGGTTTCTGTGGATTGAGAGAATGAGAGAGGTAGGTTTGGGTTGGATTGAGTAATGGTGGGTTTGGGTTTCAGTGTTAATTAGTGGGTTGTAATTAACCAGTTAATTAAATATGGGTGGGTTAAATAATGGTAAAGGATAGTAATTTACATAAAGTAGGAAGGGTGTGTTGGTAAAAAAACAAAACAGGGCATTACTTGGTGAACAAAAAAAAGAGGTGAAACAGGGCATAACTTGATGAACGGAGGGAGTATTTATTTCTATTTATTTACTTTTGGTAATTCTATTTTAATTAATATAGTATTTAAAATAACAATAATTCTATTTGAGCATACGTGTTTGAAATAGAAAAAAACATTGTCTGATCGCCTTCAAAATTTCTTTCCTACTCAGACCCCCTTCCGAGATATCGATCTCACGCAAACCCGCTCCCAAATTTTACTCTCATCCACACTCAAGTCTTAAACTTGTGAATTTAAATTTGGATGAAACTTTATCATTAAAATTTAAAAAATGTATGTTTATTAATAACCAAACTATCGATACTGTGAAATTAAATTATTAGTTAAAAAAATCCGTCAAATTTGTATTTTTATCATCATATGTCTGGACATAGTATGTCGAAATAACACTACCCTTAAAATAAATGTCAGTCGGTATTCAATACTCACCCGACGATAGAAAACGAATAAAACTTTGTCGTTAATTAAATTCAACGGCTACAATTATGATTATTCGGCATAAAAATTCAGTCACATCATATGCATATTTCGCCAAAAGAAATTAAAAAACAAAATATGTTGTGATAATCTGATAAGTAAATAGTCTCCCCGTCCATAATAAATATGGTCCGGAAAGAATGACCCGAATTTTAGGAAACGAAGAGTGAATGAGAATGGAGAATGAAAAAGTATTATGAGTGAAGAGTAAGACCCACAATTATTTTTAAACGTTAATATAATTTTTCATCACAATAATCCTTGACATCTTTATTATAAATTGTTTCTGTACAAATGCACCTAGAAAGGCAGCTACTTTTAATTAGCCAAAACTGTTTGGTAAGATTCATCTAAATTCTAAACCATACAATACTATAAAAAAGACGAAAATAATCAGCTTTCAGTTTCTCAAACGTGCATTGCTCGTTTAAGCTGTCATAGACATTAAAATATTCTGACCATAAGTTTTCGTCATCTTCTGCTTTTTTTTTTTATAAAATAATTATTATACTAAAAAAGAGTACAAATTTATCGGAATATTGTTTCAAAAATATTATGTTTGACGTATAGATTAACAAAAACCAGATCGAATCTTCTATTTGTATTCCGTGTTGCATCTCGTGTTGCATTAATAATAGAACGACACTTGACGTAATTGTAGGTTTAAAATTTAGAGAATATATTTTTCTTATATATACCCTAAATCTTGAACACTTAAGCATGCCACGTATCGTTACCTTATCATTTCATCTTCCTAAACAACTAGAATTCTAGTAAGTGAAACGATGTATGAGTACATTTACAAAATATTGAAAGTTTGTGATTTAATATGCAAAATATAAATATTTGAATTAAAATTGTCAGATACATGGTATACAGTGATTTAAAATGCAGTTTTCTTATAGAGTTTATCATGAAAAATGGCATCTTAGTAAATTAAAAGTTGTCAAAAACTTAATTTTAGATAAATTCTATCAGATTTTTATGTGAGGGGTCAACTATACCAATTAGTTAATTTATTTATTTTTTCAGATTATTCTCTCTACTAACCACGTTTTTCTTTCTTTTCTCCCCACATATCTCAATTAATTTATTTATTTTTTGTTCATTTTTTTCTCTCTCTTCAACTACATTTTTCTTTCTACTCTCCCACATATCTCGCTGCACTAAATTGAACGAATTATCTAATTTCGTCCCATTGGTACTAATACGAACATACAATAAAATCGTTCGTATCTTTCGATTAGATGAAACAGTTAAATTCATACATTTCGTAACTTGGTTACCACGTCGAATAAAATTAGACAAATGATCTCAGTAGACTAGCGAATGAGGCGGTTGCACATCACAAATTTACAGATTCTCCGCAAAAAATGCAAGCAATTCAATCCTATCGGAACCTTTTCATTCTCAAATTCATCTCCATCGTGGTTGAATATAGGTCTTTAAGCGTCGTCTATTTATTTAGAGGTTACCACTTTGGCGTCGTCGCCATCCCCACCGTCCCCATCTTTGCCGTTTCCACCATTTTTTTATCCATTATTTGTAGATTTTTCTCTGTTTTTAGCGGCGTCTTCGTCACTGCTTCTACATCTATCGCTTTTGTTGTTATTGCCGGTGGTTCCATCGATCGTTCTCGGACATCATTGTTTTTGCGTGGTGATAGAGTAGTCGCTGGTTGAATGATGGATAAAATATCGAGAAGGATTATCGGAGTTCTCCTGTCGGTTAGGGCTTTTCAGAGTAGAGAAAGAGAAGGAGACGTGGGGGAAGATTTTAGCGAGAAATAGTGAAAAAAAATGATTTTAACACAGTAAAATTGAAACGGAATGAGTAAGGTTAAATATGTCTCAACATATCCAAATCTGACATAATTTCTTTTTAATTTAAATTTTAACATAATTCAATTTTGTTATCTAATAGTGGCTATTCTTTTTTTTTTTTTTTTTCTCTCATATATGTGTATTGTATCATCTCCAAATTAAGATGCAATACACGCATAATATGATATACTCCACATAACACATTATTACTATTTATAGCTGAAATTGAATTATTGTTAAGCTTTTGCTTATCAATAATAATAGTATTAAAGCAGTAATTACGACATAAAGGATAGCACATTTTAGTCTTTTCGCTGTTAATGATATAAAGCGGGTCCCACCTTCAAATATTACTCCTATTTCTCTACTTTCGTATTTGCTGCTTGGAAAGAACACTAGAACAGCCTCAGCTCAGGTGGGTGGATTGAATCTTTTTACAAATAAGATTCTATTTCCACTAAAAACAAATCGACAAAGATGTATACACCTAGAATTCTCCATTTACCAGACAAAATTTTACCACGAAAAATGAATAAAAGATAATTAATCCGCGCAAGAATTAAGGTAAAATTTGAATAATCGACTGTATCTGGGTCAAGGCACAAGAGACGACGAGATGAGCATGCTATGCTAGAGTATTTTCTAATTTAATTTCATACATCAATCACAAAATAAGATTACATTTCATCATCATGTCAATCACCATCCTCAGAGAACAATCTGCATTAATCTTCTAAAACTCATAATTTCTGAGAAAAAATAAAAATAAAAATAAAATAAAGTCGAAAAATCAGACATCTCATTGAGTTGCCAGCGATCCGCCATTAAAACTCTCAGCCCTCAAGGATGTATTAATCAGACTATAACGAAGAAAAAAAGAAATGGAAAAAGGGATTCTACTTCTAAACAGCGTCGTTTCATTCAAATCCCTAAAAAAGTAAGGGAGAGAAAAACTAATCCCACCATGGCCAGCAAAAAAAAAAAAAAAAAAAAAAAAATCAAGTTGAGAGCTTCAAACCCTAGTTTTGTGCAGCAGCGGGGCGAAGGCGTAAGAGGAAGATGATTCTTTACAGGACAAGTGTTCCGGGCCCACGTCAGCAACAATGTTGAGGAAATCGTCGAGGCTCAGCCCGCGGAACCTCTCCTCGTCGTCTTCGAGGAAACTGAGGATTTCGTTGAAGAAACCGGGTTCGCAGGGAAGAACCAGACCGCCGGTGGTTTGGAAACCGAACTCCTCCTCCGCCTCATTTAGGAGGGCGACGAAGACTGGGAAATTGAGGAACCGGGTCGGGATGACGAAGCGGCTTCGCTCCGGTCCGACGTAGACGGCGAGCGAGCCGGATGGGGTCCGGCACCTAGGGCTGCCGGCGGATTGGTCGGAATCTGAGGAGGAGGAGGAGGAGAGAGAGCGACGCGATAAGCTTTTTGTTTTCCATCGCTGGACCAGGTGCCTCAGCCGTACGATTTGGGTGATCATGTTCACTTTCCTGATCGCTGAAGCCATTTTCACACGACTAGAAGCGATGAGAGAGAGAGAGAGAGAGAGAGAAGTGAAGAGAGGAAGTGTTGCAGAGTTGCAGTGGGAGGAGAGGAGAGTCCTAAAATCAATTGAGTTGTGGTGATACTGATACAGGTCTCGAATGGCTAAAATAGCCCTGCAGTTCAATTTACCATAATGCCCCTGCCATTTTTTTTAAGACTGGAGTAGTAGTATTATTATTGTAGATTTAAATAATTTTTGCGGAATTTGAGATTACTGATTGACTACGTGACGGCATCACACATGCCGCCGATGTATGTTTAATATGCAAATTAGTTCAACTGTTGTTACAAATAATATAGCATTACATATGATAACTATCACAGCATTTCATAATTGTATTATCATGTTCATCCATTGATTTAATAATATTGGATAATGTAGAGTATATATTTTATGCGCGGAAGTCGCTCGAAAATACTATTAAATTAAGTGAAAACTAGGCATAATCAGCATGTATAGTAATAATATATGCCTTTAACTTTGTTTATTTATTATATGGGTGTGTACAGTTTATGCACTGAGGCGACGGATTATCTCGTCATTAAAAAAAGTACCATTAGCCCGTCTTAGAAGATCCTTAGTTTCTCATTGATTTTGTGCGTGGATCTTTGCTTTTTAATTAATTACGGTTTAGAGGAAATTAAACTCATAGTTATGACGTTGTTTGGTCAAAATATGTAGTATATGTTTGTGATGTATATTACGAATATTCTATCTTATAATATTAAACTATATTAAATCATTTTTATATATAAAAACACAACAATATTTACATAAATATTACAACAAGCGTTCCATAGAATAAGTCGAGTTATCGCTATAAATAATTATAATTTATAACTGACAAATTCTGCCTCTTTATATTTTACATCTATTCTATCGAGTTTTCTCTTGATAACAATTTATACAATCTTTAATTAAGTAATAAGTAAAAAAAAAAAGAAAAAGAAAAGGGAAATTAAAAAGGAATCAAAAGGAGGCTATAAGAAGGAAGAATTACGGAGCTGTAATTTTCAAGGTGCAATGCAATCCGTTAATATCATAGTTACCCCTCTAAACTAATCTGGCCTGTTTTTTCTATTTATTTCAAAAACTATAATAATCATAAATATTACAGTATTGAGTATCTTACACAAAATCATGAAAACTCTCACATTCTCTCCCAAATCGGCCCATATCTTGCTAAAGTTTACGTTCATATATTTCTTGATTAAATCTCGTAATTTTCGTTATTAATTTAAATTATATGTAGAAGTATCAAAACAAATCCGGCCGTACCAATCTCGGGTTGGCCTTGATAGATTTCAGGGAAGCATAAAAAGTTCTTTTTTGAGTTGGACTATTTTATCTTAGATCCGATATACTAGTACTTTTTATATCGGGTCATACCGACATGTACTAAGAGTTTAACCGTGGATATATATATGACAAAAATTTGGGTGCAACTGTTCCACCGTAGAACATCCGTCCATTTGATCCGACCCGCCTTGACCCGGGTTTGACCCGGTCAAACCCCTCTTTGACCAGTTTTTTTTTTTTTTTTTTAATTTCCAGTTTTTTTTTTTAATTTATTTTTGTTTGCTGTTTCTTCTATGGTCAAGACGCGAGCGAGGGGAGCCGAAGGCCTCGGAGCGAGCCGTAAAAATCTAAAATGTTGCTCGTCGATTATCCTTATTTTAGTAATCGGAGCGAAGGCGGAGCCGTAAAATCGAAGCCGAAGGCTCCGACGGGGACAAAAAATCTGGAAATTAAAAAAAAAAAAAAAATGGCGCGTGTCTCTATATATATTTCTAATTCTCTAATATGTTTATATTTACAATGCTATTTGAATCATTCAAATCACTATAACATCCAATACATGTAAACATGCATTGGATAATGATATAGTACAAAAGTATAATAGACGATCTCAAATTGTGAACGACAAATAGTCTCACCCAGGTAGTTCATCGATGGACAAAAATTGAATATTGAACAATTTGTATTTCATGTATGGCCCCCTATTCACTTCTCCGAAAAAAAAAGTGCAGCTTGAAACAGTCAACATTAACGTAGAAATTCAGTCATTTTTACTTTGGTTTACATTTCTTTTACTTTTCTGTTAATTTTAACCAATCCCTTATTCAATTTTCAATAATGGAACCAATCTTACTATTTGTCGTCTTCTTTACCACAATACGTTTTTTTTTTCTTTTTTTTTTTTATGGAATTACACATTACGTGTTGAAATGTTCAACAGAGTCAAATTAATTAGCGATCGATGAATATATGTGTGACAGTGTGAGTGTGCACTTTAATTTATTTTTAAAATAAATCCAATGAGATAAAATAAATAAATATAATCAAGGTCAATATTAATATTATGTTTGATATGTGGGTAATTGGGTATAGTTTGGGCATAATAGTGCATGTGGTTACCATAATTTCTATATTTAGAATATATTGTAATCGTGTTTTTTAATTTAGTATTCACTGATTTTTTTTTTTTTTATGATAGAATTGGACGAAATTATTTCTGATCAAACCTTTAATAATAGTAATATTGACTTCCCATTATACATCACATTTATGTATTACTCTGCTCAATGTTTCAGTTAGCTTATTGAAATAATTATACAGCTATATGTATTATTTAGACATTTTTGAAAAATGGCATGCAAATGCATGGAGTGATGTAGACACTTCCCGATTAGGTCTAACAGCAAGACCATTTTTATTTAAGAAACAACTTAATTTATCATAATATTGGAGAATCAATCAAGTTATGCAGCATGTCAGGTTGCATATAGGTGATTATGCAATATACATATAATAAGGCTTAAGATGTTTGAACGGAAATATGTATAAAGAATTAATATATTATTTGCTATGATGTAATTTTTTTGCAACATACCTTGGTATGAGGGTGAAATTCTAGTAATTTATTGATATAATTAATCACAGTATTATGTATACAACCTAATAGATGTAATACATAACAACAATAATCAATATAATACATATGAGCTCAAAACTTCAGCACCAAACAAAATATTACGATGTCATAAATATATTTTATACACCTTACCAAATAAAATACACATGCTTCTTGATCAAGAAAATATTGATATATAACATAAATACTACAGCCGCTATTGAAGGTGCATATTAATAAATCTTGCTCATATGAAATTTGAAAATTTCCGATCACACAGAAGAGATAAATGACATTAGTAATACATAAAAAGGCCTAATCGCACCCCCACGCCCACACACCCGCAAAAAACTTTATAATAAGTTATTTGGATCATAGTAAAAAAAAAATACAGCATATGTTATCCTGTGCTAATTAATAGGAGTAGTCACTAAAGCAGCATCGTTCATTACCATTAATTAGATATAATTTCCTCACCGTAATTTTACATTTTTTATTTCCCTTTTTCTTACATAATTTTCCCTTATATTAGGAGTATGTAATTTTGGTCTGCGTGTAAAATAAATTGTCCTAATGGAAATGGATCAGATTAGTGTAAATTTAGGCTGTTTGCTTAACAAAATACCCTAAGATAACACAATTGATAGAACTTGACAAAATATAATACGAGTATTCTTAAAATAATAAATATATAGAATTGTGCAAAAGCGACACGTTTAATTTTTAATTTGGTATTCAAATTTAGTAAAGCAGCGAGTGCGTAACCACCCTCATAAGTCATAATTAAGAGTCTACAACAAATAACAACCAGAAAGACAAATTCCTCAACAATAAAAAAGTAGTATAAAATGTAGCAGATTTAATCTTTTAATAAATACCGGATCGAATTAACCTAGCTCAATAATTCAGAACTACTTTTCATTCGTCTCATAAAGATATTTAAAAAGTTGTTGTAACTTTTACATACTTCTCAACGACCTATTAATGGCCTTTAAATTGTTTCCTGAAAAGCAGAATTTGACGCGATGATTATTATTTTACGATAAATTATATGTCTTCGACTTTTAAATTTGTATAATTAACCCCTATATGCATGAACATAAACATTAATTTTTTTTCCAAAGGTGGTTTTAGTTTGACATTATGTATTTAATGGGATCATTTGATTTCTTAATCTCTTCAATTTGTAATTTAGTGTTTGACTGTTGATTAGAAAATGAGAGTCATATTTAGACTTGTTGATTTTATATAATTACAAATTTGATCATCCCGATCGATAATAACGTTTGAAACATTAAATACAAATAATAATTAAAAGAAAAAAAAAATACTTAACGTTAAATAGACATTAGCGGTGCTAAAAAAAGTGCTTACAAAAAGTAATCAGCATATTAGTCCTCTACATGTATAACGCATTTATTTTGCTTTACCAATTTTTTTTTTAAAGGTAATATGAAATTAACATTAAATTAAGTACCAGAGGTCCTTGAAAAGATTACAGATCCAACATAAACTGTGAGAATCACATTCACAGTTCCAAAAAGAAAAAAACAAGATATGAGAAAACTAGAGATTTGCAGAAATAGTATAGTTGAATGAGAGCGAGCTCCAATCATAAAGAGAGATACAAAGGAATGATGAATAGCGTGCCTTCAACCATTTTCAAGAGCAAAATTTGATGCTCTCCACAATCTTCTCAGTGTTTGGAGATATTTCTTTAAAAATCAAATCATTTTTCGCCTTCTAAATTCTCCACATAGAGCATTGCCAAATGAGCCCTAATACTTTCTTAATCATCTTTCTATGGCCCAAATTCACAAATTTCTCAAAGCGACCATTTAAACTTGCTGCATAAATTAAATGACAATTGAGCCAGTCACATATCTTAGCAATATTTGATGACTTTGAATAATTTGAAAAATTTGAGCATCGTAATGTATTTAATATGTGTCCAATCTCAATTAATTAATTTTATGCATAAGATGTACTCTAAAGATGATGACGATGAGAAAGAAAGCGCATAAAACAAAAACACAATTTGTATTCATTCATAGCTGCATGCCATTGCCATCTTTATCATTTATCAAATCTTGCGGTATTAGCTTAATAATTATTAATTCATTGCTTCTTCGAGACGCCTTGAAGCAATTTAGTCTTCGACGTGTTGCTCTTTTGGTAATTCTTCCTAATCTCTGTTGCTTTGTTTTTATTTAAGAGATTTTATTTGGATGATATATATTTCAAATTTAATCAATCTCCGAGCATTTTATAAGTTTATTTCATCCTTCTCAATTCATGCCAGAAATGTTCGACAAAACGCTCGAAACCATTGGTGGTGTGTGTTGCGTAGTATGAAGATATATAGATATATATATATATATATATATGTATGTATATATATATATATATATATATATATATATCTACGTGGAAGCAAAATAAGAAATTATGTGGAAATGGAAAACATGCACGTCGAATTTCGGTGGTCGTTCTAAATTCCTATTGTCACATGCTCATTTAAAATATCGATATTTGAAAGTGGTGTTGTAAATTTGTAATTGTAATATGGGCAAAACTAATTGATACCTATATATATATATATATATATATATAGGGATGAGTTAGTATAAAAATTATATCGGAACATGCTTAAACCAATTTAAAATGATACTTAAATTTATATTTTAGCATGCTTAATAAAATTCATGTTTTTTATATAAACATTAATACTTACATAAAATCGTGTTTGAATCTATATAAATTCATGCTTAAAATAATCACAATTATAGATCATACAAAGATAGTGTTTATATTAAAAAATATAATATTATTAAACATGATAATATATTGATTTAAGCATAACTGAATATTTATTTAAGCAGGTTCTCACACTAAGATTAGTTTTTTTATATGAATCAATCTCTACATATATATATATATATATATATATATATATATATGGAGTGATTCCCATACAAAGGGATATTAAAGTGAGAATTAGGAATTAATCTCAACCATTGATCTTATCTATATGAAGGGTCAAGATTTAGCTTGGTCAAAGCAGGTCAAACCCGGGTCAACCCGTTGACTTTTTTTTTAAATTTTCGATTTTTTTTTAAACTGTCACACAAGATGCACAACTTCACATATTCAGATGCACCAATTCACATATTCAAATGCACAACTAAGTGTATTGAGATGCACATAATTTTAAGTTTTTTTTTCGTTTTTTTTTAAGGTTAGGTCATATGCATCACATCATGTAATCATATGCACCACACTATATAATGAGATGCACCACTAAGTGCATTAAGATGCACTAGTTTTGTTTTCATTTTTTTTTATTTTCGTAAAAATTGTGCATCTAGTTACACAATGTGGTGCATCTAGGTACACTGTGTGGTGCATCTAATTACGCATTGTGGTGCATCCAATTTTTTTTTCAGTTTTTTCAGTTTTTTTTTTTTTTTTTTTTTTTTTTTTTTTTTTTTTTTTTTTTACAAATTCGGTGCATCTCACTACACATAGTGGTGCATCTCATTATGTATAGTGGTGCATCCGAATATGTGAAGTGGTGCATCTTGGGTGACTGTTTTAAAAAAAAATTGAAAAAAAAATGAAAATCTTGTGCATCTAAATGCACTTAGTGGTGCGTCTAGTTATATAGAGTGGTGCATCCGAATATGTGAATTTGTGCATCTTGAGTGACAGTTTATAAAAAAAAAAAAATCGAAAAAAAAACTGAAAATCTTGTGCATCTAGTTATATAGAGTGGTGCATCCGAATATGTGAAGTTGTGCATCTTGGGTGACAGTTTTTTTATAAAAAAAAAAGTCAATGGGTTGACCGGGTTGACCAGGGTTTGGCCCGCTTTGACTTGGCCAAATCTTGATCCTTCATCACCAATAAATCTATAGTGGAGATCTATTCTCATTTCTTAAAATAAGATCTATTCTCATATGATCTATTTCCTATATATATATATATATATATATATATATAACGGATAAAACAAAAACACTATGTAAACTAAATATCAGTGTTGTTAAGTGACTCGTATATAATCTTATCGTTTTAAGAAGTGACTCGTTTTCAAATATATAAATAATTATTTTATCAAAAGATATTAATTATATCATTTTAACTATTTTTTCCCCTTCACACTAATAATTGTGTTTATAACGTATGAGGCAAGTGATGACTTCCAAATAATTTGATTCCAGCATCATAAAATCTTTACTTGTCCAATCTCAACTAATTTAATTTATGAGATCTACTATATCATTTTGAGAAGGACTTGGTGCAGACTTATGCACCCAAGCTGCACAGAACCCGCCCCGTCACGCGCCCGCCCGACCCGGCGGGTAAGATTCATGCGCGCGTGATTCTCACGCGTTACAGTTGTTTTTTTATTTTTTATTTTTAGATTTTTTTCCGACGGAGCCTTCGGCTGCGATTTTACGGCTCCGCCTTCGCTCCGATTACTAAAATAAGGATAATCGGCGGACAACATTTTTGACTTTTACGGCTCGCTCTGAGGCCTTTGGCTCCCCTCGCTCGCGTCTTGACCATAGAAAAAGCGGCAAAAAAAAAAAAAAAACTGATCAAAGGAGAGTTTGACTGGGTCAAATCCGATTCAACCGGGTCGGATCGGGTCAAATGGACGAATATTCTACGATGGAACAGTTACACCCAAATTTTTGTCTATTATTTTTCACCTTTTTTTTCCTTTTTTCCTTTTTCCGGATTATCCTACAAAACCTGAGGCCAGATAGATACGCATACGCATAATATAGCTGGTTTCCATCCTCTTTCCCCAATCATCGCATTTTGTTCGCATGCTAATTAATTTATTAAGATATATTATTATATTTTGCTTTTAATTAATTTTATTTATATAAATCTGAAGTAACGACTTAGAAATTGTAAAGTCAACAATTTTCTTTTTTCTCGTAAAGTCAATATTTTGGTAGAGCGTGTGATCTGTCTTAACCAGACTGATTAGTGATTTTAGAATTAGAATTGACATACTATTTTATTTATGTTAAGTCCGATGTTAAGCTACCAATGTAATTAGTGTTTACAGTTAATTTGAAATCTTAACCGCTTGTTATATACGAATTAATTATGCTTGTTATTATTCTATTCAAATATGAAAATGTTGACCTATTTACTGTGAGCGTGTACTAATGTGTTCACTAATATATTCATGAGATAGGACCACACAGTAATGGCGGTTGGATTGTTTTTTCTTTATGGATTTTATATCTTTTACAGTTTTTAGTTAAAAGAATGATTTGTTATTTTATAATCAGATATTATACTTAATCTTTTTTTATATTCGTGTTTTATATGTTAAAGATATTAATTGGTGTCAGATGAAAAGGAAAGTAGGTTTTTGAGTCATATACTAGCAAAAATTAGTATATGAAAATATTGAAAATTAACATATGAAATATATCAAGTATATATCAATTTGATACCCATATACTGATATACCAAACAAAGAGTATGGATATAGTCATATTGATACCCATACCTGATATACGTATATGGATATCAAACAAGCCCTTAGAAGAATCAAAATGCACATTATGGTTTTCCAATCATATGTAGAAAAGTTACCCCCGATATAGTTTGTGAAAATAATTCTAAAATCACAAACCATAATATACATACTCGTACTCTGAAAGTAAAAGGGAATTATTATTATAGAATATCTATGTTTGAGATTTTCATTTACAATTAACCAACAAATTATTTGAATATTGAAATATTAACAATAAAGAAAAAAGATGCTAAATAATGTGTTCTTTGAAAGATTAAATTAAAGTAATATTTTAAAATATTATGTTTATCTCTTTAATGATTCTCGTATTTATACAATTAAATAATTTTATAATACATAATGATAAGGGGTTTAATAATTTTTAAGTGTCTCAAGCATCAAGTGTTAATTTCTCGCACTTATTTTCGTTATCTCTATTTTCTTTTTCAAGCCTAGTATATATGTATGTGTGTGCATATATATTTAATTTATATTATATTTACATATATTCATAATTATTTAAAATTAAACTTTAATTAGTTTAGTGTATTGCAACGATAAGATGAAAAATCAATTTTCATGTACTATTTCAACTTTAATTTGGTTGAGATTGTGTTTACCAGTAAGTATAGATTTAATTACTCACATTTTCTACACTAAATTGTAATTCATTTTTATCGTTGTCTATGAAATGCTTTTAAAGTTATAGAATTAATTTATCAATTTAGTTTATATACTCCATTTACGAACCATAGTAGCTAAATATACTTCATAATACTTGAGAAATTATGATAAAGATTTTCAATTTTTCAAATATGCAAGATCGAAGCCCAAATGTTGAAGAACAATTACATCAGTCATGCTCGATTTCATTCAGTTTTATTGTATAATATGATATTGTGCTATTAAGCTATAAAATTAATTTATCAACCACTAATTTCTTGACTCTCATCATAATAACCATGGCTACAAACATATAGGTACTTCATAATCAAATTAAATAATAATGAAAAAAAAAATTGCACAAAATAATATAATTACAGTGCAATAATGGAATGTCGAGCTATCAAAATGCATGTATCTTTTCTCTTTCACTTTTGAGTAATTAAACATGTAGTACTACATTATAAATCAATATATTAAGTCGAGTTATAGTAGAAGTAGGACTGTATTGTTATATTATAATAAAAAAAGAGTTGTAAAAGGAGTAGGACTATATTTTTATTTATAATATTTATAATAAATTTAATATAAATTTACATTATTACCCTTAAAATAAATATAATAATAAGGATATATTAGGCAAGTCAAATTTTGTAAGAATCCGTTCTTTTATACTCCCTCCGTTCGGGTTTTAAAGTCTCATTTAAATGGGCACGGGGATTAAGAAAATTGATAAAGTGTTTTTGAGTAGAGTAAAAGTTAGAAAGTATGGGTAATGAATAATGACAAAAAAAGAGTGGTAATGACAAAAAAGGTGGTATTGACCAAAAAGTAAGAATAAAGTTGTTTGGATGATAAAAAAGTAGAAATAAAGTTGAGGTGGGGGTCCTAAATGGCAAAAAATAGTAATTTCAAAAGTAAGAAGGGTATAATGGTATAAAAATGAGAGTAGAACTTTTAAATTCGAACATTTAAAATGGGTGAAATGAGACTTTAAAACCCGAACGGAGGGAGTAATAGGTATAGATTAACTTGAATCTTTAGTTTTAAAGGAGATTTTATTCGGATGCACTGTGACTTGCCGCACGAGTAAGAAAATGAAAGTTAATTGTAAAAAATGGAAATAATTACATTTCCGTTTAGGATTTATGATTTCCTATTAGGATATATTTCTTTTTTTAAACCTATATAACTTTTTTGGCTTGTATGGCTGGTCATAGCAATAGTTTGTCCAAATAATACTACCCTAATTTTCATTGATTATGACTGATTATTTATTATTTTTTTTTAAATAATATATTTTTTTTAATTAATATATTTTTTTTAATTTTCATTATTATTTAATAATTACTACTCCCTCCGTCCCACATTACTTGTCTCATTTGCTCCCGACACGAAGAATAAGAAAAAAGAGATTAGATATAAAGGGTGTGGTTAGTGTAGTTAATAAAGTGAAATAAAATATTTTCTAATTGATAAAGTGATATAAAGTATTTTGATGTGACATAGTGATATAAAGTGATTTTGAAGTGATATAAAGTGAATAAAGTGATTTTTTAATTATTTCCTTAAATGGAAAGTGAGACAAGTAAAGTGGAATATCCAAAATAAAAAGTAAGACAAGTTAAGTGGGACGGAGGGAGTATTTTTTAGACTCACAGCGGATATATTGAAGTACTACATAACATTAAAATTGGTATTATAGGTGGAGGAGTATTATTTCATATATATAAATATGAAATACATCTTATAAAAATAACCAACGACCTCACAACGAAAATTCTTGATTAATTAAGAGTAGGACATCTACTAAATTTCATTAGCTCTATCAGCTGTATCTTTTTATTGATAACTATTGTGCATAATTCCAACAATTAGGTCGATTACCCGTTGGCATCCAGTGTACTATAATGATCATTTTTGTTTTATTTTTGAGGAAGCAGTACTAGAATCATTGACCGTTACTCATTTTAAAATAATAATCACCAATTAAGAAATACATAAAATTAAACATGTGAAGCAGTCAAGGTTAAAGGAAATAGTGGGGAAGTTGTATTAGTTTAGTCATATAAAATATATGTTCTGCCTTGATTTCTAAATCTGGCAGGCCGCAGTTCATTTAAATAATAAATTAATTTACTGTGGTTTCCAACAGTGTTACAAAAAAAATTATTTCCTCAGGAAAGAAAAAAAAAAAAGTTAATACTGTATATGTATCTAAGCAGAGCTTGGTAATCACTCATGTTCCCAACGAGATAATATATTTGCGGATTAATATAATTTGTAAACTACAGTTTGTCAAATTTTCAAAAGTATACCACACTTTTGAGTCTTTGACATAATGTAGATTCGTTCCTTTTTTTCGGTACATAATAATCGTGTTGGCAGTCGAAAATTTGCTGATATGAATTGTTTGAATTAAATAATGATGTGTAAATTTAATAGTGGTAACTTTTACGTTATTATAAGTGACATAATTTAGTTAAATTCCATTCATTTGCGGCAAGATTTTGGTCATAGTTAGATTAATAATTTTTCAATTGATTTGTTAATTTAATTATGGTCAAATTTTTTAATGTGATAAATTTAAATTAATTATTTTTTAATGGCGAATTTAAAATTAAATATTATGATATTATTCAAATATGATGAAATCACTCGAATATAATTATTTTATTTTTTATCCAACATAATCAATTTATAAATTTAAAATCATGTAATACATGTGGGTGTAGGATATAGGCTCCCAAATCCAGTACTCAGAAAACAAAAAAAAAAAAAAAAGTAGATCCGATCTTGATTTAAAAATGAAAATGAATACATTGGTTATTCGTCAGTCAATAGTACGTAAAAGTGTGTCTGAAGAAAAGGGTAAACTTTGGTCTTAAAAGAGATAAAGTTGTCCTCGCACACAAACTAATTAATTGACCTGCATTATAGTGAATAAGTATTATAAGTCGAAAGTTCTACTGTCGATGTTATCAAGTAAACCCTTATATTCGAAAAAATATTAAAAATAGTACTCTCTCTATCGTGTTCAATAAGTTTCATTTTTGTCATTTTGGGTGTCCCATTCAATAAGTCTCATTGTCTTATTTGGCAAAGATTTACATACTAAAACCCACTTTATATCACACTCAAATGTGAACAGTGTTGTTTACTTTATTGTACAGTGTTTTTCCACTCAACATACTTTAACATTAACAATAAAATACTATATTAATCACACTCTAACTCTCTTTTTCTTAATCTACGTGCATATCTCAAATGGAACTTGTTGAGTGGGACGGAGGGAGTACATGTTATATACTCACTCCTAAATATATGAAGTATCATTTTAGCCTTGTGTGCATAAATTAAGAAAAACTATTTTACCCCTTATAAATAGTTAACTGAAAGTAATAAAGAGTGGAAATTTTGAGGTTTGAGGTGAGTTAATTATGAGCTAGAATTAGAAGGACAAAGTTGTATAACAATATTTATTTTGAAAAAGTTAGTAAAGCATAAAGGACATACTACATTTTAAACAATAGGGAGTAAATAGCAGTGAAATAATTAATAAATATAAAATGAAACGAAAAATATAGTACTACGTTTTTTTTTTTTTTTTTTTTTGAGCAGATAGTACTACGATTTATTTTGACAGAAGATAGTACTACGATTTAAGTACCCCCAAAGGCTAAATAAAAATTGGGGCCGGATTGTGTGAAGTTAGTAGCCAAAATTCCTTAAATCTGGCCCCCACTTACGTTTATGCTAATGGAACCATTACTCACATGCTTAAGATTTCATAATCACCTTGGAATGATGGTAATAATTATAATATGGCTCACTTTGAATTTTAACACACACACACACACACTAATAGCTTTATCTCAGTTAGAAGTGGTGAAGCCGAATATCTTGACTTTTAAATAACGTACACAAATGTGTGGTTTTGTTAATTTTGGTTGGAATGATGGTGAAAATCACTGTTGAATCACATGGAACATCGAAATTGGAAGATCAATTAAGATCTTCAATTGGAAAGGACACATTCTTAATATATATGGGTCAACAATATTACTACCTTCCACCGTATACATGCAAAATTTGATTGACAAACTTAAAAATATCTAGTAACATGTAGTGTGAGTGAAGAAAAAGTAAGGGTAATATTGTTACAAATTCGTAGGTATAAAAGTAAAAGTAAGGGATAAAGAGAAAAAATAAGACTAATATTGTACAATTTCATGTTCAAAAAAGGAAATACATATTTCTCATGAGACGGACAAAAAGGAAAACTAGGCATGTTTGATTATGAGGGGCAAATGGAGCATTTATTTTCTGATCAATTAATTCTATAAATTACAAGTTCCTTTCTTCGAAGTTAAAAAAGCGAAAAATAAAAATACTAGAAAACACAAGTTGTACATACTTTAAATTATAAATTAAGAAATGCATTAAAATATATTGCTTCAAACAAGAGACTAGGTACCATACATTTTGAAGCATGTTGCATGGGCTTTTAGATGTGAGGAGTGGCCACTTTATCGTTTGGTTCAATTAAGATCATGAATTTTGTATAATATTTATTTATTTATTTGACTTGAATCCGAGACATCCTCATTTTACACATAAAGCCGTCTACTGCTTGGATGATCCGAAATGATGAAATTTCATATTGTTTTAATTTTTCTTTTTGAAGTATAATGTTTTGATTATGTAGTTGGAGTTTTATAATGTTTTCTCGACTGTAAAAAATAGGGCTCGTCAAAACGAAAGAGAGTTGAACAAATCGCTTTGATAAAAAAAAAAAAAAAAAAAAAAAAAGGAGAATACATATCCTTTCACAACTAAATGAACGATATCAACATAAAGAAAAATCCACCATCAGTCTTTCATAGTTTGTTTTGACATATACTTATATAGGAAGATCGAGTCAATGCCCTAGTATCCAATTTTTTCTACAAGACCCAATCAATATTAAATGAATGATTCAAAGTATGAAAACTTAGGGACTATTCTTATTTCACATATTAAGACTAAATTTTAAACCGCAAGATGAAAGATTTTTTTTTTTTTTTTTTTTTTTTTTTTTTGTAATTTCATGATCATTACAAAAATTGATCGAAATAAAGGTAGAGCTTTCGAAAACTGCTTGATTAAATTTTGGGCAGAGTTAGGCTGGCCATATGGGCTTAATCGGCGCATTACAGGCCCAAACTAGTTCGCTTTCGTCTGGGTAGCACCGACTCATTTAGTTCATAAAATTTTTGACTCAGCCCTGCCAAGCCCAACCCAGCCAAAGAATGAGAGAGAGAGAGAGTTCTATGATTAAGCCAACCACAAGATATGCACTAACAAACAATTGAGTCAACCAAACTCATCAACTGTCACTTACACGATAATATTAGGGAAAAGTTTGATATCTTCCCACAATATCAAGATTTTTCAGAAGAATTCACGCCATTTGATATTGGATAAGCGTTTTTTTTTATCTGAACAAAATCTTTGTTAAGCTTTACAAAATATGAGTAATAAGTATTTTGCAAAAACTTGTACAAGACCTGCCGCACGCGCGGGGCTCCAGCGGCACACGCGCCAGAAAACGACCGTTTGATCGGGTATGAGATACATGCGCGCGTGATTTTTTTAATACGATGCGTGTATTACACGCTCATGACATATTATTATTTTGACGCTTTCTAAGTGTCTTAATAGGTGTTTTCGAATGTATTTTTATCTGTCACAATATCTAATTAGTTTTTTAATTAATTTTTTTCAGTTTTTATTTTTTATTTTTTTTATTTTCAAATTTTTTTGCCTCTTCTTCTTTTGTCAAGAGTCGAGCAGGGGGAGCCAAAAGTCTCGAAGCGAGCTGAAGAATCTAAGTTATTGCCATTAAGATTATCTTTATAATAGTAATTGGAGTCGAAGGCAGAGTTGGAAGAAAAAATCTGAAAAATAAAAAATATATTTAAAAAAATCTGAAAAAAGAAATTGACCGGGTCGGTTCAACCCGGATCCAGTCTATTCTCGAGAGACCGATTGCATGGGAGGTCGCCTCTAAGTATTTTTTAGTAATGTCCGAGACCCAATTTCAAGCATCAGAAAGTGTCAACATGGCTCGCTGGCATATGATATGATGCCAAAAAATAAAAAATAAAAAAATATATTATAGTATTGGCATTTTATCGCGATAGGTACAAATAAAAATACAAAAAACGTGAGATGATGTCTTATAGTAATAGTCGAAATCACTAGTTATTTTAGGATTCATTATCTATACATGTACGCAATTATATACATTTATAAATTTGTTAATTATAGTTGCGCTTTGATCCAGATATGGAATATCACCATCCTACAAATTGAAGTATTTTAATTTCGTGAAAGAAACGTTTGGAAGTGGGATAAAATGAACAAATTTCTTGGTATGGTTAAAACTTAAAACTGACTTCTCAATTTGTCAACAGATCGTCACCATAAAAAGGTTCTATAAAAGGGAAATTCTACCTTTTGGGCTATTAACCAACCTCAATTTTCCCAACTCAAATATACCACATATTTTTTTCTGTGTCTTGGCCATCTTATTCTTTCTTTTGCCTCCTCTCCACTCTCATTGTAAATAATATTAACATAAGTGTCAAATAAGAGAGAAAGAAAGAGAAGAAAGGCATCAAAAGAGAGTATAGGAATTGAATGTGATATAATTTTTTTTTTCATCCTTGGTGAAAAAGGTGAAAGTGATAACAAATTTATATTTATTTTTCCCCTAATTTTCCTATTATAAATTAACAAACATAGCATAGCACATCCAATAAATATTTTTGTAGTACATCAAAATCAAATCTTAGGCTGTCTTCATGGCAACTGCACTATATCTGAGAATTCATTTATTACTCCGTTAGTTCATATAAGTTGACACTGGTTGGATTGGCATTGGACCCACTTTTCATCGTAAAATCAGACTTACAACCACATGCCGCTTGCCTAATAAATAGACTATAACTGATACTAGTTAATTCATTTTTATTTAAATTATTCGAAAAAATTATAGTGCACTTCCTTACTATATCTAGTTTTAAGGATCTGTGAAATATAGCGTAAAATTATTTAGGATGGTAGGAAGATTTCATGCAAGTTTACATTCAAAAAAAATATATTTATGATATTTTCTCATGTGAAAATAGAAAGTTGACTATAGCTTTTGCGCTTTATCTCTTCTTTAAACGACAAAATTTTGATAAATCTAATCTTATTAATTATTATATTCAAATTTGCCTCTTTATTTTCTTTCTTATTAGGTCTGATTTTCTGTCATACTAATATACATAAAATAAAACTTTTGTCGGTGGGATCCGGATCTAAGACATGTTGATACTTGATACGTCGATAATCAAAATTTCCTTATGTGGTAAAATTCTAATGCTCACATAATTACAGTCGTAAACTCATTAATTTAATTCTGCAAATGCACAACCCAAACAGTAGAATAGATGAGAGATGTGGTGTTGTTAACTGTTAAATGCTTCCTTCTTAATCATTGGTATTTGGCCCACAAAATGGTCATCATCATTCTTATTAATAATCGAAAATCTAGCTGACCTTTTAACCACAAGAAGAACGTTTTATTACCATTTACCAACTGATTTTGATTTTTGATTTTGATATTTCCTTTAACGCCACTCGACCATCATACCTCTCTCTCTCTCTCTCTCTCTCTCTCTCTCTCTCTCTCTCTCTTCCACATACTCATACGCACCAGCCTCACAAGTGTTAAGTGTATAAACAGAGAACAGACATTAGATTGGAAATTTTTTATTGCATTTTGTAAGGATGGGCGGCGCAACGTGTTGGCCTTCTGCGGCTGAGGTAAATCTCGATTCACTGACACTTTTGCAATGGCGTTACTTTTTTGGTTGATTATCTTAAATCTATAGGATTGAATGCAACTGGAAATTTATCTGAAGTAACTTATTCTGGATTTTGTTGATTACTGCAATTTAACTACTTCTGATTTGATACTCAATTGAGAAGAATGCTTATGTTTTTGAATAGTAGTGTAAATATACAAAACCAACTTTGAACGATATGTTAGCCATTGCCAACCTTGCTACCTTGCAAATTATGCTTCAGCTAAATAATGAGCATTATGTAATCTTATTTTCCTTTTCTTGTCATTGTATTTTACTGTGCATCATATGTATTTGTTTGAACTATTATTTTGGATTTATACTTCATAAAATGCTTCAACTATTTTGTCATAGCCTGTTTCTGTTTCAGTTGGATGCAATCAGAACGAAGGTTGCTGCAATGTCTGGATGCGATGCCAACGAGGTCAGAATCGTTGTATCTCCGTATAGGATTTGTCCACTGGGAGCTCATATTGACCATCAGGTATGCATTATGTCGATTCCTGAAATGATTACAATTTATGAATTTTGACAGTTATATATTTTATTGTTAGTGGACTTTACAAGCCTTGTGAAACCATTCTTGATGAAATATTTCTCCTGAGCTTTTGATGTCTACTGTCTGAGTTAGTTCAAACACTTTTTTTCTTCTTTTTGGGTTAGTTCAAACACTTTTTTAGTTTTTTTCTTCTTTTTGAGTTAGTTCAAACACTTATTAGTGTAATTTGAGACACATTTATTATTTTTGTGTGCTAGTTGGGTTTATTTCGTTTGCTATGAGGATCGAGGATATAATAATTGAGTTTCCAAAATTAAGGACCCCGGTTATTGTTACAGGGTGGAACTGTTTCAGCAATGACAATTGATAAGGGTATAATTCTTGGATTTGTTCCATCCAGTGATGGTCAGGTACTGCTCTTTCTAAACAACTGAAATACCATATGAATAGGTGCAACGGTGATTGCTATTCACGAATCTTTAGAAATCTTCGTTAGCCTTCACACGTGAAATTCGAAACTGCTGAATATATATTCTTACAATATTTCTATTGGTCAAGTAACTCTTATCACAATTTTTTTTATCGAAACAGTATAAAGAAATGAGCTTTTCTACTGCTATCACTAATTTTTTAGCAAAATATTTTGTGTTACGAACTTCTTAAATCCTCATGCATATGTACTTTTCACTTCCCAAAGAGATACTTATACATCTTGGGACTCTTCTATAAGTAATGTGATTTAAAGAGGTGAACATATTTGAAAAGATGTTCATGAAAATCATTTACTTTGATAACTTCTGTGAGATCAGCAAGATTTTTACTTCATTTTTATTTTCATAGGTTCTTCTACAATCCAGACAGTTCAAAGGTGAAGTTAAGTTCAGGTGATTACTAGAGCATTATTTTGATCTTCGAGCATTACTAGAGCTTTATTTTTCCTTATTTATTATGATTCAATGAATAATCATCTTGGTTTGTTATCTGTGTGTGTGTGTGTGTGTGTGTGTGTGTGTGTTCATAAATTAGTGATTCCTACTTGGAAGTTCTTAAAACTAGATCCCTTCAATTATATATATCTGAATTAGCTCATTGAAGCTATATATGTTCAAATTTATGTTTTTGTATGATATCATTATGGTGATATCCAACTTCTTGGTCATGCCTTATTCTTACTCCAAGTAGCTATGCATACATGTTATGCATGAAGAACTATTAGCTTTCAAAATCTATAGTTTTTAAAGCCAAAATTGTTGAACCTCAGAGGATCTGAAATAGTGATGCCGGTAGTTTACAATAAAAAAACCTTGCTAATTCAATATACATTAAGTTCATTCCTCACTGCTTTTGCTGAATAGAAATGCAAATGAGTACAGGATTCATGTGCTCATGAATAATTTTTTTTTGCATTGCTTTGGCTTCACAGGGTAGATGAAGAGCAACTTCCGGGAAATGCTTCCAAATTAAATAATTCGGGTTGTGTGAATTCTTCTGTTACGCATGAGGAGTGTAGCTGGGGAAATTACGCCAGAGGAGCAATTTATGCATTACAGAAAAGAGGGAACAATCTAAAGCAGGTTTTATCGCCTTTCTTAATGAATGGTGCTTTCATTTGTCGATCAACTTCCTCGACTAAGAGAAGATATTAAGTTCTAAACATTAGCAAATAGTACAATTACTCTCAAACTATGCTATAATACAGTCTGGCGTTAACTCTGCATTCTTTGTGGAAATAAAAGCTGATAGTTACTATTTCTGTGCTTGTGATTTGCGAGTAGGTTTTGTGTATTGGAGCTTCTAAGCAACCTCTAAAATTTGATTCATAGAGTGCCATATTCACTTCCTAACCAAAAATCTCTTTTCTCAAATGTATAAATCAATTTTACTGTTTGATCATGCAGTTCGATGGAAATAATAATTAATCGGTACTGCTCTGATTATGAGAATCAATATGTGGAAGTTAAATGCTTTTAAATCTTTATAGATTCTTTTCCCCACCATTCGTTGGATAACTCATACTGATGTATATTGTCAGTACTTATAAAGCTATATACCATTGTCCATATATTAGACAAACTTCATTGCTATCTTGCAGGGCATTATAGGATTTATCTGCGGTGAGGAGGGTCTAGACAGTTCAGGGCTTAGCTCTTCAGCAGCTGTAGGTGTACATCTCTTCTTCTCCCATACAAATTTATGTTATCTGCTGCGCTGATTGGTTTCATGTCAGTGGTGAAAACTGATCTGATTGATACTTTATGCATGACTTTGGTCCACTGCAAATTTGACTTTTCTTTGTAAACATTTAGTAAATTTATGCACTACACAGTTGCTAGAATAGGCTTATGCTTCCATGGTTATTAGGTAAAAAAGAATTGTTCCAGAAGCATCTAGCTACAGAATGCCATGAGAGGCTTCATGACATTTGAAATTCCCAAAAGGTATCTGAGCTAATATCTTGCGCGTAACTTGTTAGAGCCTTCACCATATGATGAATAAGTTTGTTAATTACCAATAATCTCACACTTATACCTATAAAGAAGATGTTCGGAGGTTTTTTTTTGCCTATTTAGGTTATTTAGATGCTATCTCTTAAGTGGAAACAATAATTGACATTTAAAATGTTTGAAGCTCTAGTGTGTTAAGGCTATCACTGGCATTTGACGGGTAGTTTGAGACATAACGTTAAGATACATCTCGACTTAACCTTAACCGGAGCTTATATTTCTTCATATAATTGCCATGATGCACTGAGGTCTTCTATTGAGTCCATTTGAAATCTCAGTTGAATAACTTGAATTTGGTAAAGCCAGGAGGTTTCTGTAAGATTGTTAACTTCTGTAGGTAGTGTCAAGTATGTGCAGCTAAAGTTTTTTCTTTCTAGTTCCCCTTCTTCATTCTCCTCTTCTTCCTGCATGGTTAGTAAAATCTCTTGTCCGACAGGTTGGCGTGGCATACCTGTTGGCTTTTGAAAGTGCCAATAAGCTCATAATATCTCCAACAGAGAATATTGAGTATGACAGGTACAAAAATTCAATGCATTTGAAGCAATGGCTATAACTTTCTCTTGTACACCATGTGTGCAGACCCATTCAGATTTGATCGCGCTTCACCAAACATGCAGGTTAATTGAAAATGAATACTTAGGTCTGAAAAATGGCATATTGGATCAATCAGCCATATTGCTTTCAAGCTATGGCTGTTTAACCTGTATGGACTGCAAGGTAAAAATTCCATATGTGCACAATCATATTTCAGGATTTACCAATTTCAAACTGCGTGCTTTATATAGTTTTTCATGGTGATTCAGAATGTTCTGTTCTTTCCATTATGTTACTCTGCACAACTTTCCTTTTCAAGAGTTCGGTGATATATTGGATTTTTGATTTCTGAAGTCGCATTTTGAAATAGTTCCGGCAGTCTACTGGGTCCTTGTTTGTCAACTGTAATTAATTTGTGTTCAACCAACTATAGTTACAAATTCTGTATTTTAAGGTATAAAGTCCATAAGGATCTAATCTCTTTCAATGGGTGTTCAATTGGAATGTTATGATTTTGATAAAATTCAACAAGTTCTTGTACTATTTCCTTTGATGATAAAATAAGACTTTTGTGGCATCTTATGCATGCCTATGGACACATTAATGTACATCTTCAGTGTGTGTGTGTCAGCCTAGTGGTAGTGTGGTTAATTCCCGGGCCAAATGTCACGGGTTCGAGTCCACCGTCACGCGGTATTAAATCTCCTCAAAAAAAATGTTTTAATGTACATCTTCAAGCTTTCTCATTGTTAATTTACTTGTTTTTCTGTGCATTTACTGATAAGTGATAAAATAGTATTCTTTTGTAAGGCTATACTTTTGCTCTAAACACATCCATAATCAGTTGGAACGAACAGTTTGTTTTCTTATTTTAGTTCAATTTACTAGTTTTTGTATGCATTAAATATTGAAGTCAGTGAGATCATTCTCTGAACATTGCTTTTCCTGTCCAGACCAAAGACCACAGACTTATAAGCTCTCCAGACTTGAATACGATAAATAAGCAATTCAAGATTTTACTCGCATTCTCAGGCTTGAAGCAGGCTTTGATAACAAATCCTGGTTACAATTCCCGAGTTACAGAATGTCGAGAGGCTGCAAGAATTCTGCTTCAGTAAGATCCTTGTCAGACACTGTTCTGCTGCTCATGTTATTAGTTTGTTTGACCCCAAGAAAAATATAGCATTTGGTGCCATAGAACGTTGACAAGAATAGTACCTCCAACTTCTACTAGGAAAGCTTAAACTACAGAACATTAGTACTTACCTCAGAAAACTATTAACTGATCACAGAACCCTTTGCCGGAATTGACAAGATATTGAATACTTAAAACTTTTTAAATAACTGAAATCTACCATTAAACCGCTCTTGATTACACTTAATAAATGACTTTCTAGGTTCTGTTTTAGCACAAAAGGTTTTTAGGGCCTATTTTTCTAGTCTTTTTAGCCTAATGTTAGTGATGGAGTATGCTGCTTCATTGGTTCCTTGACTGAGAGGACCAGTACTTGTTCATATCTTTTTTCATAATTTTAAAGGAAAAGATACCATATAAGTTTGACTAACTTCAGGTTGAGTGGATTTGAAGTATATGAAAACGAATATAGAATAACTAAAAAATGAAGAAATTGACAAAAATAAAAGGATTTACTTTTGACATTCATTAACTTGCTAATCTTTCAAGCCCAGACGCTTTAAATAGGCGATTTTCCTTAAACCCCCTGTGAAATATCTTTTATCTGATCTTAATCCATTTTTTATCCGGTTGCCCGTATCATAATCCTTGCTTGTCAACTAACATCAAAATACAGCAGACATGCAAACATACAATTGCTATTGATTTTCTTTCCTAATCACATCTATGTAATTTATAGGGCTTCTGGGAATGAAGGGTTGGTGCCTGTCCTATCTAATGGTATGTGCATAGCTTTCCTATTTTTTTAATGTTTGTGCAATTATTGTTGTTGGTGCTGAGAATCTGTTAAACATTTTGTACAGTTGAACCACAAGTCTATGAGGAGTACAAGGTATGTTATTTATTTACCCTTTTGAAGTGTTGTATGAGTTTATTTGTATGCTAATTAAGTGTTAATTGATAATTGGCTCGCATCAATTCAAATAAATTACCAAATTCATGTGGTTTATGCGATTTTGCAAGTGTGATCAGGGATTTCTTATGTATCCTATTATCAGATAGCACAATTCTTAATAAATTGATCAGAACTTTGTCCTCTCATCTTTTCTTTCATAATTGAAGCCAATATTTACAAATTTGGTGCAGACCAAGCTAAATGCCAGTCTTCTGAGAAGAGCAGAGCACTACTTCTCTGAGAATAAGCGGGTTTTAGAAGGTATAATTACTATTACGGAGTACTTCTTTTTTATCTTCCTCTGCCTTCATTAGCAAAGCAAATACTCTGCTATTGACACTGAATAAAATCAAAGGGCTCGAGGCTTGGGCTTCTGGAAATCTAGAGGATTTTGGGAAGCTAATGTCGGCATCTGGTTTGAGTTCTATCCAAAATTATGAGAGTGGTAAGATATCTTACCACAAACTAGTGTGCTGATAAATTTTTCAGTAGTAACAATTTGATGTACAGAATCATAACCAGAACTGCTATGCATGCAAATCAACGAGTATTAACACAGTTGATTGAATCTTGTATATCGAAACTAGGTTGCGAGCCTCTTATCCAACTGTACAAGATCCTAGTGAAAGCACCAGGTGTTTTTGGAGCTCGTTTCAGCGGTGCAGGATTCCGTGGGTGCTGCATTGCGTTTGTGGATGCTGATCGGGCTTCTGAGGCTGTGTCGTTCACCAGGAAAGAGTACACTAAGGTTCAACCCAAGCTAGTAAGCCATATCGATGAAGACAAGATGGTCCTCATATGTGATGCAGGTGATTGTGCTCGTGTAATTTGAATTTAAATGTATATATCCATTCCGACAGATTTTTGTTATAATAAATACACAGCATGATTTCAAACATAATTCATATTTGATCTCATGGCGAGCCTTCACACATCTATCTCATGGATAATTGGATAAATTAATCCAAATTCATAATTGCAAAATCAAACTAAAATACAAAGAATAAAATTGAAAAATGAAAGTATATCAACTTTTTATTGTAAAGTAATACACAATTGCGAACAAAAAGGGGATGCATCTCGCTTCAATCCAATTTCGGATGAATGTGTCATTAAACAATAAAAAATACTAATCGATTTGAAATATGTTTCAAATTTCTTTTTCATTTCCATTAATTCTTGATGGAACACCATAATTAATTATGGTCACTGAGCTAGCTTACTAAGTTCAATTTCGATTTAACAACAAAGCTAGAGCGTAAACAGAATCAAAGTAACATAGCTTCAAAATAAAAACATAATTCAAATCTGATACCATTAATGTCATGCAATTATGACCGAATGTAATAGTTTGGATTTTGAGAAGTTAGCACTACATAAGTGAAAATGTGAAATGGGAATACCATATATAACACCTTAAAGAAAATTTCTTTTGACAAATTCTTAAATAAACAGCCCCATTTTCTCACTACGTTATTTATCTCAGGACATTCCAAGATAATCAGAAATCAAACTATATAGGTGGTGCATTGGTTATAGAAAGGGAGACAAACTAGTAGTGCAACGAATTGTTCGAGTGTTGTCTTTCAAGATTAAAAAAGAAAAATTTTACATGACCTTCAACTCTTGAATATAGGGTAATTCCATGAAGCTAATAAAAACCATGGGAGAGATAATGTGCACAAAGGAAAGGAGAGAGAGATGATGTGCATTAAATCAAGGAGTGTCAAAACTAAAGTTTATAATACCAAAAAAGGTTCCCAAATGGAAGGGGTACACCCAAATAGATGATTAAATCTACACAATAGACAACGGAGCAAGCGCCGACTTCGAGACATCCGAAAAATAAGATGCGATTAGATGGCATAATGGGATAAGGTTTACACATTACGGAGGGACATTCTGATCACAAAATATTGCGTCTTCAAGTTCTGGGCTTCTTCTGAGATGATGATGACTCTCCATTCTCAGCCTTGCGTTTGATGTTTAAGAAGTGCTCAACCTACAGCCAAAATCAAGCAACGAAGCAAAATGAGTTATAGTGCCAACCAATGTTCCTAAGATCTACACGTTAAATGCAAGCTCGTCTATTCACAAGAGCCATTTTTTAAGACGGGTTTGGGAAGGGGTACTGGGAAAGGGGGAACTTACTTTCCTATCATTAAAAAAAAAAAAGTAAAATTCATCTACAAGAAAGAGTAAAATCCTGACCTTTTTATCGCCAAGCATGGGTGTCAAACCCCCAGCCAGGTCCTTCTCTACAGTTGCAAAACCACTGCTCGGATCACTACTTTGCCTGCACCATGAAGACTAAATATAATTAATGCATATTCATTTAAACAAAGGGCATCAAGAAAGGCATCATATTGATGCTTCATAGCCATTTTCATCCATTTAAGCGAGGCAAAACCGCATGCAAGACATAATCTATAATAATAAGAAAACCATACCCTGGTTTGACATTTCCACTCAAAACGAGATAAGGCGCTTTTAGCTTAGCTTGAGCTTCTCTCATTCTCGCAACTGAAAGAGATGGTGTATCAGCATTTTCCATCTGCTTTATCTTCAACTCCTCCTGATATTGTCTCATTCGCTTTTCCTGTTTCATCTTTCCAGGACCTTTCCCATGGAACTTGTGTGAGAGTAGACGAAAAGCTTCTTTTGGTGTCAGCTGTGGAAAATGAATAGTAATCCATTAGAAATGCAAAATACAATTTAATAGTTCAGTGTTTATTAGTAGTTAGTTACTTATATTAAAGTTACATCACGTAATCATGTAAGGAAAGAGTGTAAGTCGAAATTTCGTAAAGGAAAACCACTTACAATTCGTCCGTATTCATCTGTCCTCTCTATACGTATTTCCTTAGTACCACCATCACCAACGATGCCAACAAGTTTGCTTTTCTTCTTATCCATGTTTCGACCACCCCATTCAATGGTTTCCTTGAGAGTTCCACGACCTTTCAGAAGTTGAAGAGCACCAGCAAGACCCTTACCAACTGCAGGTTCATGGATTGTCTCATCTGGAGCCACCTCCTCTTCTTTTTCCTCTACGTGTATCTCATCTGGTGTGGTCTCTTGTACATCAGTCCAGCCACCATCTACATCCATCATTTCTTGACCAGATGTGCTGGGTGCCACATCTTCCTCCATGAAGACATCTTCACTTTCAGGTTTTTTCTCTTCTGAGATGATACAAGAAAAACATCAGATTATACAAGGGGAAGAACCATTTTATCTAGCATTTGAGAAAAGAAAAAGAGCAATGTAAAGTATGGGGAAGGGAGTCAGCAAGGTTCTGTGACAGATGACAGCATCGTCAAATTCCATAAACAAGGAAAAAGATGCAACACGAGAATTATGAGATAAAATGGGTTCAAAATCAGCACGGCCAGAAACAGGATTTAACTAAATATCCAAATAGGATTAAATGAGGTAAACAGCAAGCAAAAAACTATCGGCAAAGCTATATCTGATCCCAAACCCGAGAGAAGAGCGTCAATAGTCTTTGTGGTACCCAATGCTAAAATGTATCACTAAAACCTGCTGTGATGTCTGTTGCAAAATAGTATATATCCTTCTAAAAGGGTCTACTTATTTAGTTGATAGTCATAGGCCGATAAAACTTTGAAAAAAATAGAATCAACAATTATCCTGCATTCCTGTGTCTCTCAAGAACTTAAATTAGGCCATCAGAAGGAAGAGATAGCAAGGTTTCAAAAATTCAATAATTGCATACCTTCATCAAGTTGCAGACCCCAAACAAATTCTTCCATCTCTGTGAAGACAACCTTGTTCTCTGGTTGATCCCCGGAGCTTACATTTGGATTATCAGAAGCCGACTCATTGGTATTAGACGAGGACAGAAGCTTTATCACCATCGGGCCAGATCTTTCATCTTTGCTTTGTTTCCTCAAGGCTATTCTTCTTGCCCTCTCCAATGATTTCCGGAGCTCCTCATCATCATCACCAAAAGCAGGTGCATCTTCTTCCTCTGTCTGCATGGTACGTACTTGCGCTTGTCGTAGAGCCTTAGATGCCTCATCTGCTTTAGCTAATGCTGATTGATAAGCATTGCTCCTCATTTCAGCCTCAATCCTATCCTGTTCCTCCCTAACGATCTGCCGTTTCCCGTCATTCCTAGAACCAAGATCCTCACCACCGAGTCCAGCAGCTTTAGCCTCAGCTTCAAGGGCATTTATGTCTAGCTTCTCCTTCTTCCTCAAAGACTTCTTTTTCTTAGGCTTTTTAAATTTGGTCATTTCTTCTTGGGTGTAATAATCTGTTGATGTCTTCCCAATTGAATTTAGATCTTCACCATGACTGATTGCAGACACTCCTTGAATTCTTCTCCGGAGCTGCCGTTGGATTACAAAACCTAAGTTAACTGAAATAATCCTAGTTATATAGCTTAAACCAATCATCATATACACTAAATAAATGAATTACCTCTTCCAATTTCCTTTCAGCTTCACCAGAGAAATTTCCACTTGAATCAAGAGTTAGCCCCTGTAACAAAAAAAAAAAAAAAAAACAAGAAAATTAAGATCCAAAATGCATATGTTCTTGCGCACACATGCTAAAAGCTCATGAAAAGATATTGCAACCAACCTCATCTGTGACAGGATCATCATATTGTGGAAGCATTTTTTTCTCAACACCTGGTTCATCATTGAACCTAATATAATAGAAAAAAAAAAAAAAAAAAAAAAACAATGAGTCTTGCAAAAATTGTAAGATGTCATCAAGCTCAGAGTTCAGTCAAACTTACTTATCATCATAAACACCAACTTTCTTCTTTGAAGCTCTATAAGCCTCGTTCCTTCGCTTTTGCTCTCCAATCTCCACATTTTCGAGCATATCAACCTCTGGTATATACAATTTAACGTCACCTTAGGAAATCTGAGTCCAGAAAATACCCCAAAAGAAGAAAAGAACTGAAATAGGCAGCATTATAGATGCTATCAAAGAAATAAGCATATAAATAATACCTTGATTGATGTCTCCATCAGCGAGTATGTTTTGATCTTTGAGTGTCAGCACAACTGCCCCCCCTTCAAGTACTTTGTCAAGTCCATGAAGAACTTTGACTCCATCCAAGTGTCCTGTCAATAAATGAGAAAAGATAAGTGTTGATCATAAAGGTTGTCCTATAAAAAAAACTCTGTATCCAAACATAATACATTTCAGGAACACTTCAGAAATATGGCTTTAAGAATATGCAACATAGATGTCTCTCAATATGAAAGAAACACTCATGCATGAGTTTAAAGGAGACATACGTGTTGTGTCCTGCGTTGCTGGCTCGTCATCACTTCCTTCATCATTCATGTTGTCCTGTTGCAGCAAACAAATTTCTTATCAATATCTTCCACTTATCACTTATTAGACAGAGAAGTAAAACAATCAACATAACGTCCATCTTAAAACTGAATAAACATAAAGTAAAGGCAACCTGCTCCTCAAAAATTTTCGACAGCTGCAATGCTTTCTCCTTCTCAGCATTTCTTTTCTCTTCAATCTTCCTGCTCTTGCTTACCCAACTTAAAATCTCGGGAGCACCTTCAGATGACTTCAACCTTTGTTCCTTCATTCTGCCAGACAAAGAAATCAAATTATAAAAGTCCACCGCTGATTTGACAACAAAACATGTGGAATCCTCGTGCGGCGAACAAGACAGGTAATGTTAACATTTTTATCAAAATTGAAGCTAAATTATATGGCATGTTTAACTCCAACAAGAAAAGGCACATAGCATTCATTTCATCATGCCTGCATTAGGAAGGTTGCAAAACATCCATGACAGATATGACGAAAGGCCTTTCAATCCTTACAGACCTCTAAAACATGCAAAAACATTTATAACATACCAAACACCATATTCTCTTCAACATAAAATGGAAATGCCTCGAGAGCTTTAAAAGGAAGCATTAAAAGTTTACTTACTTAGAAATGCGCTGCTCTAACTGAGATGTTGTTTCGCGAATATCAGCCTTCTCATTTTGTTCGAGTATTTTGGAGCCACTCCTGTCATCAGACTTATCAACTTGCTGCTTACTAGCTTGATTACGAGCATACTCATTCCCAAATCTAGAGCGACCATCCTTGCTCATGTCATAACTCTCATCTTTCTGCTTTCGACTACTTTTGTCTCTCTCAGTTGCCCTATCCTTATCCTGATCTGCAAGCTTTTCCTTCTCTCTGTCTCTCTCCTTCCCTTTCTCTCTCTCAGCTGTATCTTTACCTCTATGTCTAGCATTTTCCCTTTCCCTATCTCTATCTCTGTAATTTTCTCGCTCCTTATCCTTTGCTCTATCCTTTTCCTTCTCTCTATCCTTATCTCTGCTCTTCTCTTTTACTCTCTCTTTATCTCGTCCTCTGTCAGCATCCTTCTCCGGCTCCTTCTCCCTTTCACCTTCTCGCTCCTTTTCCTTTAAATGATCCCTACGCTCTTTATTTTTCTCTTTTTCTCTGAGCTTGTCCCGATCAGGATCCTTCTCTCGGACCTTATCACGAACTTTATCCTTTTCTCTCTCATTCCTGTCCTCCTTCTTCCTATCCCTACTGGATGTACGATCTTTATCCTTTTCTCGCTCAGAATCTTTATTTTCCTTAATATTGTCAAGGACCTTTGACCTTTCCTTATCTCTACTCCTGTGCTCTTTATCCTCCCTTCGCCCACTGCTTTTACTCTTATCTTTGCCACGGTGCTTGCCAGACTCTAGTGCTTCGTCGGATTCATTTTCTTCCATATAATCATATTCTCCTGTCCACCTCTCCCTCATCGGTTGATCTTCATCACGTCTTTCAACACTTCTACGGTGTGTAGCTTCAGCAAAATCAACCCCCATAACTTGCAGGATTAAATGATGATTGCCTTCAAACTGAATATGGTGTTCACGAAATATCTGATAGAATATGAACAAAATGAGTTACTATTTATTATATTGACTAAAATCCATAATCAAGTAAATAACTTAAATCAGTTAGACGCATTCAAGGATATTCAAACCACCAAATGAAGCAAATACTACATGGAATTTCTCAAATTTACGAACTTCCGTAACCGAAACCAGAAACTCGTTTAAGCATGGATAGAGAGAGGCCAAGTAGCAAAAGATAGAAAGAAAAACCAGAACAATAGAACTTTCAAAAGTCAGCATCCTCCATTAGTTCTTCAAGTATACCAGCAAGCTAAGGAGAAACGAATGCCCAGAACTGATTTATTAAAAGCAATTAGATATAAATAATTTCAATCACCAATAACCATGTCTTTTTCTTGCCAAACCAACAGAAGCTTCGTCATTCAATTTGATGAATTAAACGATCCTCAAATTAAGTTAAATAGAGAAAAAAAAAATGTTCATCACTTTTCCGTTAATTAAGACAAATATAACCTACATACCACGTTCCGAAAACAAGATTCAGTTTCGCTTATTCATCTGAAACTCAATTCATGCGAAAACCTCAAATTCATATGAAACTAATAGCAGGGACGGAATTAGGGTTTCAATTGATTAAAACCATCAGACGAAATCCATAATACAATTCTAATTCTAATAATAAATAAAAACTAAAACTAATTATCTTATCCAGCAATAATAATAACGATAAAGGAAACTAACTAACCTTCAAGATCAACTGGAAAACTAGAGCGAGAGACAGAAAAACTGGAAGATGGAGATGGGGGGAGAGAGAGAGAGAGAGGGAGGGAAAATAAATAGCAACGGTTAGAATTGGGCTTATTAAAAGGAGCTAACGGTACGGATTGGGCCGCCATATTTGCGGGCCTCATAAACACTCATCCCACCGCGGGCCACGGGTTGGCAAGCCTTACCTGCGGCCCAAAATCCTAATTCAGACTAAAAAAAAAGGAAATTGACAGGAATTTTCAAAGCACTAAAAGTCTTGATGATAATTATGCAGTCTTGTATTCGAGGAGAAAAAAAATACTTACATAAATCTGAGAGATTGATAGTTATTTCTAGACCAATTTTCAGATTTTGAATTTCGAATATAATATATTGATACCTTAACGAATGTATTTCATATTCAAATATAAAAATTAATCAATTAGAACGTCGAAATGGTGACATTTCAACCCCTTGACCTTCTTCAAGTTCATGACTTAGCCACTTTACGATTAGCTATGTTATTCGTGGTTTTGAAAACTAGTATAACTATATTTTTTTTGTAATGGTAACATCACGATCTTAAATTTAAGATCTTATGGCCTCATACATTAGTCACATTAGTGTTAGACCAACATACACATACTATTTCTGTGTTAAGGAGGTAAATAATGTTGTTGCTCCTTTTGTAGACATAAGTAGACTCATAAATGTATGTGGGTTATCAACTTAAAAGATTTGATGGTATTCATAAATAAATCATAAAATTCGATTTTCAAAATCGTAACTATACTATTGGGTTATGGAGCTTGATAAGCTCGATTTTAATAAGAATTTTTTGGGCCACAAGTATTTTCCTAGTATATTTAGTGATAGGACCGGCCTCATCTTGGGCCTGACCTAAGGCCCAATCTAATTGAGCCTATATATTAAGCTCGGCTCACAGAGCTCGGCCCAGACGAGACTACTATCTGTCTTGAAGACCAAGTAATGAAGCCTTGCCTTGGAAAAGAAGGAATCCGATTATGAAGGAGATTTGGATATGTACGAAGAAACAAGATATGTATAAGGAATCCTAGTAGGGTTAGAGCTCAATTCAAGGCCTATATATAGTTGATAGATCAGAGGATAAATGACTCATTGTACTCTCAAATATAATAAAAGCTAGATACTCTCTCCGTGGACGTAGATCTCATTGATCGAACCACGTAAATACTTGTGTCATCGTATTACTATTATTTTTAGCTACTCTTGCAAACCCTAGATTTATCATTGGCGCCGTCTGTGAGAACTATCTCTTTGTGTTCAAATCGACGGTTTCTTTTGTAGCTGATTAACAATGCATACGCGATCACAAAGCGCGACGGCAAGAGAGCGGGAGGCCCAAAGCCGATACGGGAATCCCGACGAAGGGGAAAGTCACCCCTCAAACAAGGATAATCGCCAGAAAGGCGGCTCGGATCCATACGAAGGGATGCCCGGGCTAGAAGACATCCCCAAGAAGGATCCACTAAAAAACCGGCGTCGAAAGACACATGACGGACGATCCTTCAACACGAACGAGACTCCAGAAGGGTTTGTCGAGGAAGTAAACGACGAATCCAAACAAAAGAAACCCGAGTCAAAGAAGGGAGATGATTTCCTCAGTGACTTCGACCTCGCTACTGCCTATGCCGCAGCTGCATTCGCTAGAGCAAACAAGGAGGGTTTCAAACGCTTCCTTACGACAGCTCGGATGTCCCCAATACTCGAGGCCAAGGAGAGTTCCACGCGGAAATCCCTATCTAAAACTCCTCACTACACCAAGATGTAGGAGTCAGAGCCGAAGGAAAAGCGCGACACCCGACGGAGTCCAGTTCGGCGCCGGAGTCCTAGTCCCTGACGGATTCCCAGGCGACACCACCTCCCAAGGCGACATCGGAGCCCTAGTAGGTGCCGAAGTTCGAGTTATTGCAGGAGTCACAGTCCCCGTGAAGATCGACACCGACATGAAGGAAGACCAACCCGACTTGTCAGCCCATTCACTAACGAACTGCTTGACGCCAAGCTTCATACGGTATATAAGTTGCCGAACATACCACCCTACAATGGGTTGGAGGACCCCCTCAATTTTTTGACGCGTTTCAAGTTCAGCATGCACAACCAGGGCCTTAAAGAGGAACACATGTGCAAACTGTTCCCCGAGATGCTGGTCGATTACGCCCGAGCTTGGTTTGACAGCCTACCAACTGGCAGCGTAGGGTCCTGGGCCTACCTTGAAGAAATCTTTAAACAAAGATTCCATATAAAGGTCCAGGCTCGCCGAGACACAGACTATCTCCTATCGGTAAGGCAAAAGGATAAAGAGCCTATAAGGGAGTACGCCTCCAGATTCATGCAAGAAAGCCTGAAAGTCGATAAAATCAACGACGTCTTCCTCATCTCGGCTTTTCAAAATGGGGTCGCCGCTGGGTCCCTGAACCAGGAGCTCACTAAACAGAAACCTGAGACAGCTCAGGAAATGTGGATGATTGTATACCAGTTCGCGGATGGCCAAGACGCGGACTGGTTGAAGCGAGACCTCTTCAGGCCTGAAGAGATCGAAAAGAAGAAGACTGAAGTAGATCGAGGTCGGAATGATCGTGATCGGAGAAGTGCTCAAGAACGTCTTCAGCGAGGACCCATCCAGTCTTGGCTCAGACCTCGGATAGGACCGAAGCGATCTCAGCGTCCTCCTTTTGTAAAAACGAATGCTGAGATCTTCGCGCTTCATGCGGACTGGTTCACCAAACCACGTCCTATGTCGGGGTCTAAACCTCGAGATAGAAATAAGCACTGCTCCTTCCATGACGACCATGGGCACCGCACGGAAGACTGCCACGACCTCGCGGAAGAGATAGATAGGTTGGCCCAGGAGGGTGCCCTAAAGAAATACGAAGTTGGGGGAAGGAAAAGCAGGAAAGGGAAGCGGAAAGGAGGACAGGGTCGCTGTGCTCCAGACAATAAGCGAGCTAAGGGCAATCATGACGAGGAGGATGAAGACCCTCAGTACGGCGCACCACAGTACGACGGGGTGGTTTCAACCATCTCCGGGCTGCCCCCAGGCATGACGAGAGCCAGGCTGAGGACAGAAGCCCGCAGGCCGCCAGTTCCGCCAGCTGAGGAACAAATAAAAAAGAGGTTCAAGAAAAGTGAAACCGTCACATTCTCCGAGGATGATCCCGTACCTACAGCTACGCCCCATAATGACGCCTTGGTGATACAAATCGGAGTGGCCAATAAGATGGTCCACCGCGTATTTATCGATGATGGGGCCGGCGTAAGTATCATCTTCCAACATTGCCTGGATAGGATGGGACTCGACCCAGCTCGGGTTAACACCACGCCCCTGCCTCTCAAGAGCTTTACACAGCATGAAACACGACCCGAAGGGATCATTGCGCTTGATGTTGCCATTGGCAGCCCGCCAACCAGCATCAACAAGCTAATCCAGTTCTACGTGGTCAAAGCGAACTCCCCTTACAACATCATACTAGGTCGGGATTAGCTGAATGCAGTCAGAGCCATTATCTCGCCCTATCATTTGTTACTGAAGATCCTAACCCCGGGCGGGATCCTGACTGTCCGAGGCGACTAGAAAAAGGCTAAGGAATGCATGCAGATTGCTTTCCGAGGCCAACCACAAGCATAGCAATCAAAGTATCCCAAGGAGTTGGAAGAAACGACGTCGATCTCAGACACCTCGGCGGAACAGGTTCCCTTATGCGAAACAGACCCTGCAAAAATTGTCAAGGTCGGCTTTGCAGGGGGACCCCAAACCCGCATGCAGGTAATCCAGCTCCTTAGGGAATATCAGGACGTCTTCGCATTGTCGCCCGCAGACATGACAGGGGTATCATCAGATATCATTACGCACAAACTCAACATCAGCCCGGACTCCACCCCGGTCAAGCAGAAAAGGAGAACATTTGCTGCCGAACGGAACCAAGTCATCTACAACGAGGTGCAACAATGGTTGAAAGCAGGGCTCTTGTTCGAGGTCAAATACCCAGTTTGGCTATCTAATCCGGTAGTAGTGAAGAAAGCAGAATGAGAGAAATGGAGGATGTGTGTGGATTACACTAACCTCAATAAAGCTTGCCCAAAGGACTGCTATCCTCTCCCCAACATTGACGAGAAGATTGAATCCTTAGTGGGATACGAGGTCTTCTGCTTTCTTGATCTCTACAAAGGGTACTATCAAGTTCTAATGGATGAAGGAGATGCAATCATGACAGCTTTTGCCACAAGCTTCGGTGTCTTCGCATTCAAATACATGCCCTTTGGGTTAAAGAATGCCGGAGCGACGTACCAACGAATGGTCGACTTCCTCTTCCAAAATCACATCGGCAAGATTGTCGAAGTATACGTAGACGACATTGTCGTCAAAAGTAAGGAAAAGGCTTCAGCAGTTGACGACCTACGAACGACACTTGACGTACTCAGGCAAGCGAACCTCAAGTTGAACCCAAAGAAGTGCACTTTCAACGTGCGATCTGGAAAATTCTTAGGGTGCTGGATCTCGCCGGAAGGTCTCAAAGCCAACCCGCTGAAAGTCAGAACCGTGCAGGAAATGAAGGTACCCCGAACTATTCGCGATGTGCATAGGTTGACAGGCTGCATAACCGCACTAAGTCGTTTCCTCTCCAAGGCTGCAGAGAAACAGCTCCCGTTCTTCAAAATTCTCAAAAAGGCACCGGTATTTGGGTAGGGACCACAGCACGAGCTAGCCTTTGAGGAGCTCAAGCGCTACCTCGATGACTTACCAACTTTGTCAGTCCCCAAAAAGGAAGAAACCCTTTCCCTGTACCTCGCAGCGTCGGATGAAGCAATAAGTGCAGTGTTGGTCCGAGACGAAAAGACCGACAGTTACCTGTGTACTCCGTCAGCAGGGTTCTAAAAGACCCGGAGACAAGGTACCAGCCTCTGGAGAAGGTCGCTCTAGCCCTGGTAAATGCAGCCCGGCGCCTGAAACCCTACTTCCAAGCCCATTCGATACAAGTCTTAACTGACCTACCACTCCGGCAAGTCCTCACTAAGCCGGAAGCCTCAGGAAGAATCACGAAATGGGCAATTGAGCTAGGAGAGCACTCCATATCATTCGGCCCCCGCCGAGCCATAAAAGGGCAAGCTCTGGCAGACTTTCTCGTAGAAGCTCAATATAAGAACATCGACGAGCCAAAAAAGCTCAAAGCCAAAGCCGAACTCCAAAAAATCCCTGAGAAGGCACTCCCTGTTGGGAGATGTACGTAGACGGGGCCTCGGGAAAGAAAGGAAGCGGAGCTGGCATTCTCCTCATCAGCCTGGAGAAAAAGGAATTGACATACTCACTGCGATTCAAGTTTCCAACTACGAACAACGAAGTGGAATATGAAGCCCTTATTGCCGAACTGCGTCTCGCCCAAAGCCTCCAGGTACGAACTATCTAAGCCCACTGTGATTCCCAAGTCGTGGTCAACCACGTGCTGGGGAAGTACGAAGCGAAAAGTGAGAAGTTGAAGAAATGCCTGGAGAAAGTCAAGCTCCTAGAACAATCCTTCCCGTTCTTCAGAATAATTCGCATTTCCCGAAGCCAGAATACCCGAGCTGACGAGCTAAGCAAACTGGCAAACTCCCCAACTAGCTCGACACTAGTAGAAGAAGTCCGGAACCGGAGTATAGAAGAGGCAGAAATCAATGTAATTGTAGATGACGATCCGAACTGGATGACCCCCCTCATAAGATGTCTGGAGAGTAGGGAAATGCCCAAGGACAAGGCGGAAGCTAGAAAAATTGTAGCCAGATCCACGTAGTACATCCTCGAAGGAGGAGTCCTTTATCGAAAGTCATATTTACAGCCTCTCCTAAAATGAATCGGACCAAAGGAAGCAGAGTACGTATTAAATGAAGTACACACGGGATCGTGCGAAAGCCACATTGGAGCTCGGATGCTAGCTCAAAAGATCATGCGATGGGGATACTATTGGCCAACAATGGCAAAAGATGATGAAGAATTCGTGAAAAAATGCCTAAAATGCCAGCTATACGCCAAGGTGACGAGGTTACCCCAGACCGACCTCTCTACTATGCAGAGTCCGTGGCCATTCATGCAGTGGGGCATTGACATCGTAAGACCCTTCTACCCGGCCCCTAAACAAAAACGATTTCTAATAGTTGTAATTGACTACTTTACCAAGTGGGTTGAAGCCGAACCTTCCACAAAAGTCACAAGCGAGAAAGCCCTCAACTTCGTCTAGAAGAATATTGTGTGCCGGTTCGGAGTACCGCGGATCCTCGTCTTAGACAATGGGACGCAATTTACGAGCAAAGTATTCCGAGAATGGTGTGAAGAACTTAATATCCAACAAAACTTCACCTCGGTCCACCGACCTCAAGCTAACGGCCAGACCGAAGTCACCAACAGGACAATAGTGAACGGACTCAAGGCCTGCCTAGAGAAGTAAAAAACGGAATGGGTCGACAACCTCCACAACGTCCTGTGGTCATATCGGACTACACCCAGAACTTCAATGGGAGAAACCCCGTACGGTTTAGTATACGGGTCAGAAGCGGTCATACCCGTCGAGATCGGAGCACCGAGCCCCCGCACCATCAATTTCTCAGCTAAAGTTAATGAAGAACAACACCGAACCGACCTGGACTTACTGGAGAAAAAGCAGGAACTAGCCAGCATAAAAGAAGCTCGGTATAAGCAGCAGATGACCCGGTATTACAACCAAAGGGTCAAACCCCAACAGTTCCAGGTCGGCGATCTTGTGCTTAGAAACAACGAAGTAAGTCAGGTGGAGAAGCTCGGCAAACTTGAAGCTACATGGGAGAGGCCCTACAAAGTGCACAAAGTTCTCGGCAAAGGAGCCTACAAGATCGCCTACCTTTCGAGCGACCTGATACCTAGAACGTGGCACATCACCCACCTAAAGAGATTTTTCGTATAAGCAGCAAGGTCTTGCATATAGAGTCTTAAGCTTTTCTGGTTTTCTTTTTTAGTTTGTCCTCGTCCTTTTTTAGAGTCATAATGTTTTGTTTTTATCGAGCTCGCCAAAACCTTTTCTTTTTCTTGTTTTGGTCTTTCTTTCGTTAATAAAGTTTTTCTTTTCGTCTTGCATACTCTTGTGTCTCTTGATTTGCTTATACGAGGTATCCACGAAACCAAAAACCCCTCGTAAGGACGAACTAAGGTTTCCTTCCGTGGTCAATAACGACCCGACATGAGGTAGCTATATCCTAAAAAACTGCCCAAAGGAAACCCTTTTCGAGGTCCGAGCTCGTCTCCCTCCAAAAGAAAGATCCCACGAGGTCCGAGTCAAACTCCCTCATCAAGGATAAAAAATTTTCAAGTGGGGTTAGAACCAAGTTCCCCCGGGAGAATCACACTACGAGGTCTGAACAATGGTTCCCTTGTCAACACAAAGGAGTCCGAGTTCGAACAAACCAAGGAAGCATCCTTCCCAAAGAACATGAAATTCAAAAACGCAATATATTTCTTTATTTCTCACTAATTAGATCATTGCATATATAATAATTACAGGAAAACCGAGCTAATCTACGGAGGAGGGTCTGGCATACTGAAGCTGAGCCATTTCTCTACGAAAGGAGTAGGTCCCACGATGTCATCAATAGAAATTCGGCCCCGTCCCCGACCACGACTCCGTCCTCTCCCAGAGGAAGAACTCCGACCTCGCAATACAGCCGACCTCCGCCCCACAGCCCTGCCACCTCGGCTCGAGCCGACCTGAAACTGATGTCCCCGAGAAGAAGACGGAGCAGCCTCACCCGCGCTCCTGGCCAGAAACGCGCGTAGCTTCGGACGGCGGGACAGCACAGACTTATACATTTTCGCACACTCTTCGAGCCTCTCATAAGCCCCCTGAAGCTCCCAAGACTCAGGACCGCATGCTTCTTTTATACAGAGATACTGCTCCAACATTTCCTTAGTCTGCAATTCCGCCTCAGATATGGTGATACCACCCTTGCGATGGATGATGTCTTCATATTCAGCATGTTCCTCGACGATCTTCTCGTGATCCTTGAGAACACGCTCAGCTCGACCCCGGGCAACTTCCAAAGCTTCCTCCGTCTGAAGAAGCTTGGCCTAAAGCTCATCAGCATTCTCCTGACCAGCAAGCTGCTTCGCCTCAGCCGCCTCGCAGAATGCATCAAACTTCCCCTGCCAATCCTCAAACTCAGACTCTTTCAACTTTAAAAGAGCACACTTTGAATCGAAAAGCGCCTCAGCTCGGCGACATTTGTCCATCCATAGCCGAGTCAACGAACGTTGTTCAGACAGATCTCGAGAAAGAAGAGTTATTTGTTTGCGTAAAGAAGAAACATCAAGAGAATCCGAAGTCTACACACAAAAAAGGAATACACTATCCATTTAATTCAAAGGTTTCGAATACAAAAATACAGCAAAAAAAAAAAAAGTAAAAGAAAAACTAAGAACCGCCGACCTCCTTATCCTGAGAAGGCGGCTGCCCGGAGAGGGGACCCTCTGCAAAATCCCCAGCTCCAGAAGTCTTTGGACCCTCGGAACTCTTGGAGAGGATCGGATCTTCATCAGCCACGATCTCCTGCTCCACTCCCTCTTCCTCGTCATCTTCTTCGACTTCGTCAGGAAGAGAATCGAAGACCGTATCTAGGGCGGGGTCCCGATCTGTCGGGCAGGCAGCAATCTGCTCCGCAAATAGCAGCGTAGACGAGCTGGCGAGGTCGTCCAGGACAGGTAGATGGCCGAGGTGATCTCGGATCACTTTGGCATATCGAGGAAGGAGAGCCGCTCCCTCTAGACGCTCATACCCATATTTGGAAACATCCAAGTTGGGAAAGTCTTGGGCTGCCTCCTCCAAGGCATCCACGGCGTAGTTCCCGTTAATGAGCCCAGCCAAATCATTTGCTAGGTCGGAGAAATGCTCCGACAAAAGGAGCCTCTTGGCGAAGGCCCGCAAGACCTCGCCTTGACCAGCCGCAGATTTGGCCTCCCTGTCCCTGGCCGCATTCAGCTCGGACTCCAACCTTTTCACGTTGTCCCGGGCTTTCTCGGCCTCCACCTCAGCATCAGCGGTCTTAGCGAGCTGAGCAGACAGCTCGGACTTAACCGTCTTCACCTCGTCCTTGGCCTTGACCAACTCCTCCTTAGCTTTCTCCAGCCTGGCCCTAGTCGAAGTCAGCTTATCTGAGTAACGACTCTTCTCGTCCTCATGCCTAGCCGACATCTGCTCGATACCATTCTCGAGCCATCCCATAACCCTACCGAGGCTCTGCAAGAAGGAACGGAGTTAGGAAACATAGGAAAGAACTACAGAAGGGTTATGCAACAAAAACAGTGAATCCTGACTTCGGGAAAAGGAAGATCCTCTAGCTTGATCGGAGGAACTGTCGGACTAGCCTCACCGCCCGAGACGTCGACAACATCCACGGGCTTAAATAGTTTGTGAGGTGGACTGGCAGTAGTAGAGCGGAAGTCTGTGGCAGAAGGTCTTGTCAACTTGAGTTGCGGACCCTGGCCCCCCGGGCTGACCCGACGACCTCGGCATTTTACCCCCTCGAGCTGCGACCTTAGCCGTGGCCCCTTTCTTCTTCCCAAACAACACTGCAAATGCACGGCAAGCAAAGAGTTAGGATGACAAATAAACAAAAGAAATAATCCTAATAGCGCCAGCGGGGTCTCACCCGTTGCAGGATCCACCATCCTTTGGGGCTCAAACGGGCTCAACCCCGCCTCAGCTAGAGAATCTTTGCCGTAATTCTCCTCGAAAGGGCCACAACTCGCCATCACCCTAGCAATAGTCTCCAGGTCCTTATCCACCTCGTCTCTCACCCACACACGAGGCTTGCTCACCCTCCACATCAGGTCGACTAAACTATCGTGTCGGCAAAAGAAGAATTTCGTATGCCATTTCTCAACCTTATTTTGAGTTCTCCCTTTAAACTCAGTACGGGCAGCGGCATAGTATCAGTCCGCCGCTGCTTTGAAGACGAAGAGTTCGTGAATGAGCTCGGCAGATAATTGGTAATTGTGACGGATAGCTGCCACGCCTAAGTCAGTAAATTGCCTAAACGCATTTGGCGTTATCTACCCCAAAGCTAAACCGAGTTTCCTTTGGAGCTTGGCGAATGGCGCAGGGAGGGGCAGACGAAGACCGGAGTGAAGACTATCCTCGTAAATGGTCACGAACTCCATCGGAGGAGAGCACGCCCTATCCTCCGGACGAGGTTCTATCAGTTCGATATTTGGGGGGAAATTATATGACCGGGCAAGGAATTTTATCCTAGACTCGTCTAAAATTGAGGAATATTTGGCCACTTTTCCCTCTACGCATCGGGGAACAATTAGAGTTTCGACAGAAGGAATGGGGGATCCCAGTGAAAAAATACTAAAATCAACACTTCTATCGATGGAACCTGCCGGAGGAGATTCACTACCCCTACTAGATTGAGAATTGTGAGTTGGGGAAACCATACTTACTTGTTAAATCGAGATAAATGGTCAGGCGAGCGGTTTGCAGTTGTGAACAAAAGACCCAACGGCGAGAAAACCGGCGGCACGGCGGTACGGTTAGTCGAGAATTTCTGGAACAAGGAATGGAAGGAAAGAGGATTTTCTGGACAAAGGATCTTTTTGCTATGATTACGGATGTGAAATGGCGTGATATGAAGAGAGTTGTATCAAATCCCGTAATACATGTTTAAATCCAGCCGTTACACACTGTACACGTGTGAACGTGGGCCCGTTTTTTTGGTATTTGAACCATCTCTAAAAAGTTTTCAAAAAAGCCCACTAGTTTTCCCTCCTCTCGAATTCAGATGAATATGGGCCCTATCTACTTGGCAATCTGAATAACAGAACCAGGCAGCTGATTACCTATCTCGATTTTTATCTACTTCCAAATTGAGCTCGGAGGATGAGCTCGCTGATTCAGCCCGTGACTAGGGTAATTTGCGCGATTATTCACCTCGGAAATTCGACCTTACCGTCTACATCTACATGTCTTCTTTCCTCTCTTTTGGGGGGGGATGTGATAGGACCGGCCTCATCTTGGGCTGACCTAAGGCCCAATCTAATTGAGCCTATATATTAAGCTCGGCCCACAGAGCTCAGTCCAAACGAGACTACTATCTGTCTTGAAGACCAAGTAATGAAGTCTTGCCTTGGAAAAGAAGGAATCCGATTATGAAGGAGATTTGGATATGTACGAAGAAACAAGATATGTATAAGGAATCCTAGTAGGGTTAGGGCTCAATTCAAGGCCTAGATATAGTTGATAAATTAGAGGATAAAGGACTCATTGTACTCTCAAATATAATAAAAGCTAGATACTCTCTCCGTGGACGTAGATCTCATTGATCGAACCACGTAAATACTTGTGTCATCGTATTACTATTATTTTTAGCTACTCTTGCAAACCCTAGATTTATCATTTAGTGCTTTTTTTTGTTATAGATAATCTCTCTTATTGTAATTATAGTGTGTGCAAAGATCTCAGATTGACATATATGAGAGTGGATCTGATGCACACATGGTAGATTTAGATCAGTAGTATCATTGTGTGTTAGATCAGGATAGCATGATAATGTACTAGATCGAGAGTATATCAGAATAGCATGTTTATCGATACAACTTCATCGAAAATTCTCTAGTGAAGAATACCTAACTTGGCAGTGCCTCCAGACATAGTTACATGTTGTGCATAGTGTAACGAACTGGGTAAACAATTATCGTGTGTTCTTACATTACTTTCGTTTTTTTGTGCATGTGTTAATTCCTAACGTATACAAACTACTAGACTGTCCCACACAAACAAGTACTTAATAAATTTGCATGCGTATGACAGTTTATGTGGTAGTACAGTTAATATTTTAGGTCAAAAGATCTCAGATTTGAATGCATTGTGGCGGAATCTTTAAATTTAATTTTTCCACTATCCACGAAAAAGATGTACTTATTTCCTTTTCCGTCTATCCACAAAAAACAAGCACTTTACTTTTTTTGAACACTACCCCACAACATCATTATTACCTTTATTTTCCAAGTAATTTACAACTACCACGCTCATTACCATTAATTGCTTAAACAATATCCCCAATATGAGATTATTTCACCACTCAACAAATATTTTACATTATTTTCTTAAAACTAGTGTCAATGTCAATTATGCACACTTATCGTGGATGAATGGAGTATTGCAACTCCGAAAAAAAAAAGAAAAAAAAAGAAAAAAAAAATGAAAAACAAAAACCCAAACATCCCATGGCTTCGTCTTGTCAAGAACTCGCCCTTGCTAGTTAAGTCGGGCTTTGAGACTCATGAAATAAATAAATTAATTTAATTAAAATATGTTCACTTTAGTTGTAAACTTATCATGTAAATAAAAGGAAAATAAAATTCCCTCCCTTCAAATCCATCATCTCTTATTCATCCTTTTTTATACAAAAAAAAAAATTCACCCTTTTATCCTCCTTTTCACTTCAAAGAGGGAACTATTATTTATAAGGTATTACGTGTGATAATTTTTCTTATGGAATAATAAACAGTGAAATTCATTTTTATGGAAAACGATTGATAAAAAGAAATGAGGAATTTAAAAGGGAAATAATTTTCTTACCCTCTTTTTCACATGATTACTTAGACTATCTACATCCCTTGGAGACCATTAGTGGTCTTCAAAGGGTGCTCCAACACTATAATACCCTTAGAAACTCCTACCCCTGCATCCCAACGGTCTCTAAGGGGTGCTCCAGCACAATATTAAACAATTCTCCATTTTCATTTATTAAATTAATTCATGTATTTGTAAATAAATTTAAATACACTAATTAATAAATAATACGAATTTTCCATTAATATTTAAAAATTAGAAAATTACATACCGCACACAATAAAAAAAAAACACTACATAATTAAAAAGAAATTACATAAAACTAAAAATTACGGAAAAAAACTACGCTCATCCCCGATGTTGCTTCACCTCCTCCACCATCATCTTGTGAACATGGAGCTGCTCCGGCGTCATAAATCTCGTATCCCTGGAGACAACTTCCACGTCGGTGGCATATTGTCTCTGCCGAACAGCTTCTTGTCTCGCCCGAGTATTTTCCAGCTTCGCTTGAGCTGATTCCCGCAACGCCAACGCGATCTCATGTTTGGCCTCGGCGAACTGGGTAAGTCGGGAGGTATATCGATCCATGACGGATTGGAACTGGGACGACTCCTCGACCGGCTTCTTTCCTTTGGACCTTGCCCTGGCCCTTGCCGCATCTCAACCCTCCGGTCGGGGAGGCACGCTCTCTCCTTCGGCGGACTGGGCTTCCTCCGCTGACGGCTGGGACTGAGAAGATGTGTAGTTGCCCTCCGCCGTAGTCTTCGTCCTCTTCATGGAGGGTACGTTTGGGAAATTGGCGAGGAGGAACTTGGGATTGTCTTTGAGAATGTCCTAAGCTGTGAAATAGTGGAAAGAAGGGCTTTGGGTATTTTGCTTGTAGATGGCTTGGGCCTCGGATATCACCATCCCGTCATCAGCGCCGCTTGGCCGGCGAGCTTGAGCTTTCTGGAAAGCGATAATCCAGGCTTTAACGGCAGTCTGGATGCGGCCGAAAAAGCTCCTCATCATCTTCTTGTTCAGATCCAAGTTGAACTTGGCGTTGAAACGCTCTTTGACAGCGCCCCAATATCTCTCGTCGGACTGGTCGCAACCGATGATGGAGTTGCAGGTCTCCTCCACCCAAATCTGTGCCAAGTAGGTGGCTTGTTCGTCGGTGTAGTTGTGCCGCTTGACGCCCTTGACAGGTACCTCATTATCTTCCTCGGCAGTGGCGGCGGAGGTGGCGATGACTTTGCCCTTGCACTTCTTTTTTTTTCCTCCAGCAGCGGGCTGGGACGGCGCCGGTGCCAAAATGAGGCGATCCTCGGTGTTTATCGCCGGACTGTCGGTGTTGGGGGAGAACACGGGTACGATTCGGCGGAGGCCGAAGTGTTGAGGTTGATTTGATCAAGCCCCGCCCCTGTGAAACCATACATGTCGTCGGACATGTCGGGAAACCACGCCGACGAAAATGGGTTGTTGGGATCCATAATTTTTTTTTGGGATGAATTTGTTGGATAAATGAAGGAGATGAAAATAATTTGAGGGATGAAAAGGATGAGAGGTGTGAAAATGAGGGAGATGAAAATGGGTATTTATAGGCAAAATAAATGAAATAAAAAAAAAAAGGAAAAATCTATTGTTACCGTTTGCTGCCATTTTCATGCCGTTGCATTCAATTTTTTTTACCGTTGGCGCGTGCATTCACGCGCTCGCCTTTTTTTTTTTTTTTGAACTCGCGCGTGCATTACACGCGCTGCTCGAGCCGCACCCCCCCCCCCCCCCCTGCGGGCAGTGCGGATAGCCTTACGGGAATATGTCTGAAGGTATATATAGAAGGAAATAACGTAGTCAGCATGTGTAATGGAATTATTGTGATCATAATTGTAGGTGAAAATAATGCCAAATTGTACAACTAAGACGTGAACAAGATGCTGCAATTACAGCTCTCCATTAATTCCATATAAAAAACGTTGTCCATTTCAAATTTTGAGGTATGATTTCATATGATGCAAAAGTTACATCTTCTCCATGTTCTAATTAAAAGAGTGATAGGTTAGAATAATTTATCAATTATTGATTTTCTATTTAATCAGTACATTAATTGGTGTTTAGTAAATTCATGAGTACAAACCGGCATGTAAAAAAAATTTATAACATATAATATTTATGTAAAAAAAAAAGAGGAAATTATAACATTGGGTTAATGGATGGATAAGTCCAAAGCTCTCAATTTAAATTTCGGATTCTGCATTAAGGCAGGCAAGGTGATGGTCTTTTATCGCCGGGCCCCTTACAATTAATATAATTAAAATTGTCGAGCCTATGATGTTCATTTTTATTTTCTTGCGTTAAATGAAGGTGGTTGTAGACTTGTACTAGTATACATGCATGTTTTACCTATTTCGCGAAAGGATTCTTCAACTTTATTTGTTAGTTTTTAAATGTTTCTCGCCTCAATAAAATTTGTGCTATATTCTATCACTTTATGGTACGAACAACAAATACCTGAACTTTGACATGTTCTGCATTTTGTTTTAAAATTTGTTCATGTATTATTAAGTGAGCAACAGATCAAAGTTCCAAGATTAGGCCCTTTAAAAGAAATAAAAAAAAAAAATCAAATTATAAAGTTAACAAACGAGTTGTAATTCAAGTCAGAACATATAATTAACCCTAAAACATATAAGCATTTATTTACTTAATGATAATGATTACGAGTGATCGACTAGTATTTCATACAATTGGATTCTCTGTCGCCATTGTTAGAGTGTCCAAGATCAAGATCGTCTCACAGTTCAAAACCATCCCATCAAACGAGAAATCGTGAGGGAGTCGTACTCGACTACTCGTATCTATCTAGAGGTGTGTCAAACAGATGTAGCAGAAAAAGAATTCCTTCAAAATCGAACCGAGGACAAGTTAAAAAGCAGGATCTCGTCTCAAAAGCAAACATACATACATAGTGAGGCGTGGAGTGAAAGCTCAAATGGGGCAGGAGATGCCCAAAAATAAACGAATAAAAGGGTGGGATCATATAATTTACAAATACATATGTGAAACTGCTATATAAAAAGCAGAATACCACAAAGTAAAATGCTACAAAAGAATCGACACTCCTAGCTTTTCTTCTTCTTTTTTTCTCGACGGAATTCTAAATACAAAACTAGAGGGAGGGGAGGTATTCCTCATTCTCAGTCTGCCGCCACAAACGTCTTCTGCTCATAATATTTCTTCTCGCTCGCTTCTTTCTTGGCATTTCGTTTCTGTCGAAAATCAACAACACCGCCATTATTCATTTATGCTTACGGATGAAGCAAGTAACGAAAATTACATACAAGCACGTCAAGAGCTAGACGTCTTCAAAGCAATTAAAGAATGCTGCATCATCTTTAACTGTATACTTCAATTCATGAACTCTTGCGAAAATTCAGAATATTAAGGTTTCAAAGGTAAGATATGTTAGAGAAGAATACCAAATAAATCTCATGATTGGCAATAATCCTCTCTGCTATTGAAGTGGTAGTGATATCTTTCGGACTCTCCACCATTTGGAAAATCCCCATTGATTTTGGAACTGCGTATGGATCCGTCTCCCCCTGCATTGATTGCCAATTTTAGCAGGATGCTTTCATCATAGTTATCTGCAGCTCAAATTTATGCAAGTAAGAAAGAATTCGACTCACACTCAAGAAAAGGTTCTTCTCAGCTACTGTCCCATGCACGACCAAGGATATGTTGAAAGTAGTTATCTACAACAAGACAATAAAAATATATAAGTAACCGGCCCAAGCAAGTTTCAGATTACACCGAAAAGACAATAGCATGAATCACAACTTGAAAACATGCAAGGGAGGCAGGCAGAGTTTCTAAGGATGAATATGTAGCTTCTCACTCCTCCAAAATCAATTATTTACAGTTACTGACATTGATTCAAAAGTCCAAGAATCTTAAATTTTGCTTCCATAGTCAAGCAGAAACAGGAAGCAATACTCGACAACTATGCTCGGGGAAAAAATGTTAGGTATGCGCCAAGGCTATACAAGGGAATGCTGACAACATCAATCATTATGAGGACGTCCAGTCTTTCTATGTCTTAACATGTTGACAGTTTGACACCAAATATGAACATGCTATCAATTGCAGAAGAAAACCGCAATGTGTGTCATTAAGTGAGGTTTAGCTTAGGCTAACACGATAAGACTCGCCTCGTTAAATAGACTTCACTTCTGCCTTCATCTATCTTAAAGCGAAGTGTATCTGGAACAACAAAATTTTGGATAGAACTTATTTGTTTTCATAGCATACAGCAAAATAGAGTCACATACCATATCTTTCGTGATTTCCCAAGGTGCACCAATAATGACCTCATCAACATAACGGCATGCCAGCACGCTAAGACTACGTTCGTGGAGATTCATCAGTGGGAAACGACTCCCACGAAGTTCACTGCAAAAAAGAACATCATGAACAGGAATAAGATAATATGGCTGGTGAGGCTGCCTCTCTCCAGGATTTGCGAAATTGAGGAGTATTGATGAGAATATTGATTTATGACCATCCAAGAATTACGATAGCAAAAGATCCATACCTCACAGTCTGATCAGGATAAACACCAACAAGAAGGAAATCCCCGAGTGCCCTGGCACGCTTCAGAATCTGTAAACCCCAAAGCAAAATGATCAATTGGCAGTAAGAATCGAGTAGCAGAATAAGCATTTCATTGCATGCTAACTCCTTCAGCAATGTGCTTGAGTCCTCGAGTATAGAGGGGAGCAGTTGGGAAGTGTTTTCTATTTTTAAGGTTGTAACTTGTAACTTCCTACTTGCCCTTTTCAGAATTTATCTTTTCCTTACTAAAACTTAAGGCTAAACATGTAAATATTTACTTTGAATGATCTATCATTTAGAAGATATTAAATCATAAATTAAGAAACATAAAGGCTACATCTAGTTGATAAAGTTCTGAGAACTGAAGCTTCAAAAAATTCTGCAATACCTCCACATGTCCAGCATGGAAAAGATCAAAAGCACCGTCGATGTACACAACACGGGAATTTGGTCCAGGCGCCTGAATAATTCAGGAAAACAATATTTTGTCAGCAAAGCCTTCAGCCAAAGAGGGAAGGATCTTTGATAAAAGTGCCCAGTTGACGAAAAAGCTCAACTTAACCACACTATTATGTACACTGCTACTGTGTAAGCTAAGAACATTATAGCATGCTGAGTATCACGTATAAATTATATCTCCCACTCTAATGAGTAAAAAAACAAAACAATCTTAAGTTGTGTGACTTTTACCACATTACAGTATAAACAAAAAACGTTAAGTTCTTTTTCTATTCTTTTGGTATTACTCTATTTCTATAAAATTTGGTCTTAATAGAAACTAAAAGAGATCATGAAGAAGGATATTAAATTTCTTCCATTCAATTGGATAGAACCAACAAAACCAATATAGCAACCTTTTTGTTGCTATGGTTTTTTTAAGAACAATGTTGAGCCATTGCAAGACTAGTACACATTCAATATTTCACTGTTATAAAGCAAGTCCAATATATGGCCTAAAAATTTTATAAGAAACAGTGACCTTGAGAACATCATTACTAAAACAAAACCTAGAGAAGTTCCATAATTTGGTATCTGGAGCTTATATATTTGATAAGAGACAGAATCTATATTTATTACCTTGCCATTTGAAAATTGCACAATTCTTCTTGATGTAGGTAGGAAACTTGAAATGTGGCCATCCTTCGCTTGAACTTTGCTAATGGGGTTGTTGTTTAAGTTTTCAAATTCACCAGCTTGAGATGATTCGGAGCATAGTTTGGCAGCATTGGCATCCTTCACCCAAGAAAGTATCCTGCCTGCATAACCAATATCGGAATTACAATGTGATATATAGTCATCAGTTCTTAGAGAGGTGCTCGAGGCTAGCTCCTTCTCCAATGGGGATTCTTATGATCACTTTTTTTGTTTTGTTTTGGAGAGTATGACTTTACAGACTCAAAGATTGATATACGATCCAGGAGATACAAAAAAATGTGAGTAAGTTGAGAAAGAGAAGAAAAAAACATTATAGATTATACGAATATGAAATTTAATATCCTGAAACGTGAGAAACGTAAACAACAATTGAGTGCTTCAAAAAAAAACATTAATTGACACCTTAAATCATTATAAGGATTCTTCCAACAATAACAAGTAAACTTTATTTACAACAAACAAGAAAAAGATAGAATCAGGAGAATACAGTACCTACAATATCCGTACTGGAGACACCTTCTGTGCGTTTGATCTGCTTGTAGCGACCAACTTTCTTAGCTAGAGCATAAGCATCAGTGCCATCAGGTAGAAGACAGGGATCATCCCCGTGTATTATATAGTCAATTTTATGCTCCTTGAAAAGTAGATGCATGAATTCTTCAGTAATTTCATAGGGAGCATTAGGAATGACTTCATCCACCCACTTTAGTCCACTAACAAGGGCCAACCTGGATAAAGAAACACACAATTAAAAACCAAAATCACATTGGGTTGAACATATAAAATCTTCAACCAGATACAGTTCTAGTACTGAAATGTTAAAATGGTCCTGACCACAAAACTTGAAGTAGATACAGGAAATCATCAATAACATAGTGGCTATGAGAAAAAGTTATGTTAGAAAAGGGAGGCTTGAAAATAACCCCAAAAACAATTAGGAGATAGAACCTAAAAAATCTAAACTAGTTCAAAAATCTATTTATAAGTGTGATAGCACAGACCACGACCCAAATGCTAATCCTCAGCTCATGTATAATCCATAAAAATAGTTGAAAACAATCAGATATGAGCTGTGGTGGCCCAAAACATTGAGAAAGTAAAGAAGCATGGGTTCATAGTTTAGGTTGAACGATGAAAATGAAGCGAAGAAACACAGTTTTAACAGACTATTTTTCTTAGCATGCTATTTATTGTAGAAGTTCGAGAGTTAAATAAATTTATAGCAAATGAATAATATTCATGCATACCTCTCTTCCATAGATAAAACTGGAGGGCCTTTATTCGCTATGATCTCTTCATCACTAACAACTCCCACAACCAATTCATCTCCCACTGCCTTAGCTTGTCTCAGTGCATTGGCATGACCATAGTGCATCAGATCAAAGCATCCATCCATATAGACACGAACGCGTTTCTTTGCAGACCTTTTCTTGTGGAAAACCCTCAAGTCGGGAAAAAGGTGAGGCATGGTAGGAACACCAATCATACCAAAATAACTCGTTGAGAAACTGAGCAGTGCACAAGTGATCATTATACCACCAAAGAGATGGGGGTAGAAACAAACCCCATCTTTTATCCAACTACTGCTCTCAAATTCCATCTGCCTTCTCTTGCTTTGGTCTCCGCAGAGCTTTGTAATCAATACAAGCGGAGACACAAACCTTGAACAAAACACGCCTAATGTCAGTAAAAGCTACCAAGAAAGTTCAAATTGCAAAAGTTCCAATTCGCTTTGGATCATATCTGAGTTTTGAGACAGAGAACTAAGATTATATGAAAGTATTTGGATGATACAAATTTCATATCAACAACGAAAAGTTCAATCACTTTAGTTTAAAAGGATTGAATTTCTCACAGTGCCCATATCTTAAATCATACCTTCTAATCAAAATGCAACACAAAGAAGACATGCAGTGAAGAATGAAAAATAGACCAACAACAAAATTGAGAAGGAAAACATCAAAACCTTCCAAAAATGAACCTTAGTCAGTTATTCGGAACCATCAGATTTCATCTAATCAGTTCATAATTTGAAGAATAGAACATGAAATTTTCGAGAATAAGTTTAAACGAGATCTGCGTAAAATATAAGCCCCGTACCGCAAATAAACTTCATTCAAATCAAAACAGCAAATCTATTCTTCAACCATATCCAAATGTAACCCATCCAGATATTACCAATTCAACAACAATGTCATCACACGCAATGCAAAAGTCTCTAAATCAAACGAGTAAAAATGAATTGAAAATAACGAACCGAAGAGAAGCAGAAGAGGGTTTGGTGAGAACTTCGAGAAATTAGAGGAAAAGTGTAGAGGTAAATACGCTGACACAAATCTGGCTATAAAATCAAATAAAAGGGAAATAACACGAAATTTCTGTTTGTTTCTTTGCGGTACAGGTGTGAGAAAAATACTAAAAAAATGAAATTACATGATGTAAATTGCACTAAAAGCCAACGATTTTGGCAAAAAACAAGATTCTGCAAGAAATGGGGTGTAGTGTCAGACGAGAATCTCTTCACCTTTTTCTTGGTTGGTGCCTCCCGCGTCACTAATTTTTGTGGGAGATTTCGTATTTCTTCTTCTCTGTAAGGAAAAATGGTAAAAAAGAAAGATGGGATCTTTTGTTCCGAAAACGAAAACAAAAGAAGATTGCAAAAAAATTGGGGAATCTCAAAAGAAAGGGAGATTTAAGGGAAAAGGGAAAATGCTTAAATATCTAGAGTTTTCAATTAAAATGGAGACCACAGAATTGAAGCTGATTGTGATTCGGTCGTCGCTCATTTATGAATGTGTTTGGCTTAAGGAGGAAGAGAAGACAGGTGCGATCTGTTTGATGCGGACGCTTATTACATTTTCATTCAAAATTACATTACATTATTAACATAAATTAAAATGACGGACCCCACCTAGTTGGAATAGAATATCACCAAAATTATTATCAGTTTAAATTACGTAAGGTGGTGAGACAAACAAATGCTCACACTATTTCTTAATAAGTAGACAATGTTATCAAAATTGGTATAGTATGTTAAGATAGTGGCAAAAAATATAGTACTATAAATTCAAACAATTTAAACTTTTATTCTGACTATGAAAATGATATGTGTGTTAGTTTGATTTTTATATAAAATTATAATATATATATATAGATAGATATATAAAAATTCAAACAATTCAAACTATTATCTCAAGCATATAATAGTTTTCTGATCAAGTCGTGACATATATTGGGAAAAAAGAAGTATCCGTCGTCAAAAAATTATATATCAAACAAGTGAACAATTATAGTTTAGAAATCCAATAAATTAAGGATTTGTAGTCATAATACGAATAAATTGAAAAGTTTAACATCTTCTTTATTTTACAAATTTAACATATACTCTCTACGTCTTGTTTATTGTGTCTATCTTCGTTAAATGACAGTCTTACTCATCTTGTCTATGTTTAAATAAAGAAAAAATTAATTTTTTAAAATATTTTAAAAGTGATATAACTTACCCATCTTCTATATTTTTACTCATTGTTTTTAATCTCCGTATCAATACTATATAGACATAATAAGCAGGAGATAAGTAGTATACATACAATGTAACAGACGTGTCTCATGCCACAAGCGTGTTGTAATGGAGTGTGTCATCGATAGTTTCAGTTATGGTTCAAACTTCAAAGTATGCATTATATAATGGTCAACATGTCCAATATGCGCATCAAATATTAAAATAAGTATATTATGTTAATTTTTTTTTCTTTTTTTTCGTTTCGAAACTTGCTAATATAGTGTATGTATGGTATTATTACTTTGAATTGAGTACATGCTTCTGTTTTGAAATGCGTTTTCATTAAAAAAGAATAGAAAAATTAGATATATATTTCTTATTTTAAATATTAGTATGCCTTAAGATGTTTCACAAAATATTTCGATTTGTAGTAAATTTAACATACCCAAAAAATCACGACGACTCTAAATCTAATGTGACACTAACTTCAAAACATCATAATATTCTCGATCAAAAAATATGTTGAAGTATTATTTTTTATTTCTACTTATATAGTGGTGAATATTAAGAGGGGTGTATTGGATTAGGAATCTATGGGATTTTTAAAGAGTTTGAAAGTCTGAGTGTATTCAATCCAAACTTTTCAAACTCCTTAAAAATCTGGTGATATTCAATCACAACGTTTCAAACTCCTTAAAAATTTGGTGGTATTCAAAACTCCATTGACTTTCTATGTCTATTGATTTTCGTGGAATTTAACGTGATTTCACCCGTTTTTTGTACTGGACGAATTTCGATCTTCAACCACGAGATTTTGAGATTCCATAAAACACTAGCGCCAGAGTCCTCCCAGAAACCGTTGGGGTCTATTCGGCCCTCGGCTGGGGCCCAACCCCGACTGGAAGGTGAAAGAGAGAAAGAGAGAGGGGCAACCGACACAGACACCATTTTTGAGGTCCAGCGCTGGAAATATGAAAGCAACCGCCATTTTTTACCACCATTCACCTGATTTTGCTTTCTTGGGCTTTCACAAATCATAATGGTTGTGATGGTCCCGATTTTACATATAATTAATTAATAAATAAATAATTAATTAATTAAGACATACAATTAAAATATCAATTAATAAATTATTATAGAATTAATTATTAATAATAAATAATAAACAATTAATCATGCATAAATAATAATAATAAACATTAATCATATAATATACAACTTCACATTTAATTACATATGGATATGGACTAAGGGTCCATATCACACATAACAAGTCATATTGGACTATCATAATTACATTAACTAATATAAGACTAAGCCCATTTCATATTTCTTTTTATTAACTTGGGATAGTCCAATCCAACAATATTATAACAACATAGGTCCAATTTTATGTTACTAGGCTCCTTCAATTTTAAAGAATATAGCCCATTTTTAAAATAAATCCGGACCCAACCGAAATCAATTCAAAAGCCCACAATATTTTAATTCGAGCCCGAACCACATAGCCCACACACACAATTTATTAAGTTGGCCCAAGTACATACAAATCTGAAAACTTTGGTCCATTGGCCCAAGTCCAATTCATTATATTTATTTTGGCCCAAAACAACTTAGCTTAAATCTAATTAATTAGCTATTGTAACACATAAAATAATTTCCAACAACTCATACTCTATCATGTCATTTTGGAAATAATTTACTTAGTATATTCTTGAGGCTCACATATGTATTTTATTAGCAATAAAATCGAATTTAGGCATTAATTGATAATAAACATATTTCTGCAATTTTTTTTCAGCATGACACTTTGACGTTGTAAATTCTAATTAAAATAGTAAACGAGATAAAAAAGGCTTGAAATTTTTATGGCATGCTCCTAACACATAATAGAGTTTCCAGAAGTTGTTACACTTCAAAATTATAAGGTTTTACTTGTCCTAATTAAGCCTCGTTTGCAAATCAGTGAATCTGCCAAAGATTGAAGTTCTACTGCACAACAGTTTACTTGAAAATTCAATATAAAATCTTTCATTTGGCCTCAAGGGATGAGAAATATCAACTTAAAATCCTTAGGATGTCTAGTTTCAATTTCCAAAAGGCTAAGCCTTCAAAAGTTACGAATCAAAGGAGAAAAATACTTATACATTTTTCTGCGCAGATTAGATTTTCAAATCAGAGCAGTAGAGTATTAAATCCACCAAAATTACATGCTTCAACGAAAAATTCTGAAAATTTTACATAACCATCATAACATGCTTATCTACAACATATAAAAATTTGAGATTCAAATTCGAAACCTATCATATCCAAACGGATAAATCAGAGCAGTGCCGTTTCATACGTTGCACACGATTCATTCCAAGCTTCGTTTATTCAAACTCAAAACACCAACACAGCAGCAATATACTCTGTTTTCAGCCTTAAACACACTCACATATCATCTATAGCTACCATATGATTATGAAGAACATACATTCCTAAGTCATGCTCTTCCTAGAATGCATATAATCGAGTATAACTTTACAACAAGCATCAAGACCACACAAAATCATATTTGTCATCACTACACTATGAAATCACATAAACATCATCTTCTTCACACCAAGACCAAAGGTTCCACCATTTTCTTTCCCTAAACATGCTTCTAAGATATTGAAAAGAAGGAAGAAATAAGAGAAACGAGGGTTTAGACTTTATACCTAGCCTTCTTCTCCTCCTCCTTTCTCTCTTACTCTCGGTTCTCTCTCCTTCTCCTTCCTCCCTCACGGCTGCCCGTTTCTCCGGCCTTACTAGATGGTGGTGGTGGTGGTTCCGATGGTGATAGATGGTGGTAGAAGAAGAAGGGATTAGGGCTTGAGGAGAAGGTGATTTGCAGAGATGGTGAAAAGTTTCATCTGCAACCTTTTTTTTTTAACGTGAATGAAGGGGAGGGGGAATCTCTAGGCAACTAGAAATATTATTACTCTATTTTATTCTGATTAGGGATTACGGGAGGTGATATGGGAGAATAAAAAAAGGATAATAATTATGTTAGGGAGAAAAATCTAAGCAAAATCTAATCAATTAAAGAAATTAAAAAAAAAAAACTCTAATTAAACACACGCACACTCACCCACACGGCACACACACGCAGTACACATTCACCTACCTATATATAATATATATTATTATATTATATAATTTCCTTTTATATAGTATTTCGATTATTCTTCCATTATACGACATTCGCTCAACCGATCAAAGTTTCGATCGAGCATATACGTAGAACTAATTATTTCGGTCTTAACGAGACCAATATTCATATTATTCTATAAATTAATTCTTTTACAAAATTAAATAAACAAACGCTTCATATTTATATTATATATATAATTTATCTTTTTGATTAATTATTTCTAATTAATCACATTATTGTATAGGCGATAATAATATCGACATATTTCACTCGAATAATAAAATATGAATGTTCGTGCTATGCAATGCATATGACGTCTAAATTTTTATGATTTAGACGTATAAAATTTATCGGGAATAAGTGACTGTTCTATTATCTGATTAACTCTAATTAAATTTTTATATACTTACAACGAAATTTTTAGGCTCGAATTTTCGGGGTTCTACACGTTGGTGAAAACACAAGGTTCGGAATACCCTTTGCATGTTCCTGTCTCGCAAGGCGGTTCATTGTCTTGAAATTCAGATGGTTGAGCCTTTTGTGCCACAGCCAGCTCACATCTGAACTGCTCTTTGATAAAAGACAGGTGTCAGGAGGACTTCTATTCCAATCTGCATAGTAGACATTCCCGGTTGGGGATCGATTTCCCAACAATATGACTTGCTTTGTTTCAACATTTTTAACCCTCCAGCCCTGTGCATCAAACTTGACAGAGAAACCATTATCACAGAATTGGCTGATGGAGAGCAAGTTATGCTTCAATCCATCAACATATGAAACATTGGAAATAGACACGTGATTGGTTTCAAGGGTACCGTAGCCCTTGGTGTGACCTTTTGAGTTGTCACCAAAGGTAACTGATGGTCCTTCCTTTTCCACGAAACTTCCAAGCAAATCCCTCAGATTTGTCATGTGTTTCGAGCATCCACTGTCCATCACCCACATGGTATGTGATGCTTTATTCTTCCTCAGCTGTTCCTCCTGCTCCTGCACAGAGAAACACGCTTAGGTCCCCAATTTTAGTTGGGTCCTGGAGGGTTAGAACCAGTTCCCCCTTGAACTGTGGGTCGCTTTTCCCTGTAGATTAGGATAGATTTGTTATTCCAAATTATCTTTTCTTCTCCATCAATTATAACAACACCTCGGTCATCCTTAGGCTTGTTGTTATTATTGACGTTCTGTTTCTTGGGAGGAGATGGATTTCTTCCATTGTGGGCTTTAGAAGGAGAGGCGTTCCCCCTGTTTTGTTGACGTTTCTGATCCTTTTGGTTTTGCCTATGAGGTCGGGCGCCAGTTTGGAATCTTTGTGGCTGAGTCTGATTCCATTTTCCTGACTGTCGACTACAGCTGTTCATGCCTGGTTGTTGATTCATGTTGCAGCTGTTGGAACTGTTCCACATTGGTTGACTGTGATGGAACCTCTGGTTGTTCTAATAATGGAACTGATGTTGATTCAGATGGTTGAATCCCTGTCGGTTCTGTTGATTCCATCCTTTCTGAGGTCGGTTTAGAGGTCGGTTCAGAGGTCGGTTCTGAGATCGGTTCTGGGGTCGGTTCTAATTGTATCTCCGATGTCTCTGGTTCCTCTTTTGAGTCCTGGAACATTCTCCCTCAGTTGTTGTCCCAACCGATGGATCTTTCTGTTTTCCAATCACAACTCCTTTTCCTTTCTCAGTTGCAGTTCCCTTAGCAGGTTGTGCTGTAGGCTCTTGCTGTGACGTGGAGGTTAGATTATATTGAGGAGTTGCAGACTCAACCGTATTTGGTTTGGCAGCCGTAACATCAACAGCCTTGATAAAGGTTGCGACTGGAATTCCAGTGTCTTTGACCACGTCGTAGCCGAGTCCAGACACGTCATCCATTTGTCTTCTGTAACTGATGAGATTCTCGATGATTTTGGATGATTGATATAGCTTTATCAGGTTGTCCTTCTCAGTTTGTAGATCCTTGAGAAGAACAGCTATATGCTCGGTCTGTGCGTCTGACATCTTCATCAGCTGGTCGATCTGTGCCTCTTGCTTGTTCAACTGTTCATGCTGCTCCTTGATCTGCTTCTTCAACTCCTCATCGGTTGGAGCCTTAGTTTGGTTGGCCGCATTCAGTTGACTTTTGAGATCATCAATCTCTTCGATTTGACTTTTGATCAGATCATCCTTTTCGGTTAAGGATTCTTCAAGTCTGGCAAACAGTTCTTGAAGATTTTTAAACTCAACCGATTGCTGTTGCACTTCCTCACTGAGTTCTAGGAAGTCACCCCAAGAGAGTTCCAACTCTTCATCTAAAGTTTCCTGCATGTTAGAAGTATTGGAAGAATTTAAATTAACTGGACTAGAATGTACCTCAGCATCATCCTGGTCGGTTCCAAATGCCATGAGACATTGATCCTGTCCGATAGCCTTGTTGGTAGAAGTTAGCTCGTCCTCATCTTCAGTGTCGGTGAAGATGTCCATGTCATCAGTTGCTTCTTCTGCAACCATGACCTTGTTCTTTGCATTTTTCTTGGCCCTCAACGTATCTCTATCTTTCTTCGAAAGATCTGGACAATCAGCTTTGAAATGTCCCTCTTTTCCGCATTCAAAGCAACCGTTGTTCACAGGCTTTGAGTTATCTCGAGTTCGGTTGGATTTGTAGAACCTCTTGTAATTTCCGAAGTAAGCATCCATGTCAGCTAGCTTCTTTGACATGGCGGCAATACTTTGTTGCAGCTCTTCTCTGCTTGGCTCCTTCGAGGCTGTGTCCGCAGATCTTGTTGCCCTTGATGTTCGCGGCTTGGAATAGTCGGCTCGAAGTGCTACTGTCTTTGTTCCGGAACCAACATCCTCATGTCGATTCGTCTGCACCGAGGACTGAGTTGATCTTCGTCGGTTCACCTTGTACTCATTTCCTTTCAGAATTGAGAACAGTCTGTCAGTTTCCATTTCTCCAAGATTAGCTCGGCTTTCATGAATGTAGGTGAAGGTGTCCCACTCAACTGGTAGGGCTTGTAATACTTTGAGATTGATCTCTCTCAAGGTATATTTTCCTCATCGGATAGATTGAATCCTTCGGATGATATCCATGAACCGAAGCTCCAACTGATCAATGGTTTCATCAACTCTTAGACAGAAGTTGTCAAAATCTTGACAAGCATGGGAGAACTTGTTCTCCTTGGTTTCGTCACTCCCTTCACTAAGAGATGCCAAGATGTCCCACATCTCCTTAGTTGTGTTGCACTCTTCTATCCATGGAAGATAGTCTTGTCCAACTGTGGACATGATAGTGCTCTGAGCCCAGATATCCAGCTGGCTCACTTTAGCTTCCTCTGGAGTAAAATTTTCTGGCTTTTTCTCGACTAACACCTCAGTTGCATCTCCATCATTGGAATTTGTAGGAGTGCGAACGACTTTTTCTATGATGGTGATCGGTTCGGATGTGATCACTTGTTGCATTCGATGATGCTTCCACAGTAAAATCTTCTTCATCCGAGTTTTCCAGGATGTATAGTTCACAACAGAGAACATGACAACAATCTTGTCTTTAACATCCATCTGCACACAACAGACAACAAATGCAAGCAGAAATGCACTAGCGTGAAAAAGATCTATTCAGTTGACCACTGAAGAAAAACACCTCGATTCACACCTCGTGAAACAGAGTCAACACTCTTTTGAACCACTGCTCTGATACCGCTTGATGGTCCCGATATGAGTTCTGGTGTATGGGGGGGGATGGAATACACCAGATAGGAAATTTTAAAATCAACCCCCAAAAATTACTACAGCTGAGTAAAAGAAGACTCAGCTGGAATCACAACTGAGTAAGAAAACTCAGCTGGAAGAGTGGTGTTGTGCGGAATGTGGTGGAAACAACAATAACTCGTATAAAACAACTCACGCTCAGATGCAAGGTCGGTCAATAACCAAATCAGTTGAAGTGTAAAGATGCAGTTTTGAGTGCTGGTTAGTTGGTCAGTTGGAAATGCAAAAAGTAATTGAACAGAAAACACAAACACACAAAGGATTTACGTGGTTCGGAGAGAACTCCTACGTCCACGGGGAGTTGTGAATCCACACAACTCAGTCCAAATTCTTTAGGACAGCTACCACAAAGCTTACGCGGGCTTTGCAACCGTTCAGATAAGTTTACGGGTACTTATCAATCTTACAGATAAGTTTGCGGGTACTTATCAACCTTTCTACTCAATTTCGGGAAGAGTAGGATCCTAACAACCTTTTTAGGGGATGTGTATAAGGGTGGGTTTTCCAACTACTAGCTCTAACAATGAAGTGAGCTAGGATCTAAGCTTGAACAAATGAAGACTCAAACTAGGATCGAAAACACCAAGACAGATTCTAACACTCTATGAACTCTCAGCTAGTGATGTTCTTAGAGATAAATTTCAGTTTAGCTTGTGTGCAGGATATCGTCTTTCTTTTACTCTTTAGTTTCTTCTCGCACTTGTCTGTCTTCTATCTTGATGAATGAATGAATGCCTCTATTTATAGGCGGTGAGAATCAACTAGCCGTTGGAAGAGTCGTTGATCTCTGTTCTATGAAAGCGATGGCTTGTCTATCATCTCTGCAGATTTTCCCGATTTGGCAACTGTGAACTTCTGCTTTCCTTCTGAGACAACCTTGTGTTGGGCCAAATGAGGTAATGACAGAACGTCAAACCTTCACGTGACTTCCTATTTGAAATTTAAATTTCAACCTTTGTCTTTCAACAATGGTTAGTCGGTTGAGAAGTTTGGTCTTCATCTGAGTGGTCTTCAGCTGATGTTCCATCTGATCGCTACCTTCATCTCACATTCTGTCTGAAGAGGAACAGTTGAACTCTTAGCTGCCTTGAACTTCATGTTGTTGATCTATCGGATTGAGTCTTGCAACTGATGTTCCACATCTGATCAGGTGGATTGTCATATCTGACGAACAGTTGATTACTCAAATGCTTTCTTTCATCCGATGATCTAGATCAGATCGATTGGCTTGAACGCTCAGCTGTCTTTTTTACATCTGATGTTCCACATCTGAGTTTTTATCTGAAGTTCTATCCGAGTAAAGCCATGTTGCCGTCTTCAGCTGGAGTCCTGTAAAGATGAAATCTGAACATTGCTCAAACAGCGAGCCTAAAGACTAACATTAAGATATGGCAACATCTACTCGGTTGGGGTCAGTTGGTTTTGGAATCAATCAAAACTTTACTTCAATTTCCTAACAGGTTGTTTTTACTTTCTTAGGCACTCATAAAGTGGTAATGTTGTAGTAGAGGTGAGGAGAGAGAAGGCAAGAGTGATAGAGTCGTCGGTGCTGCAGAGTAGAAAATGGAAAAATGGTCTGCAACCTAGCGTTCACCTAAACCCAACGATCGTTGGCTTCAATTTCAGCGATGGCTGCTGTCCAGCGAGAGGTGGCTTTTCATTGATTTAAACTCCAACGAAGTCGTTTAAATCCACGCGAACTCCATGACAAAATCTTCCAAACTCCACGCGGAGTCTATAAACTTCAAAACTCCATTGACTTTTTAAACTCCTTAAAATTCCAACAAACTCTCAATCCAATACACCCCCCTAAAATATGTAACGACTAACGAGAGTTGTTTTTGTTTTTTGCAATAGTGTCAACTTACTAATGGGGTGTATTGGATTGGAGTTTGTTGGAATTTTAAGGAGTTTATAAAGTCAGTGGAGTTTTGAAGTTCATTGACTCCGCGTGGAGTCGGGAGGAGTTTGTGATGGAGTTCGCGTGGGATTTGGACGACTTCGCTGGAGTTGAATTCCATAGAAACCAGCGCCGGTTGGACCTCATCGATCGTTGCACTTGAAGCGAGTGAGCGCTGGCCAACCGCCGTCACTTGTCCATGACGGAATATATACTCTAATTCAGCACGCCCAAATCACAGACTCCATCTAGCATGCCCAAAACACACAAGTTTTCCATAACAAGATTAGCAACATCCATCTTCTTCTCAATAACAATTGGAATGATAGAAGCACATAATAAATAAATATAACAGAAACACTCACAATTTACCAACTCTTCATCCAAAACTGCCAATTTGAACAAATATTTCTTGATTTTTACCACAATATAACTTTTCCCAATCACCAAAGCAGATCATTATCGAGGAAAAGTGAACTTAACAAAAAAATTACCAGAACAAGAAGCAGAGGAAGCCACGACATTTGAAGCAAGGCAGTTGAATACAGGCATAATAGATAGAGTAAAATTCCTCGCAAAGCTACTGCAACCACGCTTCTCGGTGACCCATTTGCAAAACTTGGTGGGGCAAAAGATTTAGGCGTTGAACTGAGAATATGACTATGGCTGTCCGAAAATTGAATATCAATTTCGGTTAAAAAATTTGCAACTGTGTGTGAACAAGCGACAACTATTCTTTTCTATGTAGCGTATTGCTTCCAAGATTGGGCATCGCCTTCTAGTCGGCGCTGGGCATCAGCCAAAGGTCGAATAGACCCCAACGGTTTTTGGGGATACGCCGGCGCTGGTATTTCATGAAAACTCAAAATCTCGTGGTCGAAGGTCGGATTTCGTCGTGTACAATTTTTGGGTGAAATTTGGTTAAATTCCACGAGAGTCAATAGAGATAGAAATTCTCTGGAGTTTTGAATACTCCTAGATTTTAAAAGAGTTTCCAAAGTCGTGATAGAATACCACCAGATTTTAAAGGAGTTTGAAAACTCTGGATTGAGTACACCCAGACTTTCAAACTCCCCTTAAAAATCCCACAGACTCCCAATCCAATACACCCCCCTAAGTTTGTCTACTGTATTCTCGTTTCCGAATGATGACCCGAGGAGACATAACATTCATAATGAAGCGAGTTACCGTATTTTCTTTACGTTATGACAAAATTAATTACGTTAAACCAACTTACAAATTATTTTGATAACAACTTAGAGACACAATACGACATGAATCGTAAACATCGAAATGAACGACAAAAAATAGAGACATATTGGATTCTTAAATTCAACATTGTTTTAAGATAAATTCGACATATATTTATTGGGCTAAATTTTGTGTGAGCTTTTACATTCACCTACAAAATGAGACCGTTGTGTTATTCATCATTAGTATGATTTTACGTCATTCATAACTATCGGTGAACTTCTCTACTTTCTAATTTTTCAATTTCAATTGTGGTAAGAATTCGCAAATATAACTATCTAAATTTTTTTGCAAATATAACTAATCATGATTGATGTAATTAAAAGAAATTAGAAAGTAATAAACTTAATGAAGTGAAAGTCCACACCAAAGATATAGATTTAAAGATTTATGTGTTAATTATTACTTATAGTCCGACCTTTGAATTCATATTTATTTTATGGTATGACCTTTGAAAATAGTCAAATATGGAACGGAAAACTGAGGGAGATAGATGGAAGTTGAGTTGACATGTTTGTTTTATATATTTTTTTTCCCTAAAGCACGCTCAGAACTCTCTTTCTCTCTTCTTCATTCCATCCAAACAAATGACCTCCTCTTCAGAATTTTGAAATCTCAAACGCAACGGTATTGGGTATCTGTACCCTACTCGTACTCGACGGGGTATTGGGTATCCAATACCCGTAATTTGCGGGTATTGGATGGGTATGAGTATGAGTTTTTTAGATAATACCCTAACGGGTGTACCCGTTAGAGTATTGGGTACCCGGTCAACATCGAGTCAAAGATATAAAAATAATTATTATAAATAAATTACTAATTTTTATCTAGATTATAGATATATATTAATAAAATATTTATTTTCTTACCTAAAGCCAAACATAACTCTTTATTTTTCTTCGGTCGTCACTCTTCTTCACTTTTATCCAATCATCTTTCTTAATTCTCCTCCTTCATCCCTCCTCAGTCCTCTTTCTTCACTCTTATTCACTTGTTTTGGACTTTATTTTGATGTTTAATAACTTTTGAACTTTGTTGTTTGTTTGTTGAACTGAAATGTTTAAACTACATTTAGTATTGATTGTTGTTGTTTAGTTGTTGTTGCATAGTTGATTATTAATTTGTGTGCTGAAAATTGTCGAAAAATCGAGCAGGTGGAAAAATACCAAATTATAAAGGCGCTCTCTCTCTCTCTCTCTCTCTCTCTCTGTGTTTTAAAATGGGTACACCAGGTACCCTATATTAGGGTCGGGTATACCCGATCGGGTATTGGGTACCCGTTTGACTAAAATGGAAAGGGTATGTATATGCATTTTTCGCTTATTTGAGTATGAGTACCTGAAAATATGGGCATAGGTATCCATGAGTACCCGTTTATTCACCCTTATCCCAAAATGCAAAACTTTTTTAATAAAAATAAAGTTTTATATACCAGCACACAACACACACAAAATTAATGGAAACCCTAATACTACAATGACGGATAAATTGTCACTCATAAGATACTTATCAATATTTTGAATGATTTATGCATCATGATTGTTTAATTAATATTCGATGTCTTTCTTCTTTTCCATTTTCATCATATATCCTCCTAAATATAGGGCTTCATATATATATTTTTTTTTGAAATAAGGTTTTATATTTTCTCCCAAACACTTTATTATTGTAATAATAAGAACAATAATTCTATCAAAAAATATTCACGTCGACTATTGATTTGTTTCCGTTTTTATTGATACTTATTTTTATTCTTTACAGGTTATTTCGAATTACAATATATTTATTATGCGAAGAGTATTATTTTTTGTTTGGCCTATAATCACTAATATATATATTTTTTTAATACTGCATGTCGACTCCATTTGCCTAATTAACGGCAAAATAGCGTAATCGATTTTCTTGCCCTGCAATTTATTTCCTTTTCGGACCACTCTATGGGAAATGGCCAAATTTAACCGACTATACCAAATATTCCAACAGATAACGCGCTTTCCCTCTCTCTCTCTCTCTCTCTCTCTCTCTCCTTTTTCTTTTCCTTTTTCTTTTTTCTTTTTCTGGGAGGGAATGCACTATGACAGTTTGCCCTCTCTTCTCTCCACACACACAAAACACACACCAGACATAGTCAACATTCAAGAAAAGTCATCGTTCCCCCGATCCATTCTCTCTCTCTCTCTAGAGACGAGCTAAGGAGCTAGAAAAGATGAAGAGAAAGCCACCCATACAGATGTCGGCTCCGCCGCCTTCGCTTCCATCATCATCTCCGCCATCACCATTAATGCCGCAGCTCGACGGCGTCGATTTGGAGGCTTTGATGGGCCCCTCACTCCCGACCGACCTGATCATCAACATCCTCTTGAGGCTGCCCGTGAAATCTCTGGGTAAGTTCAAATGTGTTTCAAAGGAATGGCTTGAATTAATCACAGACTCGCACTTCGTTTCCACGCATAGAGAGCTCTGTCTGAGCAACCCAAACATAGTACTAGTGAAAAAGATTCCTTTCTTAGAGGGGCCCCTAATGAAAAAATGCACCAGGGTTGATGTTTGTGCCCTTAACTTTGATGGGGTTTGCAAGAATCTTGAATTCTCTTTGTATCTAAACGACGATGAGAAGAATGTTGAGATGTTGCCTTCTAAGTGGGATCTCATCTGCTTTGTGAGTGAGAGTGGGTTTTATGCATGTAATCCTAGTACACAGGTGATGGCGAAATTGCCAGAGGCCAGTTGCTGCACCTCGGGTGAGGTGAATGCTGGGATGGGGTATGTTAAAGAGAGGGATGAGTATGTGTTGGTGCATTTGTTTGATAGAAGCTTGGATATACATGTGGACTATGACATTGGGTGTGAGGTGTTGAGGTTGAGATCTGGGAAGGATTGTGGGTGGAAGGTGGTAGATGCCAATTGCCCGTTTGTTGTTCGTGGATGGGGAGTGTTGGTGGAGAATGTGTTCTATTGGATGATTTGGGATGAGTACAATCAGCCGGGGGATGAGGCCATCGTGTCGTTTGATCTGGAAAAAGAGGAGTTTGGGACCGTGTCTCCTCCTGAAGGCTGTTTTGACCCGAATGGCGCCTGGTCTCTGGTGGAGTTAGGAGGGAGATTGTGTTTGGTGGACAATGTGACTCGCCCGCTAACTATGGATATTTGGATTTTGGAGGATATTGAGAATCACAAGTGGGTTCGGGAGTACAGTATTCAGATGAACGGGTATACTAATGACATGCTGAACTTCATTGTTCCGTTGGATTATCAGAATGGGAAAATTGTGATGGATGCAAAGCAAGAGAGCGTTGACTGCTATGACGTGAAGAAGAAACATATAAAAAGGATGGACCATCTGATTGCAGGAGAGTGGAATTGGCTTCGGCTTTATACTGAAAGTTTCTTTTCCTTGGGAAGCAAATAGATATTTGATGCTTGAAGCCAAATTTTTGTGGCGCATGCACCTTATCTGTTGTTTATAATCACGATTGTTTTCTTGTTTCCTGATATTGTCGGGTTCCAAATTCAATTCAATTGCTAGGGGTTTTTCTTTATTAAGTTTTAACGGCAACCAGGCTATACTAGTCTTCACATGCTTATTTCTCAAAGCTTTGTTTGGACAATTGTTTTTGGTCTTTGATAGCCAAGTTATTCTGCTTTAAGAGTGATTAGTTGGTGTATGATTTTGGAAAGATAATTGTATTTCAATTGGATCTATATAACACTTATTTCTTCATATCATTCTTTGACATTTTCTTTGGGTTATATGCATATGAGCTCCTTCTGATTGATGATAAAATAGTTCAATCAGTGGCATGCTTATCAAGAGATGCAGGCGCTACTAGAGCAGCATGTATCTTATTCTAATATTTTAATCTTTCGACCTGTTTTTCACTTTGTACTCTATATGACCTGAAGTCTAGTTTGAAAACCTACATAAATGATTTGATATTTATGATGCTCCTTTTGCTCATGCTTGGAGATTGAGACCCAACCTGTTGCTTAAGTGGCTTTCCCACTCGTGCATAACATGATCAGGTGGCTAAGTGAGTGAAACTTTGAGCAGCAGCGGATTGTGACAAGGAAAAATGTTCTTTTGCTTCGAGCATTGCACTTTGCTGATCAAGAAAAAACAGAGGCAGTCTTGTGTGAAATGCTTGTCGGTTTAAACTTTATTTGTCAAACAGAATGCATTGCTGGACTGTTCGATTAGTTTTGATTTCGAAGACTGCATGCAGTGGCAACAAGTTAGTAAACTCATTATCTTGATTTTATTCTTGGTTTCATTTGCAGAGCTTTTATTATTTCTGGTAGCTGTTCTATTACCATTTGTAGTTGTACGATATAGTGTAGATGACAATACTTCTAAACTATTCAAATCCCATTACGAAAAGGAACTTGATTATTTGTTAAATAGTGATGAATTTGGCTCAGAACTAACATACTTCCGATCTTTGATTATTGCTGTCATTATCTTCCTAGTAAAAGCATTAAATACTTTAAATGTGCAAATATTCGATTATTAAATAGTGATTGGAAGAGCCAATGATCGATGATGACTATGTTATATGGCCTGAAAATGATGCTCTTGATGCATGCTGAAAAATACATTCTAATACAAATTATGCTTATCTGCTCTTCTTGATACATATCATGGGATTAGTTTTGTTATTTTATCATGCCGAAAATATATTTAGTTTGTTGTTTGCCTTCCTGTTCTATAATCCTAGAATATCCCAACTTTCTGTTAGTTTTTTTAACTTTCTAAATTGCCAGTGTCCCTCTACCTGAAAATCATTGTAAAATGTTATCATGCTACACATTATCCACTTAGAAATTTCAGAAAAACATATAATGCAATGCTGCTTGTTGAGTGAGATTTTTTATATTTAATATATAAGGTATTCTAGTGCCCTCATCGATGTATAAGCCTATGTATTACTGCTGATCAATCCATGTGGGGGGGGGGGGGGGGGGGAGAGGGTTTAGTTCCTATAATATCTCAATTTTGTGGCTGCTGCTGATTTAGTTCCTTCATTATGTGTACCTTTCAGCTGCTTCTCTCTCCTCATCTCATCTCCCTGTTTGTTTGCTCTGATTTATCTGTGTTTGAATCTAGAGCAGTATTGTCTCGATGCTGATTTGAGCATGTGAGCCCCATCATTTGTTAGGTTCCTCACAAAATTAAAATGCTGTTTGTTTCATAACTAAAACAAGTTTACTATTTAATTTAAGTGCGAGCGCTTTTCTCCTCAAAATAAGCCATCGATGCCAGGACCAACACGACATGTTCAAAAAATTTCGACTTTTTTTTTATCTTCCCGTAAAAAAAAAGAGGTTTTCTTTAAATACTTTACAATAAAGGTAGTTGTTGGAACATTATTGATTTAAGGAAATTAGTGTTTGGTGTTTATTTCTATATCACTAAATAGAAAATAATAATGATTTCATCCATAATGAGCATAAATATTTTAAATTTTATCTGGAACTATTTTTCAGTGCTAAATAGCATAACTGGAGATTTCAAATCTGAGAATTAGAAAGGTCGAGAAGATGGTCCACACTTTGAAAACAAACAATTTACTGAATTAAAAAGCTTGATTCAGTATCGAAAAATAATATCGGGATAAATTTGAAAATACTTGTATTTATTGCATATGAAAATGTATCATCTATTTTGTTGGAAAAAATTTAACTCCAAACTTTATTATTAAGAATGAAATGTATATTATCTCTTAACTTAAATATGGGTTGAAGAAGGTGAGGCAATGGGGTTTCACAAAACTTTATCTTGGATAAAGGCAAAGGGTTTCTTTAGAGTTGTTCCTGAGACCAATGGCAAGCTTGTGGTTGACATGGTGTCTGCAGATACAGAAGATCAGAGTTTGGAGAGATTATTTTAGATTGTAAGTCTATTCTTTGTTCCATTGGTCTGTCAAAGTTAGGCATGTTTGTCGCTAACCCAATTATATGGCTCACGCTATTTCTCGTGCCGCTAGGGATTTTTTTTATCTTTCTTATGAGTGGAATGAACCACCAGAGTTTGTGGTTGGTCTTCACTCTTTTCCTTGTTCCTACTCTTGATTGAATAATACATCTGGTCCTCAAAAAAAAAGAAAGAAAGAAAGAACGAAAGATATGCAGTGCCTACTAATTATAAAAGCGCTCTATATATAGTAAGAAAACTCAAGGTAAAGCCACAATTGGCAAGTTGCATTTTTAATCCACACTTGGATAATTTGTTAGTGCAGAAACTGGTTCTCTGTGGAGCATTTTAGAAATTTCTCTTTGACTTGTCTTTCGTGTGCTTCATTAGTGCAGTATCTTATAGAAAAAATCATTAAACTATTGATCAAGTATCTCTTTGTTATGTATATTGGTTTCTTGTGTCCTTTGTTCAACTCTATTATTCGCTTGTTTTTGAACTGTTGGAACGAGCTGAGACAAGCTTCTAAGCAATGCATAGCTTGACATGTATTCTTCACATACTACTAGGCATCTCTTACAATTAATTGCAGGTAATGTGCGGAGCTGTGAAAGATAAAACCTTTATGAGGTCAAATGCCTTGCTGAGTTCTCCTGATTCCACATGACCGAGAATGTATCGATGTATTGGATGTGTCTTCACTTTCAAGCGTGACATAGTACCCCCGCATCTGTCTGATTGAAAGCAGGCATGTAAGGTAAGCAATTGATGTCAATGCTAATTGAGAGAGTTGTGTGGTTTCCTTTTACTTGTGAATCGAGAAGAGTTATTTCTCTATTTAAGGCTATTGTCCTCTTGGAAAAGAAATCGAGGGAAGAAAGCACAATCAAATTGGTAAATAAACGGCTGTTTTATTTATTTGTGATGCAAGTTTGAATCTTGCATGTAGATAATTATAATTTGCGATTGCTTGGTTAGATTGTCGGTAGACTTGATGAGCACCAACATATTCGTTTCTAAGTTATGGCCCATAGTAACATACTCTATTATATATTGTTTTGTGCACCTGTTTATAAACCGTTATGTGAACACATAATAATCACAAATTTCAATCTTTGCGTTATAATTAAATATCTTCGTGTTTTTTTTAGCAGTAATATAGAAATACTCCAGGTTATATCTCTAACTCTAATTTAATCAAGTTGAAGCTCTGATGGGCATTCTTCTGCAATGTAATTTTATTTTGTTGGTTTTATGGTAACTGAAACTCTTGAGATTTGGTTTCATCATAAGCATGAGTTCTTAATTAACATATGGAGTATTAGTCTTTCATAAGATGTTTTTATGCAGTTGGTAAGAGTGCGATTTACATAATTTTTTTCTTTTTTAAGTGAAACTTATTGTGAACCCACATCTGTATGCATAATGGCAACTATGTTCTTTACAAGCTTTATGATTATTTTACACATCACTGAAAGAATAAACGAAAACTTGTATACATATGTGCTGCAGGCGCTCATCCTGACCCCTCGAGAACATGGATCGGTTTAAGTAATTAAAGATAATAGGAATCAACAACAAATCGCTTTATCAGACCATGGAGCACTCTGGTGGAAACCCTTGTGGAAAGCGTTTAGAGTCGGTGCAATAGTTGTAGATCATGTAGTTCTTTTGCACCCATTTTATTCTTTCTATCCCAGTATTGTCCAATGACTGTGAGAACCATGAACTGACAGACGAGTTCTTGGAGCAAGAACCGGAAGTGCCCGTGCAAGCCTGCGCGTTGAAGTTTTTATAGGAGGCCGTGAAAGGCGCTTGTGTCCAGTCAGTTTTGACGAGCCCTCCTCTTGTTGCCCAATCTTCTGCATCCCACAGGCTCGAGAAGATCCACATTGGCTGGTTTTTTGGGTAGGGTATCCCTTTGGATTCGTGATTTTTGAATTGTCTGATGGGAGTTCCATCTACTGAGAATCTGTTCATTGAAACATCACTTCAGTTAGAGTATGTAATCGAGGATCGGAAACCTTTGAAAGATGAGGATTGACAAGAAATTACATGATGCCTAGAGGGTTCCAGAGGATGGAGTAAGTGTGGAAGTCTTGTGTCGGATCGAACCAGAGATAGAACTGCTGCTCTCTATCGCCTTTGCCTTGTCCGAATACGTTTGTATGCAGAATATAAGGATCCCCACTAAGGTTGCCAAGAAATTCAAAGTCGATTTCATCGTGATTCGAACCCAAGGAAGATAGCTGAAAGAGAAAGGAAAACAGGATGGTGATGAGCAAGCAAGCAGATGATTGTATTTGTCGGTTGAGAAACTGTTTATGAAAAAAGTGTGAGCTTACATAGTAGGTAGTAACTGTGCCTGCGGAGTTACCAGGAACGAGCTTGATCTGCATGTCGATCTTCCCGAACATGTACTGATTCTTGGATTTAAATCCAGAACCAGAAGCCTTGTCCAAGGAGAGGGTAAGAAGCTCCCCGTTATCGAGTATTTTCGCCCGACCATCACCCCACGTGATGTCGAAATCCTGGTTAAAGTTGGCAGCAGCAAGAGCAGCCCCAGCTAAGGCTGCTAGTAACAGCACAGACAGAGGAAACATCTTCATCGGAGGTAATCAACTTCAAGAACTACTATATATCTATCTATCTATCTATTTGAGTGTTTTGCTTTGAATTGTATGAAAAAGTTGGTGGTGTGCATGAAAGTGAAGAAGGAAGGTTTTAAATAGGGATTTGGAGTGAAATAATGCAAGAAAGAGAGATGAGTTGGTGGGAAAAGGATGCATGCGTGTGGAAAGGGAATAGGGATATGTGTGTTGACATGGAATTGAAGAGGGACCAAAGACAGCTAATATAATGACGTGAGAGTAATTGATTCAACATGCATGCAACCAGATTTTATCAAGAAAAATGATTTATTAGTTTTAGCTTTCAAGGAAGAAGGGGGGTGGGGTAGGGTTGGGGGGTTATTTTCACAGCTGTTTGGATGTAACTATATTTTTGCTGATGACTGGTTTGTTTATGGACCTCAGAAAAGATTGATTTTAAGCAGCTGGACTTCATTGGCTTGTGACAAGTTGAGGTCAAAGAAAGAGAGTGGCGACGACATGACACAATGGTACGGTACGTGTGAGTTCTAACGGCTATGAGTTCGAATCGCGCCATGCTGGTGAAAGGGGTAGATGTTGCAATAGATGTATATATCTGTCAGTGCAGCATTTTGACAGACTTTCCGTTCCTTGATACTTAAAAAGAGTGATTTAGGGTTGTATTTTTTAGATTTATCATCATTCAAATGAATTGATCCCTGCTGTTTATTAATACTTTGCCTTTTATTTATGGGACTTTCGTCATAAGAAATGGTACTTTAATGAGACAACAAATTTACCAGGAACTTATTAGTCCTTGTCTTTCAAGGAGGTTTAATCCTATCAATAATTATCACGAAATGTCCAATTATGTGTTACATTAGGATGGAACAACTGAGTGAGACTATATATTTTGTTTTTCATTTAAATATTTTCTTGGGTATAAACATGAATGTATTGTTTTTGTGAAATAATTAAGTGTCCAACTGGAGAGCAATTATGGGCCATTTTTACAAGTTAGATGAGGGACTCTCCAACCTCATGTCTCTTTCAAGTTTCAACTCTTTGGTCAACTATTCTCTTTTATTAAGTTTTGCTTTATTTATTTTTTACTTTTATGGGCTGAATTATTTCTATAATATTTTATCTCTTCTACTGGCCATATAATTTTTAACGCCAAATTGCATGATTCACACCATTAATATACTATAATTTAGTTAGCAACAACTCAGAACAAAAAATATATTATTATTGTCGAGAAGATTAAGATCATCGTTTAGACATAATTAAGTTGCCATCATTTTTTATTATTTCCATAATATTAAATAATGGTTACGATCCTGCATGACGCTAGAATATTCATCGTTTAGGGTTTTCTAATCCCTGTACATGAAGATAAGGATTCCAATTTTTTTTAGATTAGAATTAAGCATCAACGTCAGTTTATGGGCTAAAGTTTCACGAAATAATTAATCCCACTTCTGATTTGTGCTAAGTTGTTAAAGGGGACAAAATTAGTTATCCATTGATAAAATAAAAAGAAACTGTCGCAATTGCTACTTCCGATGTGCACCGCATAATTATACTCTTCTCGATTTGGTAGTGCAATTGCAATTGTGCCAAATGTGTTAGTGCAAGCTAATCTTTCAGTGTGTTGATAAGTAGAAATAATTTTAGCTCATTTTCTACTACTTATCGCATGAAAAACTAAAATCCGGTGATCCAAGTCTGACTCTTGAAACACAACTGGATTTGAAGAGATATCTTAGATAAAATTTTCAATGAAATTCCGAGACGGCTTTTCGTTGATGAATTTTCAAGAAGAATAAGCAAAACGTAAAGGGTAATTTTAAATATATCTCCCAAATATCTCATTATAACCCTCTAATTTAAATTAATAATAAAAATATTAATCATTTACTATTTTAACGTTACTAAGCTAGACTTTCAACTCAAGGGGGCCAACTTAGTTGAATTTTATACACATAAGTAGAATTATACAAATAATATCAAATATAAATAATAATTTTTAATATGATCATAATGATGAACATGAAAAATTAAATCAAATAAACACATTGAATAAAAGTTTTCAAAGACCAGTTAAATAAATTACATGTTCGAAAATGATGAGTTAATGAACAAAATATTAGTACTAGACTCTGACTCAACATAATAAAATTCAATTTAAGGTCTAGAAATATTGTCATCGGTAAAGCAAAATTATTATCCCTCAAGAATTTTTTATTGAAAAACATACAATACTCTTGCTCATAAAAGAGTTGCAAGAGAGAGAGAGAAGAAAATGGTAAGAGCTCAGTTAAATAAATCTTACTTGGAGCCAAACACAAATGAAGGGGTAAAAATAGACGAGCACAAATGAGGGTGGAAAAAAAGAGAAATAGGAAAACACGATGGAAAAAAATATGAAAACAGAGGCAGCTACAAATCAAGGGGAAATAAAAGAAAAAGTAAACAACACAAATGGAGGAAAAAGAAGAAAGAGGCACGAAAAATAGAAGAAGAAGAAGAAGACGACAAATGAAAAAAAGAAAACGAAAACGCAACACAAAGAAAAGGAAATTGAGAAATACTACTAGTTACAAATAATTGCGTTCAACATAAATGGAACCTTGGACCTAGAGTGTAAAATGCGGGTTAAAACCATTGCGCCAAACCACATAAATTGCTAATTTCTGTATTCGGTATAATCAGACGAGATTCTCTATTCTATTTACGTATTTTATCTCCTATTGCATTAATAAAAGAATGACACGTGTCATAATTAATGGTTCAAATTTAGGTAATATATTTTATTTATATATACACTAAATATTAACCCTTACTTATGTCATATATCGTTCTCTCATTAATGCAATAGGAGATAAAATACGGAAATACAATAGATGATCTCATCTGCGGACAATTAATATGTTATTTTAACAGATTACGTAAATGATTCATATACTTCTATTTTTCTCAAAAATCCCAGGGTCCAATGACCCCCTGCCCCACCCCGCCTTCGTCACCGCTTATAGCCCACAGTTGAAATAAGTTTATTGTACTTCCTCTTGTGTAAGTTGTCCCTGGTTCTTCGTTTGAATGCATTATAATCTGGTTTACTGACTGCATGAAAAAAGTTGCTACTTAATCCTCTTGTTATCGATTTCTTAAACTGATTATATGATAATGAACAAATTAATTGGTGCAAAATAAGTCTTAAAATATCTCCAAATTCTATCAAATTAAAATTGTAATTCATGAAATTGTTGAAGAACGAATAAATTGCACCAACAAAGAAAGTAATTTGGCCAGAGTTTGGGATTAAAGGTCAACGGAATTGATCAACACTTAATTCAAGTCATTAAGGAATTACTTTTTGGAATTGACTAAAACGCGAGGATAAGTGACTTGCGGGTTTCGCATTGAGACTTAAGAAACTTTTGGCAATCCCGTCATTAATGACTTTGCCGGCGGTCAATGATGGCAAATCCAGGCTAGTTTATGAAATTGCATGGGTTCTGTGCAATTAGAAATTGTAGAGCTCGAAATCCAACTTCGATGTCGAGAATCTCAAAAGTTTAATTGAAATTCTCATTAATAAAAAATTGCAATGTGTTGCTAAACTCTTCCCTCGAATATTTGCTCTAGCCCAATTAAAAATACTCAACTTCCATTTCGAAAAGCTCCGAATACTATGAATTTTCAAGAATTACATGGATCAAGATGAAGAAATGGAATGAAGAATTCCAAATAAACCATAACTTGCACGAAGGTAGACGAGAATTTATGGATGAACAAGCTTATCAATTGGGGCTATACGCCATGGGGATAAAATTGAACAAATATTAATATTTTATTATTATTTTAAATAGAAGGCTATCGTGAGAGATTTGGTGGTTATGTTTAAAATTATCCTAAAATTTATTGGAGCTTACCAATAGTCTGGCTCAAATTAAACTCGAATTGAGCTCAAATTTATTGGAGCTTACCAGGTGTAATGGGCAAGTAAGGTCAAATTTGTATTTTTGGTACGTCTGTTCTATCCGCGTAGATTTGAGAATTGAGCATGCTCATTTAAGTGAGTTAATTAAGATAAATAACTCAAATCGGATCCTTTATTGCTTCTTGTTGTGATATCTCCTATTGCTTTAATAAGGAGATGACACGTGGCAGTACTAAGGGTTCAAGATTTAGGGTATATATTATCATTATATATTTTTTAAATTTTACACCATTAATTATGCCACATGACATCTCCTTATTAAAACAATATGAGATGCCACACCAAGAGCCAATAGAGGATCCAATCTGTAAAGAACTTAGAGCACTACTCACAACAAATCATTCAAAATTAATTTTAACTTAAAATTTAAACTAAAATTACAAAAAGTGTGTTCAAAAGTCCAATCCAACAGATCTTTTAAATTGGGTAGGTCTCACAAAATTATTTACACCTCCTTATATTTTTTCTCAAATTTACACCTCCCTAAACTTCTCCTATCTCACAAACTTGAGCTAGAGGCTTTTTTAAGACACTTAAATAGGGGGTAGTGCACATTCAGGACACTTCGTTGCGGGCCTTCAATTTGAGGACATTAAAGAATTAGTAAGCCCTCTGTAGGACAATTTTTTGTCCGAATGGGCTAAATCGCACGTGCTGAGAACGTGATGGCCCGAATGCCACATGTTTGCCACATGTCTCCTACCTCACCCTCCAAGTCACCCTCCCCTAACCCTCTCTCTCTCTTAAACAGTGGCGAATAGAACATTTTCGCCTAATTTTCTTCCCCCAAATTGGAGAACCCTAAACTGCTCGTCTTCTTTGAGAATCCAAACCAAAGTCATCAACATATATATATATATATATATATTATGAACTTCTTCGACAATGTGAAAGCCGTGACCCGTGAGGCTAAAAAGCCACCTCGAAAAATACCTAGTCGCAGACCACGACGAAGAAACCGTCCGGCAAAGCAGCGACGACACGTCGAGGAAGGCGAGGTGGCACTTCGAACTCATCAACGACAATCTGCACCTGATCGATGAAATTCCAACGGCGGCTACGGCAGAAGGCGGCAACGACGGTACTTACAATCCTGGATGATGCCGGCACGCATCACCTCTCTCTTGAAGCGGCCGAACAGTCTTTCCTCCGGTTCGTTATCGTCCACAATCACTTGCACATTGTAAGCAAATCGAAAGAACATCGTATTCGTGAATGCGAACGACGGGCACACCATCATCGCTACATTGGCCAAGCACGAGCGCGATGTCTGCAATTCATTTGACATTACCAGCGGTGCCCACCCTAGGTGAGCGTTTGATGAGGACGGCAGCGCTGCAGCAGAGAGGTGAAGCGGCGGGAGTTTGGTAGCTCGAGCTAGTGGCGACGGCGGTGGCTTCGATAGGTTGAAGAGAGAGAGAAGATTGGCTAAGGATGAGGTCGCCATCGACTGGATTTGGGATGATTGATATGGGCTTTTTTCCAGAAATTAGGGGTTGGGGAGAGTGAAGTGGAGGGTGAGTGGAGCTGAGGTGGCAGACATGCGGCGTTCGGGCCCATCACGTGCTTATCATATGCGATTTAGCCCGTTCGGGCTAAAAATTGTCCTATCGACGCGATACTTAATTGATAGTGTCCTCAAATTGAAGGCCCGAAAATTTGTATCCTGAATGTGCACTACCCCTATTTAAGTGCCCTGAAAAAGCCTCTAGCTCTCACAAACTTAGTTAGGCCCATAATTTTTATAAGATAATTAATAGAAAATAGGAGATCCGCTGTATACATTTGTAAAATAAGAGCTATAAATAATATAGGAAAAACTTTAGGAGCTAATTTAAAAGTAAATATTTAAGAATTCTGGTGGGAGTGCTCTTATAGTTATATATATTTTAATACAATTTACATTTTATACTTTAATTAATAATAAAACTACTCAATTAATTTTACAATGTATCAATTTCAGTAGTAATTTTTTTAAATAACTACTGACGAGGATAAACAGAAATAGTCATATTCGGTGGACAACAACATTGATTACATATAGAGACAAAACTCAAAATAGCAATTTTCAAAAACAAAAGATGAATTATAGCCCCTTAAAAAAAACTTGAAATGGCCTTTTGAGTTATTTCGTGACATTTATACCCTTTACTTTATCTCAATTCTCTTCCCTCTCTCAAACTCTCACCTCTTCACCTCTTCATTTAATTTGTATCATACACGAAGTTTAATTTCTTGTATGAACTTCCGGCGAAAAATTTCCGGCGTAATTTTCCGGCGAATTTTTCCGACGAAAATTTGAATCATACACGAAGCCTAACTTCATGTATATATCATACATGAAAACTTATCTTCGTGTATACATCATACATGAAAACTTATCTTCGTGTATGTATCATACATGAAAACTTATCTTCATGTATGATACAAATTTGAATTTTTTAGAGGCAAAAATTTTCGTGTAGGATGCATACACGATACGTGGAAGTCAGTCTTCGTGTATGATGCATACATGAAAGTCAGTCTTCGTGTATGATGCATACATGAAAGTCAGTCTTCGTGTATATATCATACATGAAAACTTATCTTCGTGTATGTATCATGCATGAAAACATATCTTCATGTATGATACAAATTTGAATTTTTTGGAGGCAAAATTTTTCGTGTATGATGCATACATGAAAGTCAGGCTTCATGTACGATGCATACATGAAAGTCAGTCTTCGTGTATGTATCATACATGAAAACTTATCTTCATGTATGATACAAATTTGAATTTTTTGGAGGCAAAAATTTTCGTGTATGATGAATACAAGAATCTTAGGCTTCGTGTATGATGCATACATTAAAGTCAGTCTTCGTGTATGATGCATACATGAACGTTAGTCTTCGTGTATGATGCATACATGAAGTTAGGCTTCGTGTGTAATTTAAATTTTCGTCGGAATTTTTCGCCAGAAAATTTCTTCGGAAGTTCATACATGAAATTAGTCTTTGTGTATGATTCAAATGAAAATTAGTTTTCTTGTATACTCATTAAGGGTAGACTTTTTACAACTAAAAGTGTTATTTTGCAACTTTTAAACTTAAGATGACATTTTGAATTTGTTTTAAAAAAGTGCTATTTCACAACATTACCTCTTACATATATATACTCTCTCAAGGTACAAGTATATGTATGAGCAAAAATTTCTGATGTGTTGCAGTGCAGGAAATTAGACACTGAAGATCCAGATAGGTGGTCTTGGAAGCCGGAGAAAGAGGAAAAATATGTAGTCAAAAGTGCATACTCAATATTGATGGAAAGGAAGCATACGATGGCAGGGAGCAGCAACAAGTTATGTAAGATGTTATGGGGAAGCATTGCACCCCCGAATGTTATCTCGACACATTGCGACTAAAAGTGAGCTAAGCCGCTGAGGTGTGATTCCTCTGAGCTCCTCTCTGGAATGCCCTATACAGGGGCGAATTTACTGCTGGGTGCACTAGGCTGGAGCCCAGTGCAAGCCCAGAATTACCCCTTATATTCACATACAAATTTAGGCCAATATTAATCATAACTCAGCCCTCTCCCAAGGAAAAAAGGCAAAAAGCTCAGCATAAAATTTTATGAAATACTCCCTCCGTCCATTAATTCTGTACTCATTTGGTGCTGGCACGGAGCTTAAGAAAAGCTGATAAAGTGGAGTTGGTGGGATAAAGTTGTTTTTGAGGAGTAGTGATAGTTAGTGGAATAAATGTTGTTAGTGGTGGGCCCATAGTGAAAAATATAGTGATAAAGTGGTAGTTAATGGAATAAAGGTGTGGGTCCAAGTGGCAAAGGGTAGAAAATAACATGAATTAGTAAGGGTAGATGAGTACTTTTATACAAATGGGTACAGAATTAATGGACAGATAAAATGGGGCAAGTGTGTACAGAATTAATGGACAGAGGGTGTACAAAAGAATGAAAAATAATGAATTGGCCCATACCACTTCCTAAATAAAGCTAAAACCCAACCTAACATTTAAATTAAAAATAAAGATGAAGCTGTGATCCATCTAGATATAAGAAAATAAAACATATTACATGTGTGATTGAGAAAGTTAAATTAAAAAAGGACCAACCCAATTCTTCTATTTCTCCTCTATCACCACCGTGGCACCGTATCGGCAATTTAGAGTTGAATTTCGCATCTCTTTTTAGAGTAGGGGGGCGAAGAAGGGAGAATAGAGTTGATGGTTTAATTTACTTTTTACATAAAATATATGTACTATATAATTATGTATAGAGTGGAAATCCCAGACATTAAAAATCTCATTGCCGCGTTAATTTTTTACGTCTAAAAATTAGTATTTAACTAATTATCACATCGTAAATTTATCGGGCTTCAGTTTGTGCATTTTGCCGAAGTTTAATGCATCGAAGTATTTTATATGTCAGCCCACCCCATGATGCAATCCTGGATCCGCCCCTGACCCTATATGTAGTGGAATGGTGGAGACAATAGAACACTTATTTTTTGAATGCAGTAGAGCATGGGCAATTTGGTGCAGTTGCCTTGAGTGGATTGGTTCGAAGGCGTAATTGAGCAAAAATTGCTGAGAATTTTCTTCAATTTTGTTGCTTGAGGAAGCAGAAAAAATGGAGAACGACGTTGGAAGGAATTTGGTTGTGTACGGTTTGAATGATCTGGAATAAGAGAAACGATTTAGTGTTCAAGAACGAGGAGTGGAATCATGACAAGATTGTTGGGGAAATAAAATCACTAACATGGTGTTGGAAAACGGAGTGGAGAGAGAAGAATGGGTCGAGTGTTAAGTTCAGTAGCTGGATACTTAATCCTGTGACTTGGGATTAGGCTGTAGGGTGTGTTTCTTTTTTGGTATGCTGATATTGTTCTTGATTTTGTTGCTTCTGTTGGGGTTCTTGTTGTGAGCAGGAACTGGTTTGTACTTCTTGTTGGCATTTCTTATGCCTTGTTTTAATAATATTCTTCTTTTCTTGTTCAAAAAAAAAAAAAAAATATGTATGAGCGAAAAGTTGAAATAGTCTTTTTGAAAATAAAAAGATGAATAATGTCATTTTGAAAAAAAAAATGTTCAAATAGCCTTTTATCTTTTTTTGTGACTTTTTTTACCTTATAAAAGGGTTTATACCCTTTTATATCCTTATAGGTATAAGAAGGTTAACTTTAATTTGAATCATATACGAAGACTAAACTTCATGTATAAATTTCCGGCCAAAATTTGAATCATACACGAAGCCTAACTTCATGTCTGCATCATATATGCATCATACAAACATTCATGTATGCATCATACACGAAAAAATTCCGGCGAAAATTTTTGGTGAAAATTCCTGACGAAAATTTCCGGCGAAAATTTGAAACATACACGAAGCTTAACTTCATGTATGCATTATACACGAAGTCTGACTTTCATGTATGCATCATACACGAAGACTAACATTTATGTATAATCATACACGAAAATTTTTGCCGCCAAAAATTTCAAATTTGAATCATACATGAAGATTAGTTTTCATGTATGATGCATATACGAAGATTAGTTTCTATGTATGATGCATACATGAAGTTAGGCTTCGTGTATGATTCAAATTTTCGCCGGAATTTTTGGCCGGAAATTTTCGCCGGAAATTCATACATGAAGTTAGTCTTCGTGTATGATTCAAATTAAAGTTAGCATTCTTATATACTCATTAAGGGTATAATAGACTTTTTACAAACTAAAATACTAGTTTGAGACTTTTATTTTGTAAGTGATATTTTAGCATTTTTTGTTTGAAAAAGTCTTATTTTGTAATATTACCTCTATATGTATTGTGAAAAGTTCGGTAGTTCAAATATTTAATAATTATTATCTTTTGATCATGATGTAGATGTGAAAAAGTAATAATTTATATAATTTTCAAATAAATATATTTTTATAGATATTTTTACTCCATTTTTAAGCAGCAAAACGAAACAACACAGGAAGATATATAGCTCATATGTCATAATGCTAGCTCTAATTAATTATAGGTATACACACAGACACACACATGTTATGTATAAAATTCACTAATTAGAATTCTCTCTATTCATAGGACAACAAGAACCAAAAGATCACATTCTATAATAGCTAGAGGGAACCCCACCAGCACTTGTCTCTTTATCAAAGCCATGAAATTTAAGACAAAAATATACTACATGAAATTAATCAAGCTGGACCATAGAATATTCAAAATGTGAAAAAGATTGGAGTGTAGGGGACAAACCTTCAAAGTATTTTACTTAATTAGCCTTTGATTTGTGATTGCAAATTACAATCCTAAGTGAATTCGACCCACAGCAAGACATTCATATACGTACTAATCTGAAAAATTTGTGTGAGACCGATTCAAGTAATATTAAGACCTCCATATATTATGATGATTAATTGTATTGTCTTATTTTAATTTCTACCATATATATGTATGTATTGAAGTGAGACTTAATTAGTTGCACGATATAATCGCGTTACGTAGAATCTTATTTATTCTAAAGAAACGGTTTCATGTGATAGGTTTGAAGGTGTCCAATGGTGTAATGACATGTTGGTAATAATTTGGCAATGTAGAAATTGATTGAGCATCTGGTTCTTATCTTCTCTCTCTCTCTCTCATCATATATCAATTAGTTTTTATGCTCTTTCCAAAGGAATATAAATTAAATTGTTTTTTCTTGCATGGATCTTGATGCATGCTTCTAATTTAATTTCTAACCTCTTGTTTCTTTGGAGCGGCTAAAATCTAGATAATTAAGTTCAGTCTGATATATAACGAGGATGAATTAATTAGTTAATATAATATTTGGACATATTTCTTGATAAGCGAAGAGATTTCATTAATTACAAGTCATCCTTGCTGCAAACATTTTTGGGATGAAATGATTGTTGAAGACGAAATCAGTCACCAAATCATACTAGCTAACAAAGTCGGAGATGAAGAAAAAAGAAACACAAAATCCGACGAAAAAAAAAAAGAAAAGAAAAAGAAAAAGGGTTGCAGAGACGGTGAGATAAATGCAACTCGTGGTGGGTTCCAATCCATATCCTTTACATTGCTCCTCCTGGAAAAGAAAGAAAAAAATTAGAAAAGAATGATAAATGACCAACCAGTGTACGACTAGAAATTAACTTAAGATTCTTGAACTTAATATTCGAAGTCATTATCAATATAATTTTATGTTCAAAAATATTAATTTAGTTTATGACCTATTTTAATATGTGTATTGTGTAACATCTAAATGTGATTTCCATCACTCGAAAAATAACGTATAAGGGAATTACAAAACGCCTGCACCAAATGTTGTCCATTACATTTTTCAGAGTGTCTCAAATTGAAGATGTTATATTTGAAACAAGTTGAACGAATATAAAATTATTAGTATTTTTCAAATGTTGAGATAATTTTGATAGCCAGTCCAAAACTCAAATTTAATTACAAAATATAGTGTAGTACTCCACATAAATGTATATAGAATTATAGATAGGTAGGTAATTACCATAATCCTTAGGCGTGTGGCATTTATAACACTCCATCCTGCTAGCATAATTGTGAATGCCGCATCCAACTCTGTTCATTTATAAACCAAATAATTAATTCGATGAAAGTTAAATTAATGAAAAAAAAAGAATAAAATGTACCTGGGGCAAATCCAATCGCCGGATTTCCAGCCAGGAATGGCATGATCATAACCGTAGGCAGCAGAGGCGATGATTCCGGCAGCACCATAGCCACAATAATCCTTGGAAGCGCAGCATCGGTAGCAGCTGCTCCGGCTGGCGTAATTGTGTGCGCCGCAGTTCATTGCACCGCAGTACCAGTCTCCCGCCAATACTTCCCCCCCTCCACCTTTCTGCTGCAGCATTGCTGCATTTCCGTACGCCGCCACCTCCGCCGCCCCCGCATACTTGGGGCACCCACACCGCTGACACGTGTCCCGTTTCGAGAAATTTAGGTGCTGGCATGCACCGCACATCCAGTCTCCTTGCCTGCAGCTCATTCTCTCTCCTCTCTCTCTCTCTCTCACTTGATATAGTATATGTGTATATTGTGCACAAGTTGAAGCCAAAAAATGGGATAAAATGGAGGAGGATTTTTGTTTCTATTAACTTGGTTTGTTGTTTGAAGTTGGTGATTTTTGGGGAATGAGTTGGTGTGGGGTTTATATACTGGTCTAGCGGAATGGAATGGACTCATTTGATTAATTTGTGGGGGCCTACTAGCTACTACAAAATTCATCTCTCTCTCTCTCTCTCTCTCTCTCTCTCTCTCTCTCGGTTTGGTTAATTTTGCATGAGAAGAGAGGAAATTAAAGAAGAGGATGGTGAGGATAGGAGGAGTATGGTTTCCACAAGTGAGGGCAGGGCAAATAATAGAATACAACTTTTTGCATGATAGTATAATAAATATTCTCGATCTCATGTATTATTGCTGGAAAGAGCGAGTAGTTTGAAATGCTATATTCTGTATTCCTTGCCCATTTCTGGTAAGGTGTTATGAGGGGAAGATGTTATTTGAGAGGTGGACACGTCACCTCAGTGCGGACCCACTTATTCTCTAGTGTACAGCTCGGACTGGCGGGTTGGGAGTGTGCATGCGCGTGGCAGACGTGGATGCCACGTAGGCAGCTAATGTGTCGTTAACTAGTAGGCCTTTTTATCTAGCTAGGGTAGGGTTATTCAACATGCATGTTGACATGGGGTATTGATTCTGTTATAATAATACCACTGCACATTACATCCATTGACAAATTCCATTCTTACCAATAATTCAATCGATCCATTTTAAGATAGATAGACATGTCACATATGTAATATATGTTCACTACCACTAGCTAGCATTGTATTTGTGTTGTTGTAATGCCACTATTTACAAACCATTTAGCACCATCTGTTTACTTGAAATGATCACATGATTTCCAATAATGCAGATTCCCTCTTGTAATGTAACAATACCATGAAATATAACGCATGGCTTTTTCTCTCTCTCTCTCTCTCTCTCTCTCTCTCTCTCTCTCTCTCTCTCTCTCTCTCTCTCTCTCTCTCTCGATCTACTCTAGCTAGCTCTCTCTCTTGCACGAAATCAAGGAAACCAAATTCAACAGATTTTTCCAGAAATATAATAAAAAGTTATCATGCGACGAAAGCAGAGTCACAAACTGGACAAGAGTATATTCTTTACAAAAAAAAAAAAAATCATTCTTTGTCCCTAACAAGCGACTCGACTAACAATTGATGTCATACGTTAACATATAGTCATATTATATATATAATCTTTCAGTATACTATTAATTGACTTATTAATTAAGCAGTATATTTAATCATTACAAACTATATTTGTATCTGCTTGATATATATGAAGCATGTCCAGACTAAAATTAATTATTAATTGTATCTAAATCTAATGCATGATCTTTTGGATAATTTCATGTGTGTGGAGTGTGTGTCTAAAAAACTTTATTAAAATATGGCATTCAATCGGTAGATTTACAGTTTATGTATTTGGACTAGCCTATGCAAAATTAATAGTACTGAATTAGAGTTAAGTACTGAGTTGTTCAAGACCTAATAATGCAAGTCTGAGCTAAGCCCATAATAAATTAATTAATCTTTTAGTTATTCCTCTACAATAAATCAATTAATTCAAGCCCACATAACCAAATACAACCCAATTGATAACATCTTCATAACCCCTTATTTAATAATAATAATAATAATAATAATAATAATAATAATAATAATAATAAAAACATTAATAAATATACTAATTTATCCTTATAACCACAAATTTAATTCTTCATAAATAATATTCATAAAATTGGGATTCAACATGTTTGCTAGCAAAAAAACACGAACCCAAAAGAATTAGAAGGGGAAAAAAAACAAGATGCAAAATGACCATCCCTTCCAACAAGAATCTCCAAATTCATTCATGTTTTTCCATCACAATTTGTTATGGAGAATCATTACATACTCATCCAATTTTTTAAATTCGCATGTCAAAATTTTTCATAATTTTATCTCCAAACCACGAGGCCCTTCAAATTTGTAGCCAAGAAAGAGGAATAAATTAAGCAGCAAATGTAGATTATTTCAGTGAGTTTTTTTTAAGCAACACACTTTCATCAATCCCAATTGGGTACTTATCGAAAAGCCTTAAATCACTGATTTCCAATAATTGAAACTTTCATTCATAGGATTTGATTTTGTAATAAAATTCCATCTCAAGCGAATTGAAAAGGAAACCACAAAATCATCCAAATCCACATGATGTTTATGAAGAATACACGGCATAACTCGATCTAGAACATACTGATGCCGCCAAAGCTACGATGAAGGTGGCGATGACTAGTAAGCATTATAGGGGCGTGGGGCCAGTGACGGAGCCAAAACTTTTCATCGAGGGGGGCCCAAAAATTTATAATTAACAAAATCAAATATTAACACAATTTTCTTATATCTGCAAACAATGAAATATGTTAATTATTGAATTTGAAAATTAGCTTTATATTAGAACATAATTGGTAGTTAAATACTCCATCCGTCCCAATTGCAAGGTCTCACTTTCCTTTTAGTGTGTCCCAATAGCAAGGTCCCATTCCAAAAATAGAAACAATTAACTCTTCAAAAGCTAAAGGGCCCACCACTTTTCATCCATTTACTCTTGTTTCTTAATACCCGTGCCCAAAGAAGTGAGACTATGCTATTGAGACGGAGGGAGTACTAAACAACCAAGTAATCAACTAATTTAATGTCAGAAATGTTTGATGTTTCAATGTGATTCGGATGGTGGTGATCAATACATATGCAACAATTAAATAATGAACTAATTGATGAACTAAAGCAAGAAATATAATAGACAACTAGCTTAAATCTAAACAAGTATACAATTCAAATTATCAATTCTCACAATTTGTATTCAGAGTTACAAATCTTTACTATTCTTTTTTCACGTCTTCTTCTCCAAAGATAAAAAAACAAGAACTAATTCGATCAAGAGCAAGAAGCTTCGCTTACCCTTCTCCTTCCACGGTGTCCGACGACTAACAAGGCCACTGAGTTATTGTAATTGAGAGGAGAGAAGGAGTCGTCACTCGTCAGATCAATTTAGGTTTCAAAAAATCCCCAATTTATCAATAATTTTTTTTTTCTAATTTAAATGTGATATTACTATATTACCCCTATTTTTTTTTCAAAATTTCAGGCGGGCCCAGTGACCCCCTTGGGTCCAACGTGCCTCCGTCACTGCGTGGGGCTATAATATATGTAATAAAGATGTTTTTCATTTGTAATTTAATTTTGAGAGTATAAGGGTAAATTAGTATTTTAATTAATATTTTAATTATTTTTTAATTAAAGGGGCTATGAAGTTTTTACAAAAAAGAGCTATGAAGAGATAAATGGAGGTTATATTTAAAATTATCCAAAATTAATACTACATAATCATAGACACACCGCCGCTCGTCTCCTTCTTCATCCATTTTTTAATCTTTTATAATTTTTCTCTGCAAATCAACCTCCAACCCCACAACTTTATCATCTCCTCCCAGCATCGCAACTTCTACTTCTTCTTCGTCAGTTTCTTTTTTTTTTTGTTTTTTATTTTTATTTTTTTTAACTCAAACAAAATTAACTCAAGCATTTATTGTAATAATATGGTATGGTGGTAAAGGTAGATCAAGTGGGAATAATTAAGGAGTTGACAATGTATTATTGTGTCCCTTTTTTGAGTATGAATATAGGGGACCCCACCTCCAATAGGCTGACATGGCAACCAACGCAATTTTACCTAGGATTTGATAAGGAAGAATCATCAAATCACTACAATGTTTTCACCAGACAAAATGAATATTCTACTCCACATCTAAACAAATTAAAAACATAAAAAATAAAATAAAATAAAAACTCAAATTGAAAGCAATTTCTTCTCAAGTTGTGACCATAGCCAAAAAAGGGTATAATTCTCTCAATAATACTTGCAAGGAATCCACATCTCTTCCCATAGGTGATGAGAAAAACAGCCATTGCTTTTGCATTATTGGATACTGATGGTTTTATAAAGGTTTTGACTATTGGAACCGATTGAAGATCCCATGTGCCAGGAACATTAAGATATTAATTTAATTTAATTTAATTATTTACCGATTAATTAACATGCAAAGCCACATAGATTCATTTATGAGATTGCGGAAACCATAAATCGAATCTAACCTTTGTAATAAACGAACAAACGAATCAGAGTCGAGGATGATCCACGCACTAATCTCTACACACGAGATTAGCTCTTGTATTGATAAATGATTCGACCCACGAATCTTCTAAGATAAACCCTCCTAAATTTGACTATCGATTGGACGATAATCCGTCAAACCTCAAACCTCAACCTCACGCCTATTTCTCTTAATTCACATTTATATTAGTTTAATATTGGTCCTATGAATTGTTGTTCTCTTAGGCGTCACTTTTGAGATATATAATATGTTAGTATGTTCTAATTTTCTTCGTTACCAGTTCCAGGGGCGGAGTCATGCTTGGGCTGGGGTTGGCTCAAGCCCACCCCAATGAATTTTTTTTTTCTTATGGTTCTGATTATTTTCGGTAAAAATGGGGGTCAGCCCATGCTAACTTCGACGAACAAAGGGAGCAATTTCTGTGACTTCGGAAGAATGAATATGAGAATTCAGCGAGGGAGAAAAAATTGCAGAGGTGAAATCTGAGAACAATGGCGGCGTTAATTTCATGAAGAAGAACAGGGAAGATGAAAACAAACTAATAATTAAATATTTGTAGGCCCAAATATTTAAATAAAAAAAATGAAAAGTTAAATATTTTAATATAATAAGCACTTCTTCTATAACGAAAAAACGTGTTTTACTTTTAAAATAACAATACAATTCTTTGAACTTAAAATTTGACGGACAAAACAAAAGACAAATTTCCTCTTTCATCACTTTCATCTCCCTCGGTCCTCTCGTTACTTCATTTTTACAGCAGCAGCCGTAAAGCTGTAAGTTTTCTTTTCTTTCTTTTTTTTTTCTTTTGCACGTGTACTGTGTAATACTCTTTATCTTATTTATGAAGTTGTCTATTTTTATCTCGTAAGGCTTTATATTTATTATTTTTATGTTTATTGGTATTAGGACTTTTTATATTATAATCGAATTATGTATTGCTTCACTGCTTGCTATTTAACTTTTTGATTAATCTATTTGGATTCTGGTTAGAATTTTAATGTTCAAATTAAAATTATAATCTATTTTTATTGTTTATTTTATACTATATACTTGTGTAATGCATTTCTTAAGCTCAGAAATTTTTTTACAAATTTAGTGAAATTTCCTCCATCAAAATTTTCTGGCTACGCCCCTGACCTTTTCCATGTGGATGGGAAGCGGCAGGAGAAATATTCGCCACAGTTCATTTGAATTGACTGCTGTAAAATCTGTAAACCAAATATATTAACTTGCTTCTGAAGTTCATGAAAATTACAAAGACATGCTTTTTACTTGGCCACAGTCCATTTGAAATGACATTTACATAAAACGGTCCAGTAACTTAGAAAGTGATATGGGCCACACTCTCTTGGGCCTAAAATGAATACTACTCTCTCCGTCTACGAAATGGTTGCCACTTTTGCTACTCCATTCACATTTATTGTAGGACCCTTACTCCACTCACACAATATTCACTATAATTCACTACTACCTACCATTTTCTTAACACCCGTGTCGGTCACAATGTGGCAACTATTTCGTGGACAGATGAAGTATTATTTATACAGTCTTGGCCCAATGTTGTATGAGCCCATGACAAGTGAATCAAAGCTGGCCTAAGCCCCCTTTTTATTATACTTGAAATGTCTATCCTACCCTTGGATTCTCTACATCTTATAAAAACGAGATATCTTGCAGAAGGAGGTAGATTTTTTCCACTTTTCTTATCGTTTTTGTCTTTTATTCTCTTGTCCTCTTTTCTTTCCTCTGATATTTGACTTGAGCATCGAAGGATCTTCACCGGACAATAACCCTGGTGTGAGGCTTCTCATTGTCTTTCTGCAGGACTTTCAAGGAGTGTAATTCTGCATTCAAGTAAGAAGAAGAAGGTAGTCAGCTTCCTTAGTCGGAAATCCTTATTTTTGTTCTGTGTTTGTAGTAAAAATTCCGTTTGTTGGCAGAGCTCTAACCCAGCTCTATCAACTGGCGCCGTCTGTGGGAAACATGAGCTAGGATGTTGATTTTATTTCTCTTGAATTTATTCATAGTTTCGTGTTTTTCATTCTTTTTCCCCCTATCTTCGCTGTCTCTGCGAGATTTAGTTGAGAAATGAGAGGAACGTAATCTACTCCTCGTGAGTAGCATTGTATACTCCCGGATCTGATTAAAGCGAGTTATGAAGCAAGTTAAATGTTTATTTTGATTATTGTGCTCTCGCTTTTTGGTTAATTCTTACATATATGAACTAAGAATCGAATTAATAAAGCTTTGGTGCAAAAATTGAGCGCTGGTACTTAAATACGCTCTTGGGGAAACTGAAATATTGTATTAGGGGATCTATAATTATTTCATTAATTGATTGTATGATATGATGTAGTACACATGTTTAAAACAAATAAAATATCGAAGTGTAAAATCTGAACAATTAAGGTAGAACGACGTCGCTATTTAACAAGCTCAGCTAAACTCTGACGTAAAGTAACCATCTCGAAAACGATCTTGTTAATAACCAGCCTAAAGTGCTGACGTTTAAGCCGTGCACCCCTGCAGGCCTAAAGCGCTGCGGGAGGCCAAGCATCTTTTCCAGCCTAAAGCGCTGACGTTTAAGCCGTGTACCCCTGCAGGCCTAAAGCGTTGCGGGAGGCCACGCATCATTGTCAGCCTAAAGCGCTGACGTTTAAGCCGTGCACCCCTGCAGGCCTAAAGTGCCGCGGGAGGCCACACATCTTTGTCAGCATAAAACGCTGAAGTTTAAGCCGTGCACTCTTGTAGGCCTAAAGCACTGCGAGGAGCCACGCGTCGGTGCCAGCTTAAAACGCTGACGCCTTAAGTCGTGCCCTCCTGCAGGCCTAGAGCGCTTTAGGAAGCCATGTGTCGCTGCCAGCTTAAAACGCTGACGCCTTAAGCCGTGCCCTTTTGCAGGCCTATAGCGCTGCGGGAAGCCATGCGTTGCTGCTAGCTCAAAGCGCTGACGTCAAAAGCTGTGCACTCCTGTAGGCTTGAAGCACGATTAAGTTTTTTTTTTCACTACTATATTTTATATATTTTATTTTATATAACTTCCATCGAAGAGAAGCAAATGAAAGGCTTTCATAAAAGTTCTCGTAAGTCATTACAGTTAGAAAAAATATTCTCTTTTTCTCTACGAATAATTGTTTATTAAATTTAAACGAGTCATTTTTACTTGGTAAAGCCCAATACATACACCAAGGAAAAGGAAAAAATGAACCCGATGTCGATAAATCTGCGAGTTTAGACTTAATTATTTCATCAATAGGATTCACCTAGTCGAAGTAACTAAGAACTTCGAATTTAAGGAATTTAAATAAGAATATTATTGAATCATCAGAATTACTTCGATATTTCTTTTTTCATTTCTATTCACAAGACATGAAGTTACATATTTTCGCTAACCTAAAGAGTGTCGGTGCATAAGCCACTCATCCCCGTTGTCTTAAAATACTGACGAATCCAAATGTCAACGTTGTTTTAAGCGCTGACGTTAAACCGACACGTCTTGCACAACCCTAAGCATTTTAATTTAAGCGTATCATGTACTTATATGTGAGGATTGCATTAACTCCTGGATTTGCATATCTCGTTAACTCTTCATGTTGTTATCTCATTATAACTTCAATCTTCTAAGTGAGTATTATTGCTTCCAATGAATGCAGAAGCATGGATGATAATAGGGAAGAAACCGATCCTCGTGACGGAGGAGATGCCAGTGCTGACAGTGATGCCCAAGTGGAGGGAGATACTCCCCAACAATCTAAAGGAAAAGGAAAAATAGACCAAGAAGGCGAAGAGAGGCTATCATTTTCAGCAAAGCAAGTACATGACATGATGTAAAAGGCGGCAAAGGATGATGTAGCTAAATTTATTGCCACACAGCAGCAACACCTCAAAGCTAAAAACACTAATGGATCCCCAGAGGGAGGCCCAGAAGAAGAGAACCATGAAAGTAAGCAAGAATCTTCATACGACGAGAATTATGAGCCTCATCGTACCAAAAAATTGCAAAATCAAAGAGAATGCGAGGGCCATGCGCCCACTAGCGACAATGGCTGGCAGTCTATGATAGCTCGTGAGTTAGCAGCTATGAAGGATCAATTGGAAGGATGCCCCACAAGATCCTGCAGAAGTAGAAACTCTCCCTTCAGTGATTAAATTATGGCAGAGTCGTTGTCTGCAAATTTCAGGCTCCTTGGAGACTTGGTATATGATGGAACGACAGATCCCCAAGAACACTTGGATATGTTTGAAAATGTAGCCATGCTGCAAGGATATTCAGATGTAATCAAGTGCAAAGTGTTGCTGGCCACCCTGAAGGGCCTGGCTCAGAGATGGTTCAATCAGATGAAGTCGGGGAGCATAGAAACTTATGATGATTTCGCATCCCAGTTAGAAAATTAGTTTGCTAGCGCCCAGAGGCAGACTTATTCGATTATGACTTTAATAAATTTTCAACAGCAAGAGAAGGAGAGTCTTAGAAGCTATGTAACCCGATATAATGCCACAACCCCACAGGTGCCAAATGCTACAGAGGATGTTAAGGTTCACGCCCTGATAAAGGGGTTAAGAGACAAAGATATCTTCCATGCAACGGGAGAGAGGAGCAAACAAGGATACGATAAAGTGATGGAATGGATGGATAGTAGAATTATTAGCGAAGAGGCCTGGAACTCCAAATGTGCGGAAGATAAGATAAAAGACAGGGATCAAAGAGGGGATACCACAGAAAAAGGGCGAAGATCCTCTAGAGGAAGATCTCATGATTGGGGATTCCCCGAGGTAGGAAGGTCTGCCATGTCTCAAAGGAGGTCAAGACCTTTCAGGGAGCCATTAGCCCCTTTACCTCGAAGTAGTTATCCCAACAAGGCATGAGATAGGGGATCTCATCCTTACACAGAGCTTACAGTTTCTCCATCTGAAATTTTAAGCATAGCTCCAAAGTTATCCAACCCTCCTCCATCAGCTGAATCAGGGCCAAGAAATCCACCCTCAGACCTCTATTCTCGTTTTCATAAGGATTATGGTCATGACCAGATGAGTGTAGACATCTTAAGAATGCCATTGAGAAGCTCATAAGAGCAGGAAAGTTTCAAGACTATATCAAGCAGACTAGGGGTAGCAGGGATGGTGCATAGAGGAGACAAGACCTGAGAGGATACACACCCGAAAAAAAGAAGAGGCACCTCTGACGCGCCCAATAATGACCCACCCCCGCTAGCCATCGAGGGACCGCAAGCAGGGTATGAGAAGATACCCTACCCTAAAAAAGCAAAAATCTATTATGATGATAGTAGGAGGCCTGCTTAGCGAAAATTCAGGTCAAGCACATAAAAGGGCTCAAAGGGCTGTCAGAGACCCAGACGTATGGGATATAGAGGCCATTCAGCCCAGGGTGAGAACGCCCGATTTAAGTTTTGGGACCTACGTGGTATAATTACTCCTCAGGACGATGCACTTGTCATTACAGCAGTGGTAGCTGGGCATGATGTTGCTCGAATCTTGGTTGATACTAGAAGCTCTGCCGATATCATCTTTCTGGGATGTTTTCAGCTCATGGATATAAACGAAGAATTAATCCCGGTCCCAACAATGTTGGCAGGTTTTTCGGGAGAAATAGTAGCTCCAGTAGGAATGATTCGACTGTCTGTCGTCCTAGCAGACGGAGAACTGAAGAAAATGAAAATGGTGCAGTTCTTAGTAGTTGACACACCGAGTTCCTATAACATAATCTTGGGAAGGCCATCTTTGAATGCTTTCCAAGCAGTTGCCTCTACTTACCACATGAAGGTCAAATTCCCTGTAGGAAGATTCATGGTCAAAATTAAAGGGGATCAGATTAAATCTAGATCTTGCTATGCCAGTGAGTTGAAGAGAGCAAGGAGTCAGAAAGGAAAAAGGTCAAGGGACGAAGAAGAGGAGGTTGATTTCAAAATCCCTGGAATAAACAGTGTAGGTCAGAGCTCAAGAAACCAAGAGGGGCTAGATAAAGCTAATGTTAAGTTGGAAGAAGGAGAATTGGAAAAAATGGAAATTGATGAAGAGCCCAAACCGAGTATGAGACCTGTCGAAGAAACTATGACTATAGAATTATTTGAAGACCGGGTAGGGTTCACTACTCGAGTTGGAGTGAAAATGAAGCCGGAAGAGCAGAAGTGCATAATCCCATGTCTGAGGCAAAAATACAGATGTTTTCGTCTTTGATACTGACAGAATGCCCGGGATATACCCCCATGTTGCTACACATAAATTGAATATAAATCCCAAGGTCAGATCGGTCAAGCAGAAGCTGAAACAATTCGATGAAGAAAAAGACCAAGCTCTCAGGGAGTAAGTCAGGAAGCTATTACAAGCTGGATATATAGTACGAATCAAATTCCCGAACTGGTTGTGTAACGCTGTGATGATTAAGAAACTAGGTGGAAAATGGCGAATGTGTAATGACTTTCGAGACCTAAACAAAGCATGCCCGAATGACCATTACCCTCTGCCGTGAATAGACTAGCTGGTCGATGCTATAGCTGGAGCTGAGTTTTTGTCCATGATGGACGTCTATCAAGGTTACTATCAGATTCAGATGGATGCCAACGATGTAGTAAACGTCTGCTTTATCACATCCAAAGGCACTTTCGGTTTCATTAGAATGCCTTTTGGTTTGAAGAATGCTGGAGCGACATACCAAAGAAAAATGGATACCATTTTTGCGGATTTGCTAAATTCACATACCAAAGTGTACGTGGATGATATATTGGTACACAACACTAGGCCTTTTCTCACGCAAAGGACCTAGAGAAGGTGTTCGTTGTGGCCCGAGCTAACAGGCTTAAGCTCAATCCGGCCAAATGTGTATTCAGAGTAACTCAGGGAAAGTTTCTGGGATATGTTGTTACACCAGAGGGAATTAAGGTCAATGAAGCAAAAGTACAAGCCATTCTCAAAATGAAGCCGCCCCAGAGCATCAAAGATGTCCAAAGCTTGAATGGCAAAGTGACGACATTAAGCCGATTCATATCTAGATTTATAGACAAAAGTTATCACTTTTTCCAGATCTTAAGGAAAGGTACGAGGTTTGAATGGTCATAGGAATGTCAACAAGCTTTCGAAGATTTGAAGAAACATCTGGCAGAGTTGCATTTGTTAGCTAAACCAAACTCGAAAGAAGTGTTATATCTGTATATTGTTGTGGGGAAGCAAGCCCTGAGCTCCGTCCTGATCAAGGAAGAAGGGTCAAAGCAATGTCCAATCTATTATGTCAGCAGAATGCTTTAAGTAAGAATAATTCACATTAATATATTCAGTATTGGCATAATACACAAAAGTTAAAAACTAAAGCAATAAATGTTTGTTTTAGGGACCGGAGGAGAGATATGCAGAAATTGAAAAAAGCAGCGCTGGCGGTTCTGTTTGCGGCAAGAAGCTTAAGGTAACTAGCGAAAACTTGTGAGCGTGCAAACACGTTAATTAAGTCTTCTTATAAACTAAGAAATGATATGAAACGGGTACTATTTTCTGTGTCACAAAGTCATTGTCAGAAGCAACTGGCCGTTCAATCAAGTCTTAAGCAGGCCTGACTTGTCGGGGAGAATGGTTAAATGGACGGTAGAACTGGGTGACTATGACGTGGAGTTTGAGCCCAGAACTGCAATCAAAGCGCAAGCCCTGTCAGACTTCATACAAGAATCCACAAGAACTGACGAGGAAGAAAAAGAATGGGTTGTTGAAGTAGATGGAACAACAAATATTGGAGGATGCGGAGCAGGTATTATTGTCATCAAGCCTGACGGTGAAGAGTTGAGATTTGCTGTCTCTTTTCAATTTCGTGTTTCCAATAACGAAGCAGAATATGAGGCCTTTATTAGGGGCATGCAAATATTATGGGAGATGGGAGCTCGAATCGTGCTCATAAAGTCTGACTCACAGTTAGTCACGCAACAACTAGAAGGAACCTTCGAGGCCAAAGATGAGAGAATGATGAAATACATTGAAATAGTGAAAGACTTGAAAAGCCGATTTAACAAAGTGCGAATTGAGCAGATTCCGTTGGAAGAGTGTTGGGAAATTTAGTAAAGTTTTGATTGATTCCAAAACCAACTGACCCCAACCGAATGGATGTTGCCATTTCCTAATGTTAGTATTTAGGCTCGTTGTTTGAGCAATGTTTAGATTTTATCTTTACAGGACTCCAGCTGTAGACGGCAACATGGCTTTACTCGGATAGAACTTCAGATGGAAACTCGGATGTGGAACATTAGATGTAAGAAAGACAACTGAGCATTCAAGCCAACTGTTCAGATGGAACATCAGTTACAGGACTCAATCTGATAAATCGACAACATGAAGTTCAAGGCAGCTGAGGGTTCAACTGTTCCTCTTCAGACAGAATGTCAGATGAAGGTAGCAATCAGATGGAACATCAGCTGAAGACCACTCAGATGAAGACCAAACTTCTCAACCGACCTACCAATGTTGAAAGACAAAGGTTGAAATTTGAATTTCAAATAGGAAGTCACGTGAAGGTTTGACGTTTTGTCATTACCTCATTTGGCCCAACACAAGGTTGTCTCAGAAGGAAAGCAGAAGTTCACAGTTGCCAAATCGGGAAAATCTGCAGAGATGAGAGACAAGCCAGCGCTTTCACAGAATGAGATCAACGGCTCTTCTAACGGCTAGTTGATTCTCACCGCCTATATATAGAGGCATTCATTCATTCATCAAGAGTGAAGAAAAAGAGAAGAGACAGACGAGCGAAAGAGCGACGATATTCTGTGCACAAGCAAAACGGCAATTATTCTCTCTCTAAGAACATCACCAGCTGAGAGTTTATAGAGAGTTAGAATCTGTCTTGGTGTTTTCGATCTTAGTTTGAGTCTTCATTTGTTCAAGCTTAGATCCTAGCTCACTTCTTTGTTAGAGCTTGTTGTTGGAAAACCCATCCTTATTCACATCCCCTAAAAAGGTTGTTAGGATCCTGCTCTTCCCGAAATTAAGTAGAAAGGTTGATAAGTACCCGCAAACTTATCTGTAAGGTTGATAAGTACCCGCAAACTTATCTGAACGGTTGCAAAGCCCGCGTAAACTTTGTGGTAGCTGTCCTAAAGAATTTGGATTGAGTTGTGTGGACTCACAACTCCCCGTGGACGTAGGAGTTCTCTCCGAACCACGTAAATCCTTTGTGTGTTTGTGTTTTCTGTTCAGTTACTTTCTGCATTTCTAACTGTCCAACTAACCAGCACTCAAAACTGCATCTTTACATTTTAACTGATTTGGTTGTTGACCGACCTTGCATCTCAGCGTGAGTTGTTTTATACGAGTTGTTGTTTCCACCACATTCCGCACAGCATCACTCATCCAGCTGAGTTTTCTTACTCAGTTGTAATTCCAGCTGAGTCTTCTTACTCAGTTATGGTAATTTTTCGGGCGTTGTTTTAAAATTCCTATCTGGTGTATTCCCCTCCCCCCATACACCAGAACTCGTATCGGGACCATCAAGTGGTATCAGAGCAGTGGTTTAAAAGACCGCTGTCTCTGTTTTACGAGGTGTGAATCGAGGTGTTTTTCTTCAGTGGTCAACTGAATAGATCTTTTTCACGCTAGTGCATTTCTGCTTGCATTTGTTGTCTATTTGTTATGTGCAGATGGATGTTAAAGACAAGATTGTTGTCATGTTCTCGGTTGTGAACTATACATCCTGGAAAACTCGGATGAAGAAGATGCTACTGTCCAAGCATCATCGAATGCAACAAGTGATTACATCCGGACCGATCACCATCATGGAAAAAGTCATTCGCACTCATACAAATCCCAATGATGGGGATGCAAATGAGGTGTTAGTTGAGAAGAAGCCAGAAGATTTTACTCTTGAGGAAGCAAAAGTGAGCCAGCTGGATATCTGGGCTCAGAGCACTATCATATCCACAGTTGGACAAGACTATCTTCCATGGATAGAAGAGTGCAACACAGCTAAGGAAATGTGGGACATTTTGGCATCTCTTAGTGAAGGGAGTGACGAAACCAAGGAGAACAAGTTCTCCCATGCTTGTCAAGACTTTGACAATTTCTGTCTAAAAGTCGATGAAACCATTGATCAGTTGGAGCTTCGGTTCATGGATATCATCCGAAGGATTCAGTCTATCCGACGAGGAAAATATACTTTGAGAGAAATCAATCTTAAAGTATTGCAAGCCCTACCAGCTGAGTGGGACACCTTTACCAACATTCATGAAAGCCGAGCTGATCTTGAAGAGATGGAAACGGACAGACTGTTTTCAATTCTGAAAGGAAACGAGTACAAGGTGAACCGATGAAGATCAACTCAGTCCTCGGCGCAGACGAGTCGTCATGAGGATGTTGGTTCCGGAACAAAGACAGTAGCACTTCGAGCCGACTATTCCAAGCCGCGAACATCAAGGGCAATAAGATCTGCGGACACAGCTTCGAAGGAGCCGAGCAGAGAAGAGCTGCAACAAAGTATAGCGGCCTTGTCAAAGAAGTTGGCTGACATGGATACTCGGTTCAGAAAATACAAGCGGTTCTATAAATCCAACCGAACTCGAGATAACTCAAAGCCTGTGAACAACGGTTGCTTTGAATGCGGCAAAGAGGGACACTTCAAAGCTGATTGTCCAGATATTTCGAAGAAAGATAGAGAAGCGTTGAGGGCCAAACAAAATGCAAAGAGCAAGGCCATGGTTGCAGAAGAAGCAACTGATGACATGGACATCTTCACCGACACCGAAGATGAGGACGAGCTGACTCACACCAACAATGCTATCGGACAGGATCAATGTCTCATGGCATTTGGAACCGACCAGGATGGTGCTGAGGTATATTCTAATCTAGTTAATTTAAATTCTTCCAATGCTACTAATATGCAGGAAACAGTAGATAAAGAGTTGGAATCCTCTTGGGGTGACTTCCTAGAACTCAGTGAGGAATTGCATCATCAATCGGTTGAGTTTAAGAATCTTCAAGAACAGTTTGTCAGACTTGAAGAATCCTTAACCGAAAAGGACGATCTGATTAAAAGTCAAACCGAAGAGATTGATGATCTCAAAAGTCAACTGAATGTGGCCAACCAAAATAAGGCTCCAACCGATGAGGAGTTGAAGGAGCAGATCAAGGAGCAGCATGAGCAGTTGAACAAGCAAGAGGCACAGATCGACCAGCTGATGAAGATGTCAGACGCACAGACCGAGCATATAGCTGTTCTTCTCAATGATCTACAAACTGAGAAGGACAACCTGATAAAGCTATATCAATCATCCAAAATCATCGAGAATCTCATCAGTTACCGACGACAAATGGATGACGTGTCTGGACTCGGCTACGACATTGTCAAGGATACTGGAATTCCACCCGCAACCTTTATCAAGGCTGTGGATGTCACGGTTACCAAACCAAATACAGTTGAGTATGCAACTCCCCAACTTAATCCAACCTCCACGTTACAGCAAGTATCTACAGCACAACCTGCCAAGGGAACTGCAGCTGAGAAAGGAAAATGAGCTGTGGTTGGAGAACTGAAGAATCCATCGGTTGGGATAACAACCGAGGGGGAATGTTCCAGGACTCAGTAGAGAAACCAGAGACATCGGAGACACAATCAGAACCGACCTCAGAACCGACCTCAGAAGGGACGGAATCAACAGAACCTACAGGGATTCAACCATCAAAATCAACATCGGTTCCATCATCAGAACAACCAGAGGTTCCATCAGAGTCAACCAATGTGGAACAATTCCAACAGCTGCGGGTATTCATGCCAGAACATGAATCAACAACAGGGCATGAACAACTGTCATCAACAGTAAGGAAAATGGAATCAGACTCAACCACAAAGATTCCAAAATGGCGTCCGACCTTATCGACAAAACCAAAAGGGTCAGAAACGTCAACAAAACAGGGGGAACGCCTCTCCTCCTAAAGCCCACAATGGGAGAAATCAATCTCCTCCCAAGAAACAGAACGTCAACAATAACAACAAGCCTAAGGATGACCGAGGTGTTGTTATAGTTGATGGAGAAGGAAAGATAATTCGGAATGATAAATCTATCCGAATCTACAGGGAAAGCGACCCACAGTTCAAGGGGGAACTGGTTCTAACTGATGGTCCCGAAACGAGTTACTGGTGTATGGGGGGGGGGGAATACATCAGTTAGGATTTAAAAACTTAAACCTGAAAAATCACTTCAACTGAGTAAAAGATGACTGAATTCTTTTGATGATGTCCATAAACCGGAGCTCTAGCTGATCGATAGTCTCATCAGGTCGCAGACTGAAATTGTCGAAATCTTGACATGCATGCGAGAACTTGTTTTCCTTCGTCTCATCGCTTCCTTCACTTAGCGAAGCCAGGATGTCCCACATCTCTTTTGCGGTCTCACACTCCTCTATCCAGGGCAGATAATCTTGTCCAACCGTAGACATTATTGTGCTCTGAGCCCAGATATGCAGCTGGCTCAGCTTGGCCTCTTCCGGAGTGTAGTCTTCTGGCTGTTTCTCCACATACTCCACCACTGTATCTCCATCGTTGGGATTTGTGGGAGTGCGAAGTATTCTGTCTTGTATGACGATTGGTCCAGAAGTGAGAACTTGTTGCATCCTATGATGCTTTGACAGAAGGATCTTCTTCATTCGAGTTCTCCATGATGTATAATTGACTACAGAGAACATGACTACGATCTTGTCCTTGACGTCCATCTGCACAAACAAAAACAGGACAAAAATGCGAGCAAGAATGCACTAGCGTGAAAAGATCTGACTATGTCAAGGATAAGTTTGCGGGTACTTATCGACCTTACAGCTTAGTTTCCGAGCACTAAACAGCCTATGTCAAGTTTGCGGGTACTTGACGACCTGACTACTCAATTGCAGGAAGAGTAAGATCCTAGCACACTTTTTAGGGTGTGAGAGTGGGTGGGATTTCCAACTACAGCTCGATCAAGAATGAGAGCTGGATCTATGGCTTGAACGAATAAACACTCAAACTAAGATCTAAGATAGATTTTCACTCTATGAACCCTCAGCTACTAATGTTCTATCACTCTTGAACTCTCAGCTGCTGATGTTCTTAGAATAGGATTTTAGCAGATTTTTCTTTCGCTTGGTTCTCTTGTGATTGCACTTTTCTCTCTTGCTTCAGTCTGTCTCATATCTCTCAAATGAGAGAATGCCTCTATTTATAGGCGAAGAGAATCAACTAGCCGTTGGAGGAGCAGTTGATCTCTGATCGGATGATAGCGATGGCTTGTCTCTCATCTCTGCAGACTTTCCCGATATAACATCTGTGCTCTTCTGCTTTCCATCTGAGACAGCCTTGTGTTGGGCCAGATGGGGTAGTGACTGAACGGTCAAACCCTCATGTGACTTCCTTTTGAAATTCAAATCTTAACCTTTCTGACAGTCAACCTCGGTTCGTCGGTTGAAAGTCTTGATCTTCATCTGAGTGGTTTTCAGCTGATGTTCTGAACTGTTGAACTCTCAGCTGACTTTAAACTTCAAGCAGTTGATCTTCTTGTTCGAGTCCTACAACTGAGGTTCTGAAACTGAACACTCAGTTGTCTTCCTTGTATTTACTCAGATGGGTTTGAACCCTCAGATGTCTTTCCTTTTCATCTGATGTTCTCTTCCTTTCTACTGTTTCTCATCTGATGAACGCTCAGTTGGTTTCCTTCATAACTGATGTTCTGAAGACTTCCCCTTGTTTGCATCTGAACATATGAACTCTCAGTTGTTCTTAATCATAACTGATGTTCTGTCTAAGTGATGCCTTGTTGCCATCTTTTAGCTGGAGACCTGTAAAGATAAAATCTCAACTTTGCTCAAACAGCGAGCCTAATTTCTAACATTAGGTTCTGGCAACATTTACTCGGTTGGGGTCAGTCGGTTTTGGAATTCATCAAAACTCATACTAATAAATTTCCCAACAATTTCCCCCTTTTTGATGATGCCAAAACCACTTACAACTTGAAACCACTATTGATCTAAAACTCACTAACTTATCTAAAATCTCAGCTGAAATTCTAGATAGTCTATAAGATAAAACATCAAAGGGTTAGCACAGTTATAACATGGTATTGAAAGACTTTGTGATTCAGAGCTTGGACAATGAGGAATTGTTCATCAAGGTGAATCGTATTATATACTTTGAAGTTTTTGTTACAACTGAAGGTTACAAGGTTAAGCACAAAACAGATAAAGATACAACAGTTGCTTCAAAAACTACAACATCCAAAAACTTCATCAGCTCAAAAACTTTGACAGCTCAAAAATACTGTTGACCGTACTTGCTGAAGATTCGGTCGAAAATCTCTTTCTTCGCAGCTGACTCGATCCCAGTGTTGACACCATGTTCCTTGCAGACTTGTCTTGCCTCAGCCATGATCGCGTTTCTGTTTGGCGTACTCGTACCTTTGATCATCTGAGGGCGGTATATGCACTTCTTTGGAACTGGAACGGTGTTGGGATCGAGCTGAGCATTCAGCATAGCTCGCTTGAACTGACTAAACATTCCAGGGTCTCCAGATCTGAGTTCCCATAGGGCTTCCTTGAAGGCTTGCCTTGGGTCTTCAGTCGAGTAGACTTTCCTGCAGTAAAAGTCATTGATGAATTCATGCTTGAACTACTCCCAGTCATCGTTCCACTCAGCATTCATCCACTTGTCAACATGTGGGTACCAAGACGGGAGCGAAGCGTTCTTCTGCAGTTGGCGCGTCGACTTTCTAGCCTCAGCCTTCATCTGGTGCTTGTTGATTCTTCGCACACTCCGGCTGGCTTTATTTCTGTCGACGTTCTTCTCTACCTTGGCGAGCTCCTTCTCGAACTTGGCCACCTTCTTGGCTTGATCGGCAGCGAACTTCTTGATCCAGGAGGGATTCAAGTACTTCTCCTTTGACTCTCCCATAGCTTTGGCAGCTTCGATACAGTCTTCAACAGATATTCCTCCGTCAAGTTCTGCTTCGAGCTCGGCCGTAAGCTCGGCTACGAGGTCGTGGGGGACTTCCAGTTCGGGCTGCGATCCTTCAGCTTCAGCTGGCACTCCTTCCCCTTCAGCTTGCTGGAGAACAACTTTCCCTCGTCCAGCAACAGCTGCTGGTTCTTTGTCTTCCCCAGCTGCTGGCTCCTTATCTTCCTCCTTTTTGGCATCATCCAAAAGGGTGGCTATAGTGCCATCCAGAGAGGTCAACTTGGCTTCAGCCTGTTGAACTCGGGAAAACAGCTCGTCAACAGCATCCTTCTCAGCTACCTTCTTGGCCAACTCCAAGTCTTGGCGCTCTTGCTAGCTCGCTGCACAACTGCAAAGGTCGCAGAGACCTCTTTGTGGAGAGAGACGAACTCAGCTCGGAAAGAGGCGAACTGAGACATCCACTCCTGGTCCTGAGTCTGCTGGGACTTTGCTAGGTCAGATTCAGCAACGGTCTTGAACACGTTGAAATCCGAGCTGAGGCTCTGAACGGCCTTCCTTAGAGCCGAGACCTCCGAGCTGGAAGAAGTGGAGAGATCTTCGAACTTGTGCTGCAGAGAAGAGGAGAGGTGTTCTAGCTGATTCTTCAAGCTGGCATTTTCTGCCATCAGCTGCTGCATCCTGTCAGCTTCCTCCACCTTGCTCAGCTGGATCTTGGACAGCATCTCCACTTCTTCCAGCTCGGAGGTCTCGACTCTAAGGAAGGCCGTTTAGAGCCTCAGCTCGAATTTCAACGTGTTCAAGACCGTTGCTGAATCTGACCTAGCAAAGTCCCAGCAGACTCAGGACCAGGAGTGGATGTCTCAGTTCGCCTCTTTCCGAGCTGAGTTCGTCTCTCTCCACAAAGAGGTCTCTGCGACCTTTGCAGCTGTGCAGCGAGCTGAGCAGGAGCGCCAAGACTTGGAGTTGGCCAAGAAGGTAGCTGAGAAGGATGCTGTTGACGAGCTGTTTTCCCGAGTTCAACAGGCTGAAGCCAAGTTGACCTCCCTGGATGGCACTGTAGCCACCCTTTTGGATGATGCCAAAAGGGGGGAAGATAAGGAGCCAGCAGCTGGGGAAGACAAGGAACCAGCAGCTGTTGCTGGACGAGGGAAAGCTGTTCTCCAGCAAGCTGAAGGGGAAGGAGTGCCAGCTGATTCTTCAAGCTGGCATTTTCTGCCATCAGTTGCTGTATCCTGTCAGCTTCCTCCACCTTGCTCAGCTGGATCTTGGACAGCATCTCCTGCCTCAGCTGGTTGACCCTCTCCGAAATCAGCTCGCAGATGGCGTCGGTTGAGAGAGCTGGCTGATCGGAGGGTCCAGGCAGAAGCTGTGGTTGTGGCTGGGTAGCAGGCTCCGAGACAACCATGGCAGATCGGCTGGCGAGGTAGGCCTTGAGCTTGTCTTCTTCTCTCTTGGCCGCCTCATCAGCTGCGTCGACGTCGTCCATGCAGAAGGCATTTTTGGCTAGCATCTCGTCAAGAAACTGAACAACTCCAGGATTGTTGCACAGTTCCCTGGTGTCTGTCCCTTCTTGGATGCTCTTGTCCAGACGTCGTCGTAGCACAACCACCTTCTGGTTGTAAGCTACCTCCATGTTTTGGTAGTCGTAGTATTCCCTCAGGTTGGACTCTTCGACCTTCAACTTGTCCCAACCATGGATCCTGAGGGTTTCCTCCTTGACGTACCAGTAGCTGAATATGACGCTGAACTGGTAGAGCAGTTCCGTCCCGAGTACGACAAAGACGGGCATTGAGGCTGCCTCAGGGAACATACCAATCAGCTTGTGGAAACAGTAGCTGAGTCTTCCTTCATATTCAGCCAGGATTGCCTGGCGGTTGGCTTCTTCATCGATTGGAGGGGGTTCGATATCGAAGGTTACAGGTTCGATGGTTTCATCAACGTTGGCCAAAGGAATGGTCACAACATTGGCATCGAGCGAGAGGCTCGGACTATTTGACTGAGGACCAGTTGAGAGAACTGGATCCTCTTTAGGTAGTGAGTCGGCTGGCTCGAGGGTTTCTTCAGACACAGGTGGATTTACCTGGCTGGCATCAGCTCTAGTTTGACTGTCGTGGGATTCCTCAGATGAAGAAGAGTCATCTGAGGAGAAGCTGGAATCCTCCACTTGGATCTCCACGTCTTCAGCTGCTTTCTCCTGACGCGGCTGAAGAATGAATCCAGCTGGGTCAACCCATTGACTGGATTCGGTTGACTCCTTTGCCTCAGCCGGCTTGACCACCACTGGACTTGTTGTGGATGGTTGAGCCGCTGGCTGGATGATCCTTATCCTTGGCCTCTTCTGCAGAGGTTCCTCCTCTTCCTCCTCTTCGTCTTCTTCCTCCTCAGCTACCTCCTTCAGCTGGCGCTTCGCCGGCTTGGTCCTTGAAAGCCGGCGAGCTGCTGACTCCACAGCTGGCTTGGGGGCACCCTTGGGGGTGTAGACAGCCTCCACAACATCCCTGGCTTTCTTAGCTGAGGGGAATAGCGACAGCTTGCTGACTGGAATGTCCTCACTCCCTTCCCATGTCAGCGGCAGTCCTTGTGTAGCTTGGAGGATGAGGGCAGAAATCTTTGTTCCAAAGTTGAGTGTCCCCTTGACACTTAACAGCAGTTCTCCGGACTCAGCTGTTGTCTCGGAGATTTTCTGCTTCTCCATCATCAGTTGGCTTTCCAGATATCCCAACCAGTCGACCTGGTGCAGCTCTTCCAGGGCCTTCTGCTGCTTGAGCTTAGGACGGCTTATGTCACAGAAGGCTCCACCATATGCGAAGGCGCACTTTGAGATTACGTCGAAGAGAAGTCGGTGAGCCGGCTTCAGCTTCGTCCTCTGCATACTCCCCTTCAATGGCTCGGGAACTATGAGGATTGTTTGAAGGAAGGTGTCAGCTTCTTTGTCAGAGAAGTTCCCCAGCACATCTGTGGCTTCGCGGTTTTTGGGGATGAGCTTCTCCAGCTCCTTTGACACCTTTATCTCCACGACGGAGTCTTCTACTGTCCGGGAGATTCTGTGGCGTTGCTTGCACGGGATGATCGTGACAAGCCCGTCTTCTGCAACTCGTTGTAGATTCCGGTAGAAATGTATGACCTGCTTCCTAAGCAACAAGGCCGGAGAGAGGGTTGCCCAATCAAGCAGATGGTGGTCGGAGAGGATGGCGGCGACGGGAGCAAGCTCAGGCGAGGAGAGAGCCGCTCTGGATAACATCTGTTCGAAGTGAATCTTCGACATCACCATGTCGAACGATTCCTGGAACGTAGCAGGCTCTGTGGAGACCATCTTCTTAGAGGCTTTGGATTTGGGCGCCATCTCGACTCGATATATATGCGAAGAAGAAGGAAAAACTTTACTGAAAATGGCGAAATAAGATTTGAGAAGATGATGAATAGTGAGTAAAGATATGCACGAAAAGAGAAGGTAAGGATCACTTCCTGATTTGCCGTATTATATAATCTTTGACTCGGATAAAATCAACGGCTAGGGTTAAATCGCGCGTATTTATCAACGGCTGTGATTTCGCGACTGTTGGGTAATTTTGACTGATATACCACGCGCGCGAGTGAGAAGGTGAATAGTTTAGGGTGTCTGCCCAGTCGCACTATAAAGTAAGGCTATAGGTGTTCAGCCAGACTTTACATTAAATGCGATATGATGGCTTGTTTAGTCTAGCTGACATGTTCAGGAATGTTTGAATTTATTTCAAACATTCTCATTTAATATCATAACACCTTCAGTCATAAATGATACCCGGCAGCTGATGTCGATATCAGCTGTATACCTCAGTTGTGCTCCTCAGTTGCCGCATACCATCAGCTGACTCGAGTTCGTCTGTTCAGCTGACATTTGATGTTTTCAGTTGGCAGTTCGCATCTGAGATTCCCCCTTTTTATCTGAGCTTCCCCCTTAAGTCGATATCCGACTCTTCAGCTCGGATGGATCCTTATCAGCTCGGATGACTTCTGCTCGGATGACTCTTCTGCTCGGATGAGTTTTTAGCTTGGATCCAAGAGTCCTAGAAGATCACATAGCATCTTGAACCGGGGCTTCAGGAAGAGGTTTGGTGAATATGTCAGTTCTCTGAATCTCAGTTGGGATCTTCTCCATGGACACATCCTTCTTCTCAATATGATCTCGGATGAAATGATGACGAATATCAATATGCTTAGTCCGTGAGTGGTGAACAGGGTTCAGAGAGATAGCTATGGCACTCGAGCTATCACAATGAATGGGAACCTGTCCGGTTGTAACTTCATAATCTCTCAGCTGTTGTTTTAGCCACAATACTTGCATGCAACAGCTTCCGGCAGCCATATACTCTGACTCGGTTGTTGAAGTAGCAACACACGCTTGTTTCTTGGAGAACCATGAAACCAGCTTGCTTCCCATGAACTGACAGTGTCCAGAAGTAGACTTCCTGTCCAACCGATCTCCTGCTAGGTCGGCATCTGAGTATCCAGTCAGCTGGATATTGTCATCAGTTGGGTACCACAACCCAACATTGACAGTTCCCTTCAGATACTTAATGATGTTCTTTGCTGCCAACATGTGTGCTTCTCTTGGTTGGACTTGAAAACAAGCACACACTCCAACTGCGTATGAAATGTCTGGTCGGCTGGCAGTTAGATAGAGCAGCGAATCGATGATCCCTCTATACTGGCTGGCATCAACGAGCTTTCCCTCAGCTCCTGGTTCGATCTTCCAGTTCGTATTCATAGGGATCTTTGTTGTCTTACTTGTCTGCAATCCGAACTTGATGATGAGCTCCTTTGTATACTTGGACTGGTTGATGAAAATCCCTTCAGGTGACTGCTTCACTTGTAGTCCAAGGAAATAATTCATCTCGCCCATCATTGACATCTCGAACTTCTCCTTCATAAGATCGGAGAATTTCTTGCACAGCTCCTCCGACTTGGAGCCGAAAATGATGTCATCGACATAAATTTGCACAACAAGTATTTCTTCTCCAACTTTGATGGTGAACAGAGTTTTATCAACTGAACCTCGTTTGAACCCCGAGTTCAGAAGAAATCCACAAAGAGTGTCATACCATGCACGTGGCGCTTGCTTTAGACCATAGATAGCTTTCTTCAGCTTGTACACTCTTCCATCTCCAGTTTCAAAACCAGGAGGCTGTTCAACATATACATCTTCTTTGATATCTCCATTGAGGAATGCACACTTCACATCCATCTGATATACTTTGAACTTGTGATGTGCGGCATAAGCTAGAAAGATCCGGATGGCTTCCAGCCTTGCAACTGGTGCGAAAGAATCTTCAAAGTCAATTCCTTCTTGTTGGCAGTATCCTTGAGCTACCAACCTTGCTTTATTCCTCACAATAAATCCAATGGCGTCTCTCTTGTTTTTGAAAATCCACTTCAATCCAATCACCTTGACACCATTTGGTCTTTCTACTAACTCCCATACACAGTTGCGTAGAAACTCATTCAGTTCTTCTTGCATTGCTGTTGTCTAGTGGACACAGTTGAGAGCTTCCCCAACATTCTTCGGTTCTGGAACATCAGCTACAAAGCAAGAAATCATGGCAACATCTCCAGCTTGCTCGAACTCCTCTAGAACTGCCAATTCCTCAGTATATTGGGCATAAGAGTTGGAATCTTCCTCGGTTGATTCTGGATTTGCAACCCTGCTCTGTGTGCGCACACCCTCGGTTGGATCTCCGATGATGTCGTCGGTAGAATGAACTTCATACCATCTTCGGTTGCATCTTCCTTCTTCTTCCAACTGTGGCTGTTCAAAATTCTGAGTTGGAGTCTTCAGAGCTGGTGATTTATCAGTTGTTGAGTCTGGATCCTCAACATTTACAATAGTTCGAGCTGAGTTTGGTTCTGCTTCAGATGTTGATGCAGTTGGAGGGGCATCAGTTGAAGTTCCCCCTTGGGACGAGCTGAGGTCTTCGCATTCATCTTCAGAGGAGTATGGATCCTCATCCTCAGTTGCCCATATCAGAGGTTCAGCTCGGTTCTTTTCTCAAAGTGCTTGCGATCTGGTGAGAACTGGTAGAACAGCTGGATCCGCGTGTTGTTCCTTTACCTGTTCCCTGCACTCAAAGGTCGATTCATCAAAACTAACATGAGGTGTTATTTCCACAACACGAGAGCTGTTGTTGAAAACTCTATATGCCTTGATCCGAGCTACATATCCAAGAAATATGCTCTTCGAAGCTTTGGCATCAAAAGTTTTCAACTGAGTCTTCCCATTGTTGTGAATATAACACTTAGATCCAAAAACACGAAAATAAGAAATATCTGGCTTTCTGCATCTCCACAGCTCGTAGGGCGTCTTTCCCAACCGCTTGGTGAGAAGAGATCGATTCTGAGTGTAGCATGCTGTGTTGATCGCTTCAGCCCAAAATCTCTTTGGCAGTGCTGAGCTCGCTAACATGGATGTGGCTGCATCCTTCAGAGTTCTATTTCTTCGCTCAGCTACGCCATTCTGTTGTGGAGTACGCGCGGCTGATGTCTGATGGGTTATGCCATTCTTTTCGCAATACTCAATGATGGTTTCATTTAGAAACTCCGTTCCATGATCTGATCGGACAGATATGATCTTCATCTCTTGTTGGTTCGATATCCGACCCATCTCGGGTTTCACTCTTGTGGCGCATGAAGATGGTCCACGTATATCTTGAGTAGTCATCAGTTACAACCAATGTATATTCGTTTCCATTAATGCTTTTTGGTGTAACTGGCCCGAAGAGATCCATATGGATCAGCTGTAACACTCGGTCGGTTGAGGGAGTTGACTTCAACCGGAAGGAGGTTCTGGCGAGCTTTCCCATCTGGCATGCACTGCAGATGTGTGTTGTTGAAAACAGTCGGTTAGGTATGCCTCTTGCATGTTCTTGTCTGGCGAGTCGGTTCATCGTCTTGAAGTTCAGATGGTTGAGCCTTTTGTGCCACATCCAGCTCACATCTGAACTGCTATTTGATAACAGGCAAGTGTCAGGGAGGCTGCTGTTCCAGTCAGCGTAGTAAACATTCCCTGTTTGAGATCGATTTCCCAACAATATCACCTGCTTTGATCCGACATCTTTAACTCTGCAACCCTGTGCATCAAACTTGACAGAGAAACCATTATCACAGAATTGGCTGATGGAGAGCAGGTTATGCTTCAATCCATCAACATAAGAGACATTAGAAATTGAAACATGATTGGTTTCAAGGGTACCATAACCTCTGGTATAACCTTTTGAGTTATCACCAAAAGTAACTGATGGACCTTCTTTTTCCACGAAACTTTCAAGCAAATCCTTTAGATTCGTCATGTGTTTCGAGCATCCACTATCCATCACCCACATTGTTGCAGACGCCTTCTTCTTCCTTAGCTGTTTCTCCTGTACCTGCAAAGAGAAACTCGCTTAGGTCCCCAATTTCAGTTGGGTCCTGGAGAGTTAGAACCAGTTTCCGCTGGAACAGTGCGTTGCTTTTCCCTGTAAACTCGGATGGATTTATCATTCCAAATTACTTTTCCTTCATCATCAACTATAATAACACCTCGGTTATCCTTAGGCTTGTTATTAGTATTGATGTTCTGTTTCTTGGTAGGAGTTGGATTTCTCCTATGTTGAGCTTTAGGAGGTGAGGCTTTCCCCCTGTTTTGATGGCGATTCTTATCCTGTTGAGTTTGTCTGTGAGGTCGGACGCTCTGTTGGAATCTATGTGGCTGATTATGATTCCAACTTCCTGAGGGTTGTCTGTAGCTGTTCATGCCCTGTTGATGATTAATATTATGGCATGAATATCTCCAGTTGTTTGACCAGTTCCTCATTGGTTGACTATGTTGGAACCTTTGGTCGAACTGATGTTGGAACCGCTGCTGATTCAGATGATTAAGCCCTTGCTTGTTCTGAGGTCGGTTCCATTCCTTCTGACGTTGACTTTGAGGTTGATGCAGAGGTCGGTTCTGGTTCTGAGATCGGTTGCGGTTGTGCTTTCGACGCCTCTGATTCCTCTTCTGACTTTTGGAACATTCCCCCTCGGTTGATACTTCAACCGATGGAATATTCTGTCCTACATCAGCTACTCCTTTTCCCTTCTCAGTTGTAATTTCATTGGTCGTTTGAACTTGTTGAGAGGTAGAAGTTGAATTAGCTTCTGGAGACTCAGCTGTGTCTGGCTCTACAGCTGTAACTTCTACTGGTTTGATGAAAGTTGCTGGTGGAATCCCAGTATCCTTGACAACATCATAACCGAGTCCTGACACGTCATCCATCTGTCTGCTGTAACTTAAAAGGTTTTCGATGATCTTGGATGACTGATACAACTTGAATAGATTGTCCTTCTCAGTTTGCAACTCCTTGACGAGTACAGCTATCTGCTCGGTTTGTCCATCTTGATTTTTCAACTGATCTTGCTGTTCTTTGTTTTGTTTTGTCAACTCCTCATCAGCTGGAGCCTTAGCCTCGATCAGTTGACTCTTGAGATTCTCAATCTCCTGAGTTTGGCTCGTAATCAGATCCTCCTTTTCGGTTAAAGAATCTTCAAGCTTGGCGAACTGAGCTTGAAGACTCTTAAACTCAACCGACTGCTGATGCAGTTCCTCACTGAGTTCTTGAAAATTATTCCAAGAGGGTTCCAACTCATCGCTCAGAGATTCCTGCAGGTTAGAAGTATTGGAAGTATTTAATCGAGCAGAATTAGATTGTACCTCAATATCATCTTGGTCGGTTCCAAGTGCCATGAGGCATTGATCCCGACTGATGACTTTGTTGGTAGAGGTCAGTTCATCCTCATCTTCAGTGTCTGTGAATATGTCCATATCGTCAGCTGCCTCTTCAGCTACCATGGCCTTGTTCTTTGCAGTTTGCTTGGCCCTCAGTGCTTCTCTTTCCTTCTTTGAGAGGTCTGGGCAGTCAGTTTTGAAGTGTCCTTCCTTGCCGCATTCGAAGCAACCATTGGTGACTGGCTTCGAACTGTCTCGAGTTCGGTTTGATTTATAGAAACGTTTATATTTCCCGAACCGAGTGTCCATATCGGCTAGCTTCTTTGACAACGCTGCAATGTTCTGTTGCAGTTCCTCTCTGCTTGGCTCCTTTGCAGTTGTGTCAGCCGATCTGGTTGGCCTTGACGGTCTCGACTTTGAGTAATCAGCTCGGAGGGCAACTGACTTTGATGCTGAGCCAACATCCTCAATTCTATTTGTCTGACCTGAGGGCTGCGATCTCCTTCTGTTGACCTTATACTCATTTCCTTTCAAGATTGAGAACAATCTTTCAGTTCCCATTTCACCAAGGTCAGCTCGGCTCTCGTGGATATTTGTGAAAGTATCCCACTCAGCCGGTAGAGCTTACAACACTTTGAGGTTTATTTCTCTTAGAGTGTATTTTCCTTTCCGGATGGACTGGATTTTTCTGATGATGTCCATAAACCGGAGCTCTAGCTGATCGATAGTCTCATCAGGTCGCAGACTGAAATTGTCGAAATCTTGACATGCATGCGAGAACTTGTTTTCCTTCGTCTCGTCGCTTCCTTCACTTAGCGAAGCCAGGATGTCCCACATCTCTTTTGCGGTCTCACACTCCTCTATCCAGGGCAGATAATCTTGTCCAACCGTGGACATTATTGTGCTCTGAGCCCAGATATCCAGCCGGCTCACCTTGGCCTCTTCCGGAGTGTAATCTTCTGGCTGTTTCTCCACATACTCCACCACTGCATCTCCATCGTTGGGATTTGTGGGAGTGCGAAGTATTCTGTCTTGTATGACGATTGGTCCAGAAGTGAGAACTTGTTGCATCCTATGATGCTTTGACAGAAGGATCTTCTTCATTCGAGTTCTCCATGATGTATAATTGACTACAGAGAACATGACTACGATCTTATCCTTGACGTCCATCTGCACAAACAAAAACAGGACAAAAATGCGAGCAAGAATGCACTAGCGTGAAAAGATCTGACTATGTCAAGGATAAGTTTGCGGGTACTTATCGACCTTACAGCTTAGTTTCCGGGCACTAAACAGCCTATGTCAAGTTTGCGGGTACTTGACGACCTGACTACTCAATTGCAGGAAGAGTAAGATCCTAGTTCCGATCAGACCGTGGAACCGAGTTCCTCAATGAAACCATCATCGAATACTGTGAGAAGCACGGAATCACTCATCAAACATCGGCTGCTCGTACTCCACAACAGAATGGAGTAGCCGAGCGAAGAAACCGAACGTTGAAGGATGATGCTACATCCATGTTGACAAGCTCAGCTCTGCCAAAGAGATTTTGGGTTGAGGCAATCAACACAGCATGCTACACTCAGAACCGGTCTCTTCTGACCAAGCGGTTGGGAAAGACTCCATATGAACTATGGAGACGCAGGAAGCCTGACATTTCATATTTTCGCATTTTTGGTTCTAAGTGTTATATTCACAACAATGGGAAGACTCAGTTGAAAACTTTTGACGCCAAGGCTTCGAAGGGCATATTTCTCGGATATGCCGCTCGGATCAAGGCTTACAGAGTTTTTAACAACAGTTCTCGTGTTGTGGAGATAACACCTCATGTTAGTTTTGATGAATTTACTTTTGAGTGCAGGGAACAGGCTAAAGGACAACAAGCAGATCCACATGTTCCACCAGCTCTCACCAGATCGCAGGTTCTAAGGCAGAAGAATCTAGCTGAACCATTGGTATGGGCAACCAAGGATGATGATCCTTGTTCCTCTGAAGATGAATGTGAGGACCCCAGCTCATCTCAAGGGGGAACTCCAGCTGATGTTACTCCAACTGCATCAGCATCCGAAGCCCAACCTAGCCTAGTTCGAAATATTGTCCATATTTAGGATCCAAACTCAACAACAGATAAATCACCAGTTCTGAAGATCCCAGCATCTCCCATAGCTCAGATCACGGAACCGCCACTGTTGGAAGAAGAAGGAAGACGCAACAAGAGATGGTATGAAGATCATTCCAAGGACAACATCATCGGAGATCCAGCCAAGGGTATGCGTACTAGGAGCAGAGTTGCAAATCCAGACTCAGTTGAGAAAGATTCCAACACTTACGCCCAATATGCTGAGGAGTTGGCAGTTCTTAAGGAGTTCGAACAGGCAGAAGATGTTGCCATGATTTCATGTTTCGTAGCTGATGTGCCAGAACCGAAGAATGTTGTGGAAGCTCTCAACTGTGTTCATTGGACAATAGCCATGCAAGAAGAGCTGAATGAATTTCTACGCAACTGTGTATGGGAGTTGGTAGAAAGACCAAATGGTGTTAAAGTCATTGGATTAAATTGGATTTTCAAGAATAAGAGAGACGCCATTGGATTCATCGTGAGAAACAAGGTAAGGTTGGTAGCTCAGGGATATTGCCAACAAGAAGGAATTGATTTCGAGGATTCTTTCGCGCCTGTTGCAAGGTTGGAAGCCATCCAAATATTTCTAGCCTATGCCGCATTTCACAAATTCAAGGTTTATCAGATGGATGTGAAGTGTGACTTACTCAACGGTGATATTAAGGAAGATATTTATGTTGAACAGCCTCCCGGTTTTGAGACTGGTGATGGAAGAGTGTATAAGTTGAAGAAAGCAATCTATGGATTGAAGCAAGCACCTAGGGCTTGGTATGACACTCTCTGTGGTTTTCTTCTGAACTCGGGGTTCAAACGAGGGTCAGTTGACAAAACACTGTTTACCATAAAAGTTGGAGAAGACATACTTGTTGTGCAAATCTATGTTGACGACATCATATTCGGTTCCAAGTCGGAGGAGCTGTGCGAGAAATTCTCAACTCTCATGAATGAAAAATTCGAGATGTCGATGATGGGTGAGATGAACTATTTTCTTGGGCTACAAGTGAAGCAGTCATCAAAAGAGATTTTTATTAATCAGTCCAAATATACTGGCATAAGCCGGGGTGCGAGTAGGGGTTGGATTAAAGAAACGGGGAAGAAAGGGGGAATTACTGAATAAATGATAAACTGACATAACTTTGATAAGATGGTAAACATGAAGTACTTCGATTAATCAAAAGAGAGTCAATCTAGAAGGATCGCTCGACAAAAGTTGTCTATGAGATCTCTAGGGTTTCAAGTACATAATACTTAAACCGAAAGTTAATACATCAAAAAGAGTGTCTTGCAGCAGAAAAAAAAAACGTAGACTGATAACACATTTTCAGATGTGAAATCGAGGCTCAACTAAACTTCTTACCTTAAGTATGACCTCTACTCAACTTCCGCTGTCTCCGTCACTCAACCTGCACATTTATAAATACATACATGGTTAAGTACAAAAGTACTTAGGCTATCCACATCCCTTAGAGCACCCTTAGGGTGCTCTAAGGGGTGCTCTAGCACTCGAGTACCCTTAGAGCACTCTACCCCTGCAATGCAAGGGTGCTTTAAGGGTGCTCTATCTTTAATATTAAAAAATTCCCCATTTTCATTTATTAAATTAATTCATTAAATTCCATTAATAAAAATAACATTAAACATTACATTAATTAAAAAAAAACTAACATATTACAATAATTAAAATAAAAAACATTACATTAATTAAAAATGCTAGACTACTCCCGAAGAGGACCAAATTTTTGGTAGAGGTGCTCGGTGAGATCATTGGTAAGCCGATGGTGCTTTTTTTGATCTCTCAAGTCGGCATTCCGTTGCATAAATTGCCGAAAGCAGATCGGAGTTGTCCGCAAATGTACCCCACTACTGGACGGAGAGTCGGAGTCCTCTCTCCAATTCTCCACATCTTCCCGCTCGTCTTCGATGATCATGTTGTGCAAAATAATGCACGCGAACATGATGTCTCGGAGATGCTTCTTGTACCAGCACCGACCCGGAGCGCGGATTATTCCCCATCGGGCTTGGAGCACTCCAAAGGCTAGCTCTATGTCCTTTCTGGCAGACTCCTGCATCTTCTTGAACCTCGCCGTCTTTAGGTCAGTTTCAAGCCTCGGTGATTTGATCAACGTAGGCCAACAAGGGTAGATCCCGTCGGTCAAGTAGTATCCCTTGTCGTAGCGGTGTCCGTTGACGGTGAAGGTGCACGGTGGAGCTCTATCCTCAAGTACGTCGATGAACAAGGGCGACTGGTTGAGGACGTTGAGGTCGTTGTTGGAGCCGGCAACCCCAAAAAAGGCATGCCAGATCCACAAATCCTGCGACGCCACCGCCTCCAAGATTAAGGTAGGCACTCCATTCCTAGTGCATGCAATCCAGGCTCCCGAGCATCCCTGGAAACCCATGCCGCAACTTGTACATTTGGAGCAGACGCGCAGTGTCGGCAGCGTTGGGCTTCCTCAAGTACCGCTCGCCGAAGAGGTCGATGATTGCCCGGCAAAACTTTTTGAGGCAAAGCCGGCCCGTGCTATCTTCGATCTTCAGATACTCGTCGAACGAGTCGGCAGCACCACTGGTCACCAGTTGTCGCACCGCCATCGTGCATTTTTGCACCGCCGTTAGCCCCCATCGCCCGAGTGCATCTTGTCGATGCGTGAAGAAGTGGACGTTTTCCTCCAACGTCCTGCAGATGCGCAAGAACAGATGCTTGTGCATCCGGAAACGGCGTCAGAAAAACTGCTCGCCGTAGGTGGGGTGGTCGGCGAAGTAGTCGGCATGGAGGATCGCACACGCCGCTTCTCGGTCGTGGTCGACGAAGTCTCGCGCCCTCTTCTTCTTCTTTTTTTGCTCCGCTTGGTGTGCACGCATGTAGCGATCCACGTCCGCCATCATCTCCAGTACCTCATCGTCGGTGCCGCCCTCGACATATTCCTCCGACGAATCGGAAAAAATAAGTTCCTCCGATGAAGATATTTTTTTAGGTTGAATTTGAGAGAGAAAGAGGATGATAAAATGGTGTGAGATATATGAGGGGGTGTGGTGATATTTATAGATGAAGAAAATTAAAAAAAAAATAAAAAAAAAATTTATTACGGCATTGCCGTTGCCGCAACGGGCAAAATTTTTCAAATATATACGTTAGGCGCGTGCAATGCACGCGCCGTAATCTTTTTTTTTTATTCCTCCGCCCTCGTGCGTGACGAGCACGCGCCGGACTCGAGCTCGTCTCGAGCGCTCGGGCACGCCTCGAGCTCTCGCCGTCTGCAACGCGGGGTGCTCGAGCCACCCCGTGCTCGATCTCGGCTCGAGCACCCACGCACGAGACGCGTTGTGGACAGCCTTAGTGGGCACTTTGCCAAAATCATATCATAGGTTTTATAAATTAATCAGGCATCTTTAAAGTAACACATTGGAGTTTTTCATCAGAGGCCCGTGCTTACTAAACATTTTCTTTTCATAAATAGCTTGCGAGCATTTTTCTGTTGTTACATTCAACTTGCCCAACTTCTGTTTCAACGCCGGGGGAGAGTTAACTTCTCCCGCACATGTTCCTCACCGTGGCTGGCTACCCCTCAACAGAGTACCATACACAACGGCTACCGTGTACACTAACCCTGGAAAGCACCTAACGGTGTCACTAACTCAGAGTCCGATCGATTAGTTAGCGAACCAACTCAGAATGGCACAAAAGAACTCACAAAAATAAATTCTTTATGCACTGATAATCACTTTCAAAACACACTTATAAAGAAATAAGTAAACATTTTGAGCAACGCTCACTTTATTTTGTTATATAGAAAAGCCCACATTATTTTAATATATAGAAAGCCCACCTTAACCGGTTACAGAACAAACACAAACTTCTGTCTTCAGTCTTCCGTCCTGTCTTCTAATTTCGACTTCCTCTTTTGATCGCAAACATTCAAACTTTAGTAATTGGTCGAGACGATTAAAGAAAAAAACGAATTCGGTTAAGTCTTTTAGGCGTTTGCACTTTAACTAATCTTTTACTAAAACGAAACGAGACTCGAACACATCTCGCTTAAGACTAACTTGGTTCTTTACTCGACACTTAGAACATTTCCAAACGGAAGTCAATAACTCTTAACGACTTAGAAGTTCTTAATGAATTAAGTTGAAAAGAATTCAACTTGAAAAAAAATGAGTTTAGAATTTTTCCTGCACAAGTCAGAAGGTTTTGAGCCTTTACAGAACAGAGCCTTTAGAAACAGGGGATGAGCCTTATGTCAAAAGAAAGACACGGAAGTCTACTTTACTGTCCAATTTACGGATCTCAATTTCGTTAAACGAGTAAAGAGTTATGACCGTTTCCGTGAAAGGTGGCAAAACTGGCCGAGAAACCCTAGACGTTTAAAAACTCGACGTACGTTTCCCTAGGTTCGATCAATGCTATACAACCTTTATGTGCACGAAATTTCCATCAATTTAACAGTCAAGTCACACAATCATTTAATGTGAATACTTTCACGTTCCTCGATTAAAATACGACGAGCAATTCTCGTCTTTTCAATAAACGAAAACACTTAGCAAATTTCATTTCAATTTCAAATCACAACTAATTTTTAACTTCTATTTCATAACTTATATGAAATCATCATCAACTACACTCATGCTTATTATTCATCAACCAATTCAAATTAATCAACATACACTCATAATTATTTAACACGTCGTTTTTATTGAGCAACGAACATCGTTGTCGATTTTTCTAAACATTTTTATAAAATCTAACAAAATCATACAAAGTACATATCATCATGCTTATCCATAACATATAAACCATAACATCAATTGATAACATATAAAGTCTCGTTTTCTCATTTCTTCTTTTACGAACTTACTTACTTTCTTCCATTTTTAAAGTTCTACTAATCCATTTCAAACCAAATTAGTTTCTATCATCTTTATACTTAACAAAGATCATATTAACATACTAACATCATTATAACTAATACTTAATCAATTCACGTCATTTTTTTATCGGTTCAAGAACTCAATTTTCAAAGTTGTTAGTTAATTCTCAATTAATTTAACAACAAACCTAACACATGTACAATCACTAATATTCGATTAGTTTTCTCGTTCTATTTTTCTATCGACAATTACGTTCAATTCTTCGCCTCTTACAAAAAGTTCAATGTTCTTAGATTTCATTCAAACTTTCAAATTATCATCATTAACTACTTAGATTAACTAATATGCAATCCAAAAGCTTATATCATAATCAAAACTAATTCTATCAACGATTCTTCGCCTTCAACGATTTTATTTTTATTTTTAGAAAAATCTAATTTAATTATATGATCAACTACATGCTTCCTACATCTTATATATCACATCACATCATCAATAACATAAGATTTACTTAATCAAAATCATACTTCTTTGTTTCTTACAAACTTGTTCTTATTTTTAGAAAATCCTCAAACAATTCATGCAATCATATCTCAATGCATGTAATCATAATCTACAAACCATACATCTAAATTCAAGCTCAAACCTAACACATGTACAAACCTAACACATGTACAATCACTAATATTCGATTAGTTTTCTCGTTCTATTTTTCTATCGACAATTATGTTCAATTCTTCGCCTCTTACAAAAAGTTCAACGTTTTTAGATTTCATTCAAACTTTCAAATTATCATCATTAACTACTTGGATTAACTAATATGCAATCCAAAAGCTTATATCATAATCAAAACTAATTCTATCAACGATTCTTCGCCTTCAACGATTTTATTTTTATTTTTAGAAAAATCTAATTTAATTATATGATCAACTACATGCTTCCTACATCTTATATATCACATCACATCATCAATAACATAAGATTTACTTAATCAAAATCATACTTCTTTGTTTCTTACAAACTTGTTCTTATTTTTAGAAAATCCTCAAACAATTCATGCAATCATATCTCAATGCATGTAATCATAATCTACAAACCATACATCTAAATTCAAGCTCAAACCTTATCTAAATGAACTTAAAATTTTCGAAAGAAACGAGAACATATATTTCGAAAATTACCAAATTAATTCTAACATGATTTATACTTGATTCAAACATGTAATCATAATCTACAAACCATACATCTAAATTCAAGCTCAAACCTTATCTAAATGAACTCAAAATTTTCGAAAGAAACAAGAACATATATTTCAAAAATTACCAAATTAATTCTAACATGATTTATACTTGATTCAAACCATAGAAACTTAATCCTAAGCATAAATAATCATGTAATAAACTTAGAACATCAATCCTATACCTCCATAATTTTCGCCATTTTCAAAAAGATAAAGAGGATGATTTTTGTTTCGATAGAAATGAAGCTAAAGCTCTCACCTTATCAAATATGCAATCGGAATTGACTTTAATCAAGAATCGAACAAGTTATGAGCTTCAAAAGCTTGAAGAAATGAAGAACAAACTTGAAGATGGTGAAGAACACTAAGAACAAGAGAGAGAAGAGAGAAACTAGAGGGGTGGCGGTTTTGGGGCGAGAGAGAGAGAGAGAGAGAGAGAAGAAATGATGTAGAAAGGGTGATATTTGTATAGTAGAAGAGAAAATCAAATTGTACACCTTCTCTCTACAAAAAATATCTATTTTCCGGATCTAATGCTGTAAATTAGAAACGAACAATTACTTTATTAGACGGACACATTTTCGACAAAAATGGATATGACCATTAGTTCCGAAATATTTTACTTAGTCGGAAAGGACGACTCGTTTCCCAAAAAACTTCAAAAAGTCGAGACGTGATAGTACAATAATTTCACCCGGAAAATAAAAAATACTGACTTCTAGAAAAAGACTCGTATTGCAAAATAAGTGAATGTAAATGCAGACGCCATACTGATCTGAGGTCTCGAACGAAAATTTTATCGGGCGCGAAAACCCTAATATAGTAGTTGGTTGAACGACTTCTACAACTTATTTTCAGAAACGGACTTCGTCGTTATTCTTATAATTGAATTTCTTTAACTTAGAAATGCAAAGCCTTAATTTCTTAGAAAATTTTTATTTTCGCGACGGAAAGAAATATTCGGTATATTACATTCTACCCTTCTAATGAAAATTTCGTCCCGAAATTTGCATATCTTCTTCGAAAAGTTCCTACGTAGCTTCCTCCTGCCTGTGGTGATTCCATGACACTTTTACTAGTGGTATCGATTTGTTTCTCAACTCTTGCACTTTTTGATCCAAGATCGATTACGGTCTTTCTCCATAACTTATAACTTAAATTGAAATTAAGAACTACGTCTTGCTGATGAATCACGTGTGTAGGATCGAACACGTACTTTCTCAAATGAGATACACAAACATAATAAACATTCCATAGACTTGGCGACACGGCCAATCTATACATGGCCAGATGCTCTGTCGGAATAACTTTCAGCCTAGCTTCCCAGCAGAAATCAGCTGGTCCGGTGAGTTGAAACGCAACACACGAAAGGCGCTCCTCATCAGTACATCTGAGAAGTTTAAAAATTCTTTCTGTAGCTCTTACCCAAAGCTCAGCATCGCTCGGATTTCCTGATCCATTAAAAACAGGTGGATTTCTTTTGAGGAAAAGATCCTCTATGTCACGACGTAGTGGTGGTGGGGGTGGAGGGGTTTCCTGACATCCTCGATCCTCCTCCCTCCCGTCCTGACCACGACCACGACCACGATCACGACCCGACGGTCTACCCCTTCTACGCCCTCGTCCGTTATTCTCTGCTATCAGAGGCATTTTAAAACTAAGGAAAATATGAATTCTCATCAACTCTGTGCTTTAAGCACTCACCCACTCACCCTTAATCATCTAGCAATTTCTCAAATTGCATACAAACATTCTATATATAGAAAAATATTCGGAATTTCCAACTCTTAGCTTGGAATACTCAATCTTCTCGAAGAAAATACTAACTTAAAGTTAATCAAATACTCAAACGGTTCTAATAATATAACAAAGTTGACTCCGAAGAGACTTTGTTCATGTCACTCCTACGCAAGTGACATTTTCTTTTATTCGCTTTTGATTCTCTTGATTCTGTTCTTCCCGTTCTGATCGCGTTTTTTGAGTCATTTTGTTCGGAAACGACTCACGCTTCATAAAAGCTCTATGTTCTTATAGAAATTGGAAAAGCCTTTAAAAAGTCTATATTTCTCTAAGGCCAACATACATCTTGATAAAAAGGGATTATAACTCAAATAATTCTAATAAAATAATTCAACTATCTCATGTTGACATGTATCTCAATCAAAGGAAATTATAACTCACATAATTTCATTTAATACCACAAAGGTATAACAATCATACTTTAATCAGTTCATACTTTTACTCAGCAAAAGTATAACTATCATACTTCAATCAATTCATTCTTAGTACTCAACAAAAGTATATCTCATACTTCAATCAATTCATACTTGGTACTCAACAAAAGTATATCTCATACTTCAATCAATTCATAACTATCATACTTCAAACTTTCAAAATAGTAACACTTTTGAAACCTTTCTTTTCTTCTTCGGTTGAGTCGACATAGCGGGAAGTTGAGTTGGCATCTGATTTCTTAAGTTTAGTGAAATGAACTAAACTTTAATTTCTCAAAAGAAGAATCAGGTACAGAGCAGAAACGATTGCTCTGATACCACTCTGTCACAGCCCCAAATCCCGAGGGACGGCAAAGCCGGGGTGCGACAAGGGGTTGAATTAAAGAAACGGGGAAGAAAGGGGGAATTACTGAATAAATGATAAACTTACATAACTTTGATAAGATGGTAAACATGAAGTACTTCGATTAATCAAAAGAGAGTCGATCTAGAAGGATCGCTCGACAAAAGTTGTCTATGAGATCTCTAGGGTTTTCAAGTACGTAATACTTAAACCGAAAGTTAATACATCAAAAGGAGTGTCTTGCAGCGAAAAAAAAACGTAGAGTGATAACACATTTTCATATGTGAAATCGAGGCTCAACTAAACTTCTTTCCTTAAGTATGACCTCTACTCAACTTCCGCCGTCTCCGTCACTCAACCTGCATATTTATAAATACATACAGGACTAAGTACAAAAGCACTTAGTGGGCACTTTGCCGAAATCATATTATAGGTTTTATAGATTAATCAGGCATATTTAAAGTAACACATCGGGGTTTTTCATCAAAGGCCCGTGCTTACTAAACATTTTCTTTTCATAAATAGCTTGCAAGCATTTTTCTGTTGTTACATTCAACTTGCCCAACTACTGTTTCAACGCCGGGGGAGAGTTAACTTCTCCCGCGCACGTTCCTCACCGTGGCTGGCTACCCCTCAACAGAGTACCACACACAACGGCTACCGTGTACACTAACCCTGGAAAGCACCTAACGGTGTCACTAACTCAGATTCCGATCGATTAGTTGGCGAACCAACTCAGAATGGCACAAAAGAACTCACAAAAACAAATTCTTTTATGCACTGATAATCACTTTCAAAACACATTTTGAGCAACGCTCACTTTATTTTGTTATATAGAAAAGCCCACATTATTTTAGTATATAGAAAACCCACCTTAACCGGTTACAGAACAAACACAAACTTCTATCTTCAGTCTTCCGTCCTGTCTTCTAATTTCGACTTCCTTATTTGATCGCAAACATTCAAACTTTAATAATTAATCGAGACGATTAAAGAAGAAAATGAATTCGGTTAAGTCTTTTAGGCGTTTGCACTTTAACTAATCTTTTACTAAAAAAATACGAGACTTGAACACATCTCGCTCAAGACTAATTTGGTTCTTTACTCGACACTAAGAACATTTCCAAACGGAAGTCGATAACTCTTAACGACTTAGAAGTTCTTAAAGAATTAAGTTGAAAAGAATTCAACTTGAAAAAAAATGAGTTTAGAATTTTTCATGCACAAGTCAGTAGGTTTGGAGCCTTTACAGAACAGAGCATTTCGAAACAGGGGATGAGCCTTATGTCAAAAGAAAGACATGGAAGCCTACTTTACTGTCCAATTTACGGATCTCGATTTCGTTAAACGAGTAAAGAGTTATGGCCGTTTCCGTAAAGGGTGGCAAAACTGGCCGAGAAACCCTAGACGTTTAAAAACTCGACGCACGTTTCCCTAGGTTCGATCAATGCTATACAACCTTTATGTACATGATCACTACTTTTACTAGCAATTTATACCGCACTTTATCGGGTCAAATGTAGCATAAGTAACGAGTGTCGAATCCACGAGGACTATAAAACGAGTTTCTAATGGAAATGAGGTTCATGCGCATTCCTACTATTCAAGCTCTTCGAATAAGGGGATTTTGGATTCATACAACTATTAAACAAGCAATTAAGGCTAAACAAGCAATTAAAACTCAAAATCAAGCACAAATGACAAATAAACGATCAAATAAACGATTTAAAGACAATTGAAGGAAAGGGTTGGTTCTAGGGATTTGCTTTGATTCTAGATGGCTTGATCTTCACTTGCTAAGTCATATAACCATATTTAATCATCTAAAAGAGGAGCATTCACAAAGATAATCACTACCCTCTCTCGATAGATAGTAAAAGTGGATCAACTCGATGACTCTATCGGCTAAGACTCAAGACGACGAATCAACTCCCAAAAGCATAAGAATACAAGCTCCCATGCATGCATTTCTCACTTTCTAAGTCTCAAAAGCAATGCATGTTGTGATCATTGATTTCCATGAATGTAAAATCCTATTAAGCAATTCTACAAACACTTGGCATGCAAGAAAGATGATCAATAATTCCCACATGAAAACAAGATCTAACACCACAATCAAATAGATGAAGGCAATTAGAAATAACAAGCTAAGATCAAATCCATCATCAAATCACACAAATCCCTCAAACCAACAAAGAAAACTTAGCTAGGCATAATTGAAATTAACACAAAACAAAGGGAAAAGGATTGCATAAATAAAATACTAGGAACCCAATGATTAAATCTTCAACAAGTCTTCAAAATCCAAGCTAATCTCTATTACCATCAATGAAATAGTGTTTAGAACCCTAAATAGCAAGTGTTTCAAATGGAAATTAGGGTAGGAGTGGAGTGGTGTGCGTTTTTGGGCTGCCATCTCCAATATATAGGAGTAGAAAAGTGTTAATACATGTAGAAATCGCAAAAAGGGAGGAAAAACGCGACTATAGGGATAATCAGTAAAAATCGGCGGTCGGCGGGGCATTTTCGGCTGGACCGCCGGCTGGACCGCCGGTTTTGATTTTACTCTTGAGCTCGCATTCCAGTGAAATTCGGCGCTCAACCCGGCGACCCGGCTCTGTTTTCCGGCGGTCCAACTCCAACCGCCGGTTTTGGTGCTTGGACCGCCGGTTTTTGCTGTAGAGCTCCGTTTCGTCCCGTTTTCGACTTTTTCGTTCCGTTTCTTCATCCCCGCTCTTCTATATCCTTCCCTTCTTGACTTGGCATCCCGTTCAACCTACACACATGCGAAAACTCCACCAAAATGTGAGATCTATTCAAGATATTGAAAACAATATAAAACCGCTCACATTTAAAGGCAAAGCAACGCACTTTGTGCTATAAAAACGCGATAAGTTGCTACAAAATGGGCGTTTATCAGTACACGAAATTTCCATCAATTTAACAGTCAAGTCACATAATCATTTAACGTGAATACTTTCACATTCCTCGATTAAAATACGACGAGCAATTCTCGTCTTTTCAATTAACGAAAACACTTAGCAAATTTTATTTCAATTTCAAATCACAACTAACTTCTAACTTCTATTTCATAACTTATATGAAATCATCATCAACTACACTCATGCTTATTATTCATCAACCAACTCAAATCAATCAACATATACTCATAATTATTTAACACGTCGTTTTTATTGAGCAACGATGTCACAGCCCCAAATCCCGAGGGACGGTCAAGCCGGGGTGTGACTAGGGGTTGGATTAAAGAGGCGGGGAAGAAAGGGAAAATTACTGTATAAACGACATTTATAATAGAAACTACTATGAACTTGACTTTATTGAATAGAAAGGGAGTCAATATCGAAAGATCGCTCGACAAAGTTGTGATCAGAGAAGACTAGGTTTAAAGTATGAACAACTTAAACCGAAAATATTACACAACAAAAAGTGTATTAGTTTGCAGCAGAAAAATGTAGAATGATATCACATATCAAATGTGAAATCGAGGCTCAACTAAACTTTACTTCCTTAAGTACGACCTTTACTCAACCTCCTCCGCCTTCGTCACTCAACCTGCACATTTAAAAATAAACATGCAGGGCTAAGTACATAAAGCACTTAGTGGGCACATTACCGAAAACAACTCACAAGAGTATAGATTAATCAGGCATCTTTTCATAAACACTCGTAAGAATTATACTGCTATACACTTAATTCTGGATAACACACTGTAGGTTAACTCAGAATCCGATCGTCTGGATAGCACTCTGTGGGCTAACTCAGAATCTATCCCTCTGGATAGCACTCTGTGGGCTATCTCAGAATCTGATCGTTTAGTTGGAATCTCTGGATAGCACTCTGTGGGCTAACTCAGGATCCAATACTCTGAATAGCACTCTGTGGGCTAACTCAGAGAGGCACAGGAGAATTAACATAAAACAATTCATTATGCACTAATAGTTACTTTAATACACACTTATTAAAGCAGTAAGTAAACACTTTCGAGCAACGCTCATTTTATTTTGATAGAAAAGCCCACCTCAAACGTTTACAGAACAAACTTTAACCTTCTGTCTTCCATCCTGTCTTCAACTCCGATTTCCTCCTTTTATCGCAAATAAACAAACTTTAACAAGCGGTCGAGACAATAAAGGAAAAGGAAATCGAATTCATTTTAGACTTTTAGGCCTTTGCACTTTAACTAATTTCTTTTGATTACAAGAAACGAGACTTGAACACTTCTCGTTTAGAACTAACTCGATTCCTTACTCGACACTTAGGTCGGTTAATAACGGAAGTCGATAACTCATAACGACTTAAAAGTCCTTAAGGAATTGCGTTGAAAAGAATTCAACTTAAGAAAATGAGTTTTGGAAATTTCCTGCACAAGGCAGTAGTTCTGGAGCTTATACAGAACAGAGCATTTCGAAACAGAGGCTGTGCTCTGTACCAAAAGAAAGCTACGGATGTCTAGTTTACTCTCCAATTTACGGATCTTGATTTCGTTAAGCGAGCTAAGAGTTATAACAGTTTCCGTAAAAGGTTGCAAAACAGTCCGCGTGGAACCCTAGTGCTCGTTAACACGCCGCACGACTTCCTAGGTTCGACTAATGATATACCACTTTTATTCTCACGAAAATTCCATCTTAAGGCAGTCAACATGTATAATCTTTTATGACAAACTCCTTCACATTTCTCGATTAAAAACTCGACGTATATTTCCTCGTCTTTCAACTACCAATTACTAAACCATTTCCAATTCAATTTCTATTTCATTCATCAACTTCATAATTATAACTTATATCATCTCATATCTCAGATGGAAATATCGTCAAATACAAACTCATTTATCAAATGATAACAATCATTAATATCAAATTGGTTTTCCTTATTCGACTTTTCTATCGACACTTAGACTCGTTTCTTCGTCTCTTATCAAAATTCCAACTTCTTTAGAATTCGTTCAAATTTTCCGATTATGATCATTAACTAACAAGATTAACATATATTCAAATCACAAACCTAAATCATTATCTAATCTCGACTTATCGACGATTCTTCGTTTCTTAATAAAATTTCAACGTTCTCCGATTTTGCTCAAGATTCACTAATACATAAATCACATACTCAAATTATTAACGAGTCTTAACTTATTGACGACTTTTCGTCTCTTACGATTTTTATTTTATTTTTAGAAAAAATCCAATAAATTATACAATCATCTATACGCTTACTACATACCATTTCTATCATCATATTATGCAAATCATATCATATACTACATCAAATCCTCCCTTCTTTCTCTCTTACACTTTGGTTCTTATTTTTAGAAAAATACCAATTAATTCATATGATCATCTATCAATGCATAGAACATGAATCCATTAATTAATTATCTAAATCGAACTAAACATCAAACCCCTAATTCCTATAATTTTCGGTAATAACAATTAATTAAGGGGGGTGATTTCCACATGATTTCTATCCATGAAATCCATTCATAAGCATACTATAACATGTATTGAACATAAAACATCATGCTTCTTCTTCCTATAAAAATCGGTCAAGACATAAACTTGAAGGAAAAAGAATTTGTTCGGTTCAATCCATAGAGGAAGCTCCTACCTTTTCGAATATACAATCGGAATTGAAATCGATCGACAAACGAACAAGTTACGAAGCTCAAAAGTTTGAAGAACTTGAAGAACTCTTCAATGGTGAGAGAGAGGGAGAGGGTGGCGGTTTGGAGGAGAAGGAAATGAGAGAAAAAATGGATGACAACTTGATATTTATAGCAAAAGTAAGGAGGCTTAACTATTCACTAATATCTAGATATTATTTATAAACTTAATTCTTTACCGAATCTAATACTGCAAACTAAAATGAACAATTACTTTATTAGACGGACACATTATTGATTAAAATGGATACGACCATTAGTTCCGAAATATTTTACTTAGTCGTAAAGGACAATTCGTTTTCCAAAATCCGATTAAAACTCGGGACTTCACAGTCCAAATTTCGCCCGGAAAAATAATAAAACTAATTTTTACTAACTTACTCGTATCGCAAAATAAGTGAATGTAAATTCTGACGGTTTTTCGATCTGAGTTTTCGAACGAAAATTTTATCGGACGCGAAAACCCTAATACAGTAGTCGTTCCACCGACTTCTGGAATTTATTTTCAGAAACGGATTTCACCGTCAATCTTAGAATTGAAATTCATTAACTTAGGCGTGCAAAGCCTTAATTTTTTAGAAAATTTTTATTTTTCGACGGAAAAGAAACGTCGGGTATTACAAACGAACATCGTTGTCGATTTTTCCAAACATTTTTATAAAATCTAACAAAATCATACTAAGTACATATCATCATGCTTATCCATAACATATAAACCATAACATCAATTGATAACATATAAAGTCTCATTTTCTCATTTCTTCTTTTACGAACTTACTTACTTTCTTCCATTTTTAAAGTTCTACTAATCCAATTCAAACCAAATTAGTTTCTATCATCTTTATACTTAACAAAGATCATATTAACATACTAACATCATTATAACTAATACTTAATCAATTCACGTCATTTTTTTATCGGTTCAAGAACTCGATTTCTCAAAGTTGTTAGTTAATTCTCAATTAATTCAACAACAAACCTAACACATGTACAATCACTAATATTCGATTAGTTTTCTCGTTCTATTTTTCTATCGACAATTACGTTCGATTCTTCGTCTCTTACAAAAAGTTCGACTTTCTTAGATTTCATTCAAACTTTCAAATTATCATCATTAACTACTTAGATTAACTAATATGCAATCCAAAAGCTTATATCATAATCAAAACTAATTCTATCAACGATTCTTCGCCTCCAACGATTTCGTTTTTATTTTTAGAAAAATCTAATTTAATTATATGATCAACTACATGCTTCCTACATCTTATATATCACATCACATCACCAATAACATAAGATTTACTTAATCAAAATCATACTTCTTTGTCTCTTACAAACTTGTTCTTATTTTTAGAAAATCCTCAAACAATTCATGCAATCATATCTCAATGCATGTAATCATAATCTACAAACCATACATCTAAATTCAAGCTCAAACCTTATCTAAATGAACGCAAAATTTTCGAACGAAACGAGAACATATATTTCGAAGATTACCAAATTAATTCTAACATGATTTATACTTGATTCAAACCATAGAAACTTAATCCTAAGCATAAATAATCATGTAATAAACTTAGAACATCAATCCTATACCTCCATAATTTTCGCCATTTTCAAAAAGATAAAGAGAATGATTTTTGTTTGGATAGAATGAAGCTAAAGCTCTCACCTTATCAAATATGCAATCGGAATTGACTTTAATCAAGAATTGAACAAGTCATGAGCTTCAAAGGCTTGAAGAAATGAAGAACAAACTTGAAGATGGTAAAGAATACTAAGAACAAGAGAGAGAAGAGAGAAACTAGGGGAGGTGGCGGTTTTGGGGAGAGAGAGAGAGAGAGAAGAAATGATGTAGAATTTATATAGTAGAAGAGAAAATCAAATTGTACACCTTCTCTCTACAAAAAATATCTATTTTCCAGATCTAATACTGTAAACAAGAAACGAACAATTACTTTATTAGACGGACACATTTTCGGCAAAAATGGATACGACCATTAGTTCCGAAATATTTTACTTAGTCAGAAAGGACGATTCGTTTCCCGAAAAAACTTCAAAAAGTCGAGACGTGACAGTACAATAATTTCACCCGGAAAATAAAAAATACTGACTTCTAGAAAAAGACTCGTATCGCAAAATAAGTGAATGTAAATGCAGACGCCATACTGATCTGAGGTCTTGAACGAAAATTTTATCAGGCGCGAAAGCCCTAAAACAGTAGTTGGTTGAACGACTTCTGCAACTTATTTTCAGAAACGGACTTCGCCGTTATTCTTATAACTGAATTTCTTTAACTTAGAAGTGCAAAGCCTTAATTTCTTAGAAAATTTTTATTTTTGCGACGGAAAAGAAATATCCAGGATATTACAATATTTTTTCGTTAGATAACAATGGTGATCAACCCACCGAACTTCTAACCACGTGTACACAGCCCATTGTTAGTGTGTTAGACCAACAAAGAACCCCGATCGGTATTGTAGAAACCTTAAACACATAGAGCGAACTAAAACAGTACTATAGATAACCATTTTTCTTTTTAAAATATCAGAATTGATTAATTCAAATATACTTTTAGAAATATATAACCCACCTGATAATGAAGAATGCGTCAAAAAACCTTAATTTGTATACGAACCATCTAACTACTTTCGAGAATACCAAATAAACTCTTTTGATTATATAAAAAAAATACACTCTATTTATTCATTACTTTTGAAATATAGGGGACGAAGAATGCAGCTTCAAGAGCTTATTATTTATAGGAGAAATAGTATATAGGGCCATAGGTATAGGGTTCGATAGTCATGACTCAATTCAAAGAAAATGAAGACACGTGAGAGACGAGTTGACCAATTGAAAATTAACAAACCAATTCATAACATATATACAAAATCACGTGTATGTATATATATCCATAATGTATTGTCTAGCTTTAATATATATATAATAATTTTAATTTTAATTAGTCATTAACAAATATAATAATCATAATACTTCATTAATAATATACTAATAATATATTTACTTTCTATTTGTATATCAAGTATACATATATTTTTATTATATATATATATATATATATTTTTTCTTGTGATATTAATAATAATATATGAATTAATTCAAATATATATATATATATATATATATATATATATATATAGATTCATATGTTTTTGTGAAAATAATTTTACTAAAAGAAAAATAGATTAGAAGCTCAATTTTGGAAAATATAATTTGTAGTTTAAAAGATTTTCTCGAAGTGCTACTTTCCTTATTAAACTTATTAGGAAATTTAGGGGTATTACATTCCTCCGCCCTTAAAAAAAATTCGTCCTCAAAATTTGACATGACTTATAGAGCTACCACGATGACCACAAAAACCTGGTCGGTGATCTCAAGGAGCTTCAACACGACAAAATGTAACATTTCCTCATACATTAAAAATATTTGTCCTTTAAAATGACAACTTTCTCTAGTCATGAAAAACTCATATAGATTCAACATAATAACGTTTCGTAAAATCTCTTTGATTCATTTGTAAAAAGCAATAATTTTTTTTTTTGCAACATAACATACTTGAAATATAGTCTATACTTTCAGAAGATAGATTTTCAAACGTAAAATACTTTTTACTTTTGTCGAGGGCAGTGTGACGGCAAGCTGAGAGGGTTTGCAGCACACACATACATACACACACATATAAATTTATAAATGCTAATCTTAGACCTAACACATAGATTGATGATCTCAGAGTCATTCCCAAAGATAACCTCGAATATGCCGTCCCATACCAACATATTTTCAGTATCACTCTCGTTCGGGTGTGCCTCAGTTCATTCCTGTCCCCTCCGCTTTCAAGTCTTATAGGATCCGCTCATTGTTCGTGCCTCTACACCGACGATCACTCCTTACTTCTGCCCCAGACATTACAGGCCCACCAGCTTCTACTGGTTCGTTCCCGAACCACACCGTATTGAGAGAGGTTTGGCTCTGATACCATTTTGTCACATCCCGGCTCCTATAAGCCGAGACGCGACAGAGGAAGGAGTAAAGAAACAGGAAAGAAAGAGGCTTAATTACTTTTAGCATACATAATAGTATATTCACAAATTTAATGAAGTGAGGAGACAAACCGCGCTAGACCCACTAAAATAAAATATGGGGTAAACCTGTGTCTAGCATAACAAAAGGAGTCAACCATCCACTTCACCAAATGGTGTTATCTTGAGGGAGTGGGAATTCGAGCGTCCAAGAAAAGCTGATCACAAGGTACTCTCCATGTAAAATAAATAACACACGGAGACATATTCAGAGTTGCACAATTAAAACAACATAGCAGAAGCACACAATAGCTACAACAACAACAACAACAACAACAACAACAACAACAACAACAACAACAACAACAACAATCCATGTCTCAGCCTCGCGTCTCATCACCTGTCTCCCAACCTGAAAACATTTTGAAAAGATTTTGGGTGTGAGTACTAGTGCACTCAGTGGGTAAGATTTTTGTAAATAATTTTTGATAAAAACAAAGCATTTGGTATATCCAAGTTTTACTCGTAAGCTTAGAAGATTTCAAAACATAAAGCCACTTCTAAGATACGTCAAACCTTTTTCATTTGCACGCCAACAGTGTCGTTCTAGTGTTATTCCTATCATTTCGTGGTACGGTTACATTTTCCATTTCAACCACAACACAAGATCCCGATCTTAACCTATTGGATCCAAAACATATTTTCTCATTAGAAAACAATGGTGATCGACCCACCGAACTTCTAACTACGTGTGCACAACCCATTGTTAGTGTGTTAGACAAACAAAGGATCCCGATCGGTATTATAAGAACCTTAAACACATGAGCGCACTAAAATAGTACCATTAATAACTATTTTTCTTTTTGAAATATCAGAATTTATTAACTCAAATATACTTTTGGAAATATATAACCCACCTAATAATGCAGAATGCGTCGAAAAACCTTAATTTGTATACGAACCATCTAACTACTTTCGAGAAGACTACCAAATAAACTGTTTTGATTATATAAAAAAAATACACTCTATTTATTCATTCCTTTTTAAATATAGGGGACGAAGAATGCAGCTTCAAGAGCTTAGTATTTATAGATCAATTTATTCATTCCTTTTTAAATATAGGGGACGAAGAATGCAGCTTCAAGAGCTTAGTATTTATAGATCGAGAAATAGTATATAAAGCCATAGGTATAGGGTTCGATAGTCATGACTATATTCAAAGAAAATGAAGACACGTGAGAGACAAGTTGGCCAATTAAAAATTAACAAACCAATTTATAACATAAATACAAAATCACATGTATGTATATATATCCATAATGTATTGTCTAGGTTTAATATATATAAAATAATTTAATTTTAATTAGTCATTAACAAATATAATAATCATAATACTTCATTAATAATATACTAATATTATATTTACTTTCTATTTGTATATCAAGTATACATATATTTTTATAATATATATATATATATATATAAAGTTTCATATGTTTTTTCGAAAATAATTTTACTAAAAGAAAAATAGATTAGAAGCTCGATTTTGGAAAATATAATTTGTAGTTCAAAAGATTTTTTCGAAGTGCTACTTTCCTTATTAAACTTATTAGGAAATTTAGGGGTATTACATCCCTCCGTCCTTAAAAAAAATTTCGTCCTTAAAAAAATTTGACATGAGTTATAGAGCTACCACGATGACCACAAAAACCTGGTCGGTGAGCTCAAGGAGCTTCAACACGACAAAATGTAACATTTCCTCACTCATTAAAAAAATTTGTCCTTGAAAATGACAACTTTCTCTAGTAATGAAAGACTCGTATAGATTCAACATGATAACGTTTCGTAAAATCTCTTTCATTCATTTGCAAAAAGCAATAATTTTCTTTTTTGCAACATAACATACTTGAAACATAGTCTATACTTTCAGAAGATAAATTTTCAAACGTAAAATACCTTTTTCTTTTGTCGAGGGCAGTGTGACGATGAGCTGAGAGGGTTTGCAGCACACACACACACATATAAATTTATAAATGCTAATCTTAGACCTACACATAGATTGATGATCTAAGAGTCATTTCCAAAGATAACCTCGAATATGCCGTCCCATACCAACATATTTTCGGTATCACTCTCGTTCGGGTGTGCCTCAGTTCATTCCTGTCCCCTCCTCTTTCAAGTCTTATAGGAGCCGCTCATTGTCCGTGCCTCTGCACCGGCGATCACTCTTTACTTCTGCCCCGGGCATTACAGGCCCACCAACTTTCACTGGTTTGTCCCCGAACCACGCCGTACTGAGAGAGGTTTGGCTCCGATACCATTTTGTCACATCCCGGCTCCCATAAGGCGAGACGCGATAGAGGGAGAGTAAAGAAACTGGAAAGAAAGGGGCTTAATTACTTTTTGCATACATAACAATTTATTCACAAATTTAATGAAGTGAGGAGACAAACCGCGCTACACCCATTAAAATAAAATATGGGGTAAACATGTGTCTAGCATAACAAAAGGAGTCGACCATCCACTTTACCAAATGGTGTTGTCATGAGGGAGTGGGAATTCGAGCGTCCAAGAAAAGCTGATCACAAGGCATTCTCCATAAATAATAAATAACACACAGAGACATATTTAGAGTTGCACAATTAAAACAACATAGCGGAAGCACACAATAGCTACAACAACAACAACAACAACAACAACAACCCTTGTCTCAGCCTCGCATCTCATCACCTGCCTCCTAACCTGAAAACATTTTGAAAAGATTTTGGGCGTGAGCACTAGTGCACTCAGTGGGTAAAATTTTTGTAAACAATTTTTGATAAAAACAAAGCATTTGGTATATCCAAATTTTACTTGTAAGCTTAGAAGGTTTCAAAACATAAAGTCACTTCTAAGATACGTCAAACCTTTTTCATTTGCGCGTCAACAATGCCGTTCTAGTGTTATTCATATCATTTCGTGGTACGGTTACATTTCCCGTTTCAACCACAACACAAGATCCCGATCTTAATCCATCGGATCCAAAACATATTTTCTCATTACAAAACGATGGTGATCAACCCACCGAACTTCTAACCACGTGTACACAGCCTATTATTAGTGTGTTAGACCAACAAAGGACCCCGATCGATATTATAGGAATCTTAAACACATAGAACGTATTAAAACAGTACCATGAATAACCATTTTTCTTTTTGAAATATCAAAATTTATTAACTCAAATATACTTTTGAAAATATATAATCCACCTGATAATCCAGAATGAGTCGGAAAACCTTAATTTGTATACGAACCATCTAATTACTTTCGAGAAGACTACTAAATAAACACTTTTAATTATATAAAAAAAAATACACTCTATTTATTCATTCCTTTTGAAATATAGGGGACGAAGAATGCAGCTTCAAGAGCTTAGTATTTATAGAAGAAATAGTATATAGGGCCACAGGTATAGGGTTCGATAGTCATGACTCTATTCAAAGAAAATGAAACACGTGAGAGACAAGTTGACCAATTGAAAAAATTAACAAACCAATTCATAACATATATACAAAATCACGTGTATGTATATATATCCATAATGTATTGTCTAGCTTTAATATATATATAATAATTTTAGTTTTAATTAGTCATTAACAAATATAATAATCATAATACTTCATTAATAATATACTAATAATATATTTACTTTCTATTTGTATATCAAGTATATATATATTTTTATAATATATATATATATATATATATATATATATATATATTCTTGTGATATTAATAATAATATATGGATTATTCAAATATATATATATATATATATATATAAATATATATAAAGATTAATATGTTTTTTCGAAAATAATTTACTAAAAGAAAAATAGATTAGAAGCTCGATTTCGAAAAATATAATTTGTAGTTCAAAAGATTTTCTCGAAGTGCTACTTTCCTTATTAAACTTATTAGTAAATTCAGGGGTATTACATCTTTCACTCACTCATACCTGAAGTGCATTAGGAAGGACGAAGCAGAATACACCATCAGGGAAGTGCACCAGGGGTGCTGGAAGTCATTCTGGATACCGGGATACGGTCAGAAAAATCATCATGGCTGGTTTTTACTGGCCTACCTTGGCGAGGGATGCTAATAATTATGTCCGAAAGTGTGCCATGTGTCAAAAGAATGCAAACGCCATACACGTGCTGGCGGAAAGAGTGGGAGGATTGTACGCCTTCTGCCCGTTTGACAAGTGGGGAATAGACATCATAAGTCCTTTTCCCAAAGTTGACAAAGAAAAAGGTATGTGATAGTGGCAGTGGATTACTTCAGCAAGTGGGCAGAAGCCGAACCGGTAACGACGATAACTACTGAAGCAGTCCTGAATTTTCTCTGGAAAAATATCGTATGCCGATTTAGGGTGCCAAGAATACTCGTTTTTTATGATGGGGCTCAGTTCAATGGACAAGATATGCAAGATTGGTGTGCAAGTTTGGGAATTATACAAAGGTTTGCAGCGGTTAGGCACCATGAAGCAAATGGTCAAGTAGAAGTAACAAATCGTACCATAGTGAGTGGAATTAAAGCACGCCTTGAAAGTCATGAAGGTGATTGGGTAGATGCGCTCGACTCGGTGCTGTGGTCATACCGAACGGGAGTCAAGATTGCCACGAGAGAATCCCCAAGCCAGCAAATATATGGAACTGCCCCGGTTACCCCAGTTGAAATTGGAGCAGGATCATGGCGAGTGCTGAATTACAATGAAGATGGCAATAATCAAAGCTGAAGAGAAGAATTGGACTTGCTCAAAGAAGTAAGGAGCATAGCAAAGATGAGGTCTGAATCTTATAAATAAGCAGTCAAAGTCCGGCACGATATCAGAATTTAAGAAATGAGATTTAAAGAAGGAGATCTGGTATTATGAAGAGCTGACGCCCTCCAACCAATCGGGAAATTGGAACTGGCATGGGAAGGGCCATATAGAGTGGTGAAAGTGTTGAGAGGGGGAGCTTATGAGTTAGTAGAGCCGGATGGAAAGAAACTGCCCAGACCTTGGAATATCAACAACTTAAAGAAATACTATGTTTAAACTTTTATCTATGACTTATCTAGCCTGCGGCAAGCATAGCTTTGTCCTCCTGTTTTAAATCGTAATGAGTTTTTATAATCAGCTTTTCTTTTTTGCTTCCATTATATTTGCAACTTTCAGTTGAAAAGTGTATGGTCGAGTATCGAATTTGTGATGAATGAAAAGTTTGCTTACGCCAGTTTTGAGGTCTGACGTTCAAGTAGTCAAATAAAATAACAAAAAACAGTATGAGAAATTTTCCACCCGTATAGTCAAGACAAACGAACAATACATCCGAAGAAGTTTAACATAATAAGAAGATACAAATGATTAATTGAACTGCTACTAAGAAGGGCTAAGACATAATTAGTCAATAAAAGTCGTCCGAAAATGCCCTTGCAGAACTTATAAATAAGGACTGCCTTGGCAGACCTTATTGATAGTAGCTCTCGGAGCAGCCCTGGCAGACCTAATCGATAATTGGCGCAGGGGACGTATGAGAGTTAGACACAATAAAGTGCAAACACCTCCAACCCAATCGATCGTCGAGGGGCATGAATCCATCCTTCTTGGTTTTTTCTTATTGCCAAGGCTGCCGTCCAAACCACGCCTGCTCGTGCCGATCAGAAAAAGTCTGCCATTAGTGGTGGTATTTTGCACCCTACCGGCAAGAACTGCCATCCGCAATCTGACGATACCCGAGCGTTGCTTTAAGGCCCCATGCTCGGAGCATGGCTCCAACTCCCGACCACCATAATGGTTATGCCAGGAGAAAATGCCAGCTCGAACACTTTGTGGGGAGAAGTTGACCTGAAGATGGTTATAATCGCGTAGGGAGAAACGTGATTCAAGACATACCTCCCATAAGACATTCTGATCCACCCCCCAGTCGGCAGTCAACAGACAACAAACTGGTAGGGTAAATTAAAAACTCAAGATGTGAGTTGCCAAACATCAATTTTCCATATTAGATGTCTGACTGTCACAAAGGTCGTTGTTTAGATGTCTGACTATAACAAAAAATATGCAAAAGAAAAGTCAGGAGGTTTCTTAGAAAGAGGGCGAAAAATGAACAATAGGATAAAAATGTAAGGCATTGCTGGAGGTCGGAAATGTGAAGGAACAATAAAAATTTTCTGAAGAAGAGAAAGAATGAATCGATAACACAATCAGCGGAATGAGGAACAAAAACAAAATTGCCATTTTTATAGGCGGAGAAAAGCGCCATGACATCTACCAGTGAGTAGTCAAGTGAAAAAAAACTGACATTGTCAGTTATCGCATTAAAAGCACTTTGACTAGGTACTCCATTTATGGATAGAAAAATCAAGGAAGCTTGGCGTGCAAAGGGGGTGTGGACCCACACGCAGATCAGGGGAAGTGTTGTCACATAAAAACTGAAATAATTTAAAATAATATATGAAATTAATGTTACAAAGATAACCCTGCCAGACCTAAAAGCACAGGTAGAGATTAAGCTCAGCTCAGAATTGACAAATTTAGATCTGAAAGTATTAAGTTCGGCCCTGAAATTTGTAAGTATTTGATGCTATATCGGACTTTAAACATTGAACGTTTCAAGGAAAGTTAAAATAAACAAATAAGTAATAAACCCAGGTCAATAAAACTTTGTTGCAGTCTAATATTACAGATATGCTCAAAAGGCCCCTCATAAACTAATCTAGCCCTGTACATGCACAGTACTTTCCTACTAAAATAAAACAAATAAAAGGTAGAAAAGTGAGAGAAGATAGCGTTGTGCCCTTTCCCATGGGAAGATGAGCAACTCAGTGCTGACCTGGATGGCGAGCAGTCCTAGTAACACCCAGCAGACCGAGCAGGCTAAGTATGCGTGTACACGCACTACCAAAAATCAAGGGAAAGAAGAGGTTTTAGTCTACTTAACCATTTAGATGTATGATTGTTACAAAAAGCACACCCCATGAGCAGGGGATTAAGGTTGAATTTAAAACTAGGAAAAGTGAAGGCAAAATAAGTAAGTTCAGATGCCATGGTTGAATAAAGGAACGGTGGACACCATCTTTTATAGAATCCCTACCAAGCATTAAAGACGGGTAGTTGGGAGAAGGGTAGTTGGCAATAATGCTGGGACAAAAAAAAATAGGTAAAAAAGAAAAATGATAATGCGACAATGCCCTTTCTATAGATCCGCAGAGTTGGAACTATTCTATAATAAAAGGAGGAGGTGGTAAAAGCCCCACCAAAAGCAGTAGAAGTATGCAGTAGTATACACAAAAACAACACAGAGACCAAAATAGATAAATAAGAAACAAAATATAGAGTAAGGAAAAGAAACCCAAAAGTTACAAAACAATCCCCATCTCGGAAGAGTAGACAATTCACATATGCAACAAAAAAGATTTATAGTGCAATAGGACCAAAATAGCAAAACAATGATAAATCCTATCCTAGGCTTTGGTGTTAGTCCTAGCAGCAGCAGTAGCATCAGTCCTTTTTTCCTTTTGAGTAGCAGTTTTGTCAGCACAAGGGGTTGGGCCAGAGGTATCACCTTTAGAACCGCCCTCCTGGCCGAGCACAGTAGAAGAGCTGGATGGCTTGCAAGAAAATGAGAGGAATGGTGCAGAGCTGGGCGTGAGATCTACTCGAGATTTGGAGCTGGATATAAACTCCAGCACTGCTGCGACCATTTTCTCTTTCCACCAAGGAAAACGCCTGGCCTCAGGATCATTAATGGCCTTTGAGCTCTGCAGGGGCCAATGAGCGGGAAACTTAGGCATTTGAGTGGTCATATTGGACCCAGCAGAAGAGGAGCCTGAGTGCGCTATTCCGTGATCATACCCCTGCTTAACCCCGGCAGGGAAGAAGTGCTTCATGTCTGGGTAGATATCCACGCAAAATTGAGCACTTGACTTGTAACTAGCAAGAATGCCATCACGAAGCTTTAGTAACAGCTCTTGCCCTTGAGTAGAAAGAAACAGATGCTAACAACAATCCCTGATGCCCGCAGTATACCCTTTCTTCTCGGCCAACGCCATTTTTCTTCTGCTATTTTCCTTTCCCTTTGCATCTGAGACTCCAAGTCTTTTACCTTAGTGTTAAGACTGCCGATGGTCATTTCTAGCCGGCCCTTCTCGGTAGAGTGAGCTTTGCAAGAGGATTGAAGCTCTGCAAAGTTTAGCTCCAACTCTTTCATGCGTTGTTCCAGTCCTCTTTTGGATTTCTCTAGCTACTCTCTGGATTTCTCCATCGCAGTCATCTTACTCTTCATATCCTCTAAAGCTGATACGATCCTCGCTAGAGTTACAGATGCCGGCGTGAATAGTATACACCCAAAACCAAATCTGAACCGAACCAGATAAAGATGGAATATCCCAAAATCTCTGAATCTAACCCATGAAATGAAATAGGCGAATGGAAATTCCTATCACCCAACGTGATATTAACGCATCAACTCAGGGACGATGAATGACACACAAACTGTGATGGTGATCCGTTTGATAATTTGATAAGATGGAATATCCCAAAACTTCCGGATCTATCTCGCGAAGTGAATTAGGCATACAAAAGTTTCCTAAAACTCAACAATAAGATGACACAGTAAGTCGGGGATGATGAATGACACACGAACGAGGGATGGTTGACTCGTCAATATGTCGATATGAACATCACGGTGGCATGCCGCCAATCCACTAGTTTGGTGAACAAACTGAAGGGGAGATAAAATCACAAAATATTATTTATCAAAATCATTATTTAATCCATGCCCTACTAGACCTATTTATAGGGGTGGAATACGATAGAGTCCTAATCTAGTAAGAAAACAAATCCTTGAACAATAAGGAAACAAATCCTAAACTAATAAGGAAACAAATCCTTGAACAATAAGGAAACAAATCCTAAACTAATAAGGAAACAAATCCTTAACCTAATAAAATATAAAACTACTAAAATAACTAAAACAAAGCCTTATGGTTAGCCTACAATAATAAAAAACGAAAATTAAAAATAAAAATAAATAAAAGTCTTCATTCCAACTTGGATTGCAACAGGAGCCCACCTTACTATCCACAGAATTAGCTCGCATCTGGAAAAGTCACCAATTGAGCCCTTTACATCAGGAGCCTTTGGATCTAGAAGGTCCAAGATGGCTATATTCATGGCTTGCACCATACACCACACTCCAACGCCCGCAACACGACTAGAGGTGAGGGGAACCCCTACATCTTTGCCCAGTATTGCGAGGGATTTCGCCTCTGCCGTTCCTCTGTTGGAATCAAGCCCAACGCATCGGGAAGGGGCTTGTACGGATCTCAGGAGCCCATTTTACACCTCCCGATGATCACCGCGCACGTCTCACTTTCTCTTACCCAAATCAAGCTAAGAACAACTAACTAGGCATGAAAGTAAAGAAGAAATGAAAATGAAACATAACTAAAGGTTTATTGAACTTGAACGATTACAAAACATGGCCGACACCAACGTCGTCGGAAAAGATGCAATGCGCTCTCCCAGAGGGAAGAGGGCTAAAAACGGAAACTAAAGGGTGTTGTTTCTCTGCAACTAACTATGGAGGAAATTCTAAGCTCTGAATAGAATTGAATTCCTCAAATGGTGAAGGAGATGGCAATTTCTACTCCAGCTGCCAAGTTGGTAGGTAGAGTTTTGACCATTTTCAAATCTGCGGAGACCTTTGTGACGTCCGACTTGTCCCCTGATAGTTGGCACGTCACTTTCAGTCTTTTGTCCTTTCTTCCTTCCCGTTGGTCGCCTTTGTGCTACCGTTGGCACGGAGTCTTCGTGGCTTTGCCGTCTATCGTCGTGATCACCATTAAGCTCTTTGGGACCTCCAGCGCCCTGCTGCATTCCTTCTTCTTTTCCTCTTCCTTCTTTGGTCAGCAATTCTTGTCTTGGCCTATTTTGCCTTAATTTCGTCCTCTTTATACCCAATTACCAATTTTTCCTGTCTTGCCACCCAATGTATTCTCCCAAACAGAAAAAGACACAAAACAAAGGAAAAAGACTCGATCTAAACCTAAACAAGACACCAAAAAGAGCACGAAAATAGGGCTCGTCACTTGTACCCTATAAAGGGACCTAGCCCCAAAAACGAGATACTTTGGAATGTTGGTTACATTTCCTCTCCCCAAGTTACCTTTTCAAGTTTTTGGGGGATGGCCCCCACCACCTCCCACCCCCTAAACTCGTCTCTGTAGGCAGTAGAGAATTAGGGTTACGAGTAAATAAGGAAAGTAAATTAGAGAATAATAAGAGAAATATTCTATAACACTTTCCCTCAAGCTGGAGCATACAACTTGCATCAACAGTCAAGGTTTGGTGAAGACATCCAAGTAAAGTTGTAGGATAGATAAAATCGATGATCGACAGGCAGAACCGCTAATCAGCAGACATAATCGAGCAAAATTTGCAGACAGACAGAACCGAGTAAATCGGTATCTGAGAGTAGAAAAGTAGTTCCAAGATTAGTTTAGGATCTCAACATTAATGAAGAGATTCTGAGGCCTAAAGGCATAAACCAGAAACCCTAGATAGGGTAGATGCGGTGGCTGCAGTGGAGAAGAACAGTAGTGGCGGCACAACAACAAAACAACATCATGCAGTAGTAGTTTGTAATAGTGGCGACGTGACGGCGAAGAGTGCAGCAACGACGAACAAAATCAAAGCAGCAATAGCAAAGAATAAAAACGGTAGTAAGATGCAGATTGAATAACTATATAGCACTTGAGGCTAGAGTCGATGATTGCCAATGTTGCCAAGCTTGGTATGCTTTGACGAGTGAATTAACAAGCCTTGTTTGCAATAGTAGTATGAATTTTACTAACTCAATGATAGCAAACACCGATGTAAGAACTGTACATACAATTACATGCACCAAGTTTGCACGATCCTCCCTTAGATTTTCCAATATTTGATTGATCAATCAATGATTTCCAAATCATTTCGGACTTCATATATATATTAATGACTTGAGTGAAATAGTTAATTGATGACTTTATAAATGAACAAATTTTTTTAATTAATGTTTATCAAACAAGAAAATTAAATAATACTAGACAAAATAGCAATATGTTGTGTGAAGATATATCTCATTTATTTCTTGTGATGAAGGAATTGAATGTTCTCTGAGCAAATCATATTCGTCGAAAAGTGAATAGAGGCCGCATGAATTGACTATCTTTAGCAAAAGAATCTTGATTCACTTATGTATGGCTATCATCTTAATATTGTTCATTTGAATTGAAGTTGGTTAATGAGAATTTAATTTTCCTCTTAAACATAAACTAAACAAAATAAGTTATTCTCGGTAGATGAGAGCATATTAATATTAATCAAAATTATATATTCCATCTAAATGGGAGAGGGCGGAGGGTAAAGAAAAATGCGAGACTCCAAATTCCCAAACCAAGAAAAATGAAGTCGGTTTTATAAAAGCATCACAATTCTCATTGGAGAGATATTTTGAAATAGCAATATTGACATTAAAACATAAAAAAATCACATCTGGTATATTTGATACAAATTTAGTCTTATTAATGTCAACTGTTCCAAATTAGGTACAATTGGAACGAATGATCTAATTAGTTTCAGATGTCCCAAATTATAACGTGGTACTATTGGGATGAATGATCTAATTAGTTCCATTTATGCCAAAATATTAGTACAATTGGAACTAATTAGATCATTTGTCTCATTAGTACCATATCACAAACCAAATTAGGAGTTTCTGATTTGCTGGTACTATCAACCATATCATAATATGGAGAAAATAAAACCTAAACACTGCACTCAAACAACTACCATTAAAGGAAAATTTGTATGCACTGACAGTGATGCCACCTTCTGGATCCCAGGAGGCCGCGACTCTATTCACAGCGACCGGAGCTACGCGGCAGCCATCTAAGGGTGATGGTGGATGTGAGGCGGTGGCGGTGACTCCTACTCCGGTGGTTGAGGACGAATCTGATGATGAATATGTTGAGTATCTCACCTTTCAGGAATGGAGTGACAAAAACCTTCAACGTTTCTTGGGATGTTAATGCTTCTAATAAGGTTTTTCAATCCTTATTTACTCATTTATATGGTGTTGGGGATTGGAATAAACATTAACATGCTCTGGTGATTTCTATGATGATAATGTGCTGCCTTGGGTTCATTTTCATGATGAAAACAGATACTACAACTTGATTTACATGATGCCTTTGTTGATTTATTTGATTTCTGAAGCATTGGTGATTTCTATGATGATGGTGTGCTGCCTTGGGTTAATTTTCATGATGAAAACACATACTACAACTTGATTTACATGCTGCCTTTGGTTAATTTTCATGATGTTTTGTGAATAATGAATTGTCTTATCATATCATGCTAGCACTAGGTTCATAAACACCTAGTTTAGGAGGTTGACATATGATTTATAAGTAGTCAATGATGCAAACAGCTCAAATAAACATTCATTAAAACTGCTGAGACTACAAACCTTCAAAAACCAGCTCCAACAAAGACAATTTACATTCCAAACATCAAATACCTACTTCTATGTTTGTCCTTGTAAACCTGCTGCCAAAAACTCCTTCTTTCTGATCCTACTCTTCTAAATTGACACCTTCAATGCCATTAATTAGTGTGTCAAGGTTGTAGGGATGCTTCTTCTTCACTCTCCTACAGATTTAGATATGCAATGATGTCTGTCACTAGCTGCTCATCCACCTGAAGACATTCTGACAGAATTCCCTGACTTCTAAGCCTACCTTTGCCAATGTGTGGAATCTCATAGTTGTTCCCTCCCTTCTTTTTGATGAATTCTGACGTGACCGTCGTTTAGCCGCGGTAAAATATAATTTGTATTTTCCTTACCAACTTCCTAGGATCAGCTAGTCGGTAAGTAAGGGTCGATCCCACGAGGAATTGATGCAATGTTCTCTTGAAAGTATCCTGTCACAATGTTGGTTTGGTCTATTTCTACCTACGTCTTGGGCAAAGTAAATAAAAGTAAAAACTGAAATAAAACAAGTAAATAATCAGTAATAAAAGGCAATCTGGATTTAGGTTCGATTCAATGTGAATAAGTGTAACTCGATCATAAGTGCATAGATATTCACTGCGTATGTGTGTCAACGGTTATAGACAAACCGCGTCGTAGTCCTACTGTCACGTGGTCATGCTTACTGCCACGACTTGCCCAGCTCGTCCTTACTTGTGAATCCTGTGTGGCATTCCCACCCTAGTCTTCCTAACTTGCCCAACTCACCCCCGAGCATTCCTCAAGGGGCATAGACTGGAACAAGCAGCTTTGGGCACTAGACGAACCCGTTCTGGCCTTATGAGATACGAGGATCCCGCTCCGACTTTTCACCAGCGTTAGCGTACTTCGTTTGGCTCTGTCCAAGTTCAACCTGAGATTTGCCGCCCTCAAGGAGCGTAAGGCAAACCTCTCCCGGTCCTTGTTGGTCTAAGCTACCTCCCTTTTAAGGAATCTGCCGCACTCCAATTGCCCATTATGTAGCATGGTCTCTTGGCACAACAAACTGCTTTGAAATCATTATCTAACGCCTCGGGAATACACATATATATAGTTATCTTGCCCAATTAGACCTCACGAGTTATAAAACACTTAAATCACATATCCTCTACCTAAACTCAGATCTATAGGTTTAGCTAGACATAAAGCAAATAATAATAACAAAAGAAATAAAAGAAAACATACTTGAATTAATACTTAATACGATAGTCTGCCCTGTAATATCCCGGCCTTTTCTCCCGTCGCTAAAATAAAAATTTGATAATTAACTAATGTTTTGCACGCCTAAGTTAAGGAATTTCAGTTTTAAGACTAATGGTGAAATCCGTTTCTGAGAATAAAATCCAGAAGTCGTTCAACCGACTACTGTATTAGGGTTTTCGCGTCCGATAAAATTTTCGTTCGAGAACTCAGATCGAAAAAGCGTCTGACTTTACATTCACTTATTTTGCGATATGAGTCTATTGGTAAAAGTCAGTTTTATTTATTTTTCATGGGCGAAATTTGGACTGTCACGTCTCGACTTTTCGATGGATTTCGGAAATTGAATCATGTTTTCCGACTAAGTAAATTATTTCCAATCTATTGGTCGAATTAGTTTTCGCCGGAAATGTAACCGTTTAAGGAATTAATTAATCGATTTTAGTATGCAGTATTAGACTCGTAAATGAGATATTTTGGATTAAAAATCCACCTCTTAACCGCCTCTCTCTCTCTCTCTCTCTCTCTCTCTTGATAATATCCTAAAGTTGTCAAATAACACACAACTCTCTCATCTCTCTCTCACCAAAACCGCCTCCCCCCCCTCCCCCTAGTTTTCTCTCTTCTCTTTCTTGTTCTTCACATCTTCAAGTCATCTTCAAGTTGTTCTTCATTTCTTCAAGCACTTAGAAGCTCATAATTCTCTCGATTCTCGATTAAAGTCAATTCCGATTGCATATTCGTAAAGTTGAGAGCTTCCTCTTTAATTCCAACCGAACAAAAATCATATTCTTTAATTCTTGAAAATTTCGAAAACTTTAAGAGGTAGAGGATTGATGTTCTAAGTTTATTACATGATTATTTATGCTTAGGATTAAGTTTCTATGGTTTGAATCGAGTATAAATCATGTTGGAATTAATTGGGTAATTTTCGAAAATTTCATAAGTTAGTTGATGAAGATTTAGCTTGAATTTAGACATATGGTTTGTAGAATATGTTTGTATGCAATGAATGATGATTGCATGAATTGTTTGAGGATTTTCTAAAAATAAAAACAATTTTGTAAGAGAAGAAGAAGTAGGATTTTGATTGAGTGATTGTTATGTTTTTGATGATGTGTTATGATATATGAAAATTAGGAAGCATGAGGTTCAACATATAATTAAATTAGATTTTTCTAAAAATAAAAATGAAATCGTTGGAGGCGAAGAATCGTCGATAAAATTAGATTTGATTATGATATAAGCTTTTGGATTACATATTAGTTAATTTAAGTAGTTAGTGATGATAATTGGAAAGTGTGAATGAAATCTAAGAACGTCGAACTTTTTGTAAGAGACGAAGAATCGAACGTAAATGTCGATAGAAAAATAGAACGAGAAAACTAATCGAATATTAGTGATTGTACATGTGTTAGGTTTGCTGTTGAATTAATTGAAAATTAACTAACAAACTTTGAAAAATCGAGTTCTTGAACCGATAAAAATAACGTGAATTGATTAAGTATTAGTTATAATGATGTTAGTATGTTAATATGATCTTTGTTAAGTATAAAGATGATAGAAACTAATTTGGTTTGAATTGGATTAGTAGAACTTCAAAAATTAAGGAAAGTAAGTAAGTGTAGAAACAAAAAAACGAGAAAATAAGGGTTTGTATGTTTCCGATTGATGATATGATTGATGTATTGATGATTAGCATGATTATATGTACTTGGTATGAATTTCTTAGATTTTATAAAAATATTTGGAAAAATCGACAACGGCGTTCGTTGCTCGATAAAAGTGACGTGTGTGTTAGAAATTAATGAATGTTGATTGATTGAAGTATGATGTTAGTTAAGGAACATTTGTATAATTGATGACCATAGCATGAGATGATTGAATTAGAAGTTAAGGAAATTTTTGTGACTTGAAATTGAAAAGAAATTGTTAAGTATGATGTTAAATGAAAAGACGAGAATTGCTCGTCGTATTTTTAATTGAAGAACGTGAAAGTGTTCACGTTAAATGATTGTGTGACTTGACTGCAAATTGATGGAAATTTTGTGCACATAAAGGTTGTATAGCATTGATTGAACCTAGGGAAACGTGCGTCGAGTTTTTAAACATCTAGGGTTTCACGGACAGTTTTGCCACCCTTCATGGAAACAGCCATAACTCTTTGCTCGTTTAATGAAATCGAGATCCGTAAATTGGACAGTAAAGTAGACTTCCGTGTCTTTCTTTTGACATAAGGAACATCCCCTGTTTTGAAATACTCTGTTCTGTAGAGGCTCCTAATCTACTGCCTTGTGCAGAAAATTTCTAAAACTCATTTTCTTAAGTTGAATTCTTTTCAACTTAATTCTTTAAGAACTTTTAAGTCGTTAAGAGTTATCGACTTCCGTCTTTAACTAAATTTAAAATGTCGAGTAAGGAATCGAGTTAGTTCTAAACGAGATATGTCCGAATCTCGTTTCTTTTAAACCAAAAGAGATTAGTTAAAGTGCAAACGCCTAAAAAACTTAACCGAATTCGATTTGCTTTTTCTTTAATCGTCTCGACCAATTTACTAAAGCATGTTTGTTGCGATAGAAGGAGGAAGTCGCAATTAGAAGAAAGGACGGAAGACCGAAGACAGAAGTTTGTTCTGTAACCGGTTAAGGTGGGCTTTTCTATATAACAAAACATAGTGAGCGTTGCTCAAAATGTTTACTTATTGCTTTATAAGTGTGTTTTCTAAATGATTATCAGTGCATAAAAAATTTTATTTTTGTGAGTTCTTTTGTGCCATTCTGAGTTGGTTCGCCAACTAATCGATCGGATTCTGAGTTAACCGAAAGGGTTTTCCAGAGTTAGTGTACACGGTAGCCGTTGTGTGTGGTACTCTGTTGAGGGGTAGCCAGCCACGGTGAGGAATGTGCACGGGAGAAGTTAATTCTCCCCCGACGTTGAAACAGAAGTTGGGCAAGTTGAACGTAACAACAGTAAAATGCTTGATCAAGCTATGTTTATGAAAAGAAAATGTTTAGTAAGCACGGGCCTTTGAAAGGAAAACCCCGTTGTGTTACTTTGAGAATGCCTGATTAATCTAAAAGCCTATGATATGTTTTCGGCATCGTGCCCACTAAGTGCTTTTCTACTTAGCCCTGCATGTATTTATAAATGTGCAGGTTGAGGGACAGAGACGGCGGAAGTTGAGTAGAGGTCATACTTTAGAAAGAAGAATAGTGTAAATAAATTCTACGTTTTTTCGCTGCAAACTACTTCACTTTTTGTTGTATAACTTTTCGGTTTAAGTTTCATAGTTTAAACCCAGTCTACTCTGAAAACAAATTCGACGAGCGATCTTTTGAGATCGACTCTCTTTTGTTAATGGAATCAGTTCATAGATATCATCTTGTTTATTATTATTGGTTAATGCATTTATTCAGTTATTATTCTCCACCCCCCCCCCCCCATTCTTCCCCGCTTCTTTAATCCAACCCCTAGTCGCACCCCGGCTTTGCCGTCCCTCGGGATTTTGGGATGTGACAGAGTGGTATCAGAGCAATCATTTTCTGCTCTGCATCCAAAATTCTTTCAAGTTAGTCCGACAGAGCATTTGTTTATGCTCTGCACCCGAGTCTTCTTTTAAGTAAAGTTTAGTTCGTATCACTAAACTTAAGAACGTAGTCAACAACTCAACTTCCCACTACGTCGACTCAACCGAAGAAGAAAAGTTTTGGAAGTGTTGTTTCTTTTTACAGAAAGTTTATGAATAAGTATGCAAGCATGTTATGAACAATTATGCCAACTATAAATTGATTGAAGTACAACTGTTATACTTTGTGATATTATGTGAAATTATTTAAGTTATAATTTCTTTTTGATTGAGAAGTATGTTAGCATGAGAACCTAAACTATTACTCTAAGAATTTTCCCGATTCCTTGAGAACATAGAACTAATAAGAAGTATTGGTTCCAAAATTATGCGAGAGGTGATCATGAAACAAGAAGAACCAAACCTATTATAGACGAATGTCACATACGTATAAGTGACATGAACAAAGTCTCTTTGGAGTCAACTTTGTTTTAATAATTAAGAACCGTTAAGTTAAAAGTTGGAAAAAAAATCTCGGAATTTTTTTTTATTTATTTATTAAGTGTTTGAGTGCAATTTCTTAAAATTGCTAGATGCTTAAGATAAGTTGTTATTAAGTGGTTAAAGATATTGCAAATTGGATAATGGAATATTCTATTTGTAATTTAAGAATTCCTTAAGATGTGTTATTATCCTACCAGTTACTGATCTGTGTTCTCTTAAAAACTTTGTAGGATGGTTTCGAGACGCATCACGGCTCGGAAGAGCAGACCCCTGAGACAGCGTACCATGGTAGATGAGATCTTGGATGAGTACTATGACTACGAGGTAGACCCGAACCACGACATAGGACAGATAGTCAGCGACTTTGCTGCATGTTACCACGCAGCTCGGCACTTCGTTACGGAGCGTCACGCTATAGCAGATTTGATCGAACAGCTGCCCGACGAGTTGCGTGGATGGGCACACTTGGAAATTCTTTGCCAGATAGTCCGATGGAGACCGATGCCCGAATGCCTCGTTACTTTAGTTTAGTATAGTCTAGTTTGTTTTTGCCGCCAACGTACGCTACTACGATGTCGCCTGGTACTTTCTTACACTGGTCGGTGATGCCATCGAGCCGACAGGTGACTTTTCAGGATTCGGTCTAGCTGTACACGAGCGTTTCTTTGAGAGTAGGTACATGGTGTCTGTTCCTGTTCACGAGCACCACCCCTACATCCACATTCCAGCTACTCATGAGCCAGAGCCTTTTGTCATGGATCCAGAGTTAGCAACAATGTTAGAGTTGCCACAGGTTCTTGCACCCGTCGAGGAGTTGTTTCCAGGAGCAGGGTACCTAGAGATTGACGTAGAGCTTGTTGCGATGTTAGAGTTACCATCCCCACTTACACCACTCGAGGAGGTTCCTGCAGAGACAGCTTTACTTCTTGGGGATGAAGGTTCGACCTCTGACCTACCCCAGTCTTGGATGAGGATCCGAGGACAGTTTGAGGCAGGACCATCCAGGGTCCGTTCTGCAGAGGCATACGTGCCTAGTCCACCCCCCGAGCACCTGCTTCCCCCGAAGAAGCGGACTGTAGTGACCAGTTTTGACGACTTGGTCCCACTCTTAGAGAGGACCATTTTGGAGGTGCCTCCGCCACCACCTCTAGTACTTGTGGACGGCACCACGATTAGGGTTGACGAGGCGCTTCAGCTAGTCTTTGGTACAGACTCGGAGGAGGATCCAGAGGAGGACCCGGAGGAGAATTTGATGGAGGAGGACCCTGAGGAGGACCCAGAGGAGGGGGACTCTGAGGAGTTTCCGGCCGTAGAGGGCAGCACAGACTCGACTGCAGCCTTTTGAGCAGAGAGTCTTAGACGTATAGTAGTTTTCTTTAGAAATGTCTTGTACATTGTTCGGATCAGTAGACTTCTTTTTGAAGTGCTCTAAGCGGATACGAAATTTTACGAATCGTTTCAGTTCTACTACTTCCAGTAGGTACAGAAATGCAATATGTTAGTGCATCCTATACATAGATAGGCAGTTAGCCTAGCTTAGACTAGTTGTAGTCTAGCTTTTTAGTATAAGTCCTCGTTGGAGGCAAAAATCAGTACTCTTTTTGACGCGTATATATGTATATATAACCTCGTGAGTGGACTTTGATCCAGTGAACATTTGTTCTTACCATGTTTAGTTGGTTGCTCTTATTTAACTCGTGAAGTTAAAAGTTTCATAGAAATAGTGTGGATGATATTATCTATTTCTCTCCGTAAACTTGTTTAAAATTGGAAGAATCTTACTAAGTGGGTAATTTTTTTTTTTTTGAAAAAGCAAAGGTGCTAATAAGAATTCTTGTTGTCTATAGTTTCAAAATGCCACCGAGAGTAGTAAACAATAGAAGAGGACCTGGTAGGCCTAGGGGACCAGGTAGACGTCAAGCACGAGGTGAAAGGGAAGAGGAACAAGAACGTCATGAAACCCCTCCACCTTCACCACCACCATCTCCACCACCACCCTGTCGTGATATTGAGGATCTATTCCTCAAAACAAAACTCACCCGTTTTTAATGGATTTGGTAATCCAAGCGATGCTCAGGTGCGATCTGTTGAGAGAATCTTTAAACTCCTTAGATGTTCTAATGAGGAGCGTCTTTTGTGTGTCGCATTTCAACTCTCCGGACCAGCTGACTACTGGTGGGAGGCTAGACAGAAGGTCATACCAGTGGAGCACTTGGCTCATTTTACTTGGGACGAATTTAAGGAGGCATTGTACGATGAATACTTGCCTAAGACTTATAGAGCGCAGAAAGAGGCTGAGATCTACAATTTGAAGCAAGGAAAAATGACAGCCATGGAATATGATGCAAAGTTCTGTGAGTTATCAAGATATGCGCCTGAGCAGGTAGATACCGAGAAAAAGATCGCAAAGAAGTTTTGTGGGGGACTTAAGCACGAGCTAGGTGTAGCACTAGCCAGTCACGGAGGACTGAGCTACACGGAGATACTAGGGCGAGCCCTAGAAATGGAGGCAGTAGTGCCTGATGAAAAGAAAGTCGTAACACCCACACCAGCCCCAACCCAGACTCAGAATCGAGGCCATTTCGGCAACAACAATAATAGTAACTATCAGGGAAAACGGAAATGGAAAGGAGGAAACAACAGTGGCTACTATCAGCACTACAGCAATCAGGGGAACCAGAGTGGTAATCAGCGAGGCTATCAGCAGCCTAACCAGAATAACAACTATGGCAAGAAGCCATGGCAAGGGAACAATCAGTCAGGACAGAATATACAAGGGAATAATCAAGCAGGACCGTGGAAAGGAAACAACCAGCAGGGCCAGTCACAGGGGCAGCAAAGGAACAACAACCAAGGAAGGATCACCGTTCCTGCCTGTCCTAAGTGTAATAGGGTACACTCCGGTGTCTGTCAAGCGAACTCTGGTGTTTGCTTCAACTGTGGACAGAAGGGGTATTTTAAGAAGGATTGCCCGAAACCGTTGCGAGCGGTAGGGCAGAACCAGTATGGTCAGCCCCAACCTTTGAGGGCAATTCAGGCACAGCCGCAGCAGCAGTATCAACAACATGCCTAACAGCAACAGAATGCCAGGGCATTCACGATCAAGCAGAATGCACAGAATAAGGGCAAGAGAAACCTGACAGGTATGGGTAAACTTCATAATACCCCTATAAAGATATTGTTTGATACTGGCGCATCACATTCTTTTATTGCTGGCTCATGTGCGGATAACTTAGATATCAGACCTGTCCGAGCTAATCACGTTATGAGAGTAGTTACACCCTCGGGAGAGATCACAACTTCTATGCATGTTTGCTCTAACCTAGAATTAGAAATTAGAACTCTTAAGGTTAAAGCGAACAACTTGAATGTTATGATAATGTGGGATGTAGATATAATCTTAGGAATGGACTGGTTTTCTGAGAATTATGCCACAATTCTCTGCAACGAGAGAAAAATTTCTTTCCAACCCAAGGAAAAGAGCTGACAGAATTCCATGGGATTTCGATGGGCAAGAGGATACCGATAATATCTGCTCTACAAGCCAAGAAGTTGATAAAGAAGAAGAATTGCAAAGCTTATCTTGTGTACCAAAGTCGAGAGCCGGGAGCCGAAAAGACCATACAAGACGTGAAAATTGTTAATGAATATGAAGAGGTCTTTCCAGAAGTGTTACCAGGTTTTCCACCAGACCGTCACGTAGATTTCACAATCGACTTAGAGCCAGGATCGGCCCCCATATAGAAAGCCCCATATAGGATGGCGCCGAAGGAGTTAGAAGAGCTTAAAATCTAACTGCAAGAATTGCTAGATCTTGGTTTCATTAGACATAGCGTTTCACCATGGGGAGCACCTGTTTTGTTCGTCAGGAAAAAGGATGGTTCTACGAGAATGTGCATAGACTATCGCGAACTGAATAAGATCACCCTTAAGAATAAATATCCTTTACCTAGGATAGAAGACCTTTTTAATCAGCTTAAGAGCGCAGGTGTATTTTCAAAAATAGACTTAAGATCCGGATATCACCAATTGAAAATCAAACCCGAAGATATACCTAAGATCGCTTTCCGAACCAGATATGGCCATTACGAATTCCTAGTTATGCTATTTGGTTTGATTAACGCCCCCGCAGTATTCATGGATCTCATGAATAGAATTTTTCACCCGTACTTAGACAAATTTTTCTTAGTATTCATCGACGACATTCTCATTTACTCCAAAAATGAGAAGGAGCACGAAGAACACTTGCGAATAGTGTTAGAAACACTTATAGCTGAGAAACTTTATGCCAAATTCAGTAAGTGCGAGTTTTGGCTGAAAGAAGTGATGTTTCTTGGACACATAGTATCAACAGAAGGCATCAAAGTAGACCCTGCCAAGATAGAGGCAGTGCGCAATTGGAAATCGCCAACAAATCCTAACGAAATTAGGAGTTTCTGAGGTTTAGCTGGCTATTATAGAAGATTCATCGAGGGATTTTCTACAATTGCTAGACCTATGACGCAACTACTACGGAAGGAAAATAAGTACAAATGGACTGACGAGTGCGAGACGAGTTTTCAGACACTCAAGGAAAAGTTAACCACAGCACCAGTGTTAGCTCTTCCAGAAGCAAATAAGGAATACGTAGTTTATACAGATGCTTCAAAGAACGGATTAGGGTGCATATTGATGCAAGAAGGAAAGGTGATAGCTTATGCTTCACGACAACTTCGACCCCATGAAGTTGATTATCCAACCCACGATTTAGAACTAGCAGCCGTTGTGCATGCGTTGAAAATTTGGAGACATCATCTCTATGGTGTAAGGGTTGAGATTTTTACGGATCACAAGAGTTTGAAGTACTTTTTCGAGCAAAAGGAATTGAATATAAGGCAAAGAAGATGGCTCGAATTAGTCAAGGATTATGATTGTGGTATCAATTATCATCCAGGAAAAGCAAACGTAGTAGCTGACGCATTGAGTCGCAAGACTCCAACCAAATTAGGGTGTCTCTTTATCGAGGAAGAAACACTTGTACAAGAATTTGAGAAGATGAATTTAGAATTGCTCGATACACCTAAGACAATAACTAGCCGAATAGCAGCACTAGTAGCTACACTTGACTTACGAGAGAGAATCATAAGTGCTCAGAGAAAGGACGAGATGATCGAAAAGCTACGACTAAGAATAAGAACGGATAAACCGGACGGTTATTCCGAAGCACCAGATAATGCGATCGTATTCGAAGATAGACTTTGTATCCATGATGACGACGAATTGAAAAATGATATCATGAGTGAGGCTCACGATACGCCATATACAACACACCCAGGGAGTACGAAGATGTATCAAGATTTAAGAAGGAATTTCTAGTGGAACGAATTGAAATAAGATGTTGCCTCGTTTGTAGAACGATGTTTGACTTGTCAACAAGTAAAAGCTTTACACCAACGACCACAAGGGATGTTGCAGCCATTAAGTATTCCAACGTGGAAGTGGGAGGATATAGCCATGGATTTTGTGACAGGTTTGCCCAAGTCTAGAAGAGGAAATACTGCCATCTGGGTAGTTATCGATAGGCTCACAAAATCAGCTCACTTTTTACCAATTCCAATTACCTATGGATCAGAGAAATTAGCACAGTTGTATGTTCGTGATATTGTACGTCTGCATAGAATACCAAAGTCAATAACGTCCAATAGAGATGCCAAATTCACTTCAAGGTTTTGGATCACTATGCAGAAGGAGCTAGGTACTAGACTTAATTTTAGTACCTCTTTTTTCACCCCCAAACGGATGGACAATCCGAGATAAAAATTCAAATCCTCGTCGATATGTTGAGAACGGTAGTATTAGATCGAAGTGCGAATTGGGAAAATATCTTACCATTGGTCGAATTTGCTTACAACAACAGTTATCAAGAAACAATAGGAATGACGCTTTACGAGGCACTGTATGGAAGGAAATGTAGGTCACTACTTTATTGGGATGAAGTGGGTGAAAGGAAAAATCTAGGACCAGATTCAGTCGGTGAAATGATCGAGATCATTCGACAGATTCGAGTCAGAATGAAAGAAGCCCAGAGCCAACAAAAGTCTTACGCCGATGTTCGCCGAACAGATCTTAACTTTGAAATTAGGGATAAGGTTTTCCTAAAGATTTCTCCATCCAAGGGAATCATTAGATTTGGTATCAAGGGTAAACTCAGACCAAGGTTTATAGGACCTTACGAGATTCTGGAAAAATTAGGACCTGTTGCTTATAGATTGGCATTATCACCAAGTCTAGGAAGTGTCCATAATATTTTTCACGTATCTCAATTGTGAAAGTACGTTGTCGACCCTAAACACGTAATTAACCAGCAAGACGTTGTTCTTGAATCTGACTTAAGTTATGAAGAAAAACCACTATCGATCTTGGATCTAAAAGTACAAGAATTAAGAAATAAGTCGATACCTTTGGTCAAAGTATTGTGGAATCACCACGGGCAGGAAGAAGCCACGTGGAAACTCGAAGAAAAGATGAAGGAGAAATACCCTTACCTTTTCGAAGAAGGTATGCAAATTTTGGGACGAAATTTTTTGTTAGAGGGGTAGGATGTAATATCCCGGCCTTTTTTCCCGTCGCTAAAATAAAAATTTGATAATTATTAAGGCTTTGCACGCCTAAGTTAAGGAACTTCAGTTTTAAGACTAACGGTGAAATCCGTTTATGAGAATAAAATCCAGAAGTCGTTCAACCGACTACTGTATTAGGGTTTTTGCATCTGATAAAATTTTCGTTCGAGAACTCAGATCGAAAAAGCGTCTGACTTTACATTCACTTATTTTGCGATACGAGTCTATTGGTAAAAGTTAGTTTTATTTATTTTTCATGGGCGAAATTTAGACTGTCACGTCTCGACTTTTCGATGGATTTCGGAAATTGAATCATGCTTTTCGACTAAGTAAATTATTTCCAATCTATTGGTCGAATTAGTTTTCGCCGGAAATATAACCGTCTAAGGAATTAATTAATCGATTTTAGTATGCAGTATTAGACCCGTAAATGAGATATTTTGAATTAAAAATCCACCTCTTAACCGCCTCCCCCTCCCCCCCTAGTTTTCTCTCTTCTTTCTCTTGTTCTTCACATCTTCAAGTCATCTTCAAGTTGTTCTTCATTTCTTCAAGCACTTAGAAGCTCATAATTCTCTCGATTCTCGATTAAAGTCAATTCCGATTGCATATTCGTAAAGGTGAGAGCTTCCTCTTTAATTCCAACTGAACAAAAATCCTATTCTTTAATTCTTGAAAATTTTGAAAACTTTAAGAGGTAGAGGATTGATGTTCTAAGTTTATTACATGATTATTTATGCTTAGGATTAAGTTTCTATGGTTTGAATCGAGTATAAATCATGTTGGAATTAATTGGGTAATTTTCAAAAATTTCATAAGTTAGTTGATGAAGATTTAGCTTGAATTTAGACATATGTTTTGTAGAATATGTTTGTATGCAATGAATGATGGTTGCATGAATTGTTTGAGGAATTTCTAAAAATAAAAATAATTTTGTAAGAGAAGAAGAAGTAATTGTATCTTGCAAGAAACTAAATTGTACGAGAGAAAGATTTAAAGATTGTTGTTTGAGACTGCATGCATGAACATATATATAGAGTACAAGGATCATGGGCTTAAAACCCTAAAAACCCACGCCAGCTGGCAACTGCCTTCCTTAGCCGAGCAGGATCATGATAGATTTTGTTTCCTTATCGGAAACAATCCATCCTTATCCTCTTGTCTCCTAATCCGAGTAGGACTTGTTAGTATGTTAATATGATCTTTGTTAAGTATAAATATGATAGAAACTAATTCAGTTTGAATTGGATTAGTAGAACTTCAAAAATTAAGGAAAGTAAGTAAGTGTAGAAACAAAGAAACGAGAAAACGAGGGTTTGTATGTTTCCGATTGATGATATGGTTGATATATTGATGATAAGCATGATTATATGTACTTGGTATGAATTTCTTAGATTTTATAAAAATGTTTGGAAAAATCGACAAGCGTTGCTCGATAAAAGTGACGTGTGTGTTAGAAATTAATGAATGTTGATTGATTGAAGTATGATGTTAGTTAAGGAACATTTGTATAGTTGATGATCATAGCATGAGATGATTGAATTAGAAGTTAAGGAAATTTTTGTGACTTGAAATTGAAAAGAAATTGTTAAGTATGATGTTAAATGAAAAGACGAGAATTGCTCGTCGTATTTTTAATCGAAGAACGTGAAAGTGTTCACGTTAAATGATTGTGTGACTTGACTGCAAATTGATGGAAATTTCGTGCACATAAAGGTTGTATAGCATTGATCGAACCTAGGGAAACGTGCGTCGAGTTTTTAAACATCTAGGGTTTCACGGACAGTTTTGCCACCCTTCACGGAAACGGCCATAACTCTTTGCTCGTTTAACGAAATCGAGATCCGTAAATTGGAAAGTAAAGTAGACTTCCGTGTCTTTCTTTTGACATAACGAACATCCCCTGTTTCGAAATACTCTGTTCTGTAGAGGCTCCTAATCTACTGCCTTGTGCAGAAAATTTCTAAAACTCATTTTCTTAAGTTGAATTCTTTTCAACTTAATTCTTTAAGAACTTTTAAGTCGTTAAGAGTTATCGACTTCCGTATTTAACTAAATTTAAAATGTCAAGTAAGGAATCGAGTTAGTTATAAACGAGATGTGTCCGAATCTCGTTTCTTTTAAACCAAAAGAGATTAGTTAAAGTGCAAATGCCTAAAAAACTTAACCGAATTCGATTGCTTTTTCTTTAATCGTCTTGACCGATTTACTAAAGCATGTTTGTTGCTATAGAAGGAGGAAGTCGCAATTAGAGAAAAGGACGAAAGACCGAAGACAGAAGTTTGTTCTGTAACTGGTTAAGGTGGACTTTTCTATATAACAAAATAAAGTGAGCGTTGCTCAAAATATTTACTTATTACTTTATAAGTGTGTTTTCTAAATGATTATTAGTGCATAAAAAAAATGTTTTTGTGAGTTCTTTTGTGGCATTCTGAGTTGGTTCGCCAACTAATCGATCGTATTCTGAGTTAACCGAAATGGTTTTCCAGAGTTAGTGTACACGGTAGCCATTATGTGTTGTACTCTGTTGAGGGGTAGCTAGCCACGCTGAGGAATGTGCGCGGGAGAAGTTAACTCTCCCCCGGCGTTGAAACAGAAGTTGGGCAAGTTGAACGTAACAACAGTAAAATGCTTGATCAAGCTATGTTTATGAATAGAAAATGTTTAGTAAGCACGGGCCTTTGAAAGGAAAACCCCGTTGTGTTACTTTGAGAATGCCTAATTAATCTAAAAGCCTATGATATGTTTTCGGCATCATGCCCACTAAGTGCTTTTGTACTTAGCTCTGCATGTATTTATAAATGTGTAGGTTGAGGGACGGAGACGGCGGAAGTTGAGTAGAGGTCGTACTTTAGAAAGAAGAATAGTGTAAATAAATTCTACGTTTTTCCGCTGCAAACTACTTCACTTGTTGTTGTATAACTTTTCAGTTTAAGTTTCGTATTTTAAACCCAGTCTACTCTAAAAACAACTTCGACGAGCGATCCTTCGAGATCGACTCTCTTTTGTTAATGGAATCAGTTCATAGATATCATTTTGTTTATTATTATTGGTTAATGCATCTATTCAGTTATTCCCCCCCCCCCCCCTCCCTCCCCTTTCTTCCCTGCTTCTTTAATCCAATCCCTAGTCGCACCCCGGCTTTGCCGTCCTTCGGGATTTGGGGCTGTGACAGAGCCCAAACTGGGACTTAACAGCGTAAAAGTAATTGTATTTTGCAAGAAACTAAATTGTACGAGAGAAAGATTTAAAGATTGTTGTTTGAGACTGCATGCATGAACATATATATAGAGTACAAGGATCATGGGCTTAAAACCCTAAAAACCCACGCCAGCTGGCAACTGCCTTCCTTAGCCGAGCAGGATCAGGATAGATTTTGTTTCCTTATCGGAAATAATCCATCCTTATCCTCTTGTCTCCTAATCCGAGTAGGACTTGTTTTCTTGATTGCTTCTCCTCCAAGGCATAAACTCCTTCCTTGTTGGTCCTCCGGATGATGTCATTCCAGCTGCAACGTCTAGAACCTTCGTACTCTTCCTTCCTTCTGCTTCTCCTTCGCCTTGCCCAAAGTCCTCATGCCATCTTGACCTGTTTGGAATGACTGCGCGTGGTCTAAATTGGTCATGCCGACTAGTACGGAGCAGCTTCTCTGTGTTTGGACTTCCGCCCTCGGTATCTCTAGCTGCGAGCAGAGCTCCTTGACCATTGCATCGTATTGGTGTGCTCACTTTCACACGCAAATTCACTCAAAATGCCCAAGTTCATGTCCTTCCGTGTCTACTACCAAATGTGTCCTTCCAGACACTAAAACAGACTAAAAAGACACAAAACTAGACTCGATCTACACCTAAAAACACATGATGAGCATATAAAATATGGTCTCATCAATTTCTGAATAGCAAACTTGCAAAGTCAAGAAAACATCATTAAGTTTGTAGCTTGGATAATTCTCATATGCTTCAGTAACATTCCTGATCAAATCTTCCACTGTGATTGCATTCATCTCATTCTTTAATTTCTGTATTGATCTGAAAGACCCCAAGTCATTGACATTAGTGTCAGGGGAATTAGGTGGTTGACAAAAAAGCTTGATATTGAATCCATCATTGTGTGCTATAGCTTGAAAATCTGGATCTTCTTCAGTGATATGTGGCCTTGCATTATCCTGCTGAATAATAATGTTCTTGCTCACACCTTCTGGCTACTTTTCTTTAATGCATGGTATTGCATGTATACATGCTCTTGAGTGAAAGCTGATATTGAAACAGACACTATTACTTGATTTACATGCTGCCTATGATTTTATCTTTGATATATGAGGCATTTGATGATGTTAACATGATTATACATGCTCTCGAGTGAAGCTTTTATTGAAACAGACACTACAACTTGATTTACATGTTGCCTATGATTATCTTTGATATATGAGGCATTTGATGATCTTAACATGACTATACATGCTCTACAAGTTGAAACACTTACATGTTGAAGGAAATTTATCTTCATGACTGTAGAAACCCGAAAATTCGAGCCTAAAAATTTCGTTTTAATATATAAAAAATTAATTAGAATTAATTGGATAATAGAACGATCACTTATTCCCGACAAATTTTATACGTCTAAATCATAAAAATAATTTTAGACGTCATATGCATTGCATAGCACGAGCATTCATATTTTATTATTCGAGTGAAATATGTCGATATAATTATTGCCTATGCAATAATGTGATTAATTAGAAATAATTAATAAAAAGATAAATTATATATATATATATATAATATAATTATGAAGCGTTTGTTTATTTGATTTTGTAAAAGAGTTAATTTATAGAATAATATGGATATTGGTCACGTTAAGACCGAAATAATTAGTTCTACGTATATGCTCGATCGAAACTTTGATCGGATGAATGAATGTCGTATTATGAAACGAAAATTGAAATACTATATAAAAGGAAAATAAATATGTAATATAATAATATATATTAATATATATGTAAGTGTGTGTTCGGCATGAGTGTGTGTACGCGTGAGTATATGTGTGCGTGTGTTAGGAGTATAATTAGGATAGGTTTAATCTATTAACTATAAAAATAAATAAGTTAATTAACTAAATAGGGATTGGAGAAAGAGAGAAAAGATTTGAAGCAGATTATATCTGAGAATAATCATTACGCTTTTTCTTCTCCCAAAATCACCTCTCATAAACCCCAATCAGAATGAATTAGAGGTAATAATTCCTAGTTGCCTACAGATTCCCCCTCCCCCTCATTCACGTTAAGTCTGCAGATGAAACCAATTCTTCACCATCTACAAATCATCTCTCCTCAAACCCTAACCCCTTATTCATCTACCACCACCCATAACCACCGCCGCCGGCCACCACCAGAGAAGAGGGGGTGACTGGAATCTCGTGAGGAAGAGGGCCAAGAGTTGAGAAGTAGGTTGGGAGAGGAGGAAACGTGAGAGAGAAGGAGAAGAAGGAAGTTAGGTATAAATCTTCATCTAGTTCTTTTACTTTTCTTTCTTTTATGAACATGTTAGCTTAGTAATGAACAAGTTATAAGGGCTGTAAATATAGTTAAAATTATGCTAATCACGTTTATATGGGATATGAGGGTGTTCTATGTGTTAGAATCTAGATTATGAATGTGTATGTATGAAGAAGATGTTTGGCAGTTCGTATGGCTGCACATATGTGTTAATAAACGATCCATAACTCTCAATCTACTCCATGAAAATGTGTGAAATCACCTTCAAATGAAAGCCTGGTATGTTGGCTACAATTTATGTGAAAATAAGCCCTCGATTTCAAGTATAAAGGTGTCAAAACATTTGAGTTTGTAACTTGCTCGAATCTGTCAAAAAACTGACTAAGTGTGAAAGACATGTTAATATCTTGAAAACGGCTAATATATTTGTCACAGCCCCAAATTCCGAGGGACGGCAGAAGCCGGGGTGCGACTGGGGTTGGATTAAACAAGCGGGGAAGAAGGGGGCTAACTGACTAAACATACATGAAAAACATCGATAAACCATGAACAAGACTTGAATATAAATAAGAAAGAGTTAATCCCTAAGGATTACTCGACAAAAGTACAATAAAGAAGCTAAGTTCATATTTACAGACTTAGACTACAGAGTATTGTTCAAAAGTACATCTCAAAAAGAAATTCAGAGTTTGGCAGCGGAAGGGTTCTAACTAAGCATCCTATCCTTTAACTCAACATCAACCGTCGCCGCTCACCGTCGCTTCAACCTGCACATTTAGAAAACAATGCAGGGCTAAGTACAAACGTACTTAGTGGGCATGATGCCGAAATCATAATCATAAGTATAGATAAATATGGCATTTCATAAGCGTAGCACATCGGAGTTTTATTGAAAGAATCCGTGTCTACTAAACATTTTCTGACTCTTTTTTCATAAATCACTCCCGCGAGCATTTTCTGACTAATGTTACATTCAATCTTGACCAATTCTAATTCACCGTGGCTGGTACCCCTCAACAGGATATCACATACACCACAGGTTACAAAGTGCACTAACTCTGGAAAGCACTTAGCAGCTAACTCAGAGCCGATCGTTAGTTAATCTAGTTAGATTAACTCTAAATCTGGAAAACACGAATGTTGATAGGTACAAGAGAACTCACATAAAACATAAAACAGTTCATGCCATAATATCACTTTGAAAACACAGATATCAAAGCGATAAAGAAAGATTTTCCGAGCATTGCTCGTTTTATTTTGTATATAAAAGCCCACCTTGATTTACAGAACTTAAAGCAAAAGCTTCCAACTTTGGATCTTCCGTCCTTTCTCTACAGTTGACTTCCTCCTTCATCGTAAAATAAACATACTTAAAAAAAACGGGTCGTAAAAGATAATCGATCAAAAGAATCGAAATAAGTTTTAGTTGTTTCATTCTTTAGGCATTTGCACGCTTACTAGATTCGTTTCACTTAACGGGAAACGAGACTCGTACCAATCTCGTTTAGAACTCGGAAGATATCATACTCGACTCTCGGGTCAGTAGAAAAGGTAGTCGATATCTTAATATGACTTTAAAGATTATAAGAAACTAAGTTGGAAAGAATCAACTTAGGCGATTTACGTTTTAGTTCATTGAACGATTTATGAAATTTCTCATTTATTACTTCTTTAATGAAAGGATAAGAGATAAGATCTCGACTGGTTTTCATCACTCAAGGTCCTGTACTTGACTCTAGGGTTAGTAAGGAGATATTCGTTAGATAAAGCGGCTTAAATGATCGAAAGAAACTAAGTTGTGAACTAAACAACTTAGAAAACAAGAAACTGAATTTTCACTGCGCAGTCCAGTGACTCTGGAGGTTGTCCAGAACAGAGGATTCGGAAACAGGGGATGAACCCTGTACCACTGGAAAGATTGGGAAGTCTAGTTTACGCTCCAATTTACGGATCGCAAATCCGATAAACGAGCTAAAAGTTATTACAGTTTTCGGCGAGGGTCGCAAAACTGCCGTGAAAACCCTAATTGCTCGATAGGTTCGACGTATAACGTCTTAGGTTCGTTCTAAGCTCTCGTATTCAATTTCTTTAGAAACTAGACCCTCAAGGCAGTCATCACGTACTTCTCTACATGACGAACTCCTTCTCGACACTTGCTCACAAGTACGACGTTCTAAACGTCGAATTTCAACTAACAATTACTAAACCAACAAAAATTCAAAACGCGTTCTAGTTCTCGACTATAACTATAGCCCATATTATATCAACTCGAAAACTTATGACGTCAACTAGAAAGTTGTTCTAAATTCCATCAGAAACAATAATATCAAATTAGAATTCTCATCCGACTTCTCGATTATTAGTTACGACTAAAGGTTCGTCTCTTACACGATTTTTCAAAGTTGTCGGATTCCGTTCAAATTTTACGACATTAAACTACGTCTAACGTGAATCACTTTCATGCATGCAAACATATCATAACATTATTATACTTCGACTTATAAAGTGATCTTTGTCTCTTACGTTTCGTTAAACATTTTTAGAAAATTCTTAATTAAATTCTATAATCAACTAACATTATTTGCAACATAATTCAACCAACAATTCATCAATTAAATAAAACATGTGGAAACCCCTAATTACTCTATAAATTTCGATTTCTATATAGATGTTAAGGGGGTGATTTTCTTCCCCAACTAATTACATTTATTTACTCATCAACCTCTTTTATCATCAATTAATCAATTGCAATTCAATTACCAACTAACATGCATAAACCCCTAAATTCAACTCAAACCCTAATTGAAATTTCACAAACACCTAGGGCTTTTGATTCCTTTTCATTCTAATCACTAATTAAACCTCTATTAAACAAGAATCAATCATCAAATGAAGAAAATTAAAAATCCTACAACTTACCCAAAATTTCGGTATTAATATAGGTATTAGGGTTCTTATTTTTGTTCAATTTTAATCCCCAATTATCCTATCTAATACATCTAATTTCATTATTCCAAGATCAAATTATCCATTCCAATACTCTAAAATTTCGATCAAGAAGAAAAGAAAAAGAAAAGAAAGATGATTGGATAGGATTATGGAGGAGGGAATTACCTTAAGAATTAATGAAGAACTTAAGAGGTTTGAATGGAAGGATTGAGACTTGTGTTCTTCTTCAAGCTCTTGGAGTTGTCTTCAATGGTGGATGATGAAGTGAAGAAGATGATGAATGGGGAAGTGCAGCCGATTGTGAGAGAGAAGTGGGAGGAAATGGTTTGTTTTAATTGTTAAAAATACTTGATATGATGAAAGGTTGAAAGTGTGAAAAGTGAAGATTAGGTGTCACTTAATTAGACATCATCAACATGCATGTCTTCCACTTAATTAATTAAAAATAATAAAAATAAAAATAAAAATAAAAATAAAAAAGAAAAAGTCGGCTGCCATGCAGATTTTTAGGAGGGATATGCGTTTTTCCGGCGCGATCCGACGTTATGAAAAACGTTCGACGAAAAACGTTGCTCGGCACAAAATCGTCGCGATTCGATTTGACCTAAAAAATTCTAACGTACGAAACTTAATTGGAAAATAAATCTACAAAATTTATTTTGACAAAAACTCGGGACGACACAGTCCGAGTTTCGTCCGGAAAATCATAAAAACGAACTTTCTCGGGCGTGTTCGTATCGCGATTTCGTGAATGTAAAAATCAGACGGTTTTCCGTTCTGAGTTTACGAACTAAAAACTTTTCGTACGCGCTAACCCTAAATACAGTAGTCGTCTAGCTGACTTCTGTAATTTATTTTCAGTAACGGATTCGACCGTTAGTCTTAGAATTCAAAATCGTAAACTTAGGCGTGCAAAGCCATTTATTTAATTAACTTTAAAATTTTAAGAACGTAAGGATTTTACGGGGCATTACTATATTGATAACATGGCTTGTTGGAGTGTGTTCTAAACTTCTTATGGTTTCTAAAATGATAAGACTCACTGTCATAGGATGAGTTTTCGATTTTAAAATGATTTTACGGTGAACAGCTACGTGCTGCAAATTTGCAGAAGTATGATAATATGTGTTAAGTTATGATGTTTATACTTAAACGGTTTGGGATGATTATAGATGTGTTGCATATGTGAAAAACATGATGGAATATGATTAGTTATGTGTTTGATGATGATCTCATGAGCTTTGAATGTGGTAAATGGATTCATGATGGTGTGAAGATAAAAATGATTAAGATTATGCTTGAAAACTTGATTAGTTAATCTGCCACCTTGTAAGAACCGAATTATTTAGGATATTTGAAGGCATGAAATCAGTATTTTGATATTGGATTATGAATCTAGAAGTCCTCTAGTATTTATGATTTTAATATCATGATTTTCTTATGAAGATAAGAACCCTCAAAAGATTTTATAAGAAAATTCAGTGACAAATTTCAGCTTTTGTATAGATGTTGGGAAATCGGTTGTGAAATCTTTAAAATAAAGAATTTGGATGAATGGCTTTTTGTATATGAAAATAGACTTATTGAGGTTTCTGGAATGATAAGAAAATCATAATTTGAATAAGAACTCAAGCCTAGGTGAATTAATCTTATAGGCCCTTGTGCAGTCCAAATTTAAGAACTCCAGATTTTGTCATAAAGTATGGATTAAGTTGGGAAGCTTATGTGTGTGATAGTTCGATGTTAGTATTTTTAAAATGAAGTTTAAGATGTTAATTTTGTTCAGTTAAAATTTCAAGTCCATAGGAAGTGTCTAACTATTTTAATAAAATCGTGTATGGACAGAAATTTCGAATTTGGGCTTGAGTATGGACACTTAATTAATTTTCAGTTGGGCTTGGAATAAAAAGGATTTGGACTTGTAATTTAAATCCGAGTGGGCCTAATAATTGATAGGTTGGGCTCATTCTTTTATTTATTAATCTTGTATGATAATAAAATGTTTAGGCTTATGTGATTGGACTTAATCTTGTATTGGATTAATTAATTATAATAGTCCAATATGACTTATTTATGTGTGATATGGACCTTTAGTCCATATCTATTTGGGATTTAATGTTAAGTCCAATTTATATTATATGGTTGATAATTGTCTTATTATATGATTAATGTTTATTATTATTTTATGATTAATTGTTCATTATTTATTATTAATAATTAATTAAATAATTAATTCTTTAATAATTTATTAATTGAAACTTAATTAGTTAATTAAAATTCTTTCATAATTAATTAATTATTCATTAATTAATACCTTAATTAATTAATTAATTATTTATTAATTAATCATATGTCTTTAATAATTAATTATTAATTAATTAATTATATGCTTTTAATAATTAATTATTTATTAATTAATTATATCCTTTTTGTTTAATTAATTAATTATATGTCTTTAATAATTAATTAATTCTTTATTAATTGATTATATGTCCTTAAGTAATTAATTAATTCTTAATTAATAAATTAAAATGATTTAAGTCAATTAAATAATTGTTATATATTCAATAGTCAAGTATGGATGTATTACATGTCTTAAAGTATGATCTTATGACATGAGATATTTGATTACTTAAGAACGCATGCATATGGTAGGATATGATGTAAAGCATATAGTATGCATAAGACATTTAGGTGACTCATATGACATAACATGCATGACATACATGTTATAACTCGGGAATAAGTTTGACCTAGGATGTTAAGACCTTAGACAACTTTATGCTCGTGAACCTAAGTATTTAAGACAACTCTTGTAGGACCGAGCAACTCTTTAATTCCAAGGACTAGTCAAGAAAACCTGAACCAAGGTGGGTTTCTATTTTCAAACTGTGGGATTACAAACTCCCACAGAGGTAACTTTAGGGTTATTAAACCCAATGCTTTCAAAGTGTGATATGCATGCTAAATATTTTATGCTCAATTGCTTGTGGTTTGCCTATGTTGAAAGTTTTATAATACGATCGGCCTTGTGCTCCGTACAAGCTAAGGTAGTGTACATATGAAGTTATGACGGTTCGGTTAGAGGGAGTGGCTCCCCTCTAATTGAACCGGGTGGTAACCCAAGAATGTGAGATGCTCTATGGTTCGAACCGTTAACTGTTTTAAAAACTTATATGAAGGATATTTTTACCAAAGTAACCCCCTTCCATAAGAATGAAGCATGCTATATCTTTTGAAAAATTGTTATCAAAATGGGGCACGGAATCCACTGAGTGCTTTTGTACTCAGTCCCCTGCATTGTTTTCCCTAATGCAGGTTGATCAATGTGGAGGCGAAGGAAAGGGATGTCGATGTCGCTATTGTCCGTTTGTTCATTTTCAAGTACTTGTCGTGTCGGTCATTACGACCATTGTTGTGTCTTCAATAAGGCTTATGCCACCAAACTCATGTTACCTCTTATGTTCTAATCATCTACTTGTAGATGGTTATCTTTTGAAACGCTTCCGCGGTGCGGGGCCGGTGTCCTCACATATCGACCCCAGTTATGTTATGCTAGGGCATCGATTTTGAACAATTACCCACCTTTCCTGTATTATCCCAAAACACTTGTCATTATGGTGCCTTTGACTCTGTTTTTTTGAATTTCTTACTGATGATTCCTTGAATATGAATGGAAATATCTCAAACTTGCCATCAAAAATCTCATTCCTTTTTGCATTTGTGTGTAGTCTGCCAACTATTGATAGAAACATGATTTTATCAATATGAGCCTTTGACTTGCATGTTCTGTGAGGTGGTTCTTCACCCTTAACTAGGTAACCCCTCGATGATGTTCTTGTGAGGTTAAATCATTTCTCACTGATATGTATGATATTATACATGGACTGAAAGGTGATGCTCCCATTGTGACTTATGGTTGATAGCATACTAAGAGACCATTTCAACCTTCGCAGCTTGTTGGGTTCTGTGAGAAAAGGCTTAATGGTATTTGAATGTGCATTGATTTTTTATGCTTCTTTTACCTATGAACTAACCCAATACTAACTCCAAAATTACCTGCTAACTTTCTCAAGTTGCCTCTTTTAAGAAATTACAGGTTTTTCATCCTTTCTTCATCCAGCACCTTCCTTTTAGTTGGATGTATGCATCCTTTCTTCATGTTCACAACATTGACAGCTAGTCCCATAACCTGTTGTGACCTTGCAGTTTTCCAAATTCGGTTGACATTGTGGGGGCATATTTGGAAATGTGCTGCAGCTTATCTTTGAGCACCATGTTAAAGATTGCCACAGTGGCTTTTATGGATGAGCCACTGTACAACAACATTCCTAGCATCATCTGTCAGAATTGGAGTTGGAGACATTTTGGTGGTTGAAGAAAAGAATTTAAGGAGCTTGAATTTTTCTGGTGTAATGAATGTTGAAGGTTTCCACTGTAATGAATGTTACTGCTATTTATAGCTTTGTTTTGTGTTAGGTGTACTTGAAACTTCCCTCCAAATCTGTTTTTGGTGGGAATATTTGAATTTTAGTCAAATTTCCCTCACTTTTGCTAATTAATGCAACTAATAATTCTCTGATTTTTTTTATCAAAGTAATCTGTTTTTATTTATTGCTTTTTCAGTTACAGTTTTTATTTATTGCTTGAAGCTATATTTATAGATTTCCTTGAAACAAAAATCACTGACCATTAAATGGAGCAATAATAACAACCTATTCATTAATCAAGTTTGAAATTTAAATTAAACTTAATAGGAAATTTAAAACAAGATTAACACCAATTTAAAACAGCAACAATCGAGCTCCCTTGCAAATTAAAATCGAAGTGAAAAGGAGGAGCACAATAAAAGGGAAGTGAAAAGAAGGAAGAGAATAAAGGAAAGGAAAAAGAGAAAAGAATTAACAAACTAAACAACTTTATTAACAATACCCCTATAGTAATTTTCATCCCACTTACTTCCACTTTATCAGCTTACTTAATCTCCGTGTCCAGTACAAAATGGACACTTATTCATGAACGTAGGGAGCAAATTTAAGAGTAACACTCCTTTGCATAAATTTGCACCATGCAGATGGGTTTTGACCCGACTCAACCCGCCTATGCGCCCCCCCCCCCCCCCCCCTTCTTTCTTTCCCGACAGAGCCTTCGACTCCTATTTTACGGCTCCGTCTTCGCTCCAATTACTAAATAAGAATAATTGGCGGGCAACAATTTAGATTTTTTCGGCTCGCTCCGAGGCTTTCGGCTCCCCTCGCTCGAATCTTGACCAAAGAAGAAGCGGCAAAGAAAAAAAAGGTAAAAAAAAACTGAAATTTAAAAAAAAAAAAAAAAATTAAAAGAATGGTCAAAGGAGGTTGACCCGGGCGGATCGGGTCGGCGGGTATTTGTACCATCCAAAATATGCACGGAAGTTTTTGTCTAAATTTAAACTCTTACACTATAAACAAAAATAATTGGCCGAATTGTAAAATAATTCCTCACCTTTTTTCAAATTTTGGTTTTAAACCAAACCTTTTAATTCTTGCAAAAAAAATCTTCACCTTTTTTTTTTTTTTTTTTTTTTGAACAACATTGTAAGGAAATTTAAATACCACGTGACGGAGGACTCGAACCCGTGACCTTTGGCTCGGGCATTAACCTCACTACCACTAGGCTAACACACACACACAATCTTCACCTTTTACTGTTTCTTAATGTTCTCTCACGATCAATTTTTTCCTCAAATTGAAGTTGAATTGCACGTTGAAAATGCTAACATGACAAACTAACACTTATATGTATCCGATTTAAGGCACAAATCAATTCCAGACTATAATTATCTCGTCTTTTCCCATCCTTTTCTCCCTTCTTCTAGTGTCCGTAACTTGAGAAACTAGGGAAATAATTTGAGAAATCACTTAAGAAATTGAAAGTGGGAGATAATTAAGAAAAAAAGTGAGGAATTATTTTGTAATTTGGCCAAAATAATTAAATGAAAGATGGAAAATATCCTTTCAACTCAATTATCATATAACCATTTGTTAGGAATCGGTACTTGCTTGTATATATAACAATGAACAATGCGTGATTTATTCAATTATTGATCGGTGAAATTGCCACTTCAATTTCTGCCTTAGAATACCTGATCCACCACCCTGTTAAGAGCTGTAATAGTGAAGCAATCTATATTGTTGATTGTAGTGTTTCGTGTTATCTTGTAGAAAATAACTATACATATAACTTTTCATACAGGCGAAGGGACAGCTCATCGGCGGGACTTTGAAACAGAAGAGGAATGGGCTAAATACAATGAGCAGAAGGAAGCAATGCCAAAAGCTGCATTCCAGTTTTGTCTGAAAATACAAGATGGTCGGAAGACGAAAGCAGAACAGGGATCAGAAAATCACCAATGACCTTCACTAGATAAACAAGATACTCGCCCGGAAGAAGGGTGAGACGGGTGAGAAAATGATGATGGCAGGTCGTATGGCGATGAAACTCCTGGAAAGAAGCTAAGGATATGATGATTCTGTGTTGATCTGTGTTTGACCCTAGCGCATTCTCTTGCAAGTTCGACGCTAGCGCATTCTCTTGCAAGTTGTTATGTATATTTATAATTTTCCAATTGCAGCCATTCTTCCCTCTCTTTTTTTTTCTTTCTTTTTTATTATTATTTTCATCCTGAGGTTTTATACTTTGATTTATGATTCACAGTTAGAAATGATGGTTATGGACTAGGGTAACTTCTCCTGACTTGATATGCATCCCCCATCTATTGCACCAGTTCTTGCCAGCTCCTTATCAGAGAGAGATAAATTTCATCCTTTTGTTAGTTCCAAGAGTTAAATTAAAGAAAGAAATGCTTCACGAATTTTCACCCTTTTCTTTAAAGATAAACTAGTGTGTAACCCGTCGAAATTCGACGGGGTCACTTAACATTATAATATTTATTTTGAAAACACAACTAAATAATTTGTTTAAAGTCGTAGTACGATGATGAATCACTAAGAAAATTGTTATCTTACATACCATGATAAGAATTCAAGTGAAAAGAAGAGGTATACTCAATTTCTCCCAACTTCTTTCAGCTGCAAGAAAATCAAAAGAAATCAAAGTAAACATATGCATGAAAAAAAAATAATCACTTTTAAAATAATTAATATTGTAAAATATATCTCACAATCTATCGAAACTTTTATCGTAAACCACATTAGTTGTTGTGTCATATGTCTTACCGGCATCGTCACAGATAAAAAAATTTGAGAGATTTTTTCGCTATTGACTCATAAGATAGCAATGTACAATTGACCATGACTAAACACAAGTTTCAGCAAGTACAGTTAGTCCCACGTTGGAAAGAGATTGACCCTGAGTAAAATTCGAGGGGCTCATGGTCATTCTTTCTTTTGGAAACTTTTTGTTCGCATTATTTCCTGAAATTAATTTGGCTTCAATTACATGATCTCCGAGTTTACTATCATCCTGGTGCTGTTGCAAGCTCATTTGACGGACCGATATTCAAATAAGCATAATGATGCATCTGTCACAGCCCCAAATCCCGAGGGACGGCAGAAGTCGGGGTGCGACTGGGGTTGAATTAAAGAAGCGGGGAAGAAGGGGGCTAACTGACTAAACATACAAGAAAGACATCAATAAACCATGAACAAGACTTGAATATAATAAAGAAAGAGTTAATCACGAGTGATTACTCGACAAAAGTACACAGTGTATTGTTCAAAAGACTTAAACTACAGTGTATTGTTCAAAAGGTACATATCAAAAGAAGACTGAGAGTTCTGCAGCGGAAGAGTTCTAACTAGAGTATCCTATCTTTCAACTCAACATCAACCGTCACCGCTCACCGTCGCTTCAACCTGCACATTTAGAAAACAATGCAGGGCTAAGTACAAACGTACTTAGTGGGCACGATGCCGAAATCATAATCATAAGTATAGATAAATATGGCATTTCATAATTATAGCACATCGGGGTTTTATTTAAAAGAGGCCCGTGTCTACTAAACATTTTCTAACTGATTTTCACAATTTACTCGGCCGAGTATTTTCTGGTATGCTATGTTCAATCTTGACCAATTCTCATTCACCGTGTCTGGTACCCCTCAACAGGATATCACATACACCACAGGTTACAAAGTGCACTAACTCTAGAAAGCACTTAGCAGCTAACTCAGAGCCGATCGTTAGTTAACCTAATTAGATTAACTCTAAATCTGGAAAACACGAATGTTGACTCAGATAGGTACAAGAGAACTCACATAAAACATAAAACAGTTCATGCCATAATATCACTTTGAAAACACAGATATCAAAGCGATAAAGAAAGATTTTCCGAGCATTGCTCGTTTTATTTTGTATATAAAAGCCCACCTCGATATACAGAACTAAAAGCAAAAACTTCCAAACTTCAGATCTTCCGTCCTTTCTTCACAGTTGGCTTCCTCCTTCATCGTAAAATGATAACACTTAATAACGGGTCGTAAAAGATAATCGATCAAAGAATCGAAATAAGATTTAGTCGTTTCATTCTTTAGGCATTTGCACGAGACTCGTTCAAGTCCCGTTTAGAACTCGAAATGTCTCATACTCGACTCTTAGGTCAGTATAGAGGGTAGTCGATAACTTATTACAACTTAAAAGATCATAAAGAACTAAGTTGAAAAGAATCAACTTAGGCGATTTACGTTTTAGTTCATTAATCAACTTAAGAAAAATCTCGCTTACTACTTCTTTACTTGTACGAATAAGAGATAAGATCTCGACTGGTTTTATCACTCAAGGCTCCATACTTGACTCTAGGGTCATTAGGAAGATATTCGTTAGCTATTACGGCTTAAACGATCCAAAGAAACTAAGTTGTGAACGAAACAACTTAGGAGAATTAAAATTGAAATTTCACTACGCAAACCAGTAACTCTGGAGACTGTCCAGAACAGAGGATTTGGAAATAGGGGATGAGCCCTATACTACTGGAAATTTTGGGATGTCTAATTTATGCTCCAATTTACGGATCACAAATCCGATAAACGAGCTAAAAGTTATTACAGTTTCTGGTGAGGGTCGCAAAACTGCCGCGAAAACCCTAGTTGCTCGATAGATTCGACGTATAACGTCTTAGGTTCGTTCTAAGCTCTCGTATTCGATTTCTTTAGAAACTGGACCCTCAAGGCAGTCATCACGTACTCCCGTACGTGGTGAACCCCTTCTCAAAACTCGTCCAATAGCACGACTTTCTAAACGTCGGCTTTCAACTAAGAATTACTAAATCAACAAAATATGCAAAACGCGTTCTAGTTCTCGACTATAACTATAGCTCATATTATAATAGCTCGAAAGCTAATGATGTCAACTAGAAAGTTGTTCTCAAGTCCATCATAGACAATAATATCAAATTAGAATTCTCATTCGACTTCTCGATTATTAGTTACGACTAAATGTTCGTCTCTTACGCGTTTTTCAAAGTTGTCGGATTCCGTTCAAACTTTACGACATTAAACTACAACTAACGTGAATCACTTTCATGCATACAAACATTTCATATCATCACTATATTTCAACTTATAATGTGTTCTTCGTCTCTTCCATTTCATAAATTATTTTTAGAAAATTCTCAATTTAATTCTATAATCAATTAACATCAATTACTACATAATTCCCTCAACAATTCATCAATTAAATCAAACATGTGGAAACCCCTAATTACTCAAATAATTTCGGTTTTCATATATATATTAAGAGGGTGATTTTCTTCTCCAATTAACAACATTTATTCATTAATCAACCTATTATAACAACTATTAATCAATTGCAATCCAATTACATACTATCATGCATAAACCCCCAATTTCATTACTCAAACCCTAATTGAATTTCACAAAAACATGGGGCTTTCGATTCCTCTTTGTTCTAATCACTAATTAAACAACTTCTAGGCATGAATCTATCATCAATTGAAGAAAACCAAAATCCTACAAATTATCCCTAATTTTCGGTATTACTATATAGATTAGGGTTCTTGATTTTGTTCAATTTTAATCCCTAATTATCCTATCTAACACAACCAATTTCATTAATCCAAGATCGAATCATCTATTTCAATGCCTTAATTTTCGATCAAGAAGAAATGAGAAGAAGAGAAAGATGGATGGATAGAAGTTAAGAGGAGATAATTTACCTTGAGAATTAATGAAGAAAGTAGTAGGTTTGGATGGTTGGATCAAGACTTGTGTGATTCTTCTTAGTGTTCTTGAAGGATTCTTCAATGGAGGATGGAAGATGAAAATGAGAGAATGGAGATGGTGGGGCTGCCGAGTTGTGTGAGTGAGGGAGGGAGAGAGATGAGTTTAAATTGATAACTTATGGAACAAGAGTGCAAGGTGTAAAGTAGGAATAGTAGAACCCTTAGGTGTCCCTTAATTAACTAATAAAAACACCTAAAAATCTAACTAAAGGGGGATGATGTCGGTTGGGGTGAGAAAGAAAAGAAAACTACGCGCTTTTCCGGCGCGATCCGACGTTACGGAAAAGGTTCGACGAAAAACGTTGCTCGGCACAAAATTGCCGCGATCCGATTTGACCGCAAATTCTAACGTACGAAACTTAATCGGAAAATAAATTTACAAAATTTATTTTGACAAAAACTCGGGACGACACAGTCCGAGTTTCGTCCGGAAAATCATAAAAACGAACTTTTTCGGGCGAGTTCGTATCGCGATTTCGTGAATGTAAAAATCAGACGGTTTTCCGTTCTGAGTTTACGAACTAAAAATTTTTCGTACGCGCTAACCCTAAATACAGTAGTCGTCTAACTGACTTCTGTAATTTATTTTCAGAAACAGATTCGACCGTTAGTCTTAGAATTCAAAATCGTAAACTTAGGCGTGCAAAGCCATTTATTTAATTAACTTTAAAATTTTAAGAACGTAAGAAATTTACGGGGCATTACAGCATCCCTCTTTCAATTTTATTTTGTGACTGGACAACCCCGCACACTTGATAGTGTGCGACCCGTCGATCATCTATAGGGAATCACTTTTCATTATAATTTTAAAAATATAAATTTTAAAAAATAATTTTATATTGAAGTGATAGTATTGTAACAATTCATTAAAAGAGTGTTACACGATAATCAAATTATAATATAAAATAAATTAAGAAGGAATAATGTTACTCGATTGATTGTACCTTTTTTCAACTAAAATCACCAAATTTATACTTGTCTCAAACTTAAATCACAATTTTTATATCTGTACACGTCCCAAATCTAGGGATATCAATGGGCGGGTTGGGTATCCACCCATCAAACATGTCTCAACTTGACCTGTTTAGATTTTCTTTATTCATACTCATCTATAAAAGAGAAATCGAACTACTCATAAACTCAAATAAACATTTCAAATCCTTTTGTCACAGCCACAAATCCCGAAGGACGGCAAAGTCGGGGTGCGACTAGGGATTGGATTAAAGAAGCGGGGAAGAAGGGGGAATAAAATAAATAAACACAATACTTAAACAACAACTGATATCTATGAACAGACTTTATTAAAAAGAAAGAGAGTCGACCTCGAAGGATCGCTCGACAGAGTTGTTCTTAAAAGAAACTAAGTTCAAAGTATGAAACTTAGACCACAAGATATACATTGACACAAAAAGAGTTTGGCAGCGGAAAATGTAGAACTAGAACCCTACTGTTCTTCTCTATTCACAATCTTTACTCAACCTCCGCCGCTCCCGTCACTCAACCTGCACATTTTATAAAACATATGCAGGGCTAAGTATAAACATACTTTGTGGGCACATTGCCGAAAACATATCATAAAGTATAGATTAATCAGGCATCCCGATAAATAGCGCATCGGGGTTTTTCATCAAATGCCCGTGCCTACTAAATATTTTCTTTCTCTTTCACAATATAGCTTGGCCAAGCCTTTACAGATGTTACATTCAAACTTGCCCAACTTCTGTTTCAACGCCGGGGAAGAGTTAACTTCTTCCGCGCACGTTCTATTCACTGTGGCTGGCTACCCCTCAACAGAGTACCACACACACCGGCTACCGTGTACACTAAATCCTGGAAAACCCTTCCAGTTAACTCAGCGGTCCGATTGATTAGTTAGACCCCTTTTGACTAACTCAGAAAGGCACAAGAGAACTCACATAAAACAAGTATTTTCATGCCATGATAATCACTTTAAAACACAGTTATAAAGCGATAAGTAAACATTTTCGAGCATTGCTCATTTAATTTGATATATAGAAAAGCCCACCTTAGGCGATTACATAACTAAACACGAGCTTTCGTCTTTGATCTTCCGTCCTATCTTTAACCTCGACCTCCTCCTTTTATTGCAAATAATCACACTTTAGTAAACGGTCGCAACGATAATAGAAAAGAAATTGAATTTGGTTAATACTTTTAGGCCTTTGCACTTTTAACTAATCTCTTTTGATTAATGAAGAAACGGGACTCGAACAATTCTCGTTTAGAACTAACTCGGTTTCTTACTCGACACTTAGGTTAGTTAATAACGGAAGTCGATAACTTATAACGACTTAGAAGTTCTCAAAGAACTAAGTTAAAAAGAATTCATCTTAAGAAAATAGGTTTTTGAACTTTTCTGCACAAGACAGTAGTTCTGGAGTTCATACAGAACAGAATTATGCGAAACAGGAGATGATTTTGGTACCAAAAGAAAGCTACGAATGTCTAGTTTATTGTCCAATTTACGGATCTCGATTTCGTTAAGCGAGCAGAGAGTTATGACAGTTTCCGTAAAGGGTCGCAAAACAGTCCGAGTTAAACCCTAATGTGCTATACAACCTTTATGCTCACGAAATTACTATCAAATTACAGTCATGACATACATTCCTTTATTGTGAATACCTTCACGTCTCTTGATTAACAAAACGACGAGCACTTCCTCATCTTTTTCAACTAACCATTTACTAAATCAAATTCCATTTCAAAATCGATTCAATTCTTTAACTTCTATATTCATACTTATATGAAATCATCACCAACTACAATCTTGTTTATTTATCAACATTAAACACTAATATCAAATTAGTTTCCTCATTCAACTTTCTTATCGACAATTAAGCTAGTCTCTTCGTCTCTTACTAAAAATTCAACTTTCTTAGAATTCGTTCAAACTTTCCAATTATGAACAACAACTACTAAGATTAACCAATATGAAAATCATATACTTATATCATTATCGAATCTTAACTTATCGTCGATTCTTCGTCTCTTACGATTTCTATTTTATTTTTAGAAAATTCTAATTAAATTATATGTTCATCTACAAGCTTACTACTTATCAATTATATCATCACATCATCCAAAACATAACAATTACTTAGTCAAATTCATACTTCTTCTTCTCTTACCATTTTGTTTTCATTTTTAGAAAATTCCCAATTAATTCCTCCAATCATCTATTAATTCATAGAATACAAATCTTCATATCAATCATCTAAAATCGAACTTAATCTTCAACTATAAATTTATATAAATTTTCGGTGATTGCTTCAAACATAAGGAGGATGATTTCCACTTAATTTTAATCCATAGAAATCAATTCCTAAGCATTCATAACCATGAAAATAAACTTAAACATCATCCTACATCTCCTTGCATATTTCGAAATTTACAAGATTGAAGGAAATGAATTTTGTTTGGATGGAAATAAAGAGGAAGGTCTCACCTTAACAAATATGTAATCGGATTTAAGATTGATCGGAAGATAAGCAAGCTATGAACTTTGAATGCTTGAAGAACTTGAGAGCTTTAATGGAGGAAATGAAGAACAAGAGAGAGAAGAGAGAGAGGAGAGAGGTGGCGGCAAGAGGGAGAGAAGAAGAGAGAAAATGGTGAGGTGTAATGTGATATTTATTCCATAAAGTAGGATAAAATCTAACAAGGGATGAGTCATAGGGGGGGGAGGCTGTTTGGGTGGGATATTTTACCAAAAATATCACCTTTTACGGGTCTAACACGGTGTATATAAATCGAGAAATTAAAATCCTAGACGGTTACATTTTTTACGAAATCTAATTTGATCAATAGATTGGAAATAATTTACTTAGTCGGAAAGCATAATTCGATTTTCGAAATTCAAAGAAAAGTCGGGACATGATAGTCCAAATTTCGCCCGAAAAATAATAAAAACTGACTTTCTCCGGTAGACTCATATCGCAGAAAAAGTGAATGTAAAATCAGACGGTTTTTTGATCTGAGTTTTCGAACGAAAAATTCTATCGGACGTGAAAACCCTAATACAGTAGTCGTTCAACAGACTTCTGGAATTTATTTTCAGAAACGGATTTCACCGTTAGTCTTAGAATTGAAAATCCTTAACTTAGGCGTGCAAAACCTTAATTAATAATTAAATTTTTATTTTAGCGACGGAAGAAAATATCTGGGGTATTACACCTTTGACTTAGAATTTCCGTCGCCCACATCTAATAGTTATTGTCTATTTCGAAATGGCTCCCTAAATCCAAAAAAGAAAAAATCACCGTCCATGCTAACCAACTCAGTCCCTTGCCGCACCGTAATTTTAATGATGTTGAAGAAACATGACCCTTGCTCATGCTATTAGTCTTCACTGTCGTAGCAGTCATCGTTGTCTCCTTTACTAAAATAGATTTTCATCACTCGTATAGAATTACTCGTTCATTATCCAAAATTATTAAAAGAATAATTAAATGTAAGTTATTACAATAATTGATATATGATTATCTGTCTCATTAAAAGCCGAACATTAGAGAATAAATGATAATAATAATAATAATAATAATAATAATAATAATAATAATAATAATAATAATAATAATAATAATAATAATAATAATAATAATAATAATAATAATAATAATAATAATAATAATAATAATTTGTAGTATACTTAATGTTGATTTTTTCAAACAATTAAGAAGATAATAATCTCAAATTAGGTAAATTTAGTTTTTGGCCCTGACCATCTTTTCGGTCTATTCAGACCGGCTCGTCCATTTTGACTAAATTGTTATTCTACCTAACAGGCTCAATTATTAATATCAATGGATAGGGTATCCACCCATTAAATATTTTTCAACACGAATCAAAATTTTCTTACATGTTTATATCTTAATTCTGATTCAGAAATAAACTTTGTCGTGTGTACTCATCTAAAACTTGTTGGATAATATATTCTAATTACCAACTCTATTTGTTTGGGATTAGAACTTTTTGGTTCCAACCATACTTTTTTCTCGATCAATTTGGAATGACCCTTCAGTTTCATGGCTAAACTCACATTCATCTCTATTGGGGCGAGTGCGTTCCATTAAATATTTGTTATCATAAATGAAAATTTCTTTATTTGTACTCATTTAAATCCATTTAAAACAAAGACTTTACTATTTGTACGCTACAAAGGAATTATAATGTCTTCGTCATGTAATGCTTTCAAATACTAATTGTCCTTACACGCTTTTAAATGAATATCGCTCCTTATATTTGTAAATATTAGTAGAAAAGTTGGTGGATTTGATCTTAATTAAGTTATTAAATTTCATTACTACAAAAAAAATGTTTTTAAATTTCACTGTTGAAATCCAATCAAAACAAAGACTTTACTGTTTGTATGCTACAAAGGAATCATTACACGCTTTCAAATGAAATTTAAAAATATTTTTTTGTAGTAATGAAATTTAATAACTTAATTAAGATCAAATACACCAACTTTTCTACTAATATTTACAAATATAAGAAGCGATATTCATTTGAAAGCGTGTAAGGACAATTAGTATTTGAAAGCATTACATGACGAAGGCATTGTTACATCTAATTTCTCTTTCTGACTATCTATAGAAGTTGCTTCTTGTGCCCACCTTCGTCTTCTTCCATCGTGAGGAAGACAATTATTTGAAAGTGTGTAAGGACAATTAGTATTTGAAAACATGTGAAGAGTGCGATTATTTTTTACTTCAACATTCTAGAATTTATAGGTAAATATAGTAAAAATAAAAGATGTATTGTTAAAAATCAGTGGTACATGCAAGATCATCTCGTGTATTGAAGATACTAAATTCAAGTTATAATTTATAAAAATAATTCAATACTTATTTCAAAATGACAAAACTTGACAAATCATTGCGAAGGATATCATCTTATTCAAAAATAATTGTTACATGAATAATCATCTCGTTGCAAATAAGTGATGCATAAAGAATCATTTCAAGTAGAATTTATTGACGATAAATCACATTACGTTTTTAACAAAAAAAGCAAATACTTTTTTAGTGTGATATAATATGACAAATAATTGTGGAATAATCAATCCCAACAATTAATTAATATTTTTTAAATAAATACAAAAATAGACATATACTCTAATTAAATCAACCACCCTAATTAAAAATTGCAAAATTAGATTAATACATAATTATGTTTACCGACCGTATATACATTACTTAATTTATGTGTACCGACCGTATATACGCCGGTAAACATAATTATGTACATCATTATGTTACATTACTAAAGAAATTAATAGCACATTATTATGTAACATAATTATGTTTACCGACCGTATATACATTACTTAATTTATTGAGTTGTATAGATTAATTATTTTAGTAAAATATTCTTTTATTATAACTCTTTTTTTTTATAACTCTGTATAGGAATGGCAGTGGATTAATTATCCACCATTAACCATTTTTGAAATTGAAACCCATTAAGATTTTCCTTATAAATACCTATTCCAAATCCGATTAAAAAATAATTTTAAAAATCGTACCCATTCAAACCCCTTTGGTAATATCCACTAATTATTTGTTAAGAATCTGAATACTAAAAAGTAAATATGAATATTAAATAATATAAATAACAAAATACTATAAGTATATGTCACAACCCGACTTCCCGAAGGACGGCCAAGCCGGGGTGCGACTAGGAGTTGGAATAAAGAAACAGAAAAGAAGGGGAATAAATGAATAAAAACACATTAACTTAACACTAAATACGATGAACTTGAATAAAAGAGAGTCGATCTTGAAGGATCGCTCGTCAAACTGTATTCAGAGAAAACTAGGTTTAAAGAAATAACAACTTAAACCGAAAGGATTTACATAATAAGGGAACGGACTTTAATTAATGAAAGGAAGAGTTGATCACGAAGGATCACTCGACATAATTGTTCTTAGAATAGACTAAGTTCAAGGAATGAAACTTAGTTCTAAGTTATATACTAACTGAAACTAGTTGGCAGCGGAAAAACGTAGAAAGGATAACACATATCGAATGTGAAATCGAGGCTCTATTAACTTTACTTCTTTAAAGATGACCTTTACTCAACCTCCTCCGCCTTCGTCACTCAAACTGCACATTCAAAAAAAAATCAAACATGCAGGGCTAAGTACAAAGGTACTTAGTGGGCACGATGCCGAAAACAACTCACAAGAGTTTTTATTATAAATTAATCATGCATCTTTTCATAAACACTTGTATAAAATACTTTTACTTCTGAACACTTAATTTCTAAATGACACACTGTGGGTTTTTAACTCACATCCGATCGTCTGGAAAGCACCTGTGGGCTAACTCAGAAACTGTCCCTCTGGATAGCACCTGTGGGCTATCTCAGAATCTGATCGTTTAGTTGGAATTATCTGGATAGCAGCCTGAGGGCTATCTCAGAATCCAATACTCTGGTTAGCACCTGAGGGCTAACGCAGAGAGACATAATAGAATTCACATAAACAATTCATTAAAGCACTGATAGAACTTTAATACTCACTTATTAAAACAATACGTAAACACCTTCGAGCAACGCTCACATAAAATCACTTCACAAGTAACGGCATTCAACGTAGTTTTGATTTTAGAAAGCCCACTTGGTAATCTCAGACATCAGCAATAGGGCAGGGGTCGTCGACGCCGCCGTGTATTAGCCCAAAGGCACAATCACCGTACGCCGCCATTCCCCTGTTTGGCCAAACGGCAGCGGCCTTGAAAATGATTGTCATCTATTTCTTGGGAGACCCACTTGCCGTTGATTGAGTTCGCTTATAATAATAGTTATCACACAAGTATCAAGATGGCTCCCTATGAAGCACTTTACGGGCAAAAGTGTAGATCGCCTATTTATTGGAACGAAGTTGGCGAGAGAATGGTGCTAGGACCAGAAATGATTGAGAGAACTGTAGAGATGTTTAAGAAAATCAGAGAGAGACTCAAAGATGCTCAAGATCGCCAGAAATCCTATGCTGATAAGAGGAGAAAGGATTTAGAATTTGAGGCTGGAGATAAGGTGTTCTTGAAGGTTCTCCGATGAAGGGTGTGTTGAGATTTGGCAAGAAAGGGAAGTTAAGGCCCCGTTACATCGGACCCTTTGAGATTTTGGAAAGGGTTGGAGATTTGGCTTATCGTTTGGCTTTGTCGCCTAATTTGTCATCTGTCCATAACGTATTCCACGTCTCGATGTTGAGGAAGTACTTGCACGACCCGAGTCATGTGGTGGCATACGAGGAGATAACGCTCAACAAGGATTTGTCATACGAAGAGGAGCCTATTGCTATTTTAGATAGAAGGATCCATGAGCTTAGAAATAAGCGTGTGATGCTAATCAAGGTGCAATGGAGTCTGCATGGAGCCGATGAAGCTACATGGGAGCGTGAGGATGAACTCTTAACCAAATATCCGTCTCTAGTATCGCCAAGTAAGATCTAATTTCGAGGACGAAATTTTTTTTTAAAAGAGTAGGGTGATAACACCCCGCATTTTTTTAATAGGCTTTAATTTATTTTATTTGCCTTATATGGCTAATTATTACTTCTATGATATGAAATGTTTTAACTTTTATTAGCTCGAATAATTTAGTCGGACTTGAGGGAGTCCGTAGTTGCGCTCCTAGTTAGAAGAATTATTATTTGATTTTATATTTTAAGGATTAAGGTTGTGAGTTTTTTTTTAAATAATTAGTTAGGAATAGCAAAGATGTAAATATTAATAAGAATTACTTTCTTTTCCTTGTTTTCGGCTATGGAATACCTCTAGAGCAAGCAAGTAATAGGATAAGTATTATTTTATTTTATATTTTTGCTCAGCCCACGTCTTTTGTTTCCAACTCAAACCAAACTCTTTGCAACCAAAACTAAATAAAAACCCCAGCCTCCACTCTTATAAGGTTTTATTCGCTAATCAAATTTTCTCCTCAAGGAAGTATTTCATTCGGCGGTTGTGAGTTCCCTTGAGAAATCTGGTTTGGTTACTTACGTTCCTTAACTCCTTCTTTCAAAACCAGCAGTCACGGTTCCAATTGATCCCTCCGGTGAGAACTTGAATTACAATTTCATAGAGTTTTGTTCTGGGGAATTGTTCTTTTATTTATAAAATCAGATGAAAAGAAAATAGTTAAAAATTTTGTTCGCCTGTTTTTGAGATCTTATTAGACGATTGAAGGTGATGTTGGCAGAGAGTAGGAATTGTCTGGTTTTTATATGTAGGTGTTTGTGTGTGTGCGTATAGTGAAGGGATGAACAAGGTGTAGCATAACATTATAGTGCTCTTTAATTTTGGTGGGGTCTAGTAATCAAGATTTTAGATGGAAGTTTGATTAATTTAATAAATTTACTAAAGTATCAAGCTGTATCTTTTCTAAAGTTAGGATTTGTTAATAATAAAAAAAAAAGGAATCACAACTTTCTAATTTAAATTCCCGTAGGAATGTTTGATATACACGTGTATATATATATAATTTATTTTATCTCCTATTATAACTTAAAGCTAAAACTTGGTTGTTTAGTAGAAATCTAATAATATGACAGTAGCATCTGTTTCGTTAATTAATGATTTGGAGTTGTTGTGTATGTAAAAGTTGGGAAAATATATATATATATAAGCTTTAAAGCGAAAATCATTCAACATATAAATATGATAGAATTGTTTGTTTGGATATAAAGGAACTGTACGAGTATGGTCGCCGTCGGGGTTAAAAATTCAATTATTAAAGAAAAGTAAATTCGGGTCAGATAAGATCTAGTTAATTATAGTGATGTATATTTTGTAAATCCGTTAAATTTTGTTCGGGTTTAATCAGATTTGAGAATAAATATTTCTTATTTAAGTAAATTATTTATTTGACTAGGTACGGCGCAACTAGGACCCTCGTCTGCTACTTGACTTTCTTTTGGATCGTTTGTGCTCAAAATTTGAGGTGGGTAAAGTTTTCTTTAAACTCAACAAAGTGATTTATGGCATGTGGTTTTAAATGTGAAAGTGAAATGTTTACAAATGTTTTATATGTCGAACATGTTATTATCATATGGAATGTGATGTGAAATGAGAAATGTGAATGTTGCATATAATCGCCTTGAATGCTTCGAGCTCTTGTGGGTTATATGTTAAAAGATATCCTGTGCACAGTGATTTGAGGTCTCTATAATCGCCTTGAATGCCTCGAGCTCTTGTGGGTTATAGATGAAAAGGTTATATGTTCTATATTCGCCTTGATGCTTCGAGCTCTTGTGGTTTATAGAAAAGAATGTTATATGTTACATCCTTTTTATATGTCGAACATGTTATTATCATATGGAATGTGATGTGAAATGAGAAATGTGAATGTTGCATATAATCGCCTTGAATGGTTCGAGCTCTTGTGGGTTATATGTTAAAAGATATCCTGTGCACAGTGATTTGAGGTCTCTATAATCGCCTTGAATGCATCGAGCTCTTGTGGGTTATAGATGAAAAGGTTATATGTTCTATATTCGCCTTGATGCTTCGAGCTCTTGTGGTTTATAGAAAAGAATGTTATATGTTACATCTTTTGAAAATTATGTTGTTGGACAAAAGAATGAAAGTATCCCATGTATGACCCACCACTGAGTACGTTTTATGAGTACTCAGTCCAAGTTGTGAGTTGTGAGTCCACACAACTCAGTCCAAGTTCTTCTGGACAAAAACCACAAAGCTTACGCGGGCTTTGCAACCGTTGAGATAAGTTTACGGGTACTTATCAACCTTACAGATAAGTTTACGGGTACTTATCAACCTATCTACTCAATTACGGGTACTGATCATTTTTATGCTTATTGGGTTTTTTTGTGAGATTAGTATCACTATTATATGTTGTTACGAATTTTGTATTTCGTAATAAATGTTACCAATTTTGTAACATATGTTACGAATTTTGAAATTCGTAACTAATTATGTTATGTGAGATGTTGTTTTGTAACATATGTTACGAATTTTGAAATTCGTAACTAATTATGTTATGTGAGATGTTGTTACAAAATTTGAATTTCATAACACATTTGTGCGATGTACATATTTTTGTCCTATTTTTAACTTGGTTAAGAAGTATAATTTCGTAACACTTATTGTTGATACGAATTTCAAATTTCGTAACATTGTGCTCCTTCGCTTTTGTTGTGAATTCTGAATAACATTTATTTTATAAAATGTAGATGTTATTAATAAAAAAACATGTATATATTTACATAAAAAAGTAAATTTTTATTAATTTCAAATGTTAAAAACTCATTACCTAATTAATAAAAAAAAGTTATGCCCACAATGATCTCTTCATTTTATATTTTTCATTTATAATTATTTTAATTTTATAATTTGAATAACAATAATTTTTAAAACACAAACTTAAATTATTAACTTTAACTAAAAAAGACATTACATTAATTGAATAACATGTGTATATTTAAATAATGGTGTAAAAATATGTGTTGGTGTGAATATTTATAGGGAAAAATTTAAAATATAAAAAATTGAGTCATCGGCGAATAGGAGCGTGTGACATGGCCAAAAAAGCTACAAATAACACATCAGTCACCCCTTGGCTGAAATCGGACTTGCAATCTTCATGATCTGTAATGGTGATCGATCATCATTTTGTAAACGCAATAGCTGCGATCACCCTACGGTGATAGCCTATGTGGATAGCCATTACACATCAACATACTAGTAAAAAAACACATTTTTTATTGAAAATTACTTTTAACACTACTCTTGAGTTTGTCTTAAATTGATGCCACCACTAGGTAATTTATTTCCTAGTTTAGGAGGCTCAAATTGAGGCACTTGTAAGTGTATAATGATAAGTCAATGATGTGATACTTGTGATAGATACTACTCTTGAATTGATGGCATGAATTGATGCCTTGCTTTCTGATGCCACGATATTGATGCCTTGATTGTATACTGTGTTATTGATGACCTTGTGATAAGTCAATGTTGCAAACAGATTTTGCTGAGACAAATGACTATGTGAATGTGACAGATACTACTCTTGATTTTGCCTTAAATTGATGCCACCACTAGGTGATTTATTCCCTAGTTTAGGAGGCTCAAATTGATGTCATAATAAACTGAGACATAAAAGATCCATTAATGCTGCCAAAACAGTTCAGTTTACATTCCAAACAACTCAAAAAAGTAGTGCATTCACTTTGTTTGTCCCTGTAAACCATCAAAAAACAATATGTTAATCATGACCTGCCTTCAATCTTCCAAAACAACTTGCTGCATTGCCTCTGCCAAATTATCTACATTGTAGAACATGTCTTCTGCATTTCCATGCAAGTTTAAGAACTCCAAGCTATCTCTAACAAGTTGTTCATCAACTTCAAGACACTCTGGCAGTAAACCTAGTCTTTGTAGCCTTTCCTTTCCCATATGAGGAATCTTGTACTTGTTGCCTCCTTTACATTTCATGATCTCTTCATAGCAGCCTTGCAATGTCAGGAAAACATTGTTTAATTTCCATGGTGGGTAATTCTCATATGCTTCATTCACATTATGCAGTAACTCTTCAATACTATTAGCTGGTTTTTGATCTTTAAGTGACTGTATAGATCTAAAAAACCTGTTGGGAAATTTATTAAAGTTTTGATTGATTCCAAAACCAACTGACCCCAACCGAGTAGATGTTGCCAGATCCTAATGTTAGTAGTTAGGCTCGCAGTTTGAGCATTGTTAAGATTTTATCTTTACAGGACTCCAGCTGAAGACGGCAACAAGGCTTCACTCGGATAGAACATCAGGTGTAAGAAAAACACCTGAGTGTTCAAGTTTCAGAACAACAGCTAAGTATTCAAAGGGAGGAGATGCAAGAGAACATCAGTTGTAAGAAAGACAACTGAGCGTTCAAGAGATAGAACATCAGTTATAAGGAAGACAACTGAGCGTTCATCAGATGAGAATTAAAAAAGGGAGAAGTTGTAAGAAAACATCAGATGGAAGAAAGTTATCTGAGCGTTCGAGCCAACTGAGCATTCAAGATTCAGAACATCAGTTGAAGGACTCGAACTGAGAAGATCGACAACTTGAAGTTCAAAGTCAGCTGAGAGTTCAACTGTTCCTACTCAGACAGAAGCATTCAGATAGAACATCAGCTGAAGACCAATCAGATGAAGATCAAACGACTCAACCGACTATCAAATGTTGGAGGTCAAAGGTTAAGATTTGAAATTCAAATAAGGAAGTCACGTGAAGGTTTGACTCTCTGTCATTACCTCATTTGGCCCAACACAAGGCTGTCTCAGATGGAAAGCAGAAGCACTCAGTTGCCAAATCCGGAAAGTCTGCAGAGATGAGAGACAAGCCATCGCTTTCAAAGAACAGAGATCAACGGCTCATCCAACGGCTAGTTGATTCTCTCCGTCTATAAATAGAGGCCTTCATTCATTCACCAAGAAACAGAAGACTAACGAGACAGACAAGTGCAAGAAGAGATAAAAGAACTAGATAAAGAACGAAAAACTGCACTCAAGCAAAACTGTTGTTATCCTCTAAGAACATCACTAGTTGAGAATTCTAGAGTGTTAGATTCTGTCTTTGTGTTTTTCGATCCAACCTTGAGAACATCACTAGTTGAGAGTTCGTAGAGTGTTAGATCATAGCTCACTTCTTGTTCGAGCTATTAGTTGGAAACCCACCTTTTCACACATCCTCTCAAAAGGATTGTTAGGACCCTACTCTTCCCGGAATTGAGTAGATAGGTTGATAAGTACCCGTAAACTTATCTGTAAGGTTGATAAGTACCCGTAAACTTATCTCAACGGTTGCAAAGCCCGCGTAAGCTTTGTGGTTTTTGTCCAGAAGAACTTGGACTGAGTTGTGTGGACTCACAACTCCCCGTGGACGTAGGAGTTATCTCCGAACCACATAAATCCTTGTGTGTTTTTGTTTATTATTCAGTTAACTTATTGCATATTCTACTGACCGATTAACTAGCATACAAACTGCATCTTTCCATATCAACTGTCTTGGTTTTTGACCGACCATTGCATCTGAGCGTGAGTTATTTTTCGAGTTAGTTTTTATCCACCACATTCCGCACAGCACCACTCTTCCAACTGAGTTTGCTTACTCAGTTGTGAATCCAGCTGAGTCTTATTACTCGGTTGTTGATTTTTCAAGAGTTGTTTTTAAAAAGTTAAATCTGGTGTATTCCCCCCATACACCAAAACTCGTATCGGGACCATCAAAATCCAAGGTCATTCACATTAGTATCTGTTGAGTTGACAGGTTGATTAATGAGTTGAATATGAAAACCATCTGATCTTGCAACTGCTTGAAAGTTTGGATCACTGTCTTGGATGTGGGGTTTTGCATTATCTTGTTAGATGTAAATGTGTTTGCTTAGACAGTGTGGTCACTTGGCTTTAATTGTTGGCACCATCTACATGTTTGAGTGGCACAAATTGATACTAAATGATGAATTGCATGATATTCTGATAGTAAAACTGTACTGAATTAAATCTGACCTGATTGATTAGTTGATGTTTGGTCACTGGTTTTGTATTTGCTGCCATTGGTCTGGTTTCCATGGTGCCCTTCTCTCTGTTCTTTGAATTTCTTAGAGCTGGCTCCTCTTTTATAAATGGAAAGATTCCAAATTTTCCATCAAAGATAATTGTTCCCTCTCTATTTATAATTGGCCTTGAAACTGCTGAGTTGAACATGATTTTGGGGATGAATCTCTTTGACTTGCATGTCCTATGTGGCTCAATCTCATCTGCAACAAGGTAGTGCCTATCTTTTGATTTGGTGAGGTAAAACTATTTCTCATCTATATGTATGGTGTTGTACATGCTCTGAAATTTTTATTTTGCCACCCTCAATTGTGCTTCCAAGTTGACTAAGACTCCAATTGAGTCTGCACAGCTGATTTTGTGGGGTAAGAAATGGTTTTATAGCATTGGTATGTGGCTTTAGTTTCTTCTCCTTCACCCAGACATGAATTAAGCTCTTACTAACACCCAGATTTTCTGCCATGACCCTCAATGATGACCTTTGAAGGACTGAGAGGTTTTTCACTTTTTCTGCATCAAATTGCTTCTTATCTTTGTGCACTGACCCATGCTTCATTGATTTTAGATGGACAGGAAGTCCCTGATTTTGCTGAGCTGCTGCTTTTTTCCAGATTTTCCAGATGGTTTTCAAACTGAGGTGAAACTCCTCTGCGGCAGCTTTTTTTGCGCCCCAATTCAGCTTTCCATTCATGTTGCGTTGAAGTAGCCACTGTGCTATTGTATTCTGCTCTTCATCAGTAAGATCTTTGTTTCTTGTTGGGAGAACCATTATTGGCCTGTAGTTGTAGTTATTGGAGGTTGTTGCAATGAAGAAAATATGCCTTCAAGTCTGTATTTATTGTTGTTTTTAGTGCTGTAGGTCAGTTTTAAATTTCCCACCACAATTTGGATCACATCAATGTACTTTTAATGTTTATTTATTCAATGAAAACTGAGTTTTGGCTCCATTTTTTTTCAGTTTTGCCTCCTAAATTTGCTTTACTTATTGTTTTTCCTGTCTTCTGCATTTCTTCATTTTTTATGCTTTTGGCCTACTAATGCTACTGCTTCATTTACACGAAAATAATGCTATTGCTTCATTCCTTCATTTTTTATGTTGCTTATTCAGTAGCTATTCAATATTCATTCCATATTGTTTAAAACAAGATGCAAGAATACAAAAATTAAAAACCAACCAAAGCCAAAAAAATGAAGCAGTACACTGGCACGAAAAAAAAAATTGAATAATGTTGATGAGATGCAAAAATGAATAAGGTAATAAAGTGTGTGTACAACCATCTCCTAATTATTGTAGCTTTTGTTAATCACAAATTAACAAACTAAAAGTATTGTTTAAAATTACCCTTCAAAGTACATCTTTATTTCACCAACCACTACGTTATCAGCTTTCTTAATCTCCGTGTCAAACCACAAATGAGTACATATATTGTGGACGGAGGGAGTATTATTTTTTTGTGTGAAATAGTAATAAAATGAAATAAGAAGAATTCGTCTAGATAGTATGTACCACTGGTAGTTTAAAATTAGTTGGAGAAGAACGACTCAATACCCAAAAGAACTCTAAAGCTCCAAAACCCTCACTGCACTATTCACATCGACTGACTGATCTCCATATTTCCTCCCGAGATTTGGAGTTGATGATGGCGACATTTTTCAAGAGACTTGCTACGGCTGCGCCGATCGCTTTCGGAGCGCAAACAAAGCCCGTTTTTTCGCCTTCGATTCGGAGCTCTTGCCGCCATTTCCGGTGGAATCTCCGCTTACTACTTCTATTCGTCGCCGAATTTGGTAATTTTTTTTTCATAATGTAGGCAAATGCGTTATGCTTTGATGCATTGTTTCTTGGGGAGATTTTGATGGAATCAAAACGTTGAACGATTACTTGTGCATCTCTAGTGAATTCGTCGTTTTCTCTCTTCGGCTAAGCTGCTATGTTGAATTAATATCTTGTTTCCGCGGCTTTCTGTTTTGATCATAATTTGTAGCATGTGGTTCGATTGGAGCAAGTGAAAAATCCATATAAATGTGTAATGTGTGCACTGCTGCCTTATGAAAATAGAACGAAATGCCTTTTCTTTGGGAACTCAACCTAGCTTGTTGGTTGCTGAAGTCTTAATAGATTAAAAAAGTGAAATCATGTTCCCTCGTGAGTTTTTTCTGAGTACATATTATTTATTGACTGCATTTTTGCTGTCAATAGACCGCTTCAATCTCACTTCTATTCCCAAAAATGGAAGAATCGGAATAATAATGGCCCAATGCAACTGATGTTCTGTTCATATTGTTGAAATTTAACCAGGCAAAGACCATAGAAAGGAAAAAAGCTGAAGCAGCTTTCTAACCTTCTATGTTCTATTAAATTCAAGTCGAGCTTTACCAACTAGCAGTGCCTAGTCTGCATATATGTTACGTTTCTGTGTGTTGTGCATGGATGTTATACATATTTGGGGAAATCTTAAGCATCGGCAGATTTCATGCCGTAACTCTTCTGTTGTCTGAATGCCTGAGAGGGTATGTCACAGTTGGTGCTCTCTCAGTTTAGTTTTTGTGCTAGTTTTTTAACCAAATATGTAAAAAGAATGATTGTTACTATAATTATTTGTTTTATGCATTTTTCAGTGGGTGACATTTGTATTGTATAATTCAGGGTTACTTAGATCAACTCGATGAAGAAGCCGCACCAAAAGTTGGTATGTGCTGTTTCCTCCCAGTAGATCTACTGACTAATACATTCTTGCTTCTAGTCTCACTAATTCCTTCCAGTCGTGCCTTGTGCATCAAATCCATAAATCTCCAATAACTTGAGGCTAAGCCTCTTGATTGTTTCATTTTATAATTAAAGCCAGAACTTTTATATAACATGTGAAATCATAAAAATTAAGGATAGCACGGTTTCTGTTTTGTGATAGATAGAAAGCGTGATTGGTCCTCTTGCGTTCAACTGTAAATAGAAGATTCATGGTAAGACCGTGAGATGAGCAAGAATGCCGTCCTGTACCCATGCATTTCAAATAAAGATGGAGATTAATGCTCACTTCAATTTGGTTGTGCATTCCTACTTCCATGTTTTTTTTCTCTTTCATATTTTCCAGATTGACGTTTCCCTTAAATAGAACAAGACTCATTGCCATTGCAGCAATCGATTCTTGCTTAATAAGATTGAATCTTAACTTCAAATCTATGCATGTGAAGTGTGAACACCATACCAGGAAGGGGCTACCTTTAGATTTCTCCCGCATGGGATAGATAAATATAATCTCCAGATTTCAGAATGCTTTATGTGCATAGATTTGAGATGAAAGCCTTAATTTGTCTTGTCCGCGTATCGTAAACTTTCACTCTTATCTAAATCTTATTACAATGTACATAACTATTTATCTCCTCTTATCTGCCTTAAAAAACTTAGTTTTTGGAAATCAATGTGATACCTATGGAACTGCATTATAGCTACATTTAATGAGACATCAAAATCAAGTTAGAGAGGAGACCATTATTTTTCCCTTTGTCGGGTGAAGGTAACAACTAACAACTCACATATAGCCATAGCATAAGGCTATCTTTTGCAGCATCTGCAATATATCCATGATGCCCACTTACCCAGATAGATAATTGGATGTCATTTCTTTCCGGTCTATTATAACAGTTTTCCTCTAAATAATTTATGTTTTTTTTCTTTTTTTCAGCCCTAAATCCTGATAAATGGATTGAATTCAAGCTCCAAGAGAAGGCACAGGCCAGCCACAATACTCAATTATTTAGGTTAGCTTGTTATCTTATGACTCCTCAAGTAGTATTGTGCTCGAGAGTCCTCTTTCTCTCACTTATATCAGAGTGTTTTTGCTTATAATTGAATCATTAAATAGTTTATTAGTATGCTGCATAACTATCTGTGCAAGGAAAGTGAACCTTTGGTTGCTGCAGAAGAGCGAACTATTTAGAGTGCAAGCATTGTGATAGATGAATTCTGCAGGACTCAAGAATTAGATGAAGTTAAATTGAGCTCATCCTGTTTCTGCTTCCATTACACTATGTAGTTTCTGAACGTATATTTTTCGTATATATAGATATATGTACATATGTATGTATCTAAGGTGATGGTATCTACTAAAATATAAAAAAAATAAGGAATTGAATTGACATGGAGATTATTATTGGTATCCAAAGATTTCTGTATTTCATTACAGTAGTGATTCCTTTATCCCATCCCATGATTGACGCTATTAGGGTGCGTTTACTAAGCGGGATAAGCCGGATAGATAAAAATAATATAGGTTAACCTAGCGTTTACTTTTAAGGATTAGATTCAAAGGATATCTCATCATTCATGAGTTCTGGAACTATTGGGTTGACATGTGTGATTGATGAATCTTGAGATAAGTTTAGTTAATCCCATCCTAGTTAGTAAACACCCCCTTACTGTATAGTGGTCACTGGTCAGCATTAATCATAAGTACTATAGGCATAAGGCAGAAGTTCAAAGGGAACTTTTATGCTTGTGAAAATATTATGGATCAGTTTGTTTCTATTTTGACTGGCTAGGTTGATTTAGACTCTAGTTAATCTGAGCTCAAGTTCTCATGGTGAAGATGCTATAACACATTCAATAATCTGCCTCAATCACTTCGAATATCTACTTAAGAATATTGTTAAATCTTATAATCTTTTTCATATAATACTGTTTCTGAATCTACTATCTAGACTTCCTTTGATTATATAAAAACACTGAAAGAGTGAAAATTATCCCAAATTAAGGTAAGTTGTATGGCTTTTGGGTAAATTGAATGATGATTTTGGTAGAAGAATTTAAGAATTATTAGCAGATTGATAAGTTTAAATGCAAGTGGAAAATGCACTAGGAAATGTAAATGTGCCAGCTATGCAGCAAGTGTTTATGGCCATAAACATTCCAAGAATCTTGTCACTGGAACGAGAAATTTGGACTGATGTTTGCATCTCATAAATTCTGTTACTGTAGAGGAATTGTTGAAAAATAGCAGACTGTTGGCTTCTGATGTAAGAAATTGTTAGAGAGGTTGACTAATTTTCTGTTGAATGGCAGGTTTTCATTTGATCCTGATGTGAAGTTAGGCCTTCATGTCGCATCCTGCCTTATTACACGGTACTTGATCAGAAACTCGATACATTGTATATACTTCTTTCCATGTAAAATGACCACTCAACGTTGATTTTCTTGTAGAGCCCCAAATGGACAAAATGCTGAAGGGAAAACCAAATATGTGATTCGACCGTAAGTCATACAGTATTTAGATGTTATGTGTGACCATTTATATTAAGTTTGGCTCAATGGCTTAGATAGATTCTCCTGCGAAGAGGAGTTCTGAGATAAGCTAAATCACTTACATTCTTTAGACCATTCCAATCTTAATACATACCTATCGAATGAATTTGCAAGATATCTTCATTTCAATGAGATGTATTATGAATTTCCACTTTATTAGTTTGCTCTGAGATCGACCAGTAGGCAATATGTTATTCTGAAGCTCATTGTTCTGCAGTTACACTCCAATTTCAGATCCAGATGCAAAGGGCCACTTCGATTTGCTTATTAAGGTAGTCATTTGGAAACATATGTCTTTATACAGATGCATATACTTTTCATCAGACTTTGTGCTTTCATCTTAAAAGAACATCAATTTGTTTGACATTCTATAGGTTTATCCAGAAGGTAAAATGAGCCAGCATTTTGCTAGCTTAAAACCAGGAGATGTGGTGGAAGTGAAAGGGTAAGTAATGTACCATTAGCTATAACATAGGGTTATACATGTTACGTACCTATTAACATTCTTTCTATGTCCAGGCCCATTGAGAAATTCAGATATAGTCCAAATATGAAAAAACATATTGGCATGGTAAGATTAGTGACCTATTTTACTCCAACTTTCCATCTTATTCCATACTAAATTTTTTTCATCAAATTGCTAACGACAGCATCACGCTCCTCATAAATTTGACTTCTCTTGAGTTTGTCAAAGTTCTTCAAGATAATGCAACCCCTCCCCCAAAAGATAAAAGTTAAATTCTAGGTCTCTGTTATCTAGTCGATTGAAAAGCTCGAATGTCTGTATTTCAGATTGCTGGAGGATCTGGAATTACTCCAATGCTTCAGGTGATGGATGCCATCCTTAAAAACCCTGACGATAATACTCAGGTAGGCCAGTAAGTCAAAGATTTCTGATTTCGTTCTATTGACAAGTTAGCATTTCAAAAGTCGTTCTTTTACATGGACTTGGATGATGAGCTTCTACTCTTTTAGGTCTCTCTGATCTATGCTAATCTATCTCCTGATGATATACTTCTCAAGAAGAAGCTCGACACACTTGCTGCCAGCAATCCGAACTTGAAGGTACTGTGAAAACCATCACTAAAACCCTTTTCTCTTATACTTGTCGACAATTAATCTATTTATATATTTTGAAATTGTAGGTATTCTTCACTGTTGACAACCCAACAAAGGATTGGTTGGGAGGTCAGGGTTTCATATCAAAGCAAATGGTAGTGAAAGGCTTGCCAGGTCCCAGTGACGATACACTTGTACTTGTAAGTTTTTTTTACCATCACATTAAACTGTTTGATTTTGGGTGTAAGGTATTCGTCTACAATTTGAAAGTTGGCATTTCTTCTTACATCTTTTTCGATTTTTATATCACAAGGAAAAATTAGATACATCTCTTGTTACTAAAATGCTCATGAAGGAAGTGCTCTCTTGTTTGGCCAGGTCTGTGGCCCTTCTGGAATGATGGAACATGTATCTGGTGACAAGAAAGATCGGACGCAAGGAGAGGTACATACTCGAACACCTGAAAACAACCCGTCTCTAAGAAAACTTCTTTCTTCTGTATTGCCTTACGCCCTTATTCATTTTACTGTATTGGCAGCTGAGTGGCATACTTAAGGAGCTTGGGTACACTGAAGATATGGTTTACAAATTCTAAGTGACTGCCAATTTTGATGGAATAAATGAACTTGTAACAGTATACTCCTGCTGCTTATTGTTATGCATCTCGAATTTAAAAACCTCACATGTGCCTCCTATTTTGGCTTCCGTTATGACTAGACGATTGAGAAGTCATGAGATACGAGGTTTATTGTTTGTATTAGCATATAGAGTATTTAATTGTATCTGGTTTAAGATGAATAAACTTAATTGTGGACCAAATTTTGGTGGATTCTTGGCACGTTCCCTTTTCTAGATGAAATCAAATTTCAAGACTTGTGTATGAGATTTTGTTAAGACTTTTATTCACTACTTGTAGCTTTTGGCTAAGCTTCGCATTACAGATTATAGTTTCGACATATTTCCATAAAGTTTTCAGATTTACATACTTTATAATGTCCATCTATTAGAGTTATTGCATAGAATGGATCCAAATGACGCGCAGCTCAAGAACACTAAACTTGCACAATAATTTGAAGAATGTGCAGAAAGAAATATGGATAGATTTTACGTGGTTCAACTCAATTGAGTCTACATCCACGGGAGGTTGGCTATGATCTTCACTAATCAACAATGGCGGTTTGCAAATTACAGAAACGAGCGAGAATGAGCTCTCTTTCTAAGAAATTGCTACTCTTTTTACTGCAATGATCTTGACCATCAAAGCTACTGCATGAGCATCCTCAAGCTCACGTGAAAATATAACCAAACTCAATCTGCAGATTGCTATTTAGTGCTTCCTCCGCCTTCTGAGTTTATTCTCCAATTCTCAAACTTATATACATATTCATGTAGAACACATTGATAAATATCATGATTGGACGTAGGCTTTGGAGCCTAACCATGTACCTAAATGGTCAGTCAATTTTTTATTAGCTCTGGTTACTTATTTGATATTTAATTCGATATGGAGTTTGCAAAATTACGTTTTAATTCATTCGAAAACAAAGTATACATCCAAAAATATCTGATTTAAAACAAAGTATACATCCAAAAATGTATGCCTTCTAAAAAAAATCTGACTTAAAACAAAGTTGAAGAGACAATGATCCGGCTTCCACGCAATTACGTTGCTCGCATATTTACAATCCGACAATATCTGATTCATCCGTGTGGCGCATGATGCTGCATCTCCTCACGGTATTTTGAAACGAACGCTGCCACCTCCTTGTACTTGGTGTTCATATCGTATTCGCCCTTGAATTGCTTGTTGCTGATGTTGTTGATGCCTCACAAGTTGGTTCCGAAGGCTATGCACGGTGGCATGCCGCTCCATCGCCCACGGGTATGGGGGAACGATGATTTTTGACTTGTGGGGACTAAGGATATGGTTGGAGCATTGTCGCCCAAGCCGTCGCTTGCTACATAGAAACCAACAACATGGTGGTATTTGAGTTTATGGAGAGAGATAGAGAAAGCAATGTGTCACAGACTGTAATGCAGATGTTGGTGATGCTAATCTCACATTCTTGTTAGATGCCTATATTTTTATCTATTCTTTAAGATTTAGTATTCCTCGATTTTGTGGTAGTTCTTCCTTGACGGCTCTCCTGCATCATCTATGACTGAGTAATTTGGTTGTGCTGGTGCGAACAATTTGTCGACTCTTGAAACTCACCAAGTGTGCTAGGAATTCTCCAAATCGAATACTATTCTTATAAGAATACTATGACTAATATAGGCCAGACTTTTCTTTTGTATCATGCACTATTTTACACGCTTGAGCACGTCAACAAAATACATATTATGTAATCTAGTATGTCATATTTTAAAGCCAAAATGAAAATTTAAATAAAATCATTATATTAATTTTATTTTATTTTATTATTTTTGACGTACTCAAAAGTCATATATTAAATAATCAATTTATTTAGATTTCAACATTTTGCAAAAACATAGTATGAGACATTTCTATTTTATACTTGGGAGACTAACAAATCAATGCACATTTGATCCAATATCAATTACTATTAGCTAACCATAAAATTCTAGCTCTTATGTATTTTATTGAATGTTCTAGTAACATATATAGAAGACATATAGATATATATTTTTTCATTAGACATATTCTAAATTTGGATTTTGGAACTTGATCTTCCCTTTTTTTTTTGGGGTGTAATATACATTTTGCATAGAACTTAAAATTCTACTATCTGGTATGAGCAAATACTGCAGAAGTAATTGTAACTTTGTAAGGAAAACTCTCGTGCAGTTGTGCTGCATATGCATACTTGATCGATACAATTGACTTAGGAAAATTAACGTATTTTTAAAATTTTACTTAATTAAGTTTTAGTTGAGAATTATGTAATGTAATTGGGAATTGTTGTGTGAAAGAATTAAAAAATAAATAAAAACGAATAGAAAAACAAAAGGAGTTACAGTATTTTATTTCTTTATACAGTAATTAAACCAAAAAATAAAAAAAAAATGGTTATACAGTAAAGGGTTCACATTGTTTTTGAAAGATTACAATGTTAAAGAGTATTGTATTGATCGATCATTTGCAACAATTTAATCCCTCTCCGTTGCAGGAACCAATACATGTTTAAGCAACAGCTCCTCAAACTAACCATCGCCGTCGGGCCTTAGCATGGCCGCCGCCACCGCCTCTTCTTCTCCGGAGTCACAGCTGGCAGCAGCTCTCGCCGCCAGAGGCTGGTGTTTGAGAGATGCAGACCTAATTCGAGAACTCATCACCACATCTGCCACCGTCGGTTCTGTTGAATCGGAGCTTCTCAATTTGGACTTGCGATCGATTGGCGGAAAATGCTTGCCGCAGCCTTCTCTTCTATGCAAAACCTCTCATCTTCAAGGTCCAATTGTGCTTCAGGTATATTATTTCCCCATTAATGTAGCTTAACTAATTGTGGAGCTATCGAATTCAGAAATTCGGCGAACGAAGTTGAACCGGATTTGTCGATTGTTCAAATTAGTAGTAATGTAATGACTTCTTATCGGAGGCTGAAATATTTTGTTTCTTCCTTGCAAACTGTAATGCCGAACCGATGCAAATGGGAAGGGGAACGAAAATAAGTGTGGTGGTTTGGTTTTGGCCTTAGAGAAATGAATCCCCAAATAGTAAATATCATTCCCCAATTTTGATATTAACTATTCCCCTTCTCCCTCCCACCCAACCACCAACCACCCCACTGTGATGGTGATATGTGATTTGCATTTAAATTAAATTTGTATTTTGAATCACCTCAAAGTAATCAAAGACATTATAGTAGAAGTTATTTACAGAGTTTTGCAGTGCATGCATTTGCTCGGTGTGTGAACATATCAATGAAAAAGTTAGAATTCTGGTTGAAATGATAACATGTGATTTTGGACAAAACGACTGCATCTGGAATAAAAGTTGTCTTCCCTGGTCTTCACTAGAGCAGTTAACTCGAGCAAACTTACACTTGTTCTTAAGCTTTATGCTGTCTTGTTTTGACTGTAACGTGTATTCTTATGTCATCAAGAAACTATTGTACTCATGGATTATCTGGCCTTTCACAGAGCTGTCTCTACTGACAGGTGTGTTCGAGCAGAGATATATCTCGCAGTACTATGGCTGAGGCTTCAGAAACGTCAGGCAGCCGACGACTGTTGCAATTGAAGCTCACTGACGGACATTCTGAAATAACTGCTATAGAGTACTCTCATGTTCCATCATTTCCTGATGATATTAGCCCCGGAACAAAGGTTTCCAACTCTTAGAACACCTCTGAAGCCAGTTTGTTTCAGTCATGATATACAGAAGCTAACATGTTAAAACTGCCGTCAGATCAACTAATCAGATGACTTAGCCTTTGGGACTGCTTGCAATTAAGTTCTTTGGTTAATTGTCCTGCACTCATACCTTTTAAGCATACTTGTTTAGCCATCATATGGAGCAGATGGGAGCGTATGATATTGAAAAGATGCATATATACGAAGATTGTTCTACTTTACTTGTTGTGTATGTTTGATATAGTAGTCTCTTGATTATAACTCAATGATGCATCTTTGTTCATGTTATTTACTTTGATTGTTGCTTGTGTTCCAGGTCCAGCTGCGGGGTAAAGCTGATATGCATAGTGGTATTTTGTGTTTGAACAATAAGGTAATAACTGTTTTAGGTGGTGTTGTTCAGTCCCTATATGAAGAATGGCAACTGAAGCGCAAGTATATGAACATCTCTCGCTCCAAGTTAAGGCCATCACAAGAAAATGAATCAAGCTGTCCTCCGCCATTTGAAAAGCTCCAAATTCGTGCACATGGACGAGGAGGAACTTCATCTACTTCATATACTTCGGCTTCTGAAGGAATGCATTTTTCAGTAAATACCGCAGGTTCATGATCAAGTTGAATTTACTTTTCATCTAAAACATCATGTTTTCCCATAAGCACAAATACCTTCAAAGATACAGTCGGAAAATTACATCTCTTTTTATAAGAAGTGAAACATCCTATTTCAATAATAAGTGAAGTTTCAACTTGAGTACAAGTTAACCTGCCAAACACTGATAAAATATAAAGAAAGAGCTCATCTTCAGTCTCTAAAGAAGTCTGAGACAAAATTGTTTTAGAATTAGAGAAAAGAATATATTAAGCTGGAGTCTTTTGATTTCTCCATAAATCTTTTTTTGATAGATTCAGTTATGCAAATTCATTGGATGGAACTTGCTAAACTTCCCTTGCTGCTGATGTTTTGTAGTGTGGTCCTTTGACATTGCTTTCCATCTTTAAAGCAAACTTATACTAATATTTTTTTTGGGTCTCATGGATTTCAGGGAGATCCTCAAATGATCATCGACAAAGTCTAGCTACAAAAGGTGACTGTTCCAATTTGAGCCAAACTGCCCAGATCCAGAAAAATAATGCAACTAAAGATGGTTTAACGGATGAAGTGAAGCCGCTTCACACAAATGAAGGAAATCTTGAGAATGCAACTGTCTCCTCAGATAGACCCAAAGGTAATTAGTGTAGCCTATGGGTCTTTGGTGGAATTTCCGCGGTGGTGCATAGTAATTTTTGTATTTGGTTCATTCTTCTGAGAATCTACTTTTATGCAGTCTAGTGTCGTAGTATTGTAGGTGAACCCCAACGTTTTCTGGCTTTTTGAAATATACATCTTAAAATCTCAAGATTGTTATTTCTGGTGCTTATGCCAATGTCTGGATCTATACAGTAGCAGCATCTGTACCAGTTCAAAATCAAGTGGCTGCGCAGAAACTTCTCCAGAAGACAAGTCAGCCTAATTTTAATGATCGCAATTCTAGATTTCAGAGGCGTAGGGGAAAGGATACAGAAGATGACTCATCTTTGCTCACTCTTGAAGAGTATGAAAGGAGGAAAACTGGAAAAATTCTTCAGACAACACATGAGCACCACCACTACAGTCGAGATGAGGAGCTTGCTAGACAGCTGCAGGAGCAATTTAATTTGGAGGAAAATCATGTAACCATTTCTTGCCGGAGAATATTTCATATGGCGTATCTATTATGTTGATTCATGCATCAAACCTTATTTGTGTTGGCTGTCGCTATAGTCACCGATCGGAGAGCAGAAATATTCCATGATCCGTAAATTATTGATATAGATTTATCAGTTTTCGTAGTTGATGATATGGTCTAAGAGTGTTCATTTGCTACTTGGATTAACAAAAGCTTAATTGATATCATCAGGTGGTTTCTTTATCTGAACTGATATTCTATGTTATACATTTAGGTACAAAATGATCCTCATATGATGGATGCGAAAAGTATAAAGATGAGTATGTTCAGTTTTGAAAGGGATGATGCTGGATCCTCCGGTAGAACTGAATTCAGGGGAAGAGGGAGAGGAAGAGGACGAGGGAGAGGGAGAGGAAGGGGATGGAGAAACTGAAATGCAGGTAGAGTTCATCCGAGTTCATTGTTCGACTTCTTTTCCTTTCTTATTACTGCTTCTGGGTACACCATAGTTATCCTTCAATCTCTGGTTATGCTTGGGGGGGGAAGGAATTGTGCATCTGTGCTTTGCTTTAGCGGATAGTTAACATTTATGTGATGTTAGTTTTGCTTCTCTTAATTAACTCATTAGCATCCTTAATTTGCGAACAAGTTGTGGCTGCACAATTTGCATTTTTTCTCTAATCAGTGTTTTGAATTTGAAGGAAAGGGAAACTAGTAAAATGTGGGAGATAAATAAATATTCGATGCAGAGATATGAAGCAAAAGAATTGTATCAAAGTTTTGATCTAACTTTTGTAGCCTACTAACTATGTGGCTAATTAGTATTCTGAACTGTGAACTTTGTTACTTAAAGTTTAATTTTGACTCTTTTAGTAGCACAGCATAGGATCCAACTTTAGGAGTCGTTGTCGTGGTGATTGATTTTGACTGTGGCTTTTCCTCCTTGCTTATTTTTTCCATTTGTTGATGAAAAATATTCGAGGACTAAGTCATCTTCAAATTTACGCTTTTCATGAAAGAAAAAGCTCTAACTAACATGCGCTGTCGCTCAAGATTTTACATTCTCTTTTGGGTTGTTTCAACGAATCCTTAAGGAGGAAGAGACATCTTACCCAAAAGAAATGAATGATAGAAGACCACCTAATTGTAGAAAAGCAGTTGTACTAATTAATAGATGTACAGTTATATTTTGAAGTTTATACTGTTTGTAAATAAGTGGTTGAAAGACCTCGTTTTCAGATGTTTTTAATTTGTCGTTTATTGACTGCCGTCTCGACAATTTGTTGTTGTATGTCTGTACGGCTTTCATAAGATTATTAAATATGCTCGAGAGAGAGAGAGAGAGAGAGAGAGAGCTGCTTGTATAGTAGCATCAAAATACAAGATGATAAATACAAAAAGATCTTCGAACAATAGGAGAAAGAATCAAAGAGAAACAGTTGAAAATTTGAAATCCCAGGCATAATTCCCACAGCCAACAATCCTAATATGCTCTACAAAAAAATTAAAAATCATTGCCCAAACAAACATGAGAAGGCGAGAAGGCCTTCAAAAAGAATATAAGAGAGCTAAAGGGGAACCAATTTCTTCATTCTTGGACCATCCTGCATCTTGGTATGTCGAAGTCGAACGATTTCTTCTTTGGCATTTGCAGAATTAATTCCAATTATTTCCAGATTTGTACGGAAACTGTACTTGAGTCAGGCTTACGGTGTGAAACCGGGTGGTGAAGCCCTCGACTCCAATGGAGGCGTTTGGCTGTCCGATCCTCCTCTCAATGCATCATCTGAGGAGCGTAGCCCGTCATCCGTGTCCCCCCGATTCATATCCTCTATCATTCTCATCACTTCTTGCATTGCTGGTCTCTGATCTGGCACTGTAGCAACACAAGCCATACCTATCTGCAGAAGCTGCACCATCTCCTCCTCTACATTATGATACCTCATTAGCTCCACATCAAACACCTCAGCTGTCCATTCTTCTCTCACTACACTCTGGACCCATCTCGGCAAATCGATCCCTTCTTCACCTAAAGAAGCCTGGTTAGGTGCTTTCCCAGTTAGGAGCTCTAACAGCAACACCCCAAAACTGTAAACATCGGACTTGAACGTGACTTTACGGGTCTCGAGAACCTCAGGCGCGCGGTAGCCCATGATGCGATGATTGGGAGGAGACAAGTTCAAGAAGAGAGGGTTGAGCCCATAATCGGACACGGAAGCATCAAGAGTGTCTTGTTTGAGGAGGATATTGGAAGACTTTATGTTGCCATGGACCACATTTCCAGACACATGGAGATGGGCAAGTCCTCTTGCCGCACTCATCGCTATCCTCAGTCTGCTGTCCCATTCTAGTGGGGTTCGCCCTGACCCTCGGCTCCCTACACGACACAAAAAGATCCAAGTTACCTAACATTGCAAGTTTGTGTCCACACATAATAGAGATGATGAGTGGAAAAAGTAAATACCCATCTTTTTCTCAACCAAGGCTGGGTCAGGACAAGCATAATGTGGCATGATACCATCGTTGAGATTAAGAAGCTTAATAAAAGAAAGAAAAACACACATACACACACAAGAGCAAAAGCCCTTACCATTTATTGATGCATTCACTTTAAAATCTATTACTACTAGGAAGTAAGCAATAAAAGAAAGCAAATATCACATGGAGTCCAAGAAGTTCGTGCATGCGGATGCGGACAAGGTGGGAAAACAGAGCATGACTTAATATTTAATATTTTTATACAAGTGTCACAGATATTTCTGGATAATATATAGCACATGCAGGCAGTCATGCTGTACTGTCCTAAAAATTATTTGTTCATTTTTATTTTGAACAAAATATTCGTAATCAGCTTCATCACCGACAAATTGACAACGGAATGTATGTCGCAGAGCCTACATGTGATTTGGCCTAAAGAGATACATTTATACAAAAGGTTAATTTCAAGATTTAAAAAAATAGGCACATGAGTCAAAAGCATGTGACATCTATAGCGTAATGTAGGGGCGAGGAGCCTTATTAGTATTATTTTTATTTTCAATAGAAAGTTGGGGCACATTTAATAAAGAAAACATAGAGGAAAAAGTAACATCATTTCTTCTATTCTTTCCGTTTTATTTTCTACATTTAATATACATACATACTTTAAAAACAAGGAAAGGAATGTGGGTAGGGCTGTGAATCATTGTAGGAATGCTTGTAAAGGGGCCATGCCCATTACTAGTTATTTTTATTTGAAAACTAATCCACCAATTCAATCATAGAATCCATCAGAACTCAAAAGAAATTACTATTATTCTTGATTATCTCAAATCATATACAATTAATTGTAATTAGTGTAACGAGCCGTCTTAACCGCGTAAAAGTTGAACAAAATAATGAAAATAGAAGCCGGCCATGGAGAAGACATTGTAACATTAGTAAACCAAATGCTTTTACATGACTTTTTCAAACATAAATTATACTACTACTAATTGGAAAAAAAGACCAACTTTTAAGTAAATATATGCAACCTAAAACATCCCAAATCCTTAATGAAGAAGTCTAACAAGGTAAAGTTTCAACTATTGCGAACTAATACGTACTCCATAATCTTATGATATTAAAATCTAATGTTGAGATAATAGAGTGATAATGGCACTTAAACAATCCCAATGTCAAACTTGGCATCAAACAATAATTCTTGAAACATGCAAGCCGACCGGGTTGATTGATATAAAGAGGAAAGTAGAGATCAAAGACAGTTAGGTAGAAAAATCCAATTATTGCATTAAGGCTAAACAAGATTCTACCTATCTTTGGCGGTGGAAATTAAATTTAAATGAAATGCAATATTCCAACCAAAAAAAACAAGAAATTTCCACAACCATCTTCTCCAATGAATCATGATACGAGATATAACAAATTTTGCGAAACAAGTTTGTAATAACAAGAACAATAACAAATTGATGATAATTTAAAAATAAATCCAAAAGAAAATAAATAATAGAGAGAGAAAGATTACCATGAAGAAGAGCAGATAGGCTGCCGGCGGGCATGTAATCATAGACCAGCAATTTCTCATCTTTGGAGAAGTAATAAGCTCTCAACGGCAGCACATTTTGGTGCTTGATGTGTCCCAAGATCTCCAATTGCTGCTCGAACTCCTTCTTCGCGGCGGCGACGTCTTTCAGCCGCTTCACCACCACGGTTGTACCTTCCTCCAGCACCGCTTTGTAGCTTGTACCTACACTCCCCTTTCCCAGAACTTCCGCCGAAGCTCTCAACAAATCTTCCAAATCAAAACTGTAGACACCGCCTTGGAAGAAGACTAGTTTATTCCTCTCCGCCCCTTCGGCGGAGGCCCCCGTGATGTCGTCTTTCGAGGACGATGTTCCCACCTCGCCTGCTCCCGCTGCGGCGGCGGCTGTGCTGGCGGGGGGTTTGTACGCTTTCGTGGTGTTTTTTGTTTTTCTCCTCTTCATTAGAAGGAAAATGAGGGCGAGAAGGAGGAGTAAGGCTAGTATTCCGCCGGCGATGGATATTCCGACAATGGCGGCGGTTGAGAGCTTCCGTTTCTTCTTGGGAGACGCGACGGAAGGCGGGGGGATTAGGGTGGGCGACGGCGCGGGGGAGGGGAAGAAGGGGTTGCACGGCGGCAATGGCGCGCCGCACAAGGCGAGGTTATTCGCGAATGCCGAGGAGGGGAACCTCGCCAGCGCGGCGGGGATGGAGCCGTTGAGGCGGTTGTTGGAGACGTTGAAGCCGTCGAGGCCCGGCGTGGCGATGTTGGGCATCTTGCCGGAGAAGGCATTGTTCTGGAGGAAGAGGCCGGTGAGATGCGTGAGATTGTTGAGGGCGAAGGGGATGGGGCCGGTGAATTTGTTGAAGGAGAGGTCGAGGCGGGTGAGGCGGGTCAACTCGGTCAGACTCGGGGGGAACTCGCCGGCGAACTGGTTGTTCTGCAAATAAACGTTGCGGAGGGATTTGAGGTTGGAGAGGTCGGCGGGGATGGGGCCGGAAAGGAGGTTGGAGCGGAGGCTGAGGACTCTGAGCTGCGTGAGGCGGCCGAGCGAGTTGGGGGGAATCTGGCCGATGAGGCCGACGCCGGGGAGGCGGAGGGAGTAGATGGAGGAGTTGGAGGGGTCGCAGCCGACGCCGACCCAGGTGCAGGCGGAGACGGAGGCGTTCCACTGGAGGCGATTCTCGTGGGGGACTTTGGAGAGGAAATCGAGCAGCGCCTGCTTGTCCTGAGTCGGCTCGGTGGCGACGCGGTGTGGACTCAGTAGCAATGCGAATAGTAGTAGTAAGAGCGCTGCCATTACTGGATTTGTTTCCATTCTGCGTAGGAAACGAGGGTTGGCGAAGGAGAGTATAATCATCGGAGTGGTGGTGGGGAGCCGCGGCGAGGAGTCATAGCCATGAGTGCAGACATGTGGGTGGGGAGAGGAAGAGAGAGAGAGAGAGAGAGAGAGAGCTGTACAAGTATGGTAAAGTGGAGGGAGGGGCGAAAAAGGGCAAAAAGAGAAAAGCAGAGGAGGTGGTGAGAATGTGAGTGAGTGAGTGTGTTTTTTGTGGGCTTGCTGCTTCAGAATTACGCTTCGATATCTGTAACCAAAAGAAGAGAGAGAAGAGAGAGAGAGTCTGGGACTGGGAGGGGGTGAGTTGTACGCGAATACGGAAAGCGTGAGTGAGAAGCTGTACTTTTGTCGTGAACGCTCATTTTCTGTTTATACGAAATTGAAATACCAAAATTTTCGTCTTTTTATTTTGTTTTTGGACTTTCACTTGCTAACTTCTCCTACTTACACATTTTACCTCTCCGAAATTCGTCTTACTTACTCATAATAATACTAGAATCACTTTTGCTGCTACAGCTACACTACATTATTATTAGTATTCAATTCTCTAAACAACAGATATTTTACTTGCTCCTTTTTAATGTTGTTCCTCCTCTACTGATAATGGTTATGACACGTGGCTCATCCCTGAATTTTATTTTGAATTTTGTAGATATATGTATGTCTTATTATGCTACTAAAACTGATAATTATGATCGTGCTAGAATGAGTGTCATTAGTAATAAACTTTGTTCCACAATTTATGTCCTATTTCATAATTTTATAAAAAATTAATTATCAAGTTGTTCAGCTTTCATTCAATAATTAAATATAAAAGGCATAATATTAAATTATTCATGGGATTGCTCTTCAATGTGGATCTATTATCATCGACCCATTCTTACTGATTAAAGCTCAGATAAATCCCCATTATTGGTATTTGGAACCCAAACATATTGCCGACAACCGAAACAAGAAAAAATCTCGATAAAGGAAAGTGGCATCTTCACAAAAATAAAACATTAGTATTTGTTAATGACTAATGATATTCGAACACAGTGTGGCCAGCCACACGCGTGGAAAAAATAAAAGTTAACTTTAAAAATGGAAATAATCATATTTTCCCCTAAGGTTTATATTTTTCAATTAGGATATATTACCAGTTTTTGCGCGTATTGCTGCACAATGTGTTCGAATATCATTACTCTTTTTTTTTATTCGTCGAAATGGAGGAGAATGAGCCATTATTTTTATTTCTCATTTATCCTCACACAAATTCTAATGTATTCAAGCTTCAAACTAAACAAATTAAAATACCAATCCATTTGTTTACAATCTCCTAAATAACCATCTTTCAGCACCACCCATTCTAATGAAAAGGAGGAATTTAGGAAGAAGAAGAAGAGCCAAAGCCAACCAATTGGAATAAGAGGGCAGAGTTCACTATATAATGAAAAGTCAAGATAGATTGATTCATGTATGGGTGGAAGACAGCTCTCTCTCTCTCTCTCTCTCTCCCTCTCTCGCTCTCGGTTTGACAATTGGGGCATGTGTGTTCTACCCTCTCTCTGCCTGCATCGAGGCTCAAGCTATTGTAATTTGAAAATTTTACGAAAAGGTTTTTATGCAAATCACTTTTTATATTAATATAATATGTATAAACGACAAATCAGGAATAGATAATTCCAAATGTTAATCAATTAAGCTACAGTGTATATCGTTTCATGAACTTATTCAACTTCAACTGACATTTGTGGAATTGGATTGGATCCGCGATGAAGTGGATTATTCAGTCACAAGGTCTAATTATTTTGTTAACATTGATTATTTTTCATTATATTTTAACATCTATTATATATTTATTTTATTTTTAACATTGATTAAACTTATAAAAACACATTAGTATGTACTGGTATGAATGATGAAAAAGTTAATAATCAGAACAACTAACATAATGTCACAAAAATTAAAACTTTGGGGAGTAACAAATCTACCATATACAATTTGTAAGTTACTAGTATTGTATCCCGCATTCTAGGGGAATATTCCTTTAATTATTACATAAAATATTAGCATTGCAATATACATAAACTTAGGATTTAAAGAACAAAACTTAAAGGATACAGCCATCAATATGAGAAAAATCTAAACGTGTGGAAATTTGGGCATATAAACTTGCACCACATTTTGAGCGAGAAAACTTGGCAAACTTCTTTGTTTAGTACTAGTATAGAAGTATAGATTATGATGTGCTAGAGTAAAAGTTTTTAGGCACTTGGATTGTAACTAAAAAGTCATTTTATGTAAACGGAATGTGGAAGGTTGATTTTATAAAGTTGGCCTTTTATTTTTTATTTTTTATTTATTTTTGAAATGAATGTGTATGTTTTGGTAATGTAAATAGCTCATTTAAGTTTTAGTTTAGGAAGATTGGCAATCTTTGTTTTTAGAGGAAGGATTGACAGTCTTTGAATGTTGAGTGTATTTAAAAAAGTTAGTATTTGACAATCATAAATAAATAAATGAATATATAAGTAAAAATTTTGCACATAGAATCATAATGGACGCCAGCTGCTTTAAATCAAGCCACTGAATGAATTTAATAAATTAATTAATAAAACATAAAAGTTTGAGTATAAGTTTAAGCGGGAAAATCTCCCTAAGCTACTTTTTAGTATACTACTAGCAATGAGAACGTGAATTTGTACGTTAAAGAAAATAATTCTAACAAATATTTATTTTTATTGGTGCATTTCGTAATTTTCTGAAGGTAGAAAAAAAAATTTAATTACTAACGTGACAGTGACATTGTCCTGGGACTGAGTACTGGTCTAAATCTATCCAATCGAATAACATTCATGAGACTAAGGTCTAATCCATCTAACTGAACACTTCTAGACATTCAAAGCTCTGAATAATGAAATACTAAAATCTAATATACCAATAGTTCAACTAAGAAAAAAGTCTAAACAATAGTTATTAAATTAAATTTAAAAATTATTTATGATTACTCTTACAAATGAAATTAAGAACGTTCATAATTAGCAAACATTAAAAGTTGTATAATCAAATAAAATTAAGAATATATAATTAGCAAAATATTAAGAATTGTATAATCAAATAATTATCTTTAATTAGTAATAATAATATAATTATTTTGGTATTTAATCATAATAATTATATGCATTAGTTGCACAAAATCTCTTCTAATTTTTCCTTTTCGTAATAATGCTTGAAATCAAATCAAAATGTAACAACAACATAAAGTTAAATTTCGCAAGTATACTCCTCATTTTCAACTTCTCACCACAATACTATATTTTAACTTTAATAAGATAAGCATGTAATTTTATTTACTATTAGTATATAACTTGTAGAAATTCGACAATGATTAAATGTTATTAGGGCAGTTACAACAAAGAACGAGGGGGGGGGGGTGTCGAGTGGAGAGTCGAGTGGATCGACACACCCCCCCACTCGACTCACCCCGGTGTCGATGCAATGTGGGGGATCGACACACCCCTATGTCGAGGGGTGTGTCGATGGTGGTGTCGATCCCTCGACTCTCCACTCGACCTCAAGCACGCGATATATGGGGACACTTGTCGTGTCCCCATTGGTCTCTTATTTTTTTTTTCCGTTAAAAAAAAAAAAAAAAACGTTAATTTACCAAATCCGCAACGTATACATTTTTTATCTCCAACGTCTATATCTCATTTTTCCCTATATATACCCATTCATCTCATTCATTCTCCACACAACCTAATTTCCCCATCCACTCTTCTCCCAAAAAATTTTCATTCTTTCAATTTATTTCGTGCAAAAAAATGGCCGACGATCAGTTTAATTCGTGGTATTCGCAAACTTTTGGTTCAATCCCACCGAACCAATCTCCAAATCCGGCGAATCCACCTCCCAATCCGGCGAATCCAAGCTCCGGGTTCTCATCAATTCCAGGTTTCGGCCAATACTCGGCCCCTGCAGGGTTTGGTGCTTTTTCCCCGACGCCGGGTTTCTCTGCATTCCCTCCGGCCACTGGGTTCTCGCAGTTCTCACAGCCGCAGGGGTACGGCCAATTCCCCCCTTCGGCTGGATTTCCACAGTCGCCCGGCTTCTCCCAAGTCCCTCCGTCATATGGCTTTTCGCAGTCGCCGGGATTTTCACCTGCGTCGGGCTTCTCGCCTACGCCGGGCTTCTTGCTGTCGCCGAGCTTCTCTCAAGTACCCCCGACATCCTGAAGGAGCCAATTCTCGCAGCCCCCAGTGGGTACGGCTCGACTCAGACGTTTCAACCTCAACGACGACGACGACCATGTTGAGGTGGAGGACGAGGAAGAGGAAAAGGAAGCGGCGTACGCCTCCCACCACTCGGAATCGGATGAACACGAGCAAACACCACCGCCCCCGCCCCGCCGCAAGGGGAAAGCTGTCGCGACATCAAGCACGGTCACTTCTCCGGCCAAGGGGAAGGGCAAGGCACGCCGCAAGGGGAAAGCGACCGCGGCCTCATCCGACGAGCACAATAAGCCAGCACGAGGTCCTAACTACACGCCCGCTGAGATTGAATACCTCGCAAGGTGCTGCGTTGACTTCGGGATGGACGCGATCACCAGCAATTACCAAACCTCAAGCGCGTTTTGGGAGAAAATAATGATCCGTTTCAACGAGTTCATAGCTCCCGCCCACCCAAGAGAGAAGAGTGCGATGAAAAGCGCATGGGGCCGCGCCAAGAAACAGATCCAGAACTTCGCCGCCATCTACATCCAAGAAGAAAACCAGCTCGGAAGCAGGGAGAACGACTTCGATTTGTACATGAGGGCCCAAGATTTGTACGCCGAGAAGTTCAACAAACCGTTCCCGTATAGGGCTGCGTAGGAGCTCTTGAGGCATATCCCAACTTTCACCAACCCGGCGAAGCCAACAGCTCCAAAGCGGACGAAGATAAATGAATTCGGCGAGTACACTTCGTCTGCCAGCGGCAATGCATCCACCACATCCGCGAGCGATGCAAACACTCTGCAGGTTCGACCTGAAGGAGTGAAAGCGGCGAAAGCGGCGAAGAAGGGGAAGAAGGGCAAAAGTGCGCTACGGGAGCAGGCGGCAGAAGAGTTGGCATCCCTCAACAAGCAATCGAGGGAGGAGTGGGCGTTCAATATCTATATTGCCGACACGTCGCATATGAATCCCGAGCAAAAGGCGAGGTACGAAAATGTTCGCCGCAAACTTGCAAGGGAATTCAATTGGGAGGAGTAGTTGTCTTTTTTTTTTTTTAAATTATTGTAATGAAGTAGTTTTTTGTTATTGTATTTTTTTTTTAATTAGTGTATGTTGTAGTTTTTTTTTAAATTCAATAAAATTGTCATTTATTAATTTCTGAATTTAATTAAGTTAATTTTTATAAAATTTATTACAAATAAAAAAAACAACAAAATAAAATCTATTCAATCATTAAAATCACGTTTCCCAGTGCTTAGACCTAGGTCTTACTCAACCCCATTGATGTGGAGAAATCAACCTATGTCTAACTCAACACCACCAATATTAAAATCACGCTTCCCAGTGCTTAGACCTAGGTCTTACTAGACATCCGCTGTAAGTGCTCTTATAATTTATGATATTATTTTGCGTCATTTTTCATTCATCAAATAAACTCATTTTGTAACATAGTTGTACCTATTACATACTCCCTCCGTCCATTAATTCTGTACCCACTTGTCCCATTTTATCTGTCCATTAATTCGGTACTCATTTGTATAAAAGTACCAATCTACCCTTATTAATTCATGTTATTTTCTACCCTTTGCCACTTGGACCCACACCTTTATTCCATTAACTACCACTTTATCACTACATTTTTCACTATGGTCCCACCACTAACAACCTTTATTCCACTAACTACTACTTTATCACTACCCATCAAAAACAACTTTATCCTACCAACTCTACTTTATCAGCTTTTCTTAAGCTCCGTGCCAGCACCAAATGGGTACAGAATTAATGGACGGAGGGAGTATTTCAATAACCCGTCGTTTGAATTATCTCGTTTATTCTATTAAAATAATCATATATTTGCTTTTATTTGAGAAAAATAATGAATTAACTTTAAAATGCGTAAAATAACTTTTTTGGTTTTCATCGTCACTTTTATTTCGTCTAGGAAATTTTTTGTTTAGTTACTCTTATATATAAACTCAATCAAAATGAAGTAACACCCAGAATTTTACAAAGATTTTGGCTCGACACATTGGGAATATAAGATTTAAAAAATGTAAGAAAGAGATTAATGCTCATACATAATTATAATATATAGATATATAAATAGATAATTTATATAAATATAAATTGATAAGTCGGATCATTAAATAATAAGTAAGTAGATAAAATAAAAACTGATACTAAAACAGTAAAACTAAGGCTGTGGGCAGCGGCGCGCTCGCTGCCTCAGCGAGCGCATTAGCCGAGCTCGATAATCACTGCCGAGCGTCGAGCTCACGCGCTCAAGCTCGATATAGCGAGCCTGCGCTCACCTACGCCCGATGCCACGTGGTGACCGCTGGTTGGTCGCCGGCATAGCCGTTGCGATCGCCAACGGTACTGGCATAGCCGTTGCGATCGCCAACGGTCACCATTCAAATATTTTTTTTTTAATTCTAATTTAAACACTATATATATTCAATCCCCACCCACAAATCACACACTACAATCTCTATTCTCTCTTCTCCACACTCTTTTCTCTCAAATTTGCTCCCAAAACCGGCGGTCACCTTCTCCGGCCAAGCCCTCCGGCGATCACCTTCTTCTAAAAAGAAAAAAGGATCCAAATGCCAATTTCAACTCCAATTGGCCATTCGCCTAAAATTCGTCGAGCCCCAACCCCTCTCGTCCATCCCCTTCACAAAATTTGTTTTCTCAAATACCCCAACGAAATTTATTCTCGTCGGCTCCGACTCCGACTTTCGCTCCACAATTTCCCACGGCGGGAGCCTACGTTCTTCACTTTCCGGCGGGTGCCTTTGCACTGTTTCAAGGCTTCGGAGCCGCCAATGCCGCCAATGAGCACCAGCTACCCCACGCACCCCCCGCTGTCGCCCGAAGATTTCAACTCGGCGGTGAATTTGGACGCCGACGGCGATGAGGTCCAAGTCACGTCGCCGGTAAAGGGGAAGGGGAAGAAGGCGGAGGCCTCCGGCAGTGGTCGTCGTGGTGGCCGTCGTGGAGGCGGTAGGGCGGGTGCGGTGGAGTTGGTGAATTCGTCTTCCGAAGGCGAGGACGTGCCGACGAGATACACGGAGGCCGAGACCGAGGTCTTGACTAAGTGTTGGGTCGACATCTCCCACGACCCCATCGTAAGAAACGGCCAACGGTTGGATTCGTATTGGCGCCGTATTTTGCAGCATTACCGCGAGCTCCGTCCCAAAACCACATCGAGGAGGAACCCGCAAAAGCTCTGCAACCATTGGGATCGAGTGAAGCTCATCTTAATGGAATTTCAACAAGTTTACAAGGAGTGCGAGCAATCGAGTCGAAGCAGTGAGAGCAATGAGGACATTTTGTCCAACGCTCTCAATTCATGGCAAGAGGCGAAGAAAGGTGCTTTCAATCACTTGCCGATGTGGCGGGTAGTCAAAGATACGCCGAAGTTCGCCATGGTCTACTCCGCAAAATACTATACGCAAAGAGAACGAAGACGAGCAAAGATGGGAGCAATACCACTTCGGTGCAAGATTCGGCGGTAGGGAGCAATCCAAGCGGTAGCACACCGCGGTCCTCCATTCCACTTTCCGGCAGTGAATTTGGGTCGGAGCACTCTAGTCGAATGGAACGGCTGATGGGTAGAGACAAGCAAAGGCGGCGGCAAGAGGGAAGGGGAAGGCCGGATCGAGCTCGGGTAGCGGTTCGGCATCGGCAAGTATACGAGAGGAATTTATTCAAGCGGCCACGAGAATGTCGCAGCAAATGGAAGAATTTACGAGGCAACAAGACTATCATATCATCACGAGAAGCACCGTCGGTTAGGCACCGGCCCAGAAGGAGTTCCACGATCGATGAGTCAGGGATCTTAAAATAAAATATGGGTGATCCATTGATGATGAGTAGTTTTTTTTTTTTTTAAGCTCTTGTTTAATGTAGTATTTTAATTTTATTAATGTAGTTTAATGTCCTATTCTAATTTTAAGTGGAATGAAATGAATTTTTTTTAATTTCATTTTATTCGAATAAAAAAGACAAATAAAAAAAGATAAAATGGCGAGCTCGCTGCACTTCATTTGGTGCGGGCACCATGGGCCCACCAAAAAAGCAAGCGAGCGAGCTCGCCAAGCTCGCCTCTGCTAAAGGCCTAATGAGAGATAATGTTTCAATCATCCGTTATTTGTATTTTCTTTTGTCCATCCTATCAAAATAATCATATTTTTGTTTTTATTTGAGAAAAAGAATAAGTTAATTAATTTATAAATTTTCACACTTTAGGATGTGATGGCTTTTCCCCTTACATAGATAGTTCTTTTCCAAATTAACAATTCTGAGAGGGAGAAAAAAACGATTTAGGCGCAATTTGTTTCAATAGTTTGAAATTGATATATATTTAGTTTATAATTAAATTCAAAAAAATTACTCTACCATTCTCCAATCTTCATTTACTATTTGTTCGTTATTTTCAGTTCTATTATAAATCACATGCTTCACTAAGATTAAATTTTTCATAGATGCATATCCAATACACGTATATATACGTGCACATAAAGTAGCTAAATAAAATATTCAAAAGTCATATCTAGTAGTGTATGAGATATTAAATGAAAATAAAACTTATTATTTGGTCAGTATCAATTAATTAATTAATTAGTCAAACTAAATTGATTATGGAAATAAATGTGAGATGAAAAAATACATATTGAGTTTGAGTATTTATATAGATATTTAAAGAGTGGAGTTTCATTGGAAAATAATGTGGGATACAAAATATCATACTATTAAATACTAATGAAGGATACCAAACTAATAATAATACAATATCCATGTATTATTTATAAGATTTATCAAATTAAATAAATATATTATATTGATTATTACCTTTGTACCTTAAAGTTGTATTATGTTATAATGTCGTTCTTATTTGTAATAATATAATAGTCATACTGATTTATGATGACACCGAATTGATAAATAGGAGTAGTATGTATATATATTTTTTAAAACTGATAGATTTTAATCTCATACAAAGTTGGATAGAATATCTTAATATTGTAATTAGTTCTTTACATATGATCAAAATCCAGAACTATTATATATATTAATTAAAATTCCTTAAAATTATGATTTAAAATAAATAAGAACATCGAATTGTGATTGCGCTACATAGAACCAAAATTACAAAGGGAGACCTCGAATCCGCATAAGTATAAATAATATATATATACACACACATAGATAGATATATAAAATATATTAAATTAGTTAATCTAAATTAATATAATAAAATATGTTAAATTAGGTAATCTAAATCAACATAAAGAAAATTTAAATCATAATAAATTATTCTAATTCCATATATATCTATATTACATTATTATTCTCAAATTAAGTAAATATATAGTAGGAACATTATAGGCAAAGTATATTTTGTAAAACAAGACTCTTTTTATATTAGTATAAATTAATATAGATTAATATAGATATCGATAGTATTTGCAAAAGAAGTGGGTTTGGATGATGTTAGTTATAATTTCGAGCTGACTTGGCTCTACTTATGGCCTTTTATAAGAGGTTGTTTGGCTAAGCTTATAAGCTATTTAAAATAATTTATAATTTGTTCATTAATTCTGATTTAGGAGCTTATAAGTTGTTTTAAAAAGCTTATAAGTTCAGTCAATCACCCAATAAATCTATGTCCTTTGTATTGCAATTTGCAAACCAAACAGATAGGTAAACTACACTTTTTAAATACACGTGTGACAGACTCGGGCTATAAAAATATTAATAAGAATGTGAACTTAAAACCTTTAGGCCCTAAACAAGCCACTCTACAACTATCTTGTAGCTCGATCAATAATTTTACAGTCTGCAATACTTTCAGTTCGCCGTAATTTTATACTTGGGCCAATCGACTCAACCCACCCAAATTCAACCACTTAGTCAGCTCTATACATAAGTCATTCTGAATAGTTCAACCATATAGTAAATGACAGTCAGCTAATTTGGTTGATTTACCCAAAAAAAAAAAAAAAAAAAAAAATAAATTGTAAACACCTAGGTCAAATTAGAACTTGGAACAAGTTACACATGAAGAAGATAAAATTAGAGTGTGTAAGCCTCTGTCCTATCAGAATTAAACATACCTACTACACTAGTTAACATCCTACATTAAAGTAAAGTCGAGATTTTATTTTGGTCAAGCACACATATACAGGTTGATAAATACTGTAATAAAAATTAATGCAACAATACAGTTGAGTTGAGCACATATCACATAATAATGTACTCATTTTAAAATTTATGTTTTTTTTTTTTGGAGTTTTAAATGAAAATTATTGAAAAAGGGGAAGGTTATCGGCGTTATTGCATTTATGCTATTTCTTGAAGTCCTTTATTCTTGATTAGTCAAAAATATATATTTACGACGATTTATACATAAGCATTTGTGCTATTTGAGAAGACGATCACGACATGTATTTCATAAATCATATATCTTCGATTTTGACGTTAGTTATGTCATTTAATGAAGTAGTTTCGGTAGAAATTAAGGTTGCATTATGATTGAACAATTTGTGAAAGAGTGAAGTTTGAAGGACATAAGTGGTAGACTGTAAATAGACCAATTAAGCTTTCACTTTTTATTTTGGTAAAATTCATGAACATACATACTATATTGATGATAAATCCAATATTTATGATAGTTGGAATGAAAGGATTTGAAAAAAAAAAAAAAAAAATCAAATCCATCAACCTGATGTTGAAAATTCTCTCTGAGAGATTTGAGTGGATTTAAATTTCACTTGCATTAATTTTGATCTTTTTAGTACACTTTTGGATTTAAATTTCTCTTGTGCAGGTTACCAGCTACTACACGAAAATATAGTTTGCTCATTGCACAAATTACTAAAAATAAACTACAGTCGGAAATAAATAAATTTTAATTGCACTATCTCAAATTATCCTAAATCACCTAAAATTAGCTCTAAATAACAATTAGTGCGCCCCCCGCACACAAGTCTTGATGGCTAATATATTTTTCATGGTATATGATGTTTTATATAGACAAATTACGACAGTATAGATTATGAAAAATTGAATAGTCCAAATTAATTTTTAGTTTCTAGAATCTAGATATGTAATTGGATACAATTTCATACATCGACAATTGCATAAATAAAAGCCCAAATTTATCTTGGGTCGGGTTTCATGTTTAGACACCATCGCGCATGACCAATAAAAATCTTAACTATGTAGAGATTATATACCTATATGAAAAAAAATAAAAGAAATAAAACAGAACCTCATCTAATGTTTTCCTTTTTGGCCCAGCCCACTAACTCAATGACATACTGCTACTAATGTCTCTCATGCGTATAAGATTTCGGACGTATATAGCATTGTCCCTAACTAACAATGATTCAAACGGAACGGCGCAATTTTAAACACATTCCGTCCAATTGTAAGGCGCATATAACCGCACGCAACTACAGTTCCACTTCTACATGACTTCTATACATAACTCCGCCTTTCTCTGTCGCTGCGACGCTGCCTCCGCCCTTCTGCCGCCGCCGCCCACGACTGTTCCCGCAAAATTATCATTTCGTTCGCCTCAAGCGCGCTGTTTCGCTATTCGATCAGCTGCTGAAATGTCCTCGCATCCTCCTGCTCCTACTGTTCCAACTGTTACTATTTCCTACGATGAATTAAAGGTCTGTGCGCTCGTTTTCTTTTGTGGTTATTCTCGATATCGATCATTGTGCCGTCGTTGATAATTATGGGAGTATTTGTTTTCTGATCATGATAGGATACAAGTGCTGATTTATCGGAGAAAATAGAGCTCGGATTTGGCCCGAACGGCCTCGGAATTTTGTCCATATCGGATGTACGGAGTAATTTTTATTTTTATTTTTTTATCTACTGGATTTGATATGAACTCTCTCTCTCTCTCTCTGCTCGCGCCATTCTTAAAACTTTTGAAAGAGCAGATCATATCCTTTCTACACAAAACTGGCCTCAGTCCTTAACTTTTCAAACAGAGTGCGAAAGACGGTGTGCCTATGATCTGGAACAACGGTATAGGCACTGAAATTGTAGTTCAGATATTTCGTTGGGATATCTATCTGGGAATTTTGCAAGTGTAGATGTGTTGTTGTGATTATTGGAAGACATTTTTAATTGCGATATTATGTGATTGCAAATTATTTAAATTTCATGTTGAATATTAACATTTTGGAAGAACGAGAGTACAAATCTTAATTATTCAAAGCATACACATGTAGAAATGAAAAGGAAATACACAATACAACAGACTTCTCAAAGTATATAATTTTCTACTTCAAAAATCTTAGAAATCTATATTACTATACTTCTAGTGTTTAAGAGAAAATTAACCATATACGAGCTGATAATTGCAACTAACGTAAAAAAATTGCACGTACTTACACATAAATATTAATATTGTAATTGCATTTGGTTCCATATTTTGTAGGTTCCAGGCTATCCATTACTGCGTCGAAGTCTTCTACGCCTTGCACCTAGGTATGAATTCAATTAACCATTTTTATTATGTCTTCTACAATGTAATGGAGCTTGAATTTCTTTAGTTGTCTGTAAGTTAGATTATCCATGCTCTGTTGTCTCTCAGTAACCTAGTGATATTTATAAATCAGATTAGCTAGCCTACCGGAAGATGTAAAGCAGCAACTTGAAGATCCTAGCAGTAGGTAGGTTAATCCTTTGCTCATTATCCTTCTATGTCTTTGTTACTCTCCTTGGTAAATTAGTGCAGGAATCTTGATGCCTTTAGTTCATGTTGCTCTTATTTTTCATGTTTGTGTTTGGGCTTCAAGTTTTCAAAAGTGAAATCTGAATCTTGATGAGTATATGTAGGTACAATATTGGATGGAGTCATGGAAAAGAAAAACTTGAGTCAGGAAAACCAGGTAGTAACTTATCTGGTCCCTGGACTTATAGATAAGCAGAAATTTGCAACATTCTGTCCTCGTATCATACAATTCCCGTTCATAGTCACATGTTTCAGTCACATTATCTAATTTTCTGGGTTACTATTATTCAACACTTTTTAACCTGTGTGAATTTTATTCTATTTAACAGATATGTTGAAAGGCTCCTTTTATGCCAATCCAATACTTGATGTCCCCACGAATGAGCAATCACTTGTTAAAAGGTAATAAGTGCTGCTACCACTTATTTCAGCAGTAACAGCAATATCGTGAGTATTGCATAATGGATAGCTACAAGGACTGACATTTGATGTTCATAGTTTGTTTAGTGGAAAATTTATTTTCCCCCACTGAACATGCATGAGATTTTGGGCGTCCTTGTTTTTGTTTTACCTGTTCAAATTTGATTGACTGGAATCTGTCAATTAAACTTGAACATTGAAATATACAGGCTATATTAAATTGCATGTCGCCCATGTTTGACATCTGTGAAAAATGCTTTAAAGAATTATTTGCACTTGGTTGATAATTTGTAATGATCCAATTTAAAATAAAAGATAAATACTTTTTGGGAAAGTTGGCTTGTTGGTTCTGATTAGTGATTACTATATTACATGCCTTAACGTGAGATACTACTACATTTTCTAGTGAAGCTGTGATTATATGACGTTTTACCATTATAGTCAATATTACCAGAGTCTGATGGTTCTGATGATTTTTTACTATTAGGTATCCATCTTACTGTGGACCAAATATATGGCCTCATGATGTATTGCCAGAACTTGAACTGGGTATGAGCTGGGCCTAGCTACTCTGAATCAGTCTGATAAGTTATCTTAATATTCTCTACATTAATTGTCATCCTAGGGCAGTGTAACCTGTTGGAGTTTTAAGTGTACTTTCTTTATCTGTCACAGGTAAAAAAAAAAAAAAAGAACTTTATGTATCGTTTCTTTTTTGGAATAACCATGTATATAGTATGCAATGAGAAACTTTTTTCCATATCTTTAGTTTGCTATTGATTCTAATATGAGATTATTCACTTTATCCAAGGGTCTGCAAAAGTAAGGTTAGATTTTGTTTCATATCTGTGTATTTTCTTCTGAGGCAAAACCTTGACCACTAATTGGTGCTGAAATTCCGATGTCTTATGCCCATCCAATATTTGATTTATTTTTTTGTTCTACTATATAGTCAGTACTTGTTATATTTGTCTATAAAATATAAATAAATCAAATGGTTTTTTTATCTTTTCAATCGATCTACTTTCTTTTCTGTTTGTTGTCATTCGACCCACACTTGTGCTCTTTATATTTTTGTGTGGTTGTATCTAAGTAATCTTGTTAGGATAGTTATGTGCAATAGGAAGTCAGTAGGTTATTCCTTATCTTTGTAACTTTTCTTTGGTTTGGATCTGGATATCCAACTTCATATCTTTTCTACATGTAGCCTTTAAAGATCTTGGAAAGTTGATTCTGGATGTTGGGTTGCTGTTGGCTCATCATTGTGATCGATATAGTAAGTTCTTTATCTTTGGATTTTGTTTTCTTGCTATGTTAATTTTTTCTGTAGAGTGTCAATTCAGTTATTTGTGGTCGTCCAGTATTTGATCACTACAATGTTTGAGTAAGTGATGTATCCTATGTGCATAGTGAAGCATGGTACATTTAACAAGTTGTGCAATATGCTAACCTCAGTTTTAAATGTTTTTTTAAAAACTTATTAACATGGCCCTTAACTCTAGTTCAAAGTTTTGTCTCGAAAAATCTATTGCTGGCTTATGATCTAGGGTTGTCATCTTTGTTCTTCCAGCTAAACATTCCGGTTATTGTTTGGCAAAATAATTTTCAAACCCCCATTTCAATCAATGAAAAGGATAGAACTGTTGTGTATCCCTAGTTGTGGAATAAAGATGCAACTGAACTAATCCTCGATTGGTACCTATATTAAAGAATGGCTTTAAATCCAATGTCAGTTCATCTTTTTCTCAGTATTTACTATATCTTATGGCTGTATAACATGCCAAATATAGTTTGAATGCACTAAAATTGGTAAGCTAATATATTTACTTCATAATATAAAAGCTTTTTTTGTGTCCTTACTTTTCCCAGTTTTGCATATTCAGTTGCTGCCGAAGGGCAGAAATTTTGCATTTTGCTGTGAGACACTAGTTTGACTATCTATTATGTTGCTGCTTGTTCTGGACTTGTAGCATCAAATGGGTTGAAAATGCATGGAAATGACAGTCTGCAGCAAATACTTCTTCAGTCTCGATGCCACAAAGGCCGTCTCCTTTATTATTTTCCTGCCCGTCAGTGGTACATTCCTTTCGTTTCAAAGTTTATGTGGAGCATTTCCTAGAATTATTGTATCTTTTCTAATATGGATTTACTGTGCGTCCATGTATAGGAACAGTCTCACTACTGTGTCATAGACCTCTCTCTTACTACAAAAATGAGACAAACTTTTTGAGTAACTTGTTATCTTGTGAAAGATTCTATCTAAAAAATACAAAGAGTGAAAGAACTAACATACTGAATAATGTAACTATTTTTACGGTTGAATTTTTTCTTTATAATTTTTACAGCCACATCAATAATGTTGAATTTTTCAAATTTGTTAGGAATATAAGTTAGGGAACCCTAACTTAATTCAACACCATTGTCAAAGATAAAGGGTTGACTCCCACTTATTTACCCTTCCACACTTCCTTGTGGAATCGATGTGGGATATCGTAACAACATTTCACATGTATTGACCTGTCGTCTGCAAAACACGTTTATTCTATTCATTTATTTAGGCACACTTTGATTGTTTGCTCGTCTTAAATTTTTTTTATAAATGAGTAACTCCTACGTTTTTCTTCGAGCTATTTAATTATTTTCCCTTTAATTCATCTCTATTACTACTGAATGGTGAAATTTTAAAGGACCAACATTGTTTGTTAAAGAAATATGAAACTGAATGAAGATTTTTCCCAAAAAAAAATGATTATTAGTGAATGGATTTCTTGCAGCACTTCTGTTGAAGATGGTAATGGTGGCTCTATGTCATCATGGTGCGGATGGCATACGGATCATGGTTCCCTTACAGGTATGCAAATTTTAGAACTTGTATTACCATTATCGGATCTGTGGAACAAATCTTTTTTCTTTTCTTTTATTGTGACTAATGGATACTGGCATCCATTATACAGGTCTAACTTGTGCAATTTTCACGAGAGATGCTGGGGAAATACCTTGTCCTGACAGCAATGCTGGCCTTTATGTAAAAACACGTTCAGGTCAAATAGTCAAAGTATATATCTTTCTGCTCATTGTCATAGTAGTATAAAGATGTTGGTGTTTTATGTGCTCAAAATGTTTAAAAGTTTACTCGACCACATGACAACAATTAAAAATATTACATTCAACTGTAAGCTACATGTAAAGTATACAAGAGCTATTCACAACCTAGGCATGTAAGAAATAGTGATGTAAGACGTATGAAAGAGTACCATGAGTTCAATGTCCAATTTCCAGCTCGTTATCTTTGTATTAAATCAAGAAATGTTTCCTGAAGTGAATCATGTCTCCTTTTACTTCCACTTGGCCCAGTATTAGCATTTTGGTCTTCAGTCTGGTAGTTTTCTTCAATTGATTTTGTAATATGCAAACCTTGAAAGTTGTTAATATAGTGAGATGTTGTGCCTGATTGATGTGAACCTTTTTTCCCTCCTTAGGAATATTCATCGATAAAATAACAGTAGATGAATTTCCTTCTTTTCACCATTTCTTATAAGTAGAAAACTTGATTCACAGACTGTCTTTTTTTGGACAAGGGTTGCAATCTTTGCAAGTTTTGATGGGGGGAATAGTTTGGCATTTGAAAGAGCAGAGAAGCAAATGAAGGAATTTGGGGTCCTTTTCTGATTAGAGTAGAAAATCTGTCCCAGGCAAGAAAATCTAAATTGTGATGGGATACAAAATGCACTTGGAAGATGCACTGCGCTCTTCTTTGCTAAATTGGCCTTATTTAAAGAAGATACAAGATATATATGGAGGAGCCATGAAAATCTCATATCTTAAACCTAAAAACTAAAAGAAAAGGAGAAGGAAAAAGATGAGGAGGGATGCAATGTTGATCTAAGCAGAGGAGATTGTTGTATTCAAGAATGTGTTTCTTGGCGTCCGCAATCAGAGCCTCATAAACTATTTCACAGTAGCATGCCGTTGGCCATCATATGATGTTGGTCATAATACTTGCTTTTAATTACGATAATGAGTTGTTTTCTTCTGTGCTTTACTGATATAGGTGGTGTATGGGGGAGATGAAATTGCCTATCAAATAGGTGAAACAACGGAGATACTTTCAGGAGGTCAACTTTGTGCGACACCACATTGCGTTCGGGTACTCTGGCCATTTGGATCTCTCTCTCTGGCAACTTGGCACAAAGCTGCTAAACTATAGAATTTCTTGTTTCTGTTTCATTTCCCAGCACCACATGTTAACGAAATTCTTAATTTCTTTAACTGATTATTATTTTAATTCTTAAATCATGTTTTGATATTTAGGCACCAAAAGGGGAAGTGGCATCTGGTGTTGAACGTTCAACATTTGCTTTATTTATGCAGCCTAACTGGTATGCTTACTTACAAATCTCTCTCCTGTGCGATATTGTATCTGGTCATATAACAATCGAAAAACAATATGCCACAAACTCCCATGAACTTCCTTCTCTACTTCTGTGAAGGGGATGACGAATACAGAGATGTTAAGCTTTATGAGGCTGACTCAATGCAATTAAATGCATTTTGGTAGTATGCTGATAAAATCAAAGCAAAATGTGAGGAACATGAAGCTAGCTTTGAAAACCTGCCTCTTTTGGAATTAGCATGTTCTGTGTTGAGAAATAATTAGGAATTTAATCAAATCAACCCTTCTCTATGGTGTCTCCTATGTTGCCAAACTAATAGTATCTGCTATTTTGATGCCTTCTCGATCATAATATCAATTGAATTTGTGACGGATTGATTAGATCATTTACCACCATACATATTGTTGGTAAGGCATGGATGATCTAGTTGTCCAGCTTCTAGTTGTCATCTCATGTCTACTTTTTTAGATGATTTGATCAATGTTTTTTATGTTTAGGGATGAAAAGCTTATTTTTCCGGAGCTGGTGAATATTCATGAGGTGAGTCCATTGAGTTTCTATCACCATGACAAACATGTGATGAATGTATATTTCAATCATAGGAAGTAATTCATTCATATTGTTTTACTTAACGTATTTATATTTATAATTTATAACTTATTTATGGTGTTGTGTTGGTGATTTGTTACAGTTTATCATGCCGAAGGAGTCGATTTCTTTTGGAGATTACACCGAAAAAGTGCTGGACAAGTATTACGACCTCAATGCATAAATTAATCTGGATGTTAGAATACTGTTTTCTTGTAAATCAACATTCAAATATTCTCCATAAATAAATAATTAGGTCTTTTATATAATTGCCGGGCAAATTGAAGTTTTAGGGGCCTGATATAGTGATATTAGCTATTAACATTTTAGGTCGTCAAACAAATATGTTTGAGAAATCAGCTTTTTGCTCATCAAGAACTCTTACATAACTCAATTGTAGTCCAATGAAACATTATTGGATAATTTTTCTACGGGAGCGTCCATGGGAGATCGACTCAAAAAAGTCGACCCATTAGATGGGTGCCACGTGGCTTCACTGTTTAGTGAATGGTTTTGAAATACCACTAACTTTTGCTTTTGGTTGTACCCCCTATTTAAATGCTGACAACATATTTTATTTTTCCCTCCTAAATCGTCCTTCTCTAGACTTTTTTCTTCCTCGACTATCAACCCGTCGAATTAACATCACTTCTTCGCCATTCAACACGGTCGAGTCAATGGAAATTACACCCTTACCCCTTTTTTCCTACCACAGTATGCAAACTCTATTTTCTACAGTATCGATTCAGACGATTTAACCCCCGAAATGTAAATATCGGGGTGTTAATTGCGAAGTGTCGCCACGTGAGGGATTAGGTCGATATAAAGGCTAAGGGCGGAAATGGAGTGAAGCAGAAGCGTTGCCTCCCTTCCATCTCAGATCTAGAAACCCCCAAAATGAAGAACAAATACACAGATCTGGCTCGAAGCGTCCGAAAAATGCATCGCGTAGCTGAATCGTCGTCTTCAAGTGACGACGCTTGGGAGAGGCCCCCGTATCGGAACTATGAAGTGGGGTACGAAGGTGGGCGGTGACCATCTCAACGCATCCTGTTCGACGAGAACACCGATCCAGCCACCGTGCCACCGTCCAAACCAGCCCGCCGAACAGTAATGGCTCCAAGCAAGAAGTGGGGTAGTCGCTGGGTGAACGAGGAGACCTTGGCTGACCAGAATCCAAAGCCAGCGAAGAAAGCTGCGATGAACCGACGTGGCTTCAAGATCTCCGGTGTTGACACAGATAGAATTGAGAAGGCCTTCTTTGCGGCGCTGAGGGTTCCATTGGCCAACTCCACCGCATATTCGATGTCAAGGAGAGCTGCTGACCATGTTTGTGACAATGTAAAAGTTTTTTAAATAAATGTTTAGTTTGTTGTTTTATTTGACGAAGAAAGCTTGAAAATGACCTTTTTTTTATTGTGCTTGTAGGAACATATTCTCGACATGAACCAGATTATCCAGCGGTTTGATGCTCAAGCCGACGAGATCAGTGAACTCAAGGCGATGGTGCGGGTGCTTCTTAAGCGCAAGGGTGAGACTGCGAAGAAGGGTGGATGCGGCACTTCTTCAGACTGCAAGATTGTAGTATGCTACAGATCTCCCGCCTCTGCAAACCCTAAGTCTACCACGTCCAGTGGTAGCAGGAGAAAGGCTAGGACCCCTATCGCCTCCCCTATCCCTGATCCCGCGCCGCCGGTGGTTGAAGCCGATGAGTTCTTGGCTTGGATGTAGTTAGCCTCAACCCTCGAGGGGTAAATAGGTATTTGATTTCATTTTTTAATTTAACTAACGTATTTATTTTCTGAATCAGTTTGTTATTCTTTATTTTGCAGACCGCAATCAATTAAGCTACCTTCTGCTGTGGTTAGAACTGGGAACTATGAATGGTTTCAAGAGCTCATGAATGATGAAGTCTGTCTGAGGGACGAGGTAATAGTTTTTCGGTGTGTTTGTTGTTTAAATGTATTGTTTGTTGTATTTTGAAACAAATTTTTCGAACTTGTCTCAGTTATTATTTTTGTGGTGTGATAATTGAAAGTGTGTATGCTCTACGTGATCTTGTTGGGAATTTAGGTCCTAGTCTAGATTTTTGCCCCCAAGTTGGTGGAGATCAGATATATATGTATATGTTATATGGTTGTGGTTGAAATATGATGTTTTGGTGAAGTTGAAATCTGTTTGTTTGTGTCTAAGGTGAAAGCATGTTAACTTAAGTTTAAGGAGGTGAAATCATTTTTCTGTATTTTGACAAGTGAAGATTTCTGTTTTGAGTTTCAAATTCTTACTTACCTCTCATTTAATTTTATTTATGAGGATAGTATAACTTAACAGTTAGTTGTTCATGTTTACTTGAGTACATGAGTGATTCTATTAAATTTTTATCATTTGGATTAATTTGAGAGTATATATTTACATAGTTTGTTAAGTTGATGATTAAAGGATCAATTCATCTTCCTAATTGTACTTCTATATCCTAGCACATGGACGTATTGATCAATTGGATGGTGGTGAAGCATGACTTGGAGAAGCCTATTAGAGACTGGACGGTGATGGAGCTTTGGTGCTGGGTAATATTCTTACCTATCTACTCTTCAGTTGTGGCATTTGATTAAATTTTAGTCTTCATGATTTGGTGATTCATTTTGATCCAGTTAATTAGCATGTTTAGTTGTTGATTTTAGTAGTTGATACTAGTTGTTGTTTCTTGACTCTTGATGAGTTTCTTGAGAATATAGTGTTGAGTTTAGTTGCGGTCCACCATATCATTTTATTTCCAAGTAATTAGGGAGCTACCATTCATTTCTCATTAGCATCTTCATTTGATCCATAGCATTTTTGTCGTCTGCATGATTTGGTGATCATTTCATATTGGTTAACATGTTGATTTTAGTTGTTGTTGTTCACTCATAGCATGTATTTTAGTTGTTTGAGAATATAGCATGTATTTTGGTGATCAAACTATTTCAGTTTCTTGAGAATATAACATTGTTTGAGTTGTTCACTCATGATTTTGACCTATTTATTCCATTTCATTTCACATTAGGGAGGATTGACCCAAGGTAATTTCGATTCTTGGGCTGATGAGGTTATGCTGTATGTGCGTGGAAGCTACCCTCTCAACAGTGGCCGAGCATGGGATCGTGTGGAACGGGTCTATGGGTTTGGATATGATGCTGAGCATTGGGTCGGATTTGAGATAAATCTTAGGCTAAAGAGGATCACTATGGTGGACTCACTGCACCTGGGAATGAAACGCCTTGGGAAATACTTCAAGCCCATGCGTTATCATGTGCCACGGTTGTGTGAGAAGCATGGGGTCTAGGAGAAGAAAGGGTACACGCAGCCAATGAGCCGCTGTTGGGAGTTGACGTTCGAGAAGACGAACCCCACCCAGAAGAAAGGTGACAAGACGAACTGTGTGGTTCTGATGAAGAGCCTGGAAGCTATGGCTCGTGGCAATTCCTTCTCGACGATCCATGGAGATCATTGCCACGTCTACAGGCTCCAATATTGTGTCGACCTTCATCAGCACTCGGCTTCAGTCCCGGTAGATGACAACTGATCAATCCATGTGCAGTGATATTTTGGTGAAGCTTAATCAAACACTTTACAAGTTTCAGTATTTAAAACAATATTTATTTTGATGTGATGTGTGTGGATAATTTATGCTTTCCTTTTTTTTTTTTTTGGAAAATTTGTGGTTGGAACACTGAATTCTGAATCCCCCTGCCGTTTTATGTTGTGTTGTGTTACCTTATTTTGTTTTTGGCGGTAAACACACACATAAGTTAATTTATGAAATGCCACAAATTTGAAAAATGCTTGCTCGATTTTTTATCATTTTCATTGCATCTTTGTTGCTATTCATATTCATATTAAGTTTGGTTGTTTAAATGGCCCAGTGTGCTTATTTAGCCCATCTCTTGTAGCTCTATTTCTTAAGACATGCATTTTTAATGGCCCACTACGCTTATTTGGCCCATCTACCTCTGTTTGAGCCTCCAAGGAACAAAGGAAGAATAAAATAACAACCACTTGATTTTTGGTTTGGCCCATCTCGTGCTTGATACTAAGACTTCAGTTTTCTTATGATTTGGCCCATCTCGTGCTTATTTGGTTTAGCCCAAGACTTAAATTCAAGTCTCGGAGATGAAAAAATAAAACGTAGATTAATAGTAGGATAGAGAACTACATCATCATCATTCTGAGAAAGTCTTGTATCTAATGTATCTTCTTCTTCACATGAGAGGAGAAGCATTGTAAACATTTATTAGTAACAAAGCAAAAATGCATATGAAAATAACATACATAATCCTAATTTTCCTTCGAAGTCTGTTAATCACAATATCCTGTCGTTGTGTTAGAAGCAACATATCTCCAGTCTCTGCACACTTTTCCTTAAATTTGTTCATCAACTCCTCATATTTTTCTTCCATTTACTTATTTTGCACTTCGTGCATCAATCTGCAATTTTGGAGATCGAGAAGAGCATTGTCTTTTTCCAGCTTCAGGTTGTTGATGCTCAACTTATAGTATGAATTGAGCTCTGGATCCAACCACAGCGAAAATCCAAAACTTCCCTAGATCGACGTTGGGCACAACAATAACAATTTACTGATGAACAACAGAAGTTGATTTTTCGGCAAAAACAGAGGTTGAAAGTAATAAAAGGCGATTTCTATACTCTTACCATGATTCGAGCGCAACGATAATATCTCCTTTTAGGATTCTGCTGCGAGTGACAAATATCCTCGAATGTATCTTCGCCATGGTCACACAACACTGATTCGTAAGACCTCCGACTTGAGGACGAACTAGCCATGAACCCTAATTAGTAATCGACAGAATCGACAGAAGAGGGGAAAAAAAACCAAAATCTATTGATGCAGTGAAGGATGTGAAGTGATTTTATAATTTCTCTCCTGGAGTCAGAGTTAAACAGCGTCGTTTCGTAGCAATTTTGAGGGTTTGGAGTGTTGACTGAAGTTGAGGGTTTGACTTTCAAGGGTTAGGGAGGGTTTGTGAGGGTTTCGAGGGTTAAGGGAGTTTGATAGATTATTACAAGCGAGTATAATTTAAAGATTATGGCAATATCTTTGTTAAGGGATATTTATAAGATTTGCTTATTCATATACTTGGTGACTTCGATAAGTAAATTTAGGTAGGGCGATGTTAGATTCTGGTGATTCACTTTTAATTTGAGTCGACAAACGTTCCTCCTTCGTATGTGATTCAAAGACATGATACAAGTGTACTTCGATTACTTCACTTGTGATCGTGACACTTCATGTTGAGTCCTTTGTTGTGTTCGACGTTCTACAATCAATTCGACGTTCTTCCTTTGTTGTGTTCGATTACTTCACTCGTCGTAGTCACACTTCATGTTGAGTCCATCGATGTTCTTCCTTCGCTTTTCTAATAGAGACATGATAGGAGACTAGCTCGATTACTTCATTTTTCGTAGAAAGACTGTAGTGGTGAGTTGATCGACATTATTCCTTCGCATGTGAGTCGGAGACATGGTACAGGTGTAGCTCGATTACTTCATTCTTCGTATTGACACTTCATGTTGAGTCGATCGATGTTCTTCCTTCGCCTTTCTAATAGAGACATGATAGGAGACTAGCTCGATTACTTCATTCTTCGTAGAAAGACTGTAGTGGTGAGTTGATCGACATTATTCCTTCGCATGTGAGTCGTAGACATGGTACAGGTGTAGCTCGATTACTTCATTCTTCGTACTGACACTTCATGTTGAGTCGATCGATGTTCTTCCTTCACCTTTTTAATAGAGACATGATAGGAGACTAGCTCAATCACTTCATTCTTCGTAGAAAGACTGTAGTGGTGAGTTGATCGACATTATTCCTTTGCATGTGAGTCGTAGAAATGGTACATGTGTAGCTCGATTACTTCATTCTTCGTACTGACACTTCATGTTGAGTCGATCGATGTTCTTCCTTCGCCTTTTTTATAGAGACATGATAGGAGACTAGCTCGATTACTTCATTCTTCGTAGAAAGACTGTAGTGGTGAGTTGATCGACATTATTCCTTCGCATGTGAGTCGGAGACATGGTACAGGTGTAGCTCGATTACTTCATTCTTCGTACTGACACTTCATGTTGAGTCGATCGATATTTTTCCATCGTAGATCGACAATATCTTATGTGGTATAAAAGAATTAATTGAAATTAAGGGCATTATTATATTATCATTAATTTCATACGAGACTAGCTTGATTACTTCATTCTTAGTAGCTCGGTTGGCATCGAATTAAAATGAAAATAATAAGGATAATAATAAAAAAATACAGATTTATATTATTTTAATAATATAAATAACTATACATAATATCATATATTTATTAATTTCTATAATATATATATATATATATATATATATATATATATTACTTTAATAGTATTATATGTTCGGTTGACTTGGTGTCCGACCGATTTTTTTTTCAGAATCGGGACGGAACCGAAAACCGATTTTTTACAATTTTAGAAATAGGAACCAAAACCGATACACACAGAAATCAGGCCAAGCCGACCTAAAACCGATCAATTCGATCAGTTTTTTCAATACGATTCGACCCGTACACTCCCCTACTTCGTAATTATATTTTCATTTTCTAAGTTAATTATATTTCCTATTATTTCCAGATATGGCTTATTCAAATATCCAATCCAATATTTGAAATTCAATTTGTTATCTGAAACCCGCCCCTCTTTAGGGTTCTTCATTTGACCTATCGATTTTGCAAACCCAGTTTAGAAATTCCATGGAAATTCACATCTGAGTTCCTCCCTGAGTCGAACCCAATTGTTTCAGAATCGTCGAAAACTCTAAAGCCAGGTGTGGTCGTTAATGAAGAAACTGGAATCATGGCTGTAGACCATCGTCGGCAGGATAAAGGTAAGAATAATCAACACCCAGCTTGCTCGGCGACCTAAGCGTTTTGCTATATTTTTTTTTTTCAATTGGGGCTGCTGATTTCCTGATAATAAGTCATATGTGGAATTGTTTTTGGTGATTATGCGCATTATATTGTATTTTGGTCGTTGAAATTGGTTTCTCGTATTTTTTCAATTTAAACACGAAAATGGCCATAGATCTGAACACATCACCGGGTAATGATGAGGAAAATGAATCATCTAGTAACAGTAAGGCTTCCGGTGAAAATCATGACTTCGGAACAGCAAGATGTCTTTCAGTTGGCACCAGATTTGATGATCTTGAGGACATTTTTCAGTTATACTATGAATATGCTCGTCTAATGGGGTTTAGTGTTAAGAAAGTGAGTCAAGCCTACTTCAAGGGATCTAATGATTTACGAATGAAGGTATATCTCTGCTCGGCTGAAGGTCGCTACGACGAAAACCGTAATGCTGTGAAGGATGTTGCTTACCGAAAACAGTCTATGCGGACCGAATGCAAGGCTAGGCTTCGAGCTTGCCGGGAAAGAGTAGATCTTCCATGGACAGTAACAGTGTTCAGGACCCATCACAATCACGACTTACTGCCTCAACACCAAGGATATGTGTTGCGGTCTGCAAGGAACTTGACAGGAGGGAAAGGCTCATTGGTTGAGGCACTTCATGCTGCCGGAATTGGTGTGAGTCAAGCCCATAGGTTTATGTCTAATGAGACAGGAGGTGTCCAGAATATTGGTTTTCTAAAGAAAGATGCATATCACTACCTTGATAGATTGCATAAGAAACAGAGGCAGCCGGATGGTGATGCAAGTGCATTAGTCAAATTTCTCCTTGATAGGGCTAACAAGGAGAATAATTTCTATTCCAACGTAGATATAGATGAAGATGGTAGGATAGTGAATTTATTCTTTAGGGATAGTCGCTATAAAATTGATTACTCGTATTTTGGTGATGTGCTATTTGTTGATACCACGTACAAGACAAACAGATACAATTTGTATTGTGTGCCATTTACTGGAACTAATCATCATCGCAGTAATGTGATGTTTGGAATTGGTTTCCTGTCGAACGAGACAACAGAGTTCTTTGAGTGGTTGTTTGGCAAGTTTTTGGAGTCTATGGATGGCAAAGAACCGCAAGTAGTGTTCAGTGATCAATGTCAGGCTATGATGAATGGCGTGGATTACACCTTCCATGAAGCCAACCACCATTTATGCCAGTGGCACATTAATCGCAACACTGAGAATCATTTTGGAAAGCTCAGTCGCGATGTCGATTTCATGAAGGAATGGCATTACTGCATGAAAGAGTGTGAGACAGAGACCAAATTTGAGGAAAGATGGAGAGCAATGATTGAATCGCATAGGCCAGGCACTTCCCGTGATTGGTTCGAGAACATGTATAAGTTGCAAAAGCGGTGGGCTTCAGTGTTCACGCAGAACAAGTTTACAGGAGGATCCAATTCAACAAGTAGGAGTGAGTCCACAAATAGAAGGTTGAAAGACTTGTGCAGCGCAAATACTCCTCTTTCTGATGTAGTTCTAAAATACGAACTCTTATTTAGAGGTTGGCGCGAAGCAGAGGCTGAAGAGGATTCTACTAATAGAGGAATTCCGGGGGGAATTGAACCGCACCAGCGATTATTAATACATATTGCACAAATTTACACGCGCTCGGTATTTAAGATATTCCACGAAGAATTAGTTTTCTTCTCCGATTGTGAAATAACTAAATCTCCTCCTGATTTGCAGGATGCAACATTGGAGTACAGTATGACGAAGCATGGTGGCTCTAAGATTATCCGGACTGTGAAATTTAACCGGTACACTCACTACGCAACGTGTAGTTGTCATATGTTTGAAACTTGTGGTGTCATCTGTCAGCACATATTAAAAGTTTATAACTTTAACATGGTTTATATACTGCCAGAGCACTTAATTCTCCGTAGATGGACTAAAGAAGTGAAGAATAGAGTTTCACATGATCATTTGGCTTTTGATGTATCATTGGGTAGACCTGACTTTTTCCGTATACTTGGTTTTCGGAACCGCAACATGTGCACATTATATGATATGCTTGATAAGTGCAACGACCGCAATTGTGAAGATATCATCGAGGATGGTCTGGCTGAAATGAATAGAAAGGTATGTGCAAGGTTGCAAGGGGAAAATACGGACTAAGCACATTTGAAGAAAACGCGAGATCCGATAGGTAAGAAGCCTAGGGAGGGATCGAAACGATTTCGGTCTTACCACAACTCTCCTAAGACCAAACGAGGTATTTTAGAGTTAATCCATCATGGCTGTAGAGTCTTCGTAATTATATCTCCATTTGTTTGGGTTTTATCCTTATATATCTCCATGTGTTTGGGCTTCATCCTTATTGGACTTCTGCTGTACAGGGCCCAAACCAACATGCACTCAAACGTCTCAGAGCAAAAGGCGATTTTCTAGGTCCCCATCTGCTTCTTTTTATGGTTCACAATCTCAAGCATCTGATGGTGGAGCCTCGTTTTCAATGCCTCAGAGTTCACAGTTTCGTACCGGCTGACAAGTAAGACTTCTCTTCGCTTTGACCACATGTCTTTGTTTTTACCGAAGGAAAAAGCAATGACTGTCTTGTGAACATCAAATAGGTGGGGCCAGTGACTGTAAAGTAGTGAGGCATGGGTGATTATAAGTTTGCTGGGATGGAGATATTTGGCTGCATTTTTTGATGGCACCACCAATTCCTATTTCACAGTCAAATACATTTTTCACAAGTCCATGGACCCGTGAGGTTGAGACTAGGGTTCTTGAAAAGTTAGACTATGAAAGGTGGCTCGGAGGCTGGAAAATAATTCATATAGGTGATACCGAAATGGTCCTTAGGAAGGTGAAGAATGCTATGTTTGAAGAATTTCATGTAGATATTCCGTTAGCGGCCTATTGGAAAAAGTTCAGTGAGTGGAAGGATCGTCACCTGAATTTTCAGTGGTTGATTAACCAACCAAATGTTCATTGTGATTACGTCAATAACAAGGTTCAGGCCAGCCTAGAAGATTGGAGTAGAATTGCTAGTGTAAAAAATTCATTGCATTGTCTCTCTTCTGTTTTGTAAATTATTTGGTCACTTTTTCTCTTGTACCCTGAACCCATCATTGTAAATGTTGTTACAGGTTCGGCCGGAGATATGCGTTTATGATCACCGGGGAAGAAAACTAGCATTATCTTGAAGCAATCTTCTCGATTGAGGAATTGATTGACTTTAGTCTTGGTGGAACTTCTACCTTCTGTGTATCAACCCCAAGCTATGAAGCTATTGATCAAGTCAATAAAGCGCAGTCCCCTAGCCTGCCCACCCCTACAGATTGATTGAGTCTTGTCTTGATGTGGCTTTTGTTTTCTTTCTCTTTAGGAATCTTTCGCTTGAATATTTATTTTGTCTGTTATTGAGACATTTATCTATAAATTAATCTGTTCCATAAATTTCCTTATCTTATCGTTCTTTCTTTAGTATTCTGTTCTGGTATGTGCCATGGCTGGTAAAACGCAAGATGAGTGGTTCTACGACGCTCGCTGGACGAAAAGAATGAAAGATAGGTTCATAAGCGAGCTCTGCCTGGAAATGTTAGACTATGGAGGGCTGGAAACCGGCTTAACCAGCGAGATGCGGCCAGAATTCGTCCAGCGGGTAAGCGGAGTAATTAATTGAGATTATAAGCTGCATAATGACGAATATTTCTACAGTGAGAAACTCATGTTTCTAGAGCAACGTTACAACACGTTCGAATGGGTAATACAACAGCCTGATGTGGAGTGGGATGGTAACAAAGTCACAGCTTCTGATGAAACCTTCCAAAGGTTAATAGCGGTAAGTCATTATTATTTTTGTCATGTATCTTGAACCAGTTTTGTGTGCCCTCACTCACTAAATTTTATTGATTAGACCAAGCCTCTGGTGGAAGCATATAAGACGAAGGGGGAGGACGTCGACAATTTCAATATTCTGCGACGATGTTTGAAGCTGGACAAATCTCGACCCCCTTCATTGGACATTGACTCATTCCCAGAAATTCACTTCAGGAAGATGGTTGATGAAGAAGACGAATATGACACTGATTAATTTTCCTTATGTCATTGTGATATGATCACCATTGTAATATTTTCTTGCTTATGTCGTAATTTTTTTCTCTCCTTATGATGTAATACTTTATCTCCCTATTTCATTGTGATTTTCCTTCGCATGTCAATAGAATTTTTCTTCAACAATTAAGATTCAACAAAGTTTCAATATTAAAAAATTTACACCAACACAAAAAAAAAAAAAAAAATGTCTTGCGATGTTGTTCAGTTCATTTCTTCTGAATCAAGTGTAGTAGGAGTTAGGGAGGTGCTGTAGGGAATATGCATACAATTGTTGGCAGTAGGAATGCCTGTAGAGGCCACCTCTATTTGCCTGAATCAGTTTTAGCGAGACACCATGGGCTAAACACTCAACAACTTTGACAGAAATTATACCACAATCTGCCGTTCCAACTTGTTGTGGAGACTCCTCTTCTCTATAAAAATCCCATTTTGTTTTGAATTTGCGACGTATCCCCAACTTCTCCCACAGGCCGGTATGCCGAAAAATGCTCGGAATATGAGTACGCATCCAGTTAAAAATGGCGTACACCTGATCCCAGCGCCACATGGCAGAATCATACACGGTGATGCTCTGCTCCTCAAAACGAATTTCATATGCGACCCAATGCTCCCTATTTATGTTGGCAACACCGAGTATACGTTTTACCCTACTCCATTCCATGGCCTCAACATATGGGCGTTTTCCATTGACATATGGCAAGACATATGTGAGAACACGTTGGAAATATGCTCTTCCAAGAGAATCCTGCAATTATGAATTCAAAAGGAAAACTGATAATGTGGATGGTTCTATAGTGGTGGATATGAATTAAACATTACAATAAACATACCGTGGCCCATGATTCGAGGAGGGTCCAATCCCTATTAGACCTGACTTCAGAGCTAACATCCCGCTTATAGTTGTACAACATCGAAGCGAGCAAAACGTCAATATGCTGCACACACATAAGAACACCTCAATAGTAGCTCTATTCAATTCCATTATGAGATTCTATAATAACATAATACAATACTTACCATTTCATTAAGTTGACCCTTTCGCTTCTGAAGATATTCAAACCATTGTGGACCTGCCAATTGATTACTGGGCAATCTTAAGATAGCTGGGCTGCAAAGTCAAAATAAGATATGCACAATTACGAGATCACACGAAGATTTTATGTGTTTAGCTTATTTACACACAATCTAGATTTTACTTACCGTGTTGTTCCACCCTTACAACCCTTTTTCCATTCTTCAAACAATTTCATTTTCGACATACAAAAACCCAAATCCGATGGCTCAAAATCAGATTCAACAATGGCCATTTTTTATCGTTTCGGGGTACTTACTGTAGGTGATATAGTACCCTAGCCAGTTGATGGATTCTTTCTGTACTTCGACGGTGTAGAAATATTTTTCTCTGACATAAATCCCGTACCTTGTTTGCTGGCTAACCGAGTAGATGAACGAGGCACAAATGCTGCTTTCTAAGAGCTAATTTGAGGTTCAGGCTGAGACACAATTTCAGGTTCGGGGTCAGGGACAATTTCAGGTTCGGGCTGAGAATGACTAGTGGGGCTCCCTTCCCGTGAAGAACTGTTTTTCTTGAATTCATCAAAGATTTCATCAAGTCTACGTTCATATGAGCTATCATTGGAAGGATCCTTATCTTCGTCTCCTTGTCCTACCTCCAATTTTTCTACAACTTGAAGTAGCAATTCCTTCAATTCCTGCACGGAAGATTCAATAGCCGTTAATCTTCTCTAGTGAGAGGCTTCTATGTCATCTAGGCGCCTCTTAATCTCAACCATGTCATGGCTTGCTTCCTGCAACAATAATTCATTGATTAGTCTCATGCATGCATGTTCATAAAATAAGTACATAAAGTTCATAAACCTCACATTCATATCATTGTAATTATCACGAGTATCCTTCTGTGGTGAACTACTTCCACTACAAGCTCGGTCCCCTCTAATTCTACTTGATCTACGGAAGCCACCCTTTCGACACGACATCTTCTCTCCCATCTTCTTATTTGTAGCTTTTCTATATTTCTTCTTATGGGGTTCATCATCATCATCATCATCATCATCATCTTCATTCTCATCCACATCAAAATCACTTACGAAATGAAGCTTTCGGGATCGTTTCTTCTGCACAAACTCCGCATGGATGGACACAGTAGGCTCAGGAATGCCCAAGCGTGCAAGAAATTGCACATATGCAACAAAAAATCCGTCATATATAGTGGTGATATCTATGATGCGCTCATACATAACGGAGAAAATCCGTTATCTATGCGCTCATACATAACGGTTGTTTAAGTATACATAACGGTGAAATATACGTTATCTATATATATATATTATACATAACGCTTTTTCCGTTATGAAAAATAATTTTTCTCCGTAATCTATTGTATCATACATAACGGTTTGACCAGTAGTAATAACGGTGTAGTTTCCGTTATGTATATATATTATACATAACGATTTTCTCCGTTATTAAAGATTATCTTTCTCCGTTATCTATTATGCCATAGATAACGGTTTGTTCAGTATTATTAACGCTTTATTTACGTTATCTATTTTGTTATACATAACATTTTTTACCGTTATAAATCATCCATTTTTCCGTTATGTAATGACCTTATAGATAACAATTTTGGGTTGACTACGGTTATGTATGTTTCAATTGAGAACCGTTATGTATTCCTGCTATTTTAATTTTTCTGTTATTTATATTACATTAAATAAAATAATTCTAAAACAACGAAATTATCAAAATCATCTATAAAATTTGTATCATATATCATCCAATACATTCATACAATAATCATCCTAATATAGTCTAAATTTCACACAAGTACTATTCCAAAATATATGTTTTGCAAAGAAAGAACCTCAACAACCACACTTCATTTAGCTTAATTCATCGGACCCAGGAATTCAGCTTAAGCGCTCGTAGTTAATTCCTGCCATCATTAGAGAAGCAACAAATCATCACCACACTACTCAACATCAACAACATAACAAAAACAATTTAATTGGACACAATACCTCTCACTACCAAGCATGTTTTATCACACAGATTGCCCATTCTTCACGAACCTGATCGAGCTCCTTTTGAGAATATTTACTACCACCATTAAACTACAATCACAAACAAAGTCTTAAGTATTTTTTTTTATTAACTACAATTGCTGATATGTTAGACTATAATCGAGTATATATTTAAGTACCAGTGAAGACAAAGAAGTTGGGGCTTCATTTTCAAACCCTTTGATGATTTGTCTCATGAACCGCATCACATAATAGCCACATTGCTTGTCATCAGGTTGCATAGGACCCTATAATATTGTATAAATAAAATGATAAGTGTGCAATATAATTGATAAACTAGCTAGAAATAAAAATGCATACCTTTATAATTTCCTAAGTCAGATTTTTGAATTTCTTTTCCTTGTTTGCATTGACAATACTCATCGCACTTCAAAGAAAAGTAAGTAATTAATTGAGATAGTTAATAGTACATCAAATACAAAAACCAAAACTTGACATCCAAAAACCAAAGCAGAAAGTTGAATGAATGATGTGCATATCAAGATATGCACTCTTATCATATGAATCTGTGGATGGAGGTTATAGGTAATCCAAGCACGAAAAGAAAAAAAGTAGCCAATAAAGGAACAAAATATATAAAGCAACCAACTGAACTACCATGGACAGCAGATAAACAATATCTGAACTTCAGGTCTCATCTCTCTTAACCTAATTAATCTGCTGAATAACACTTACACTCATCTTACACACATTTAAAGATCAGTCAATATATGAAAAATGCCTATTTGCAAGCATTTACCACACAAACACAGAAAGCCACACATCATCTCCCACTCAAGAAAAGGTCGTGCATCATTATAACCCCACATAGAATGTTCTCGTGTTACATTTTAAATACAGAATCAGTTATACTGGCCAAAGAGGCATAATAAGAGCATTTGACTAAGCACGGGAAAAGACGCTAAATAGGCCTGGAATACATCAGGTATAGACCAGTTTTCTTACCAAAAAAAAGAAAACAGGAAAATGGAAAGGCAAAATAGCTATGTCAGAAGAAGAGCAAACTAAAAACCGACTAAGAAATGTTTATACAACAACAACTCCACCAGTCGGAATGACAAAAAAGTAACAAAGCATCAGTTTGGTCTCTATTCACAATACCTCGTATGCTTCCAGGCGCGGAGAGTAGAGACGACATGAGGTATAGCACCGCAATGCACGCAATGAGGGAAAATTTCAATTTTGGGGATTTTAGGATTTCAATTTTGGGGATTTTCAGGAATTTCAATTTTGGGGATTTTAGGATTTTAGGGTTCTAATTCCTTGCATTTGAGTTTCAACAGCAGTAGGCGGCGGTGAACGACGACGGTGGAGAATAAACTGAACGAAAGGTGGTGGGCGGTGGAGAAGAAAGCAGTGGAAAAGAGAAAGACCGAACAATGCATTCACACTCAATAACCATAATAGCATCAAAGCATATTGAAGATGAAAATGCATCAAGGGATACAGAAGAAGATATTACCTCAAGAGATATTAATTGATATTGACCAACAAAATGGAGCAATGAGAAAAATGGGACTTTCTCTTGACAAAATGTACTGCTATTATTGTTACTTATGAATGTTTAATATTTCAAAGAAGATCAGTCATCGCATATCGTAATAATTTTCTTTTCAACTTTTCTTTAATACTGTTTCACATCTTCACACTTTGATGTGGTCAATGTTGGTAAAATAAAGGATGATTTATGAACCATTTATAGAAAGAAAAAATGTTTTTTGAGCAAGTAGATGAAATTAAATGACGAAAAAAAGCATGTCGCGTGAAATTGTTATGTACGCAGGGTTATTATGTATGTGCGAATTTCTAGTAGTGCGAAAGTACCTTGGACGACAAGAGCTAGTGCGAGGAGAAGAGCAATAGAGAAGAATGTCGATGCATCTTGTGACGCCATGGGAGTGGTAGTCGAGAAGAAAATCTATACACACTGAATTTGGGAAGCTTTGATCACACCTTCAATTTTAAACTGTGTTGGTTTATTCTCATGCTCCAGTAATTATGATTTCTTGGTTGTAACACCCCTTGTTGCACCATACGAAAATTGATCACATTCACAACAAGATACAACTAACTGCTAGAACCTCAATATAATAAAACAAAATAAGAGTAACCTGCAGTGGAATAGCATGATTCCTCGCTGTTGTGATTTCAGAATAAGTTAAAAAGTATCATTATCAGTTTCGGAAAGGAAAGGAAAGGAAAGACTGTAGGGAGCAAGCCAAAAGACGAACTCGAACCTCAGCGGACTCCTCTCTCCTGAATCTTCTGTTACAGAGTTGTCACCAACATCTTTAACATCGTCAGTGATTTCAATACCAGAACACTTGCCAATATACACGATTAAACAATGAGTATATACAAATGTTATCGGAGAAGCTCTCTGCAAACTTTACTTACCAGCTCATATCTGAGATTCTGATACCATGAAGATCCTCCATATGCTTCGGGTAGGGTCCAGGTGACTCTGGTCATATTACCACATATTTTATGTTCATAAAAGATTAAAACCTGGTAACAACTCAACAAGGAAAAATATGTTCTAGAATGTATTATCTTCCTCAAGACAGAGTTAAACCAGAGGTAATGATATAGGTGTGAACTGCTACAGATAACAGATTCCACAAAATTAACCAAAATTTTAAAGAAAAAATTGAATTCTAAAACAGACTTATCCCTCTAATTTAATTACAGCACAAATGGACAAACGGAAACTTCATGTAAAAATTGTGAACTCAATGCACAAATTAGCTTTTCCTCTTTTCAGTCTATAAGCAATATTCTTTTAGAAAAATTTATGGTATCTAGTAACTGAAGCTGGCAGAGAACTTCAATTGTTTTGGGTACTGCTAAGAAAAGGTGTCCATAATCTGGGGCAAAAGAATAATCACAGATAAAAGAAAAGGAGTTCCATAAAACATGCTCACTAAAACTATCTAAATACTAGCGAAAGGTATTAGAAATCAATAACAGTTTAACAACAATTAGTATACGTTGTTCTTGAATTCTTGGCATCAAAGAATCCAAAGAAAACATAATCCCAACACTTGTGGTTGTGGACTAACTTTTTGTGTTTTAGTGATCAATCGAATTTCACAACTCACGTGGAAAAAGCCACTATTTGCAGCATACAATATCATAGCTCAAGTGGCAGACGCCATTGAAATTCTCACTCACTAAGCATTCGATCAAAAAAATTCTTGAATGAATATATCATATCAATTCAGATGTGCATGCAGACCAATGAAACTTCATATATACTCATGCGTGCAGAATCAACTGAGATATCTCTGAGGCGCAAATACCAGTTTTGGAATAAGGACTTAAAGAAACCCATTTGGAGAAATCAACTCTAGTTGTATCCAAGTAAACACAGACTACTAGTCCCAATGGTTCTCCTTAGGCCTTTTGTATCCATAAGAGCTTGCACTGACTACATTTACTGTGAAACCCTATCAATACCATTAGACTAGAGACTATCGAACACATAAAAATCAAAATCAGCTTTAATGGCACTATAAAATACCTTATACTGATTGCAGACGTAATGGTATAGGCAATACCAGATCCAAAATAGGGAAGTGGAACCAGAACTTCATGTAAGAGAAATACACACCATAACTTCATAAATCCACACACTCAAATTCAAAACAATTCAAGAAAAATACAAAAAAATTAAACTAAACTCCTAAACAAGGCTTAATTAAGCTTACCAAATCCATAATATCAAGTCTAAACAGATAAATTATCAATAATCCATGATCACAGCAAACACACACAACACATATGCAGACCCAGAACCGATTTGCAAGTAAGTTAATCAAAAATAAAATCTCGACTAAAATTTTGAAAAAAAAAAAGAAAGAAACAAGATACTCACAGCTTAAAGCAGCAAAACAGGGGTTCTAGCGGTGACGACAAGCCAAACCCAACCATATCCGACAAAACACAATCGCATCCAGAAATCTTACTTCCCAGTATATGAGAAGTGAGAAGATGAACCAGTATATGAAATCTAGATCAATCCCATACGGACCTGTTTGACTTACGCGACGTTGAATGGGGTAGATATTCCGGCAGACAGTGACGGTTGCCTTGACTGTGAGGGCAAGTGAGAGAGACGTCGAGGGTAGCAGCACCGCTAGAACTTGGTTGCGCCGGTGGTGAGGGAATGGCGATGCCGGATATGAGAGACAGAAAGAGATTAGGGATTTAGAGATTTTAATGTTGGAGAAAAGAGAGGGATTTTGAAGATTGAATCTAGAAAACAAATTAGGAATTTCGGAGATGAATTCAAATTGAAATTATCAAATTGGGGATTTCTGAAAATGAATTGAAGTGTTAGATAATTGAAGCTAAAACTGGAGATGAATTCAAGCGGGAGAAGAGTTTTGGTGAATTATCAAATTTGGGGATTTATGAGATGAAGAAGCGGGTTAAAGTTTTGGTAAAATTTTTCGTAAGAAATATGCCCGCGTTTCCCTTCATTAATTAAATATTAAAAAAAATTGTAATACATAACGGAATGGAATAACGGTTGTGGCGACCGTTATTAAAATGAGTTCATACATAACGTACATCTTAACGGTTTAGTATAACCGTTATGTATATGATTAATAGATAACGCTTATACATAACGTACGGCTTGATATCGTTATGTATGAACTTATGTAACGGTTTCGGCATAACGGATTTTTCAAATGTCCGTTATCTATGATAAAAGTGCGTTCATACATAACGGTATTTTGAAATATCCGTTATGTATGTAGCGTTATCTATGAGAGAAAATGTAGTAGTGTCATCCTCCGACACCACCATAGGAACCTGTTCATTTCATGTTAAAATTTAGGATTATTATTGAAAAACAAATGCATCCACATTCATACAAAAATATATATACCGGATGTATGCCAGAAGAAGGCAAAAAAAATCTAGCAGCAAGGTCTTCAAAACGGAACGGATACTCAACATTCCATCTAACCATCCTCGGCAGAGCATGTTCAGTATTTGCAACACGAAAACCATAGGATCCCAAACCAGGAATCACCTCGTACGCCCATGCTTGTAGGGCATAAATGAAGTCGTGCAACTCGCAAGTGACTGGCTCATTATCTGCCTTACGTCTGACTACATTATCTCTTGCATTATACAGACTACTAACCAAGAAATCATAAGCCACGCGCCCCCAATGGAAGTTTCTGAATTTGTCCATGTCATCAATCAAGTAAAAATAATGCATGTCGATCCCTTTCGACGTAAGATCCCTAATCAAAAGCACAGAGTACAAAACATACAAATGTGTCAATTTAACTGCAATGGCCGTCCTATTACGACCTTTTGATTTCATTTTTTGGTAAAGATCATTAACTACAATTTTACGTTTTCCCTCGAAAAACAAATGATGTGCCTCACTAGATTTCGGAGGGGGTCAGCTGCATTGAAGTTCAATCCGGTCATTTGTGAAAATTGTGTTGGACCAAACTCAATTAATTTGTCGTTAATCTGGAAAACCAGAATACCAGAATCCTTAAAACTACTTTGCAGGCATAATATTAGATGATGGATCAACTGACCTTGGAACTGCATGTTCGGAATGTTAAACAACTGACCAAAGCAAAATGCCTGCATTTCAGCCATATGAATTGGGGACAAATGCTTCCTTACTTTTTCGAGAAACCATATATGGGCTCTCGTTGATATATGACCACCTTCAAATAAAAAACAAAATCACGAATTAAACTATGATAGTCATTCTGTGTTACGGCCCTAAATCCTAATCCATCTCAAACCCTATTTTTCACACAAAAACAAATTTATGGACCGCAAAATTCATCATCTCACAACTCAACGATTACAACATTTTTGAATTCAACGGCATAATCAACTAGTCAAATAGGAATTCAACCAGCAAATGGAGTATGAATACCCAATTTCCCCCCAAAAAATAACCTAATCCTAATAATGAGGACTTTTTTACTCCTCACAGCACTGAACAAAATTCAAAAACAGGACATCCAAATTACCTTTACGTGTATTCGCGGTGTTGCTCCTCGGTTGTTTATATCCACCCTGTGGGTTCTTTTTAGCATAATGCTTATTTTCAGATGACTCGCTTCCGGATTCACCGGCGGAATCGACCATGTCGTCGTCGCGGTTGTATTGGGAGTTTGAGTTCGAACGGAAAGGCACTATTATGGCGTGGTTGCTCATTTTCTTCTCTACGACTTTTCCTTCTCAGATTCGTCGCTCCTCTCTCTTTGAAACAAGATCTATTCTTTTTCTTTTCTTCTTCTTCCAGCCGAATAAACTCTCCTTTCATTAATTGATTGTGTCTGTTCAGTTACTCAAAAAATTATTTAATCCGATCAAGGGGTAAAATAGGAAAAACAAGAGGTTACTTCAAAACTGTAGAATAAAATTTTTAAATAAAGATTTTGGAGTTTTGTAACATAAATTTATAACAAAAAATTGTAAAACTATAACAAAAGTTCTTAAATGACGTGCTTAAACAATATAATCATTTTATAGATTGCAAACACTTCTTTGGCGAAATCAAAACTGACACTAAAAATCGAATTTTGATCATGGCGACGAAACCGTACCCTGACAGCTTTTCCTTCAACTTTTCAGACCAAAACCTCCAGTGGTTTTTGGCCAAACCGCCTATACTGACACGTGGCACCCATCTAATGGGTCGACTTTTTTATAGTCGACCTCCCCTGGAATTTCCCTTTTTCTACCCTAGACCCCTGTCACTGGATATACTTCTATTTATGAGAGGTGTTTCGGGCTGTACCCACCCTGGACCGCATGGACAAAATAGACCGCATCGAAATCTTTTTTGCGAGCATATCGGAAGCCTAATCTCCACCTAAATTCGGTTTTCATTAGGGTTCACCCGTGAGGCTTTATTAAAAATTGTCGGATTGGAATGACCAACTTGGCGCATCGATCTATTTTACAATATCGAGTAGCCCCGAAATTGAACTAATATACATGTCCCATTCCACTATGTTTCCGGGCCGGGCTGGACTCGACTATTTTCTAACATTAATTTGTAGGATGTCGAACAATTCTAACAAGTAAACGATATCGGTAGGTGCAATATATAGTAGCAACATTGAAAAGTGCATTGGACAAAGAAAATTAAGTCTCAGAAGAAATGGAGTTTTAATTTCTAGGTTCTAGTATATCTAATTTTGGAATTCATGAAAAGTTCATTTATACTCCTAATAACACAAATTTGTATAAGACGATTTAAATATCCGAATTCGAATCAAAACCACATAGTTATAATTAAGACCAATCATAGATATGTAATTGCACATATGAGTTTGGATTCAAATATTTGACTCGTCTCACTGTAATACCGTCTCACACGCTGTATTGGCCGGTTAGATTGTGTTTGGAAAGTGAATAAATATTCTTCTGGTGGAGATATCACCATTTTGTGTGTTCACAAGCAAAGCTAGTTTTACAAAATCTGTAACTCTTTCTTCCCTCATATTAAGGACAAAGAAGTTTTATTATCAATAATAACAACACAATGAACTTCAACATTCCAATCGTCCATATATATAACAAACAGTACAACAAGCATCTCCAATCACCATACTCAATTTCACTCCATCCCAAACAAAGAAAAAAAACAAAAAAAGACCAAACTGCTATGAACTAACAAACCAAACACATATTTCAACTAAATAAACAAATAAATAAAAAAAAAAAAAAAAAAGTCCAATTTAACTGCAGCCTAAAATCCTATGAAGCACCTCAACAAACTGGAGATGTGCTGTGAGCTGAGGAAAATGACCGTCCGTATCAATAATATCGAGCTCGCAGCCCCCCTTGATGTTACTCTGCATGTATTGGGCGACGGCGAGGGGCACGACGACGTCGTTTCTGGTCTGAATGATATTGCAAGGCACCTCCACTTTCTCAAGCACATATCTGTAGTCAGCAAGAAACACAGTTTTGGCCAATGGCAGAGCTACTAGTGGACTCATTCTTTTTAAAGAATTCGCAAATTTTTCTACGGAGAGAGAGTCGGTGGCATCCACAACAAGAGAAGCAAATGCTGAAGCCCACTCCTCGTAGTTTGATTCGATGCTTGACAGAAGTTGTTCGATCTCTGCCATGTTGAAACCTCCTTCGTACCCTTCTACGTTTACGAACCTGCATATTACAGGTATATCGATCGAGTTTAGGGTTCCAATCTTTGACTCGTTATCCCACACAAGACTTGCTCAATATTTATTATTTCACGTGAATTTGAATCTGTGTATAGGGTTTGAGTTATTCTTTTCAAATAATGGCTTCATAATTGCATTTGTTCATGGGGGCTTAATTGGTTAATTTACTTGAAGAATTGGAATAGTGATCAAAGATTAGATCATAACAGAAACTTAGGTGATGCGAATGGGAGGAATTTAGTGCTTTATGAGATCTCGAGACTAATAAAGATTTTCTGATTTTTGTATTATCTATTTGTTTATTCTAAATATACATTAAATTAAGATGCACATACATTGAAGTAATGAAGTCATGATGTAACGATGTAAATATTTTTTTTTTCTTAAAAAAAACCCTTTCCCAATTAAAAAAATACAAAAATATGTAATTAGTAACAATACTAACCTTTTGAAAACATTGTGAATTTTTGTTTCATTATATTAATTTATGTCCGGTTGTCTTAACTCTTAAGTTAGAGGATGAGGGTAGAGAATTCCGAGGCTCAAATAAATTCTAAATTCTTTTCATTATTATTATTATTATTCCACGAGTTTTATAATTTTGTGCATTAAATAATTTTATTTCTTTGCTACTTATATATTTCTATTATTTCTAACAAGTGTCTGGCTGGTATCTTTGGCGATATCACGTTCACACAATATATACGTACAACTAAAAAAAATAAAGAATTAGGTTGGCCAATAAAAATAATACTGATAATAAAAAAAATAAGTGGTAGAGTGTTAGCCAATAAGAAATTTTTGAGAGCCAATAAGAAATTAAAAAGTTAATTGGTTGGGATTCTCTTTCACTATCCTCTCTACGTACACAAACTGACAAAAATGACTTTTTTCAAATGACATAATTATCAGCAAGTATTCTTCATTTAGGACTTTTGCCCCCCTCACTATAGTCCCATCTTTAATTAATCAACTTATTTTATGTCTTAATCTTCCATCCAATATTTAAAAAAAAAATCAAAATTAATCCAAACTCCAAATTGCAGAACAAGATGTAGCAGCATATATACATACATACAGGTGAAGGACAGTAGTGAGAGAGAGAGAGAGAGAGAGAGAGAGAGAGAGAGAGAGAGAGAGAGAGAGATGAAGATGATACATGGGAGAAGCCCCAACAAGGAGGAGCCTAGAGAAGAGGTTGGGGCGTTTGATGGAAGCAATACAGCCGATCATGCCGGACATGGAGTGGCCCACAAACACGCATGACGTCACCTTCATCTCTTCCAACACCGATATTAAGTCATCGGCGAAAGCATCGTAGGAAGAGTAGCTGCACCAGTATAGTATATGTTAACGGTCACGATATAATAATTGCTAGCTGCAGATATATATGTCTATATAGTTCTTAAAAGGGAAAGAATAATAAATACTCCTACTATACTATACTTAAGATTGTAATTGATGACCTAGCTAATTAATAATTGCAATAATTAAAGAAGTATAGTAGTACCTGGTTGGGTCGTAAAGGGATGGATCTTTGACGGCGGCGGAGAAGCACCAGTCGAAGACGAGGAGGCGGTGGCGGCCGGCGAGGAGGGGCACTATCTTCTCCCAAAACGACTGGTCTCCGCCGTAGCCGTGTCCCAGAACTATGGTTTCCTTACCTGAACCCACAAATTTGGCGTTCATGGATGTCGCCAACTTCTCTCTCATCACCATCATTTCTTTCACACACACAGAGAGAGAGAGAGAGAGAGAGAGAGAGAGAGAGAGAGAGTGGCGTGCGTGCTAGGGTAGTGTTGGGGTTAGTTATATAGAGAAACAGGTCTATGCTATGTGGTGGGGGGCTCCATATAATTTTACTCTCTCACAACTTTATTTGGTTGTAATGACATTTTCATACTACTATATTTTATTTGATGTGCAGTGCTTTACAAAATCATCGACGTATATCTCTTTCAAGTAAGTCAATTTATTGACGGGATGTGATTAGATTCACACTTTTTCAAATTAGGCGATAGCTTATTATATTAATTCTTACATCCACGAAATATATTCCTACTTTCAATAAATCAACCTTATTAATTAGTAGCATCAACTATATCTCATGTCATCTTGATGTTGATTCGTTGTTTTTAATTACATGCATTATGTTTTTATATCCCTATATACATATATCTATATATAATCTTGAAAGTTACCAAAGAGTATAATTAATAAAATAAAATCAAAAATCTAGTAGTCTAGAACGAAAGTTCCAAATTTTCGCTTTCTGTATTAAAAGATTTGGAATATTGCATGTTACATGGTTTTCATCGATGGTTGGAATTGTATATACTTTTCAATTCTAATCAACACCCTTGCTGATCCACTGATTGAGTCGGACAAAGTCACAAAGATCACTCGAACAAAGGGTTATTCAAATAAACAATTATTGGCTGGCCAGAGAGAGAGAGAGAGAGAGAGAGTTTCATGAAATGCACAGTCAATTGGATTAAATGATATAGACATATAGCTAGCTTCTTGAAGCCTACTAATTTTACCGATCTCTATATATATGGAGAAATGGGATATTAGCAATTCTATAGATAAAAATACTAATTCTAGCAACAATTTTAAAACATATAAAATCTAACAATTCTAGACTTTTTTACCCTTTTATATTTTTTCTTTTCTTTCAATTTTACAATATAAATGTATTTACGGGTAATATTATGTGTATTAGATTTCAATTTATCTTTTTACTTTCACATTATTTTTCACGTGAATTCTCATTATTTTTCATGTGAAATTTGAATTTGATACGAAATCATACAAATTATAATGTGATTTCGCATTATTTTTCATGTGAATCCCCATTTTGTCATGTAAATTTTCATTTTATTTTATGTGAATTCGAATTAGATATGAAATCACACAAATTTTAATGTGATTTCACATTAGTTTTCACATAAATTCCCATTATCTTTCATGTGAATACGAATTAGATATGAAATCACACAAATTATAATGTGATTCCGCATTCTTTTTCATGTAAGTTCTCAGTTTTTTTTCTTGTGAATTCGCATCATACATCAAGAACACGAAATAAAAAACTGCAGACAAAACAATAAAAGAACAAAAAATTATATTAATAGATTTTCATTTAATAAAAGGCCTAAGGGTATATCAGACCTCAATTGCTAGATTTAATATATTTTATATTAGTTGCTAGAATTAGTATAAATAACCTATGTAATTGCTAAAATCGTGGATTTTCCATATATATATATATATATATATACTTATTAAATATCTTAAATACTCAGTTGAAAAATTATTGCGCGCAACTCTGGTACACATTCAAAAGCTCGAGATTATTTCAAATTCATAATTATGATTTTGTTTTAGGATATCAATCAAGGTAATTTATTTAAATAGGTGGCAAAATCGGTGGATAGGAGAACTGAATTGATTATATATATACCGTCAGGAGTTAGGTACATAAACATTTTAGTTGGTATATAAACTTAGGAATCTTACCTAACCAAGTTTTTTTTTTCTTTTTTTTTTTTTTTCTTAATATAGGATATCAAATTGAATCTACATGAACAATATCAAAAGGTCAACGAGGCTAATTATCATATATAGTGTTATAAGTTAATCCATGTGATGCTCTATATATTTACATTTCGTCGAAGAACATGATTCACGGTTATTTATAAACACAAATCAGTTTTATATAGGGAGCTTTCACATGGTGATTCATGTTATAGCATTTGAACATGATTGTTTTAACAATTCGCGAATAGGAGTATAGGACATTTATCTGTTGCTACATTAGATATTTTTGTTACTATTTGAGTGAAGGGAATTAAGTTTATTTGATAGTTCAATGACTGACTTACAAATGAATTCCAATATCAGTGAGGGGACCTTGAAATCATATATATGTAGTATATCCATAATGATATCTACTCTATTTGGATTACTCATCTTACAATTTGCAAACTTTAATATTCTGCGTCGCATGCAATCATAATAGAACTTTTAAATTGTAAAGTGGACGTTTGAGATTGGGTTCAAACCTGATCAATGGTGTTTGTATAAGTTGAATTCGTCAAACATGTACTCGAAAAGTGTGGTTTATCTGCCTTGCGTCAGCTGTGTGGTTTGCAAGCTATCGTACATAAATAGGGATTTATCGAGAGCGTACTGAAAATAACGGTTGCGGGTTCTTACAACATCAATAAAATAAATATATATAGAACTTTTTAATTGTACTAACAATTTTATACTGCCTTTCAATTACTTGCAATTGAAAATTTAATGGATATTTTAATTAAAATTTGGAAGTCAACTTTGTATTGCTCCAATATAATCCATGAACTCGGCTAAAATTTACGACACCTGGAGTACGTTTTTATTCTCAATGTGGTTTACTTTTAACATCCCAAATATTTATATACGGAAGTGAAAAAATCACAGAAATCAGTGCATTTAAATTTTGTACTAGCTGTTAGTTGGAATCATTTATTGTGGTCGACCTTTTAGATAATGCTACATATATCTACCACAAATTAGTAGGCTCTACAATTCTTTTTTAATTTGGTCTCCTTTTCATTTCTTCATTTATCTTGATTATTCACACTTTATTAATGGATACACATAAAACTATGTACAACATTGTTCTGGCCTTTTATTGTCACTTGAAAACTAAAAGTTCCTAACTTTATTTAATTTCTAAAGTCAATAATGCAGGGCAGCTCAGTCGTCCTTTTTTAAATTATCTTTTATTTTTATCTATATGGAAATTAAATAAATTAATATATTCATTCATACATGTGTCATGTGTGTTGATCTGCATTGATCATGATGCACTGTGTAAATATAGAATACAAATATACTCCCTCCATCCCGCTTGACGTGTCCTACTTTTCTTTTTGGGCATCTCGTTACACTTTGTTCTAATTCCTTTTTGGAAAATAATTAAGAAAATTAGGGTCCAATTAGTTAGTTTGGCTAATTAGGCTCACTTTACGCCTTTCAACCTATTTTTCTTCTAATTTTCTGTATCATTCACTATTCATTCTCTCTTTACCCACTTTATTTTACTATTTGTACTCACTTTATTTCACTTTAATAACTTCACTAAATACACATTTTCTCCCTAATTATTTTCTCCTTAATTCCCATGCCCAAAAAACTACGGCAAGTCACACAGGACGGAGGGAGCACTAGAGTATATATATTATGGAATCTAGCATGCATCACATTGTAGATTTTCTTTCCTCTCAGATAGCATTTCTTCTCATCTGCATTTTTAGCTGAATATATATTGTATACTAACGTTTATGAAAATTATAGATAAATACAGTAAAATATTTAGAAATACAAGTGTTTCCGTCTATACCATCTACAAAAAAAAGTGTGGTGAAAAATCATTTCAAAAATACTCCCTTCAACTTTTAGACCCAAATATTTATAGGAAAACTTTAAAACTGAAAAATAGGAAAGCTCATTCTATAAGTCACATAATATTAATTCATTACTCTTAGGTGAGACTTCAACCGAAATCATATTAACGTCCTTAACAATATGTTAGTGGAAGACTTACAACCTAAATCAAACTGTACCACACAACACAAATTATGTTATCAATAATCTCAGTTAATTTCATACCGTTGGAAAATTTAAATTAATTTGAACAACTGAGTAGTATGCTCTAAGTTTCAATAATTACAAAAATTAGTGTGTTACATGTCGAGCATCGACAAAGATTTTCATATTTTAGTATATTATTTGTAGAAAACTTAGTCGTATAACTATTCAATTTGTTCTAAAATTCATTATAGCAATAAATACATATATTTGTTCTTATCCCATTAAAAAAAATCAGCTTTTCAAAACTTATGCTCATATTACTAATATTCACTCCATTCACAAAATATAGGTCACATAAGATGTGTCACGTCTTTTAATAAATGTTAGGTAGATAATATTTAAGTGGAAAATAAGACTCACTATAATGAATCATTGTTATAAAATAATAAATGAGTGCGGAATATTATCCCAAAAGGAAATAAATATGGTGTACAACCCAATAAGAAAATTGTGTCCTAAATAGTATGGATGGAGTGAGTATATGATATTATTATGTTCTTTTTTTTTAAACATATGATTATTATATTATAGATTGTATAATATATTATACGCTCCGTCCACGAAAATGCATCTTACTTACCGTTTTTTTTTTTTTTCATGAAAATGTGTCTTACTCGACTTTATGTACCATCACACTCCTCATTCTTTTCATTATTTACCAAGTTTTATATTTATCTCACTCACAACAACTTTATCTTACTACCCATTCAAATTCTACTTTTACCCTACTCACAACACCTTTATTAGATTTCTTAAAACCCGTGTCACACATACAATCAGACTCATTTTCGTGGACGGAGGGAGTATGATTACCCACTTTTATATATATTCTGGTGAAATTAGAAGGTAAGTAATTAGAATATATATTTGGGTAAGAATTTAGATTCAAGTTTGGGTAAATTTATGAGCAACAACTGGAGTTCTTCTATGGCTTCTTCTTCATCAATTTCGTCTATACACACATCTTCTCAGTCAAGATTGTGCAACCATGATACCTTGTTGTTGGCGGAAAAGACGTCGTCAAGTTCTTCACAAATGACACCATTTTAATTTGCTCAAAACAATATCGTTTGATAAACCCTAATGTTTAATGCCACGTGAATGCCACGTGAGTGCCACATAGACTATTTTATGCCACATCAATAAATCCCGAAATTATTTCCGGCCGAGGCCATCGTCAAAGGCAAAATCAAAATAAATTGAGAAATTTGGAGGCAGAATCTTTAGTTGGGGAACAAAACCAAAATTTGTTGAAAGTTGAGGAATTTACAGGCCAATAACCCAAAATAATAAATCTTTCCAATCCCAACTCAGATTATTGCAAAACAATCATCAAATTTACTATAATAATTTGTTAAAATATAGATCTCTCGTTATCTCTTTTTCTTGAAATTTAGATATTAGTGGATTTCATATCTAACTTTTCCAAAATAATTGGAGTCGAGTTCTCTTCAAACCTAAGTGGATTTCATCTATAACGTTTTTAATTGAATCCAAAAATTTCGATGTCAAGTTCTCCGACTAAAATACGAAAAAGTGTTATTGTTGCATTTAATGCTTTCTTTCTCGTAAAAAAATGATTGATGCATGAATATATTCAATTAAAAATTACATTAATTTATTTATTGTCAATACATTAAAGCATTATGTATAATTTATTTCTACCTGAAATCTTTATATAAATTATACTTATTCAAATAGAGAATCACTCTTTTAATTAATAAATTATTAGTTAATTGATATATTAATCTCTCTAAATTAATAATATTACATGATCCCAAGATTATTAATTTAGAGGTTTATTATAAATGTTACATTAAGGATCATGTCGTTGTAAATAAGTGTTACGTGAAATATCGTCTTTACACAAATAATTATTACATGAAAGATCATTTTGTGTTTTATTTATTGACAAAAAATCACTTTATGTTTGTAATTTACAAATATAATTATAAAAATGAAGGATCATCTCGTATTGAATTTACTAGCGTGGAATCACTTTAATTATGTTGTAATTTAGAATTATAATTTAAAAAATATAACTTATAGTATCACTTATTTTAAAGTGATACTATAAGTTGAAAAATCATTGAAAAAAGTGTTACATGATGGATCATCTCGTTGCAAATAAGTGCTACATGAATGATCATTTCGTGTATTTATTAACGGGGAATCACTTTATGTTGTAATTTATAAATATAATTAAAAAAAATATAACTTATGGAATCACTTATTTTAAATATAACTTATAGAATCACTTATTTTAAATATAACTTATAGAATCACTTATTTTATGATGAAATAAGGAACATAGATGCCTTAAAAATCACTATTCTCTAAAGATCTTTACATGTAATCTATACTAATATGATATTTAACTACTGCCAATTGGGAAAATATAATGATTTATGTAGAGATACAAATTTGTAATCTAAATATGTAAAATTACAGATAACATCATCGTTTGTTCTACACAGATGAAGGCAAATGACCCAAAAATAATTAAAATTGGCCTAAATCACCGTAAAAATGGTTGTGGCGGTATAGTGGCATAAGTTGTATATATGCCACAGCTCCAGCAAAAAAAATGCCAATTTTTTTCGGAGAATTGAGAAAGACAATTGTGGTATATATGGCCACAACTACGTTATTATGTAAAGTAAAGATTGTACAGATTATAATCTAATCTATAACAAAATCTTTACACCAATAATTAGGATTGAAATAGCTCAAAGCAAGTGGAGATCTTGTACTCTTTTTTTCCTCTAATTGGTGACTATAGATATTTGGCAACTTCTATATGTTGACATTCATCTTCCATTTGACTAGATGATTTTCCCTTCAAGCTCTATGAATCTTTATCTTTAAACTTTTTTTATACCTAATATACTAAACTCTAATCTACAATTAAAAACCAAAAAAAAAAAAAAAAAAAAAAAAAACAAACAAACCACCAATAAGTAGGTGTGAGAAATAGCACAAAGCAAGTGATGTGTGTGGTTGAAATTTAGTTGTGAAGTTGTGAATTATATAGGCACAATATAGATATGGTAAAGTTATTATTAAAGTTAAATTATTGTCTTAAATTATGCAGTGTAACGTCTACTATTAATGAGAAGATTGAACATTATTAATGTAAAATTACATTATTCCATTTTTATATTATTTCTTGAAATGGTTTAATGATAAAAATGAAACACGGAAGGTTACTAAAATTGAGAGGAAAAATTGAAGATATATAAACATTTTTTAAAGTACTTATAAACATTTATTGGAACAATAAATAAATGTCAAAGAAAATTATAGAATTGCCACATCAACATGAAGATAGATATAGTGACTTAAAAATATTTTTCCAATCTTAATTTTCCAGGCCTTTCCTAAAGTAAGTAGGTATTCTATATCAATTATAGTTAGCAAGTAAAAATATAAAAATGTTAAGAAAGAATAGTTATTTATGTAATAAAGTATAGGTAATTCATAATAATTAAATAAAAAAGATAACAATCGAATTAAAGATTGAGTGGATCCAATCAACTATAATAAAGTATAGTTAATTCATAATTTAATTAAGGGCAATGATTTTTTGGACCATCAGTGTCTAAGACACCTCTGGTTTATATGACTTAATTCGGTTGAACCATAATTGTAACAAAACCAGTTTTTAGATTTTTTTTTTTGAACAACATTGCAAGGAAATTTAAATACCGCGTGATGGAGGACTCGAACCCGTGACCTTTGGCCCGGACATTAACCTCACTACCACTAGGCTAACACACACACACAAGTTTTTAGATTTTTAGTATACCAGTTTTATCCTCAAACCATTTCCCTCCTTAATTTTATAATTCTCTCCATACCATCAAAATTAATATAATGAATTTACATATCGAATTATTGGTCGAAATTTAGGGATAAATATTGTATCGGTTTTTTCCTCGAACATTAATATATTGATTTAAAATTGTTTATATATTAATTTCATATTATTCCTCCTACTATAATATAATGGAAACAATTAATTGCCATTTAATTTTAATTATATATTTATTATAAATAAGAGCAATGATATTCGGACACACTGTGGTCAGCCACACGCGCTAAAAATAGTAATATAGGTTTTGAAATTAAAAATATACCCTAATTGGGAAGCATAAATCCTAGGGGGGAAATGTGATTATTTCCATTTTTACAGTCAACTTTCCTTTTTTTTCACGCGTGTGGCTGGCCACAGTGTGTCCGAATATCATTACTCTATAAATACAATTAACGCAAAATAAATTTCTTTTTTCGATTTAATTTTTTTCCGTATTCATATTACGAGCTATAGTATAATGTTAAAATATAAAATTAATTAAAGTAAATTAAATTTAAAATATTACAATTAAATAACAAATTTAGAGAAAATATATCAATATAAATTTTATGATTTTTGTACCGCCCAAATTCCATATCTTCTATGGCTAATTAGTTCCTTTAATTAGGGAAACTAATCAATGATATAATTTTGGAAACAAATATAATTGAAATAACTTCCGAAAATAAAATAATCTGAAATTCAAATTTAAAACGGGTCAACTAAAATCAGTTTAAAAACCGAAAGGATATTTTAGAGAAACACTAAATAGCATAATTATCGCCTAAATTCCTATTTTCTTTCACTGATGGTTGAACCGAATTTTTCATAGAAACCGGAGGTTGTCTAAGCCACTAGTGGGCTAAAAAAACTTTTCCCTTTAATTAATTAAATTAGCACCCTTATAAAAAAGACAAAACACCGAATTAAATTGTAAGTTGTAACAGGTATATAGTTGCAAAGTATATATTTCCACTTTTTCATGCAATTTTCATAAATAAAACTTTCTTGATTACATTGGGTAAATAATTAAGGAACCGTTATATATATATATATATATATATATATATATATATATATATAATCAAGTAATAAATGAATAATAATTATTAAAAGTTGTCATTGAAAATGGATGCAAGCATATAAATTACAATTTAGATAAATTCAAAAAATAAAATAAAATATTTCACTTAAGCATGAGAATGATTGTGGTGGCTCTAAAAAACTTAACAATTACTATATTGATATTGATTCATTGAGGAGCATACTACTTAGTCGTTATAAAAATTCTTACTCTGATTTTATTAATTAGTCTTGCAACCATATAAAATCATTGCAAAAATGAAATTTGTTCATCACATAGCATAGTTATATGTGTGTGTATTGATTATGAGATGGATTTTTTGTACATTTGGGCATGTCTCTTGTGAGCTGTGAGAACAAGAGCTAGAAAAGTTCCTTGACAAAATGGGGGTTAGAAATATTAACAAAAGTGGGGCCGGAGACAAAGAAATCACAACCACACATCAGAATATGATGTATATTATATATATACACTATAGTTTTTTATATTCCTATGGCTATGTTGAATTGTAGTAGTATTAAATTAAATACTACTATTAATAATATAACTATATTTTTTTTCGAGAAAAAAATAATATAATTATAATTATATTATAGATTCTTTGTATTGTTAAAGTCGAGAGACCAAAAAGGTACCCTTTGTCGTCTTTTGCTTTGTGAATGCGTACAACGACTGCCTTTTCTGAATTATTGTACCTGTGGGCCCTACCATGTTTCGATAATTGACTATTGTTCCTGTTCGCAATAAAACTTGAAAGGCAAATCAACCAAATCTAATAAATTCTTTTTCTTTGGTTCGATTTGGCGCATTATGCGGCTCGAATAATTAAAAAAAAATAATCAAAACTAAATACATAAATCGATAATTGATCAATTCCATTTTTATTTTGTTGAGAGAGGGAGATGGGGAGTATTTAGGGTGTAGTGTTTCACACTTGTATACAACGGATCTTATTTGTTTTGTTACATACAGCCGAATAAGGTTTTTATGCTTTGAAATAAAATAAATCATGTGGACTTAGTCGAATAGCATCAATTAATCTCCATCAACGAACAATGTGGTAATAACATTTATTTTACTTTTCTTAAATATACCACACCTTTTTTGAGACGGAGGTATTAGTATAATACTATTGCATAAAGATGAGAATTTACCCATACTGAAAGTAGCGGTTGAGTTCTCACAACATAAAATAATAATAATAATAATAATAATAAAGTTACGTATATTTTAGTGTATATAATGTTTTGCCAAGTTTTATAAAGTATAATCGCCTACATAATTGTTGTAGGTAAATTAAAACATTTTGCAAATGGTAATTAGAGATCATGACGTTGGATTAACTGAAACGCAAATCTTGATTTAGCACTAAAAAAGCAGAAATACAGTTTTAAGAAAAACGGTAAAGATTTTTAGACACAAGAGACTAAGTATTAAGAGGCTAAGTGTTAATAATATTTTTGTGATTAAATGGTCTTCAATTTTGATTTATTAATTTTCGTTAATTAAGGTATTTTTTGAATGGTCTAATATACCTAAAATAAAGTCACAAGTTGCAAAAAAAAATTAAATTTTGAAATTCAAATAAGGATTTAATTTTGAAATTTTTTTTGATTGATAATTATCCATAAATAAAGAATGATTTGTTTCCATAATTATCTAATTGCCTATAAAATAGGGATTTTCATATCATGATTTAGTGGGAGGACAAAAAAAAAAGATTCCAAACAATAAAAAATATACATACGTTTAATAATATATTTTTAATTATAATATAATTCAAAATATTTAGTGGTATAGGAGAATTTATTCGATATATATAACTTTTTTGGTAAAATATAGATTTTATTTCACCTGACAGTACAAATCTTACAAGCTCAAAAACACCAAAACAAAGCAACAGACATATAACCTATCTCAATTCCTTAAATAACTAGCTATCCTCCGATTAACACCACTCCTTAAAGCAATCATAAGCTCGCACTGTCTCACCACAACATCAACTGTGGATGCTTTCACTTGCAATCTTCGTTTGTTCCTTTCATTCCAATTTTGATAGAGCACCACTGCCAACAAGAGTCGATACACTTTTATGCTTGATAGCTGATTACCTAATTACTTAGCAACTATATCCGCACTTTAAACGAGCAATTGTAGCAAATAGCGAACGAGTATCGTATCCTCAAGGACCATTTGACCGAACTTATGTAGAAATGAAGTTCATGCGCTTTCCTACTAATCAAATTCTTGTTTCAACATGATTTTGGATTGATTTAAACACTCAAATAGAAAATCAAAGCAAATTAAGCAATCACAAGTAAATAAGCAATTAATGTTTGATCAAAGATACAAAATGAGACAAGAGTTGGTTCTAGGGGACTTGATTTAATTCTAGATGGCTTGACATTAACTTCCTAATTCACATAACCATATTTAATCATCTAAATGAGAAGCATTCACAAAGCTTAGTACTACCCTCTCTCGACAGATAGCAAAAGTGGATCAAAATGTCGACTCTCTCGGCTAAAACTCAAGACGACATAGCAACTCCCAAAAGCATAAAGAATTCAAGCTCCCATGCATGCATTCCTCACTTGCTAAATCTCAAAACCTTGCATGTTGTGATAATTGATTTCCATGAATGCAAAATCCTATTAAGAAATTCCACAAACACTTGGCATGCAAGAAAGATGATCAATAATTCTCACATGAAAACAAGATCCAAAACCACAATCAAATAGATGAAGGCAATTAGAATTAACAAGCTAAGATCAATTCCACCATCAAATCATCTCAAATCCCCAAAATCAACAAGAGAAAATTAGCTAGACATCAATGAAAATAAAGCACAAGAAATGAGAATTAAATGCATAATTAGAAATACTAAGAACCCAATGGAGAAATCTTCAAATTAATCTTCAAATCCAACCTTCTAATGTAATGCAATGCAATGATTAAGAACTAAATCAAACCCTAAAAAGAAACTTTGGGAAGAGGAAACTAAGCTAGGATGATGGACGTACCGTTTCTGGGGCTAAATCCCCCTTTTATAGGGTACAAGAAGTGCTAGAGTATTAAAAACGTAAAAAGGGCAAAATCGGAATAAACCGCCAAATCGGCGGTCTGAGAGCCCAAACCGGCGGTCTAACCGCCCAAATCGGCGGTCCGGGCCCCAGGCGCCGAGTGGACCGCCGGTTTGGATTTTAACTTGACTTTTAATCCAGCTTTTTCCGGCGGTTCACCCCTGAACCGCCGATTCGGCTATCCAAACTGCTGATTTTGTATCTTGGGGCGCCGGTTTTGAGTTTTTGCTCCTTTCCGTCCGGTTTTTCACTTCTTCGTCCCGATTCTTCGATTCTGTTCTTCTTTGAACCTTTTATCCTGGTTTAACAAACCTCGATTTACCTACACACATGTACAAATTCCATCAAACGTGATACAAATTCAAAATAATGAAATTAATGCAAAACACGTCACATTTAAAGGTTAAAGCTTGGCAAAAAGTGAAGGTAAACAAGCTTAGTTGCTAATAAAATGAGTGTTTATCACTCTAGACTTGCATTGAGTAATTAAGAACCTTTGTTCCTCATTCCATGGTCGGGGGTTGATAGAGATTTTTCCCCATACAACAACATCATGCCAAACTTTTGCAGAGAAATCGCACTGAAAAAAAAGATGATTCATGTCTTCCACTGCCTTCTCACATAGACAACAAATATCATTGACATGCATACCAAATCTTCTAATCACATCACAAGTGACCATTTTCCTCAATAGAGCCAGACACATGATGAATAAACACTCAGGAAGGGCAATATTATCACAAATCATTTTGGCCAATGCAACTCGAACTGGATTACCTCTCAAACCCATATAAACTTTCCTGATGGAGAATTGAGAAGCTATTAAAGTAGCTCTGCCATCAGCAAAGGTCATGATTATATCACGAGCTTGTATAATCTTTTTCAAAACCCAAGAGCATTGACCTGGAATAGGCATGGAGAAGATATCTTGTTGTTTCATGTAATACTCATGAGTTTATTTAACCCATATTTTATCTTTCTTTTGTGCCAAATACTAAAGTAGTTTGCACATTGTAGCTTTGTTTCATAAACAAATACTAGTGATATTCAGCCCCCCAGATTTCTTAGGAAAACAAAGCTACTCCCAACTCACCAATGCTCTTCTACTGAAGTCAAATTTCCCAGTCGACAAGAAGATCCTGCAGGTTGTTTGAGTTGCCTTAAGAATTTTCTAAGGAAGAATAAAGATCTGGCACCAATACGACTGGATTCCAAAGATCACAGAACGAAGAAGTTGGAATCTTCCAGCATAAGAAAGTAATTTAGATAACCAACAATCAATTCTGGCCGGAATCTCTTCAAAAAGGGCATTAAAGAATAGTCAGTTTCTTGGTAGATAGAGGCACTCCAAATATTTAAAGGGTAATTCACTCTTTGCTAATCCAAAATCTCTCAGAATATGTTCTTGCACTAAGCTTGAAACACCACCAAAGTAGATATTACTCTTAATGGGGTTAGCCTTTAAACTTGAAGCTTCAAAAAAATTGGTGAAAGCAACCATAAGTTGCTTAACAGAAGAGGCATCTCCTCTAGCAAACAATAACAAATCATCTGCAAAACAAACTTGCACAAGATTGAACTTCTTGCATCTAGGATGAAACTTGAAAAGAGTATTTGTCCTCAGCTCCAGAAGACATCTATGCAAGTATTCCATGCAAATCACAAGTAAGTAGGGAGAGATAGGATCACCTTGTCTCAACCCTCTTTTAGCTTCAAAGGATTCTGTGATTTTCCCATTGATACTTATTGCATAAGAGACAGTTGTTACACAAGCAAGAATCCACTAGACAAAGCAAAAAGGGAAACCTAATTCCAACATCAGGAACTTCAAGAAAGACCACTCCACTCTATCATAGGCTTTTTGAAAGTCTATCTTCAACATACAACGAAGAGAAATGCCCTTTATGTTGTACCCTTTAATAATCTCATGACTTAACAAGATGTTATCATATATCACTCTACCCTAAATGAAAGCAGCTTGATTCTCACTAACAATCTCATTCAAAACCAGTAGCATTCTATTTGCCAAGACTTTAGAAATCACGTTATAGAGCACACTACAACATGCAATAGGTCTAAAATCTTTAATAGAACATGCATTTGCAGTTTTTGGGAGCAAAGCAATCAATGTAGTGTTAATGGCTTTGGAAAGAAACTCTGACCTAAAAAATTGTTGCACTGCTTCTGTAACCTCAGATCCAATTCTCCAAGCTTTCTTAAAGAAGTGGGCATTGAAACCATCAAGCCCTCTAGCTTTGAGAGAATTCATTTGGGACAAAGCTTGTGATATCTCTAGAGCAGTCACTTCACAACAGAGGTCCCTTTGGCTTGTGTGAGATAGCTTAGGACCCAAAGAAATCACTTGTTTATCTATCATAGGGAGAGTATCTGTAGCACTCCCCATCAAAATCATGTAGAAATCCATTACCTCCTTCTTAATTTGATTTTGAGCAGAGCATCTTTCCCGATTAGCATAAATGAGAAACTTTATGACTTTACTACTTTGTCTAGCTTTAGCATAAGCATGGAAATACTTAGTGTTAAAATCACCCAATTTTATCAAGTCAGCTCTTACTTTTTGTTGCCAAATACTTTCTTCCACATTACTCCATTGAGAGAATTCATTCGGGATCCCACGTGACACATTTTCATTCTTTATTCTTATTTATTTAAATTTTTTTATTTTATTAATTTTTTTCATATATTTTCTAAAATCTAAAATCGTCATCTATGAATTGATTTTTATGTTATTTGTAGTAGGTTTTCCAACTTTGCATAATTTATAATCGTAATTAGTAAATATTACTATATAGTTAAGATGAGAATGAATAGTACAATGATTTTTTTTTAAGTTTTGGGTCGATATAAATTCTAAACGAGTTTCATAAATTATGCACTTATAAATTATAACTGTGATCAACGAGCTGATTCCGACCCGTAACCTTGGCGGTAGACGAGCAAATTCTCAACCGACGGTTACCTCAACTCGGGATATTTTTTAATTTATGCTTTTTTTTCATGTATTTTCTAAAATCTATATCGTCATCCATGAATTAATTTTTACTTTATTTGTAGTTGGGTTTCCAACTTTGCATAATCTGTAATTGTAATTAACGAATATTACTATGCTGTTAAGGAGGAGAACGGATAGTACAATCAATTTTTTTTAATTAAATTTTGGGTCTATAAAAATTTCTAAATGGGTTTTATAAATTACGACACTTCTAAATAAGAGTCGTGGTCAACGGGCCAGTTCCGACGCGGAATAATGGCGGTGGACAGATCAATTCCCAATCGACGGGTATTGATATACGGACTTTTTTTTGAAAGGAACACAGATGACTAATTTTTTAATCGGGTTGAAACAAGTACGAGTAAATAAATTTTAAACAAGTTTGAATAGTCCTAAACACACTGTCTCAAATTGTTTGATTAATCGTCTCTGTTGGAAAATGTCGAATATGTAGGAAAATTGACAGAAAAATTATTAACGATTTGTCAACGAGCCAATTTTGTTTAAGAATTGTGCACGTAGAGGGCCAATTTAATACCGGCGGGACAATTTTTTTTTATATACTATAAAATTTTTAACTCATAAAATTAAAGATATTTATGGTCAACTTTTATCTTTTATCATTGACTAAATAATTTTTCGAATCACAATCACTCCACATGAAGTTTGATGAAAAAGGAAAAATTACCAAGTGCGTAGTGAAATAATTGTTTAAATTCTATTCTGAGTTCAAAAAGTTCTTCTCGAAGTTGGCAAAAAAGAACGAATCTCATCATTTATTTTTCTATGAATATATTTGGAAGATGATTATTTATATAATACTACAATTTATAATATGAATTTTTATTTCTTAAATATTGTGTGAATTTTTTTGGAAGATAATTATTAATATAATTAAATATTAATTTCAGGTAAAAAAGAAAACAAATATCATCATAACTTTTTCTGTTAATATATTTGGAAGATGATTATTATATAGTATAAAATCATTATTGTAGTCAATAGGTCGGTTCCAGGTCGGAAGTGTAGGGGTAGATGGGATGATTGTGAAACGGTGGTTCAACTTATTTTTTTTCTTAATCTTATGTTGAACTCATAATGTAAGGTATTTAGGGTCACTTTCATCTTACAGACAGTGTTCAATTTTTTTTTTCTAAATCAATGTGAGATAAGAAGTATTTGCAATGAAAACGACTCATCTCAATTTTCATACAAAATTGACGTGGGACAATCTATTTGAGAGACAAATATATTTTTGCTCACATCGGTTTTGTAGAAGAATGGAGCTTTAAAAATTATCGAAAATAATGAGAATATATTATATGAGAATTTTTAACAGATATAAATATATGTATTTGAGACGTAAACATAGTAAAATTACTTTTTAATTAAATTTAACATGTGTTCAAGGGCATATAAATTCTAAGCGAGTTTAATAGATTGCATAATCGAATATTTTAATCCTAAAATAATTAACAAATAATATTTTTCTTAATCTATTTATCACATATTAGTACTATCTAATATGTAATTTTATTAATTTTTATTCATATAATTTTCCGTCGATTTTCGAAGGATTATACGCTATTTAGCATTTAATTAGCAGATTAATTAAATATTTCATTTGTCATGTTTCAACCAATTTTTATAACTTAGTATTAATAAAGAACAATGTACTGATAAAATTAAAAATAATTAAAATTGAAGATCGTGAAAGATATTCTGAAATGAACTCGTACATACGAAGAAATATAGTAGGAGAGTGAATTTATTATTTACAATTGCAATGCTGTAGCAATAAATGCAGCAATTAACATTTATTTGATTGACCGACCTAGTTCGGAAGTTGGAAGTTGGACAACTTTCCACATTTATTTGAAGTGAAATATCGCATGATAAAAACATTATCCATTCTTCTTTAATTTTGTGGTGCATCTGTGTGTTGGAAATTTGGAAATAAATGACGAAAGGTGGTCGGGTAAGTATTTAATATTTTTTATAATATATCAAACAATTATGTTTATTTTATGTATAACCTATATGAGCTCTTTTTATTTTTGCTGTCTCAGCTAACTTACTCTCTAGATCTATACATAATTTTCTTTTTAGTAATTCATTTAAAGATAGTTTAAATTAAACGTCACCAACTTTTTATTTCTATTTGTATGTAATCTTTCATTCGTTGTAACTTGTAAGAAGACTATCTAAATACGCTCTTAATCTTCATGCTAATGTGCAAATTAATCACTGATGCATGATTAGTGATGGTCAACACTTAAACATGATGGAAAACTTATCTTGTCATATTATATTGTCATGTATTTCACGGTGTGCAACATGCATTTGCAAATACCTATTACTACATAGTAAACTATGATTAATTGACCTATTCAAATTTGTAATTAAATTAATTGGGGAATATAAAAAAAAAATCGAAAGGTATGATGGAAGAAACGATCATAGAAGAAAAAAGACAAAAAAGAGAGAGGGAGAGAAAGAAAACAAAAGAAAAAGTACAGGTTTCGAGTCTTGTGACATTGTGTTATAGTCTAAAGTTGTTTGTGCTTAACCTTAATCCTTATCCATTAATCAAAATGATAATAATATAAGTATTACAAAGAAAATAATAAGAAATATACTATACTATTTAGTCCTTGGAAATAAATATTTGTATGTAAAAAAAATAAAACGTACGTGTGAATGTGATGAATTTTCAAAATAAAAGGAAAATTTCTTCAAAACAAGAAGCACATAGCGACGGTGCAAGTGTGTGTAAACCTTGAATAATTGGAAAGGAGGGATATTATCTCTCCTTGTGGTGGTGGAGAAGAGAAATTTAAAAAAGAAGGAATAATTTAAAGGGTGAAATTTTTGTTTATCCCACCATTTACCTCTAAATAAAGGTATAGAAACCAAACACAACCTAAATAAAAGGGCGTTTTTACTAAACTTGCACAAGTCCCACATTTTTCTAGCCCCACGCAACATCATACAAAGAAAAACCACTACACCGCACAGTGGTGGGAACACTATAGCACTAAATTAGGTATGATATACTACACTGCACACAAACGATATTAACTCAAAACTTTTTACTAAAGATAAACTTGTGACCCCTCAAGTGATCACTTGAGTTAAGAATCATGGAATGACCTCCGCGAAGCTTTGGGCCTTTAGTTTACGATTAAAGTTCATATTTGTATTTGAAGGGCTATTGAGGTAATAGGCCCGTTTATTTGATTTATTTTCTCTCTACTTGTACCTTTTATCCGGCCCATGAATGTCAATTCTTTATATTAAAAAGTCATGTTGCTTTTTCTCATCTATCTTTTTTCATCATCACATTTCATATCTAATTTATATTTATTTAGAATTCTTGATTTTTTTTATTAAAGAGTACAGAGTTTTCTTTGATTATTAATAGTTTTCTAAAATTTAGAATTGTAATTCAGTTTTTCATGATACTTCACCAATTTGAAAAAACGAATATAAATCATGCTTGAAAGTCAAAATTTGGACTGAAATTTGGAAGATTCTGGTCAAACTTTGAACTTTGAAGGTCCCACTCAAACAATGTTTGTTTTCCGATGGATTTCTTCTTATTCTTGACCGGAATCTTGTATTTGTCTCTATTATAAAAGTTCAAAATTATAACATCTTAATTAGTCGATATTATTGGAAAGAGTTTCTTTCAATTCCTTGCTTCGCGCCTTTAAGAGACTATCATCGTCGTACGATCAAGAGGAGTTAGGATTCGAGATTTTGGAGCTGCGATTCGAAGTGATGGTCGGAATTTATAGAAATTAGATTGTATTTGGTTGGGAAATTTGGGATGTCAAATCTGAGATGTGAAAATTGTGCAAATAGTTAAACTTTGAACTTATTCATAAAATGGAGCAGCTATGTAAATCAGGAATAGTACGTTAACTGTGCATGTTAAAAAGCTGATAGCTAAGGTAACTTACAAGAATTAAGTATTTTTTAAAAGTTACTCCGTCCGTTCGCGAAAACAAGTCCGCTTGTGTGTTGGGCACGGAGATTAAGAAAGCTGATAAAAGTGAATTGGAAGTTAAAATTGTTGTGAGTGGAATAAGGGTCCCACTTGTTATGAGTGAAAAAGATAAAATAGAGTTAAATTGTTATGAGTGGAATAAGGGTCCCACATATTGTGAATGGAAAAAATTAAATGAGAGTGGAAGTTGTTGTAGGTCTCACTTGATGTGAGTGGAAAAAGTTAAGTAGGACTTGTTTTGGTGAACAAAAAAAAGAGAGCAAGTAGGACTTGTTTTCGCGAACGGAGGGAGTAATTGTTAACTTTGAATAAATGTCTCCAACATGAGCTGTAAATTTATGACAATTATCTTCAACTTTCTCGATCACGGACAATTTTGATGTGGAAGAAAACGCAAAAACTCAAATGTGACCTGCTGCACCTAATGTGACAGCATGCACGAGCTTTTTTTTTCTTTTTTTTTTTTTTAATTTTCAGATTTTCTTTTTTCTTAAATTTTCAGATTTTTCTCCTCTTTTTGTTTTTGTTTGCCTTTTCGGTTTTTATTTCCCATTTCTTCTTTGGTCAAAATTCGAGCGAGGGGAGCCAAAGGCCTCACAGCGAGCCGAATAAATCCAAATTATTGCCCGACGATTATCCTTATATTAGTAATCAGAGCAAAGATGGAGCCGTAAAATCGGAGCCGAAGGCGGAACCGGAAAAATAAAAAAATAAATAAACTGAAATAAAAAAAATAAAAAATTCGAAAAAATAAATAAAAATTGATCGGATCAACCCGAACCGGATCCGATCGCAGGCATGCGACCTGCTACACAGGAGATCATCTCGGAAGAAAAAAAAATGTGTTTGGTGTTCCTCAACCAAACACCAAGTTTTAAACATGGTAATGATTTTTTAATACTAGTATAAATAATTTTTTATTATTGTGTGTATTGGTCTAGTGGTGGAGTGATTAGTGTATGGATAAAGGTTTTGGGTTCAAGACTTCAAGTCCACCTTGACACTGTCTTTAAATTTAATTGTTAAGTTTTGAAAAAAAAAAATTAACAAAAAAAAAATAGTATAAATAATTCACTTCAACAACATTCTCACTCTTGTCCAAATCCTTCCATTATCTGTGGGCCTATGACCATGTCCGTCATCCTTTTGCATTAATAATAATGATATTTCTTTTATAATGCATAAATATTAATTGCATTTTAAATTCATTACCATTTATCCTACTAATTACAACGCTACTTCTAAAGCATAGCAAAAATAATAACCTTTTTTTTTTTTTTTGGCAATTGAGAATCTGATTATTAGCTCAATATATTTGATAAAACTGGGTTAACGCCTTATCAACAAAGAAAAATGGATGAAATGGTACAAAACTGATAAATGTCCTCTTCGCTTCAAAGTCGAATGAACTACCTCGTCTTTTACTCCATGCCCCAGATGATAGATCCCGATTCCTGCAAAAGAAAAAGTCCCACACCGGGGGTCTTGTCCGGTGAGGACCCTCCGATGCCTAAGTTAGAAGACTTGGACGAGAAGAAAAAGGGAAATGGAAGGCGAAGAGTGTAGAAAGATGTGAGTGTGAGTGAGATACCTTTTACTAAGAGAGGAAGAACCATTTTTATAGTAAGATGACCTAAGGGTAAATTGGTCATTTGCCTTAAAGAAGGCTTCTTTGAGCCTTAGTAGAATTTCTTACTTGCTCTTAACTGGACTGGGCCGAGAATCATTGAGTTATGGTACTTAATGGGCTTAAAATAACCCATCCCATAACAACCACCCTCCCCTACTCTAGTGACGTGGCTTTATCGAGTCACTTAGAGTAGAAAAGAAAATGAATAAGTGTGAGGCCACGTTTGGATGTTCTAACTACTGCTTCGATCTCGACCGTCCGTAGAGAGGGATTCTTGCCATTCCACCGTAAGATGATAATCATTGAACTGCGCCAATTTTTGAAAATTGGGCGGCTGGTTCTATCGACTTGCACATTTTATCTGTTCGATTTCTTTCTCTCTCTGCCTTAATTCCTCCTTTTCACTTTACTCATCTTCTCCCCTAAGATTTATCTTCTCTGCGGCTCGGACGATTTTTCCTGCGATACCCGGCAACAAGCGGTTCTATTTCGCTCATTTTCTCTCGGTTCCTTCCCTCTTGGCCGCTACTGAGGTATCATCAGGTATCTTTGTCAGTTCTCGGCATCTTTTCAGTAATCAATTTTTCTTTATATTCGGTGTTTGCGTACTTGGTTTTGAGAAAAAGAAGGGGGGAGGGGGGAAATGTCGAACTCCGGTGAACAATCTCTCAACACTAGTTTGAAGAGGAGATTTCCAATTATACTGACTCAGAGGGAGCCGCCTCTTTGGGGCGCTCCGAGTCGAGTAATCCAGCCCATAGCTCTGAACGAGAGCAGGTTAGGGTTAGGAAAGATGTTGGGGAGAGGAAGTTAAAAGAAATTCTTAGGAATCCAATCAATACTGCGACTAAGCCTGTGTCGGGGTCTTCTCAGCTGATGGGGGGTGAATTTGACACTCTTCAACTCGTACTTAAGTCTGACGAATTCGTCATTGCTACCGTTAATCCCAATAATTTCGCAAACCAGGTCCCATTCCCAGCCGTAATTTTCTGGTCCAACCAAGTGCTGGCGGGGATTAGGTTTTCTCTTCATCTATTTTTGTGTGTTGTGTGTAGAGAGTATGGCATTATGCCTAATCAGCTTACCCCTTCTGCCATCTGTACTGTGTTAGGGTTCTATGTCCTTTTTTCGAGTTATCATTACGAACCTTCTTCTAGCCTTTTCATAAATTGCTTTGATATCCAAAAGAGTAGCAAGCACTTTTACTGTTTCCGAACTCGACCTGGGAGCCCCGCCAGCTTTGCTATTTCTCCGGAGAGTACTGACAAGAAATGGTCGACAAAATCCTTTGCCGTTATGCCTTTAGATGAATACTGGCCTTTCTCTACCCGTACTTGGGTATTAGGTGCTAAGAATCCTGCTCATCGCAACACTTTGGCTCAAATCCTTCCCCAAGATGCTAGAGTCATGGAAGCTTTGTCTTTATTTGCTGATATCGAGAATCCCAGTGAGGGGAGAAAAGGGAAATCAAATAACTTTATCATCATAAAGATGTTGCGCTCTCTGCGCATTCTTTGGCTCTTCAGACTTATGGGCAATCCTTGTCATCCCCCCAAGATCTACAAGACTGGTAGTTCCCCATTCTTGAGTGCACGTTCTTATTGTTTTTCTTACTGTTTTATCTATAACCTGCCGAATTTCTTTTGGCAGCCATGGCTGAAGAATCTCTTGCTCGGAAGTTTAATTTGGATGTGGACTTGGACTCTTTTATGGCCAGCCTGGGGGAGCCAAATGATCCCCCTACCGGAGACTTGGAGTCAGCGGTGGAGGTTAACCAAGATGAGATATTTGACAATTTGGCTATCACGGATGCTGATCATTCTTCTACCAGAGACCTTCTCGGGCTGACTGAGATTGGTGATTCAGAGCCTGTTCAGACTGAAGGTAGAGTGGCTTTGGTGGCTGTTCTACGATCCGAGGATAGGGTAGCGTCGCCTTCGGTTCTATTGATTGAGGATAGAGCTGAAACAACCTCGGCTCTACGGGCTCGCTCCAGCTCTTCTCCGAAGAAGAGGAAGTCACACTCCGGCCGTGGGCATTCCTCCTCCACCGCGACCGATTTGGAAGAGAACAAAGCAGCCGCAGAAAGGGAGAAGAAAATGAAGCACCATGACGAAAGGGCTCATGCTAAGACGGTCTCTGCTTCCGCCCACGAGGAAAAGAAGAAGAAAAGAAACCGCGACTTGGTTTCTCCTATTCAACAGTCTGCAGCTAGGGAGGCGTCTATTTCCTTGGTGCCTTCAGGGACGGCTTTCATTTCTCTGGCTCCCTCCGGATCGACTCCTGCTGGGTCGGCGGCTTCTCCACCATTGATCCCCACCAATGTCATGTAGGGGATAATGGAGGCTTCTGCTTAGGGCTCAGGATTTGCTCACAGCAGTTCCTCATTCTTAAGTGTAATAGGAAGCAACTTCCCTGGGATGCTCGAGCTTTCTTCGGACAGGTGTGGGGAACTCATTTCTCATTCTTTGCCGACCCCTCAGGATTTGGAAAAGATTCAGGGGGAGTCTTTTGAATGTAGGTTGGCCCAGATCGGTGTTCGCCTAGTTCAGGTAAATACCTTTTCTTGCTACTTGTCCATCATCAGTCTTGCTAAGGTTCTGCTCGACGTTCATGATTTCTACTTTTCTATTTTGGCTTATTAGGCTCTGGCTTACTTGGGTGCTGAATTCTGGGAGGATGGCAACACTTTGTCACAAAAGTTGATGGCGGCTAAACGCAAGTCTGGGATGCTCTCGCAGGAACTTGTCAAGGTGATTAAAGATCTGGAAGCCCAATTGGAGAAGGAGAGGCATAAGGCTGAACAACGAGTATCGGCTGCGTTGCAGCGAGGGTATGAATTGGGCCGGTCAGCAGGGGTGAGAGACTGCTTTCGGTGATTATTCATTGCTCCCCAAGGACAAGGCTTGCTTGAGACTTTGACGAATAGGATTATACAGGGATACCGTAGCAGTGTTCAGTTCTGCAAGGATCTCGCTTCTAACATTCGTCATTTTACCCAAGCATGGTATCTTCAGGGCTTCGCTTACACCTATGGTCTGAAGGGTGCCTACCCTAAACAGGAAGAGATGGTGGCCGAGGTTCCAAACATGCCTGACCACTGGCCAGTCCGCGATCCTTTCACAGCTCTAGACCTCCCCTGGTGGGAAGATGTTCTACAGTCGACACTTAATGAATTCCTTTCCTCTGAAGAGCTGGACCTAAGCCTCCTGCGGCAGAGCAGCTTTTCATGCGTCTTGATCAAGAGCTGACAAATTTTGCTGATGTTTCTCTCCCCAGCGCCAGCTCCGTGGCCGCCCCCGATGTTTAGAATGTAGACCCAACCCTTGATTTTGTCGAGTCTTTTGGTGACTTTTTGTAACTACTACGTTGGTTTTTGGTTTTGGCGGGAGTAGGACATTCAGTCCCGTTTTATGTTTTACTGGTCCCAATTATTTTGGCATTCTCATCTGATGAATGTTGCTGATTACTGCCTGGTTTATTTCTAACTCTTGGATCCTTTAGTAGTTCGAAACTTGTGTCACTATGATTTCTGTTATATTTTTTCATTACCAACACAAAATTTGACCGGTAGGTAAAAATTATGCCCACATACTCACTTCTGGTTTAAAGATGTTGCTATCTCACCTACCCCCTATAAATTTATCCTATCTTAATTAATGAACATTCATCTTCTTATAAGTCCACGCATACTGTGATGCTTTACCAGCCTCACACCGAAAAATGGCAGCATGGAATCTCCTTTTTTTTTCTTCACTGGACCCTTTTTCAGTGGCCTACTATTTCCTCGTTGTGGTCATACATCTGATGTCTTTGGCCGATCTCATCTCCTTTCATCTTCGAATGGCGAGAGTTGTTGTTCGGCTCTGACCACAACGGTCTCTAATATTGGCTTTGTCCTGCCGCGGTCTTGGCGATCGGGCTCTCTTTTCGGGCTTATGTCCAGAAAAAGGGATGTATCCCGGCATTGGGGACAGTCGTTGGTGCGGCCTCATGTCCGCGTCCCCGTAGTTGCAGTCTTTTTACAGGAAAACTTTTCGTCAGGACTCATCTTATCGAGAAGCAAATATTGCTGCTTGCGGTTAAAATATTCCAGGACCTTTTGTCCTTTCACATTCTAGTAATGTTTTATGTTTATTTTAGTATTAGAAGATTGATGCAGTCTAGTATGTATAGATGTCTCTAGTTTCAAATCCAGGACTGATTGTGGGCTCTTTTGCCTTTCAACTTCCGCTTGTATTTTAAATTAATGAAATAAAATTGTTGTGAAATTTATTAAAATTTTGATTGATTCCAAAACCAACTGACCCCAACCGAGTAGATGTTGTCAGATCCTAATGTTAGTAGTTAGGCTCGCTGTTTGAGCATTGTTAAGATTTTATCTTTATAGGACTCCAGCTGAAGACGGCAACAAGGCTTCACTCGGATAGAACATCAGTTGTGAGGAAGACAACTGAGCGTTCATCATATGAAGCATTGAGAAAGGGGAAAGTTACGTTCAAGAGAAGTTGCAATAGAACATCAGTTGTAAGGAAAACAACTGAGCGTTCATTCCATGAGAATTCAAAAGGAGAAAAGATACAAGGAAGACAACTGAGCGTTCAGTTTCAGAACATCAGTTGTAGAACTCAACCCAGAAGATCAACAACATGAAGTTGAAGTCAGCTGAGAGTTCAACTGCTAGCAGTCAGATAGAACATCAGCTGAAGATCAAGTTAGTTGAAGATCGAAAATCTTAACCGACCACTCCTTAATGGAAGTCTGATGTTAAGATTTGAATTTCAAATAAGGAAGTCACGTGAAGGTTTGACTCTCTGTCATTACCTCATTTGGCCCAACACAAGGCTGTCTCAGATGGAAAGCAGAAGCACGCAGTTGCCAAATCCGGAAAGTCTGCAGAGATGAGAGACAAGCCATCGCTATCAAAGAACAGAGATCAACAGCTCTTCCAACGGCTAGTTTATTCTCTCCGCCTATAAATAGAGGCCTTCATTCACAGAGAAGGACATAAGACACACACACGAGAAGAAACGCAAGAGCGAAAGAAAGAACTAAATCCTTCACAAGTTGAACTGCATTCAATCTCTTAGAACATCACTTGTTGAGAGTTCTAGAGTTAGTTTCTGTGTCTTTAGATCGAACCTTGAGAACATCACTTTGTGAGAGTTCGTAGAGTGTTAGATCATAGCTTACTTCGTGTTCGAGCTTTTAGTTGGAACCCATCTTTTTCACACTTCCTCTCAAAAGGAGTGTTAGGACCCTACTCTTCCCGGAATTGAGTAGATAGGTTGTTTAGTACCCGAAAACTAAACTGTAAGGTTGATAAGTACCCGCAAACTTATCCTTAACGGTTGCACAGCCCGCGTAAGCTGTGTGGTTTGTCCAGAAGAACTTGGACAGAGTTGTGTGGACTCACAACTCCCCGTGGACGTAGGAGGTTTCTTCGAACCACGTAAATCTCTGTGTGCTTGTGTTTATTTTTCAGTTATTTCTTGCATATTCAATTGACCAACTAACCAGCATACAAACTGCATCTTAGCATTCTCAACTGTTTTGGTTCTTGACCAACCGTGCATAAAAGCGTGAGTAAATTTATACGAGTTAATTTCCACCACATTCCGCACAACACATCACTTCCAACCGAGTGTTTCTTACTCGGTTGTGATTCCAACTGAGCTTCTTTACTCGGTTGAGTTATTTTTAGGGGGTTGTTTTAAAAAGTCTTATCCGGTGTATTCCCCCCCCTCCCCTATACACCAGAACTCGTATCGGGACCATCAAGTGGTATCAGAGCAGTGGTTCAAAAGACTACTGACTCTGTTTCACAAGGTGTGAATTCGAGAAAGTTTCTTCAGTGGTCAACTGAACAGATCTATTTTTTCACGCTAGTGCATATTTGCTCGCATATTTGTTCTGTTGTTGTGTGCAGATGGACGTCAAGGAAAAGATCGTGGTCATGTTCTCGATAGTAAATTATACATCCTGGAGGACACGGATGAAGAAGATCTTACTGTCGAAGCATCATAGGATGCAACAAGTACTCTCGTCCGGACCGATCATCATCAAAGAGAGAATCACTCGCACTCCTACAAATCCCAACGATGGGGATACAGTTGTGGAGTTTGTGGAGAAGCAGCCGGAAGACTACACTCCAGAGGAAGCAAAGGTGAGCCAGTTGGACATCTGGGCTCAGAGCACGATCATGTCCACAGTTGGACAAGATTATCTGCCTTGGATAGAGGAGTGTGAGACTGCCAAAGAGATGTGGGATATCTTGGCATCGCTGAGTGAAGGAAGCGACGAGACGAAGGAGAACAAGTTCTCACATGCATGTCAAGACTTCGACAACTTTTGTCTGAGAACTGATGAAACAATTAATCAGCTAGAGCTCCAGTTTATGGACATCATCAGAAGAATCCAGTCCATCCGAAGAGGAAAATACACCTTGAGAGAAATCAATCTCAAAGTGTTACAAGCTCTACCGGCTGAGTGGGATACCTTCACTAATATCCACGAGAGCCGAGCTGACCTGGGTGAGATGGGAACTGAAAGACTGTTCTCAATACTAAAGGGAAATGAGTACAAGGTGAACCGACGAAAATCTCAGTCCTCGGTTCAGACGAGTCGACTTGAGGATGTTGGTTCGGCCTCAAAGTCAGTTGCACTTCGAGCTGACTACTCCAAATCGAGAACATCGAGGCCAACAAGATCTGCAGACACAGCTGCAAAGGAGCCAAGCAGAGAGGAACTGCAACAGAACATTACCGCCCTGTCAAAGAAACTAGCCGACATGGACACTCGGTTCGGAAAATACAAGAGATTCTACAAGTCCAACCGAACTCGAGATAATTCAAAGCCTGTGAACAACGGTTGCTTTGAATGCGGCAAGGAAGGACATTTCAAAGCAAACTGTCTAGACCTCTCGAAGAAAGAGAGAGAAGCGTTGAGGGCCAAGCAAGCTGGAAAGAACAAGGCCATGGTTGCAGAAGAAGCAGCTGATGACATGGACATCTTCACTGACACTGAAGATGAGGATGAGCTGACTTCCACCAACAACGCCATCAGTCAGGATCAATGCCTCATGGCACTTGGAACAAATCAAGATGATACTGAGGTACACTCTAATCCTGCTAAGTTAAATTCTTCCAATACTTCTAACATGCAGGAATCACTGGATGAAGAGTTGGAACCCTCCTGGAGTGACTTTCAAGAACTCAGTGAGGAACTTCATCAGCAATCGGTTGAGTTTAAGAGTCTTCAAGCTCAGTTCGCCAAACTTGAAGATTCCTTAACCGAAAAGGACGATCTGATCAAGAGCCAAACCGAGGAGATTGAGAATCTCAAGAGTCAACTGAATGAGGCTAATGCTCCAACTGATGAGGAGTTGACGAAGCAGATCAAGGAGCAGCAAGATCAGTTGAAAAATCAAGAGGCTCAGATCGTCCAGCTGATAAAGAAGTCAGATGGACAAACCGAGCAGATAACTCACCTCCTCAAGGAGTTCCAAACTGAGAAGGACAATCTAATCAAGCTGTATCAGTCATCCAAGATCATCGAGAATCTTATCAGTTACAGTAGACAGATGGATGACTTGTCAGGACTCGGTTATGATGTGATTAAAGATAGTGGAATTCCTCCAGCAACCTTCATCAGAGTTGTTGAGGTCAAGGTTGTCGAACCTAACACAGTGGAACCTGAGTCACCTCAAAGTAATTCAACCTCCACTTCTCAGCAAGCTCAACCGACCAAGGCAACCACAACTGAGAAGGGAAAAGAAGCAGTAGATGGAGGACAGAATGTTCCATCGGTTGGGACATCAACCGAGGGGGAATGTTCCAAAAGTGAGAAGAGGAATCAGAGGCGTCGAAGACATAATCGCAACCGAACTCAGAATCAAAACCGACCTCTGCATCAACCTCAGAGTCAACATCAGAAAGAATGGAACCGACCGCAGAACCGACAAGGATTTAATCATCTGAATCAACAGCGGTTCCAACATCAGTTCAACCAAAGGTTCCAACCGAGTCAACCAACAAGGAACAGGTCGAACAACTGGAGATATTCATGCCACAATATGAACCAACAACAGGGCATGAACAGCTATAGACAACACTCAGGGAGTTGGAATCAGAATCAGCCACAAAGATTCCAACAAGGCGTCCGACCTCATAGACAAATTCAACAGGATAAGAGTCGCCATCAAAACAGGGGGAAAGCCTCTCCTCCGAAAGCTCAGAATGGGAGAAATTCAACTCCTCCCAAGAAATAGAACATCACTACTAACAACAAGCCTAAGGATAACCGAAGTGTTGTTATAGTGGATGATGAAGGAAAAGTGATCTGGAATGATAAATCCATCCGAGTATACAGGGAAAAGCGACGCACAGTTCCAGGGGGAACTGGTTCTAACCCTCCAGGACCCAACTGAAATTGGGGACCTAAGCGAGTTTCTCTTTGCAGGTACAGGAGAAACAGCTGAGGAAGAATAAAGCGTCAACAACAATGTGGGTGATGGATAGTGGATGCTCGAAACACATGACAAATCTGAAGGATTTGCTTGGAAGTTTCGTGGAGAAAGAAGGTCCATCAGTTACTTTTGGTGACAACTCAAAAGGTTACACCAGAGGTTACGGTACCCTTGAAACCAATCATGTTTCGATTTCTAATGTTTTTTATGTTGATGGATTGAAGCATAACTTGCTTTCCATCAGCCAATTCTGTGATAATGGTTTCTCTGTCAAGTTTGATGCACAGGGTTGCAGGGTTAAAAATGTCGGATCAAAGCAGGTCATATTTTTGGGAAATCGATCGCCAACCGGAAATGTCTTCTATGCTGACTGGAACAACAGTCTTCCTGACACCTGCTTGTTATCAAAGAGCAGTTCAGATGTGAGCTGGCTGTGGCACAAAAGGCTCAACCATCTGAATTTCAAGACTATGAACCGACTTGCCAGACAAGAACATGCAAGAGGCGTACCAAACCGAGTGTTTTCAACAACACATATTTGCAGTGCATGCCAGTTGGGAAAGCTCGCTAGATCCTCCTTCCGGTTGAAGACAACTCCCTCAACCGACCGAGTGTTACAGCTGATCCACATGGATCTCTTCGGACCAGTTACACCAAAGAGCATGAATGGAAACGAGTACACCCTTGTTGTAACTGATGATTATTCTAGATATACGTGGACCATTTTCATGCGACACAAGAGTGAGACCCGAGATGAGCTACCCAAGTTGATGGATCGGATATCAAACCAACAAGAGATGAAAATCATTTCCATCCGATCAGATCGTGGAACCGAGTTTCTAAATGAAACCATCATCGAGTACTGCGAGAAGCATGGAATTACTCATCAGATATCAGTTGCGCGTACTCCGCAACAGAATGAAGTAGCTGAGCGAAGAAACCGAAGACTGAAAGATGCAGCTACATCCATGCTGACAAGCTCAGCTCTGCCAAAGAGATTTTGGGCTGAAGCCATTAACACAGCATGCTACACCCAGAACCGGTCTCTTCTAACCAAGCGGTTGGGAAAGACACCATACGAGCTATGGAGACGCAGGAAGCCAGATATTTCATATTTTCGCGTTTTTGGTTCTAAGTGTTATATTCACAACAATGGGAAGACTCAGTTGAAAACTTTTGATGCCAAGGTTTCGAAAGGCATATTCCTTGGATATGCTGCTCGGATCAAGGCCTATAGAGTTTTCAACAATAGCTCTCGTGTTGTGGAGATAACACCTCATGTTAGTTTTGATGAATCTACTTTTGAGTGCAGTGAACAGGCTAAAGGACAACAGGCTGATCCACAAGTTCCACCTGCTCTCACCAGATCGCAAGCCCTAAGGGAAAAGAATTTAGCAGAACCACTGGTATGGGCAACTGAGGATGATGATCCATATTCCTCTGAAGATAAATGCGAGGACCCCAGCTCATCTCAAGGGGGAACTCCAGCTGATGCCTCTCCAACTGCATCAGCATCCGAAGCCCAACCAAGCCCGGTTCAAAATGTTATCAATGTTGAGGATCCAGACTCAACAGCTGATCAATCACCAGTTCTGAAGACTCCAGCTCAGATCACGGAACAGCCACAGTTGGAAGAAGAAGGAAGACGCAATAGAAGATGGTATGAAGATCATTCCACTGACAACATCATAGGAGATCCAACCGAAGGTGTACGTACAAGAAGCAGAGTTGCGACTCAAGATTCAACTGAGGAAGACTCCAACACTTATGCCCAATATGCTGAGGAGTTGGCAGTTCTTGAGGAATTCGAGCAAGCAGGAGATGTTTCCATGATCTCTTGCTTCGTAGCTGATGTGCCAGAACCGAAGAATGTTGGGGAAGCTCTCAACTGTGTTCACTGGACAACAACCATGCAAGAAGAATTGAATGAATTTCTACGCAACTGTGTATGGGAGTTGGTAGAAAGACCAAATGGTGTCAAAATCATTGGATTAAAATGGATTTTCAAGAACAAGAGAGACGCCATTGGATTCATCATGAGGAATAAGGCAAGGTTGGTAGCTCAAGGATATTGCCAACAAGAAGGAATAGATTTTGAGGACTCCTTCGCGCCGGTTGCAAGGCTGGAAGCCATCTGAATCTTTCTAGCCTATGCTGGATTTCACAAGTTCAAGGTCTATCAGATGGATGTGAAGTGTGCCTTCCTCAACGGAGATATCAAGGAAGATGTATATGTTGAACAGCCACCCGGTTTTGAAACTGGAGATGGAAGAGTGTACAAGTTGAAGAAAACAATCTATGGCTTGAAACAAGCACCCAGGGCTTGGTATGACACTCTTTGTGGATCTCTTCTGAACTCGGGGTTCAAACGAGGGTCAGTTGACAAAACCCTGTTCACCATCAAAGTTGGAGAAGATATACTTGTTGTGCAAATCTACGTCGACGACATCATATTCGGTTCTAAGTCGGAGGAACTGTGTGAAAAATTTTCAAATCTCATGAAGGAGAAGTTCGAGATGTCAATGATGGACGAGATGAACTATTTTCTTGGACTTCAAGTGAAGCAGTCACCAGAAGGGATTTTCATCAATCAGTCCAAATATACTAAGGAGCTCATCACCAAGTTCGGATTGCAAACAAGTAAGACAACAAGGATCCCGATGAATACTAACTGGAAGATTGAACCTGGAACTGAAGGAAAGCTCGTGGATGCCAGTAAGTATAGAGGGATCATCGGTTCTTTGCTCTATCTAACCGCCAGTCGGCCAGACATATCTTACGCGGTTGGAGTGTGTGCCCGGTTCCAAGTTCAACCGAGGGAAGCTCACATGTTGGCAGCAAAGAATATCATCAAGTATCTGAAGGGAACTGTAAATGTTAGGTTGTGGTATCCAACCGACGACAACATCCAACTGACTGGATACTCAGATGTAGATCTAGCTGGAGATCGGTTGCACAGGAAGTCCACATCCGAACATTGTTAGTTCATGGAAAGCAATCTAGTTTCATGGTTCTCCAAGAAACAAGCACGTGTTGTCACTTCTACAACCGAGTCAGAGTATATGGCTGCCGGTAGCTGCTGCATGCAAGTATTGTGGCTCAAGCAACAGCTGAGAGACTATGAAGTTGCAACTGGACAAGTTCCCATTCACTGCGATAGCTCTAGTGTCATTGCTATCTTTTTGAATCCTGTCCACCACTCTCGGACCAAGCATATTGACATCCGACATCATTTCATCCGAGACCATATTGAGAAGAAGGATGTTTCCATGGAGAAAATTCCAACCGAGATTCAATGCGCTGATATCTTCACCAAACCTCTAGCCGAAGCGCGGTTCAAGATGCTATGTGATCTACTTGGATTGTTGGATCCATCTGATGAGGAACCAGCTGAGGTGAAGAGACAGATATCCATCTGAGGGGGAAGTTCAGATAAAAGAGAAATCTCGGATGTGGATCGCCAACCGAAGACATCAGACGTCAGCTGAACAGACGAACTCGAGTCAGCTGATGGTATGCTGCAACATTGGATCAGACGTCAGCTAACAGACGAACTCGAGTCAGCTGATGGTATGCCGCAACATGAGAACACAGCTGATTCCGACATCAGCTGGCAGGTAACATTTAAGGCTGAAGGTGATATGTTCTTAAATGAGAATGTTTGAAATAAATTCAAACATTCCTGAGCTAGTCAGTTACATTAAAATAGCCATCATGTCGCATTAAATGTAAAGTACGCCTGAACATCTATAGCCTACTTTATAGTGCGACTGGGCTGACAAGATAAACTATACACCTTCTCACGCGCTGGTTGGAACTCGGTGCATGACGTCAAGTCAAAGATAGTCAACAGTCGCGGATCTCAGCCGTTGATGGATTCGCACGATTTAACCCCAGCCGTCGATCTCTACCGAGTCAAAAACCTATATAAGGCAAAAAATCAGGAAGTGATCTCCTACTTTCCTCATTCGTGTCTATCTTCTATAACTGTTCATCGTCTTCTCAGAGATTGTTTAACTATTTTCTGCAAAAGATTTCCCTTACTTCTTCCTATAAATACCTTTGCAGTGATTATAAATGGCCCCCAAAAGCAAGAAAATGGCTTTCTTCGGATCTTCCCTTGTCCCTACCTCTTACGAAGAATCGTTCGACATGCTGGTGTCGAAGATCCACTTCGAACAGATCCTCTCCGACGAGGAATTGGAGTCGTCGGTATTGGCTCCCCTTGCCAATACTCTCAGAGAGAATAGCCTCCTCGAATGGGCCAAGCTTTGCCCCTCCCACTTGCTCAGGCGACAAGTCGGGGAGTTCTACGTCAACCTGCAAGCATCCCTCGACAGCAGGGAAGGAGTGATTACAGAGGTCTCCTGCCGTCAACGAGACATTCCGGCTAGGACCATTCGCCGCGTCACCTTCTCTATCGACGTTTTCGATGCCCTTCGCTACATCATCCCCGTCAACCATACAGCTACAGAGCTTCTTGAAAGCATAACCGACGAGCACGTCGATGAGTTTCTGCAGAATGCTCTGATTGAGCCGGAGAAGTTAAGGAGCAATATGCAGAGGACGAAGCTGAAGCCAGAACGTCGCCTGCTGTTCGATGTTATTTCTAAGGAGGTGTTCGGTTACAGTGGTGCGTTCGGCGACATCAGCCGACCCAAGTTGAAGCAGTTGGTGGCTTTAGAGCACCAACACCAGATCAACTGGTTTCAATACTTCCTGAACCAGTTGATGGTGGAGAAGTCAAAGATGTCCGAGACAACAACCGAGTCTGGAGAGAAGCTGTTGAGTGTGAAAGGGACGCTCAACTTCGGCTGCAAGATCTCAGCCCTGATCTTGCTCGCGACCAAGGATCGCAACATGGTCTGGAATGACTGTGAGGAGACACCGGTCAAGAAGTTGCTGCTGTTCCCAACAGCTAAGAAGGCACAGGAGGTGCTTAGGAGGGTGTACACTCCGAAGGAGAAGAGTTGGAAAGTCTGCTGAGTCCACAGCTGAGGGGGAACCAGCTGTCGCTCGCCCCGCCAAGTCCAAAGCTGCATGCCGACGAGCTGAGTCGGAGAAGGAGACAGCTGAGGAGCCTGCCCAGAAAAAGCTGAGGGTACGGTTCAAGAAGTCTGTTGAGAAGCCAACTGAGGTGCCAGCTGGAGAGCCAGCTGAGGAGCCCGTTGAGGTACCAGCTGAGGAGAAAGCTGAGGAGCATGGTGAGGAAATTCCAGCTGAGGAGCCAGCTGATGAGAGAGATGTGGATGCACCAGCTGACGAGGAGCTACCAGCTGTGGATGCACCAGTTGAGTCGGCACCTGCTGAGGAGCCATCCAAGTCCAGCCGCTCAGCTGAGGCAGCCACGTTCGAGATCGTACCTCGCGCCACCGGAGCTGACAAGGCTGACGGAATGGAGACGGATTTGACATCAGATGCTTCTTCCTCATCTGAGGACGTTGAAGATGTTCCCACCTCCCCCACTGCAGGAGCTGATGCCGTACCGCCTAAAGAGCCTCTTGCTCAATCACCCGAACAATCACAGCCAAATGTTCCGAGCACCTCGATGCCAACATTGTGACCGCTCCTTTGGCCAATGTTGAGGAAACAATTGAAACCCCCCTCCCAACCGAATCCAATATTTCGAGCTCCCAGCTCGATGCCGATGTTGCGACCGACTCTTTGGCCAACATCGATGAACCTTTTGAACCTTTGCCATATAATCTTTCCCCATCCCCAATAAATGAAGAAGATGATCTTCAAGCAGTTGCACTGGAGCACGAGGGCTGGGTGGCCTACTGCTTCCAGAAGCTGTTGGGCATGTTCCCTGAAGCTCGCGACATGCCAGTCTTCGCCACTCTGGGAACCGAGCTATTGTACCAGTTCCACCTGATCTTCAGTCATTGGTACGTGAAGGAGGATACGATCAGGGTGCAGAGCTGGGACAGGCTGAAGTCAGATGAGTCCCGCATCTGAGCCTACTTCAACTACTCCAACCTGGAGGTGGCTTACAACAACAGGATTGTGCTGCTCACTCGTCGGCTGGACCAGAGCAGAGCTGAAGGGACAGACACCAGGGAGGCAGCTGGTCAGGATTGCATTGACTTTCTTGACAGCATGCTGATCAAGTCAGCTGACTTCGTCGGGGATATGGATGCAGTCGCCGCTGCAGCAAAGGAGGAAGAAGAAAAGCTGCAACTATACTTGGCAAACCGACAAGCCATAGTCACAGTTGACCCACCAGCTTTGATTGAAGATGCCCCTTCAGCTGATCAGCATGCTCCCACATCTGAAGAAATATGTGAGCTGGTAGCTGAGAGGGTCAACCAGTTGAGAACCGAGTTGCTTGCCAACCTCCAACAACATAAAGAAGATCAGTTGAAGGTGTTGGCAGCACAAGAAGTGAAGAACCAGCAACTGGTGGATGAGAATGTTGCGATGAAGACCAAGCTGGAAGAATTCTCCTCCTCCACGAGTCAAGAAATATCGAAGCTGAAGTCCACTCTGTTGGGATTGAAGTCTAAGCTCAACGTCTTCAAATCCATGGCCGACTCCAATCTCACCAAGTCTCAACAAACCCAAGATGCTGAATGAGAGTCTCACTTCGAGTCGCGATGGGCTGAGTTCGTGGCTTTTCAAACTGAGGTCATCGAGAACCTTTTTGCCTTGAAGAAAGCCGAACAAGAGCGCCAGGACTCTGCATTAGCGAAGAAGGTGGAGCTCGAGTGCGCGGTCGATGAACTCTTCAACCGCCTTCAACTTGCCGAGCAACAACTCACCTCTTTGGATGGTTCAGTAGCAAGCCTTGTTGCTGATGCCAAAAAGGGGGAAGAGAAGGAGGCGGATGTTGAGTCGCAGGGGGAAGAAGAGACCCAAGCCGAGGAAGAAGTGCCAGCTGCAGGAAAATCTCAGCTGAGGAGGAAGACAAAGAAGGCCGCTCCCAAGTCAACCGAAGTCGGTGGAGCTGAAATGTCAAAAGACTTGGAGCTGGCAGAGAAGTTTGAAGTGTCGTACAACTCCATAGCTGAGATCGCAGCCGAGCTAGATTCAGAACTCGACGGTATCACAACCGAAGAGTGCATCGCAGCTGCTAAGGCTATGAATGTAGAGGAGAAAGATTATATGAACCCGAGCTGGATAAGGAAGTTCGCCGCCAGCCAGGCGAGGAGGGTGAACCAGTTCGAAGAAGAGTTGAAGAAAATGTCCCAGAACTTGGACTCGGTTGAAGCAACAAAGGTTGCCAGCAAAGTCCAAGGTCCACAGCCGGTTTAGGCATGTTGACAAGTGGATGCCGACTGAGTGGAATGAAGAATGGGAGCTGTTCAAGCAGGAGTTCGTGAACGACTTCTACTATAGGAAGGTTTACGCAACCGAAGACCTGAGGAAAGCGTTCAAGGAAACGCTGACCGAGTTGCACTCAGGGGATCCTGGCATGTTCAGCCAGTTCAGGCGGGCTATGATTGAAGCCAAGCTGGACTTGAACACAGTTCCAGTTCCTAAGAGGGTTACTTATCGGCCTTCTCTTCTCCCAGACTCTCGCAACCCGAACCGCACGAAGATTGCAGCTGAGGCGAGGCAGGTTTGCAAGGAGCATGGAGTGGACATTTCCAAGGAGTCACCTGCCAAGAGGGAAATTTTTGTTAGGATTTTTAGTAAGTATGGGCTAGAATTTTAGCTCAGTTAGTTTTTGAACAACTGATGTAATTTTTGGTTTTTGTTCTTATCCTTGTAACAATCAGTTGTAATGAAAACTATCCAGTTATAAGATTCACCTTGATGAACAATCTCTCATTGTCCAAGCTCTGAATCACAAAGTAATTTCAATACCATGTTATAACCGTGCTAACCCTTTGATGTTTTCATCTTATAGACAGTCTAGAATTTCAGCTGAGATTTTAGATAAGTCAGTTAGATTTAGATCAGTTGTGATCTGTAAGGGTTTTAGAATTCTTATAAGGGGTTTTGGCATCATCAAAAAGGGGGAAATTGTAGGGAAATTTATTAAAGTTTTGATTGATTCCAAAACCAACTGACCCCAACCGAGTAGATGTTGCCAGATCCTAATGTTAGTAGTTAGGCTCGCTGTTTGAGCATTGTTAAGTTTTATCTTTACAGGACTCCAGCTGAAGACGGCAACAAGGCTTCACTCGGATAGAACATCAGTTGTGAGGAAGACAACTGAGCGTTCATCATATGAAGCATTGAGAAAGGGGGAAGTTACGTTCAAGAGAAGTTGCAATAGAACATCAGTTGTAAGGAAAACAACTGAGCGTTCATTCCATGAGAATTCTAAAAGAGAAAAGATACAAGGAAGACAATTGAGCGTTCAGTTTCAGAACATCAGTTGTAGAACTCAACCCAGAAGATCAACAGTATGAAGTTGAAGTCAGCTGAGAGTTCAACTGTTAGCAGTCAGATAGAACATCAGCTGAAGATCAAGTTAGTTGAAGATCGAAAATCTTAACCGACCACTCCTTAATGGAAGTCTGATGTTAAGATTTGAATTTCAAATAAGGAAGTCACATGAAGGTTTGACTCTTTGTCATTACCTCATTTGGCCCAACACAAGGCTGTCTCAGATGGAAAGCAGAAGCACGCAGTTGTCAAATCCGGAAAGTCTGCAGAGATGAGAGACAAGCCATCGCTATCAAAGAACAAAGATCAACAGCTCTTCCAACGGCTAGTTGATTCTCTCCGTCTATAAATAGAGGCCTTCATTCACAGAGAAGGACATAAGACACACACACGAGAAGAAACGCAAGAGCGAAAGAAAGAACTAAATCCTTCACAAGCTGAACTGCATTCAATCTCTTAGAACATCACTTGTTGAGAGTTCTAGAGTTAGTTTCTGTGTCTTTAGATCGAACCTTGAGATCATCACTTTGTAAGAGTTCGTAGAGTGTTAGATCATAGCTCACTTCGTGTTCGAGCTTTTAGTTGGAACCCATCTTTTTCACACTTCCTCTCAAATGGAGTGTTAGGACCCTACTCTTCCCGGAATTGAGTAGATAGGTTGTTTAGTACCCGAAAACTAAACTGTAAGGTTGATAAGTACCCGCAAACTTATCCTTAACTGTTGCACAGCCCGCGTAAGCTGTGTGGTTTGTCCAGAAGAACTTGGACAGAGTTGTGTGGACTCACAACTCCCCGTGGACGTAGGAGGTTTCTCCGAACCACGTAAATCTCTGTGTGCTTGTGTTTATTTTTCAGTTATTTCTTGCATATTCAACTGACCAACTAACCAGCATACAAACTGCATCTTAGCATTCTCAACTGTTTTGGTTCTTGACCAACCGTGCATAAAAGCGTGAGTAAATTTATACGAGTTAATTTCCACCACATTCCGCACAACACATCACTTCCAACCGAGTGTTTCTTACTCGGTTGTGATTCCAACTGAGCTTCTTTACTCGATTGAGTTATTTTTAGGGGGTTGTTTTAAAAAGTCTTATCTGGTGTATTCCCCCCCCCATACACTAGAACTCGTATCGGGACCATCAAAAATATATGTTTTCCTTTGTGCGCTGCTCACGTCTTATCTTGTTTGACTGGTTTCTGACGTATCTTGTTTAAACCTTCCTTTTCTTCTTTTTTCTTTCTTTGAGGTTATCTTGGGAATCCAAAAAAGGTAAGAAGACTGACATTAGGAAAAAATGCTTCCGAAAAGGAAAGTTTCCTTTTATTTTTTATCAGAAAAATGGGTAAAGGGGCTTTAAATACTCATAAATAACTATGGTAATTATTGTTACAACTGTCCTTTGACGTATTAATTCTTGGGTCATTTCCCTATGCCTATAAATTCCTCATTTTACCTCTTATCTTTTACCTGCTATTTCCCTCTTACATGTCATTAACATGACTTTGTCTTTGCTCGCCCCCTTCTTCTCGTATGAGAGCTACGTTTTTCTCATTTTTTCTTTTTATTCCCTCTCCTCGCTCAGCCTTTAATTCAGTTCTGAGACTCATATTGGTCTTCTTCTCGTTGTAGTCATATATCTGAGATGTGACTCTCGTAGTAGTCAGACATCTGATATGGATTATTGATGTCTGGTTGCTAACGACTTAGATCTTCGTCTCCTCTCCTCTGATCGTTACCTCTGTACCATGCAAGTGGGGCAGGAAATGAAGATCCTATGGAAGGCGATCCTGCGATTTTCCAACCTTTAGAATAGCAGGGTCTGTCTCCGAGTCCTTTTTATTTTCTGAGGTGCTTGGGTGTGCTTTCCCCAGATTTCCGTCATCACTGGGAGTTGATGACTACTCCTTCTCGTCCACTCTAACTTCCAGAGCTTCTACTCCAGAAGGGGAGAGTGATGGATGATGAGGCCACGCTGCACTTTTGTGGTTGTTGGAGCTTGTCCCGGCGCCTTTTGCATCGGAGACGGGGTTGAGGACATGGAAACCCAGGGTTGGAGATTTATGCACTTTTGAGTCCCCTTCTTTGTGAACGGTAGATCTGGTTTCTCTCATCAGAAGCTTGTCTAGGTGCGTGGCATGATAATCCCAGTGCAGCCGTTGTCAACTAAGTCTGCTAGGGGACTTCCGGTCTTTCTTCTGTTGGTGAGGTTTGCTAAGGCAGATTTAGCCTACCATGTGTTTTGCTAGAGTTCAAAGTTCAGGGTTTAGGGTTCATGCTTTTCTCTACTGATTATTCTTGAGATGTATTGGTACTGTTATTTTTGATGAATGATGAAGGTGGAAAACTTCTTATGTTTTGTCTTTCGATGAAATTTTACTTGAATTTAGCTTATTGTGTTGTTTTCGTGCTATTAACTATTATAAAAAGTCTAGTCTGTTTTGAATGCGCCAAGCCTTGTGCTTTTCGAGATGTCACTTTTGAACGCAGTTAAATTTTGGAAACAATAGAGATCGTAATTCATTTAACACTCAATCAACATCGCTTCATCAGTAAAGGGAGAAAATGACTTATACAAAAGTCTTGATTAAAACTAACAAACTCTGCTAGACGAAAGAAATGGTGTATGCAATCACCTTAATTGAATCAGTAAGAAAAACTTGGCATGTCTCTTGCTTTTCTAAACATAATACTTCTTCAAGTTATGTACGTTCCATGGGCGAGGTAGTTTCTTTCCTCCTGGCCCGATTAGTTCGTAAGCCCCACCTTTCAGCACTTTTGCCACTTTATATGGTTCCTCCCATGGCAGCTCCAACTTTCTGAGATGCTTCAGTGCATCAGCTCTCCTTCTCTTTTACTCTACTATCATGCCGAGCTCTGATGGATTCTTTATAGGCCTCTGTCCTGGCTTTCGCAACGTTCTGAGTTTCTTCCACTAAGGTCCAGCTTTTCTCTCCTTGACTGGATGTTTTCTGCTTCATCATAGTTCAAGACTCTCCAGGATTTCACTCCGATTTCTACAGGGGTCATTGGGGTTGTTCCATATATTAGGGTAATTGGCGTTTCTCCAGTAGCGCTGCGAACTCCGCTGCGAACTCCAGAGGACGGAGTCTAGTGAATCGACCCAATCTTTCTCATCGGTTTCTAGACGCGCCTTGATTCCGCTCACAATAGTTCGATTAGTGACCTCTACTTGCCCATTGGTTTCGGGGCGCTTGACTGATGCGAACCTCTGAGTGATTCCCATACTTTTGCACCATGCCTTCATCCTGCAGCCATTGAACTGAGATCCATTGTCTGAGACCAGGATTCGCGGCACTCCAAAACGGCACACTATGTTTTTCCAGATGAAGGTCAGTACTGCAGTTGTAGTGATTGCCGATACGGCTTCGGCCTCTGCCCATTTGCTGAAGTAATCTACTGCGACAATTATGAACCTTTTACCTCGATCTATCTTTGGAAATGACCCTACGATGTCTATTCCCCACTTATCAAACGGACAAGAGGCGTACAAACCTCCCAGGTTCTTTGCTGGAATATGTATGATTGTCCCGTTCTTCTGACATCTGTCGCACTTTTGCACGAAGTCCTTAGCGTCTTTTGCGAGTGTGGGCCAATAAAAACCAGCTCTGATGATTTTCCTTACAGTATCTCTGTAGCGTGAGTGACTGCCAGCGCCCCCTTCATGTACTTCCCTTATGGCGTAACTAGCCTCTTCTTTTCCGATGCACCTTAATAGAGGGTGCGTGAAGGATCTTCTCATGAGCTGCCCTCTAGCAAAGGCAGTACTGCTGATAATTAATTTTGATGGATTTGTCCAGGCCTGGCATCTTTCTTCCTGTTCGTAGGTAGTGAATTATTGGAGCTCTCCAGTCTGTTTCACCTTCAATAGCTAAGACCTCTATTGTTTGAATCTTTTTCTCCGCAACTACCATTGTGATCGTATTTCTTGCAGTAAGGTTTGATGTGCTGGCGAGTTTGGCTAACTGGTCAGCCCTGACATTTTCTTCTCTCGGTACTTGTTCAATCTGACATTTGTCAAATTTGCTTCGTAGCTCTTTTACCACTTCCGAGTATTTTATCATTTTTTTCTCCTTGACCTCGTATGCTCCTTCTACCTGTTGTGTAACCGCTTGGGAATCAAATCTGACTACCACCTTCCTAGCTCCCATTTCCCAAAGCATTGTCAATCCACGGATCAGTGCCTCGTATTCGGCTTCATTGTTGGATACTCTGAATTGGAAACATATGGCAAATCGTAGTTCCTCTCCGTCGGGTCTGACAATTACTACTCTTGCACCGCATCCTCCGATGTTTGCTGCTCCGTCTACTTCCGCAATCCAGTTTTTTTCTTCTTCAGCTGTTCTGGTAGACTCCTGGATAAAATCCGCCAGGGCTTGGGCTTTTATGGTAGTTCTGGGTTCGAAGCCTACGTCGTACTCTCCCAATTCGACTGCCCATTTTACCATTCTTCCTCACAAATCAGGCCGGTCGAGGATTTGGGTAAAAGGCCAATGACTCCATATAACTACCTTGTGTGCTAAGAAATAGTACCTGCATTATAGTTACTTGTGTATTAAGTTCATTTCATTTTAGCCTTTGGTTACTATTTATTCATAATTGTATCTGTTCCTTTTACCTTAATCGTCTCGCAGCGATCATAACAGCCAGTGCTGCTTTTTCCACTTCTGAATATCTTTCCTCTGGTCCCTGAGAATAGGATTTCATTTTCTTACGTGAGCAAGGTAGCGCTGTTAACCATTGTCAGTATTTTATTATTACATATGTGTTTTTACTTACTTGCAACAACCGACTCACATAATAGATAGGGCACTGCTTAGCTCCTTCTTTTTTTATTAATACTGCACTTAGGGCTTGCTGTCCCACTGCGATATACAAGTACAATATCTCTTTAGGTTATGGCTTAGCTAGTAACGGGAGTTCTGCCAGATGCTTCTTCAAGTCTTCGAAAGCTTGCTGACATTCCGTGGTCCATTCAAATCGGGCTCCTTTTCTCAGTGTTTTGAAAAACGAGTAGCTTTTCTCTGCAGATCTGGAAATGAAGTGGCTCAACACTGTTGTTTTGCCATTTAAGCTTTGTACGTCCTTGACGTTTTTGGGTGGTTGCATCTCCATTATGGCCTGTACTTTTACGTCGTTAACTTTGATTCCCTCAGGGGTAACCATGTAACCCAGGAACTTTCCCTGCTTGACTCCGAAAACACATTTAGTTGGGTTCAGCCTCAATCGGTTGGCTCTGGCAATCGCGAATACCTCCTCCAAGTCTTTGGCATGTGAGACCGCCTTGGCGCTATGTACCAGAATATCGTCAACGTAGACCTTGGTATGGGTGCTGATGATTTTTGCGAAGATAGTGTCCATCATCTTTTGGTATGTTGCTCCTGCGTTTTTAAGCCCAAAGGGCATTCTAACGAATCCGAAAGTTCCGACAGAGGTAATGAAGCATACATTCACGACATCATTTGGATCCATCTGGATTTGATAATATCCTTGGTAAGCGTCCATCATTGAAAGGAGTTCTGCCCCAGCGGTAGCATCTACTAGCTGTTCTATGCGAGACATGGGGTAGTGATCCTTAGGACATGCTTTGTTTAGATCTCTAAAGTCATTACACATTCTCTACTTACCTCCTGGCTTTTTGATCATCACCGCGTTACATAGCCAATTAGGGAATTGAATCCTGACGATATATCCTGCCTGTAGGAGCTTTCGGAATTGTTCTCTTAGGGCTACTTCTTTTTCATCATCAAATTGTCTGAGCTTCTGACGGATAAGCCTGACCTTTGGGTTTATGTTTAGTTTATGCGTCGCTATGTGAGGATATATGCCTGGCAGGTTATCCATATTGAAGGCAAAGACGTCCGCATTCCGCCTCAAGCATGCTATTATTCTATCTTGCTTCTCAGGTGCCATTTTTACACCGACTTTGGTTACAAAGTCGACCTTGTTTTCGTACAGCTCTACATTCATGGTCTCTTCTGCTGGTGTCATAGTAGGTCTGGGTTCCGGGTCCATTTCCAATTCTTCTAATTTTTCTTTTTCGATCTTCACTATAGCCCCCACTCTGGATGAGTACGGCGAAGTTTGACCACTGGTCCCGGATTCTGGTTTTGCCATTTCCTCGTCCTCTCTCAGACGTTTTCCCTTTTGATTTCTGGCTCTTTTTATTTCACCGGCATAATAGGACCTAAACTTAGTCTGATCTCCTCTGACTTCCACTACCATCTTTCCTACCGGGAATTTTAGTTTCATATGATATGTCAACGCTACGGCTTGGAAAGCATTCAGGGATGGCCTGCCCAAAATTATGTTATAAGAACTAGGTGCATCAACTACTAAGAATTGCACCATCCTCATTTTTCTTATCACTTCATTCCCCATTATCACTAGGAGGCGGACCATTCCTAGAGGTGCCACTACCCCCCCTGAAAATCCTGATAACATTGCGGGGACAGGCACCAACGCTTCATTTGTGTCCATGAGCTGAAAGCAACTATAGAAAATTATGTCTGCAGAGCTCTCAGTGTCTATTAGTATCCTCGCGACATCATGCCCGACTATTTCCGCTGTAATTACCAATGCGTCGTCCTGCGAGGTGATAATTCCCGTCAAGTCTTTATCTCCAAAACTCAGGTCCGATGTACTGTCTTGAGGCTGGACAACACCTATATTCCAAAGGTCGGGATTCCGGACAATTCTTTGAGCTCTCTTCTGTGCCTGGCCTGAGTTCTCGCTAATGAGACCTCCTACTATCATCATGATTGATTTCTGCTTTTTTGGGAACGATGTTTTTTCTTCCTGAATTTCTGGTCCTTCTATTGCCAGTTGCGGGGGTTCTGGCCCTCTAATCGCTGGGGCTCCTCTCTTTTTCCTTGCGGATATCCTCGTCTGTCCTGTCCTCTCCAACTCCCGGACCTATTGTTTCAGTTCATACGTATGTACTCCTGAAGATTTCCAGCTCTGATCAACTTTTCAATTGCATCTTTGAGGTGTCGGCACTCATCTGTGTCATGCCCATAATCCCTATGGAATCTGCAGAAAAGATTAGAAGGCGGGTTTTTCGGCCCATTTTTTGCGGTATACGGTACTGGAAAGAGTCTTGGGGCTATGTTCAAAATCTCTGATGGCGGCACTGTTAGCTCTATATATGGTGTGCGCCCGCGCGCCCATGCTCTCTCGGAAAAACTGCTCATTGGAACAGGGGTTAGTGGCTCTCTCACAGCCTCAAACCTTCTATCCATGCGAGAAGGTCTGCCCTCCTCTTCAAATCTTCTATCCATAGGGTTCCTTCGCGGGGGCTCTGCTCCTCTTCCCTTGTCTGGGGTTTCCTCTTTCCTACTTTTGTTTTTGGCTTTATCCTCTGCGCACTTAGCTTCCCATGCCTCTTCGCTAATTATTCTGTTATCCATCCACTCCATTACCTTGTCATATCCTCCTCTGCTTTTCTCTTCTAACGCATGGAAAATGTCCCTGTCCCTTAATCCATTTATTAGACCATATACCTTGACTTTGTCCGTTGCTGAAGGTACTTGTAGGGCTGCCGTATTATATCTAGTCACGTAACTTCTCAAGCTTTCTCTCTCTTGCTACTGAAAGTTTAACAAGGTCATTACTGAGTGGCTCTGTCTGCGGGCGCTGGCAAATTGAATTTCCAATTGAGATGCGAAATCCTCATACGTCTCAATACTTCGTGGTTTTAGCTAGCTAAACCACCTCTGGGCAAGTCCTTTTAGAGTAGCTAATAACATTCGACACTTAATTCCGTCGGAGTATCCTTGCAACATTGCCAAATTTTCAAAGCGGTCTAAATGGTCCTGTGGGTCAGTCGTCCCCTTATACACGAGATCTGCCGTTAACCTGAAGTGGTGAGGTAGGGGCTCGACCATGATGCTATCGCTAAATGGGGAGATCTTGTTTCGTTTATGCCCAGTAGATTTTCCTTCAATAATTTCTTTCATGGCAGCTATTTCACGTGCCATGGTATTCTGCCAAGCTATGTCCTGATTAGGGATGTAATCACCTCCCGATTTCGGAGATGGTCGGGCCCTGAAATACTCCTGTTCGTAGTGTTGGCTCGCTGAGCGCTCTTGTCTGTCCTCAGCCTCGCCGTTCTGTTGGCTTTCATCACCTTTTTCTTTCATTTCTTTTTTCTGCTTATTCTGCAGCTGAGTTGCTACCGCTGTATTTACCACATTTGTGAGTAATTCTTGTAACTGATTTGGATACAAGGCTTCCTCTGGCCTGGCTTCCATTTTTTCCTTTCTCTTAGATTGATCCGGAGTGTCCCCTTCCACTCTTATCTCACTGTCTCCACTAGCTTCTGCTCCATCACGTAGTTTTATTTCTTTCTTGTTTGTCGCAATTTGCTGAAAATTCCAAGAAATAAGGATTCAAGCTTTTCACATAAATATCTCAGACGTGAAATACAATTAACATTAACACTTAGTGTAATGGCGTGCGATGTTATATATATATATATATATATATATATATATATTTTATTTTTTATGAAATTTCAGATATTCATTTTTAGGGGTTCGGTTCACTCGCAGCGCCTCGGGCTGAGATCCAATAGCGATCTGCCGGCCCATTCAGCATAGTGTTATTTCTTCAAGCACAGATGCGTGGCTCGCTCGCAGCGCTTTAGGCTGGAGTCCAGCAGAGCTCTGCTGGGCCGTTCGGCACGGCATAAGTTCTTCCGACAGAGATGCATGGCTCACTCGCAGCGATTCAGGCTGGAGTCCAGCAGAGCTCTGCCAGGCCGTTCGGCACGGCATAAGTTCTTCCGACAGAGATGCGTGGCTCACTCGCAGCGATTCAGGCTGGAATCCAGCAGAGCTCTGCCAGGCCGTTCGGCACGGCATAAGTTCTTCCGACAGAGATGCGTGGCTCACTCGCAGAGATTCAGGCTGGAGTCCAGCAGAGCTCTGCCGAGCCGTTCGTCACGGCAAAAGTTCTTCCGACAGAGATGCATGGCTCACTCGCAGCGCTTCAGGCTGGAGTCCAGTAGAGCTCTGCCGGGCCGTTCGGCACAGCATAAGTTCTTCCGACTGACATGCGTGGCTCACTCGCAGCGCTTCGGGCTGGAGTCCAGCTGAGCTCTGTCGGGCCGTTCGGCATGGCATAAGTTCTTTCGACAAAGATGCGTAGCTCACTCACAGCGCTTCAGGCTGGAGTCCAGCAGAGCTCTGCCGGGCCGTTCGGCACGGCATAAGTTCTTCCGTCAGAGATGCGTGGCTCACTCCCAGCGCTTCAGGCTGGAGTCCAGCAGAGCTTTGCGGACCGTTCGACAAGAATTTCTTTCATGATTTAAATAGATCTGGTTTATTTTTATTGATTGATCTCATAATTACATTTTACAAGTATTTCATTCCGTTTATTAGTCTTTGCTGCAAAAAAAAAGGCTGTAGATTCACGTAAGTAAACAAAATGACAGTCTTTAGCCTTCCTTGAAAGGCGCTCGAGCATAGCTTCCGGAAATGTTCTAAAGCGTCTCAAGACCATGAATCATTTTCCTTCAGAGCTATGCCCGGGCTCTTTTCTCACTATCATTGACTTAGATTTACAAGCCCAGAGAAAATGAAACGAACAGAAAATGGAAACTCGACGCCTTAGCTCAAGTTTCCCACAGACGGCGCCAGTTGATAAGACTGAGTTAACGCCTTATCAACAAAGAAAAATGGATGAAATGGTACAAAGCTGATAAATGTCCTCTTCGCTTCAAAGTCGAATGAACTACCTCGTCTTTTACTCCTTGCCCCAGATGATAGATCCCAATTCCTGCAAAAGAAAAAGTCCCACATCGGGGGTCTTGTCCGGTGAGGACCCTCCGATGCCTAAGTTAGAAGACTTGGGCGAGAAGAAAAGGGAAATGGAAGGCGAAGAGTGTAGAAAGATGTGAGTGTGAGTGAGATACCTTTTACTAAGAGAGGAAGAACCATTTTTATAGTAAGATGACCTAAGGGTAAATTAGTCATTTGTCTTAAAGAAGGCTTCTTTGGGCCTTAGCAGAATTTCTTACTTGCTCTTAACTGGACTGGGCCGAGAATCATTGAGTTATGATACTTAATGGGCTTAAAATAACCCATCCCATAACAATATTCAGCCATTGAAAAACATATCATGTGTAGGGATGGCAATTTACCCGCGGGTACCCGACCCTAATAGGTGCGGGTTTGAGGGCTATTTGATATCCATGGATAGCTTCATGGTTAGAAAATACTGCCCATTTAGTTCGTGGGTATGGGTATGGATAGTTACTATCCATACCCACGATACCCGTTTACCCGCTAAAAATACCCGAGAAATATCCACGAAATACCCGACTACTACACGATTATTATATAATGTATTTAATATATATTTGGGCCAAATATCTATTTCAACCGTTGAGTTGGAATAATGTAACTTTTTATTTTAAATTTGGACTTGAATTTTAGTTGATGAATTTGGATATTGGTATGGATTTGAACTTTGTAGATTTGAATTTTATGTTTTATGGATTTGAACTTTGGTGGTTAATCTTTTATTTTGTGTTAAATTGTAATTTATTTGATTAAATTCCGATTCGCGGGTGGTGGGTACCCAATAGGTGGCGGGTAGGCGGGTACCCGCGGGTGGCGGGTACGCGGGTACCCGACGGGTGGCGGGTACCCGCGGGCGGTGGGTATGGGTAGAGAAAAATACCCATCGCGGGTATGGGTATGGGTATGGGTATGGGTATGAGTTTGGCTCATGGGTATGGGTATGGATATTCACTATCCGTACCCGCCGTACCCGATTGTCATCCCTAATCATGTGTCATATAGATATTGTTTTGACGTGGCTTTCTTCTAATTCCAAAATAAAATTACAAAAAATATTGAGCCAAATTGAAAATTGCAAAATAACACCTTTCCACACGACAACCAACGAAATAGAGAAGCAGCTGAAAATTATGTGCTTGTGCCATTACGGAAAGAAATAGGTCTTCTGCTTGATGGTTATAAGTATTATTTTTTTTTCCATCCCAAATTACAAGATTATATGTAAAATTGTAAATCTATTACTCACAAAAAAATTGAGTAAGATTATCAAAATTTGATATGAAAATACGTATTTAGTAGTAATAGTTTTTTCATTAACACAAACTCAGAGCGATATAGTTCTTTTTTTTTTATCAGACAATTTTTTTTTTTATTAAATGAAACCAGATGGTACAAGGGGTATCAACCTATCAACCATTACAAATTTTTCCACGTAATATTAAGAGTGTTTTTGGACCAATATACATAATTACCTACGCAATTAGGGATTCTTTTAACCTCGCACCAGCTCCAGAATCCGTATTTGACTTCCTCCTCCATTCTTCTAAAATTCCAGTCCTTTTGTTCAAAAATATACGAGTTACGCCATCTCCAAATGATCCAGAGCGACATAGTTCTAAGATTATCTTAAAAAAAATTAAACCATATTAAATACACGATCATTCCACTCAATCATCAAATACTAGAAACTTTATCTAGAAATAGATTTGCTTAGTTTGGATTTTAAATGATCAAAAGTTGTTATATCGTATTATATGATTGGAAAAGTGGTGATAATTTGAAATATATTTGACCTTTTTTTAGAAAGCATATTTGACATATTTAATCATATTACAATTTAATTAATCAAAAGTCGTTATTTAGGATGGAAATCGGGTGATAAATTTGAAACATATTTGACCTATTTAACCATATACTCCATTCGACACACTTATGTTATCATTCTTTTTTACTTTTATTCTTAATCTCTGTGCCGAATAGTAGTAACATGATAATTTTAATGGGTCGGAGGAAGTAAAAACTTAAATGAGATGAATTATACATGCACTATGTGATTTTTTGTAATGGAATTTGTTGACAAGTAGGAGATGAAATATTATTAAATGCATCATCATAGACGATTTTGTTTTCGATCACACGGAAAGGAAACGTTATCTAAAATGCATCACAGCAGAAACAATTTGTGGATTTTGTCTCAGCCGATTTAGGGTGACTGATTCATTTGAGTGATGTTTCATTTCGAGGGTTTAGGTCTTAAAGGAGATAATAAAAAAAAAACAGAAATTAAATTAGAAAAAAAACAAAAAAAGAAAGAAAAGGGGGTGGGGGATAGTGGCGACTGTCCCCGTTCTTCCAATCTGTATTAATCTTTGATTAAAATTTTGTTTCGATCTTCAAAATTTCTTGTAATTACTTGTGTCAAACTTGATTCATAAATACTAGTAATAAACTGACTCGCAATTTCTTCTCATCAATCTTCACCGTCTCAATTCTCTAACATCAATTCGATTATATTTTTATGTTAAAAAATTCATTCATCTCTTCCACGATCTTCTGATTGTTACATATGCGGATTGATTGGGTTTTGAAAGCGATCAGCTCTGCTGTCAGTTGAATTCCGATAGCTTAATTGACAAGTTAGGGTTTCGCGATTTGGAGCTCTGGGTGCCAATCAGTCAAGGCAGAGACCTCTGCCGCCGTCATCTCCGGCAGGTGGAATATGGTTCTTCCTCCGCCCTAGTCCGCCGCGGCCTCACTCTCTCCACTATCTTCCTGACCCACATATGGACTTCGTCAGCCGCCACGCCGCCGCACCTTCTTCCGACAACCAGCCGCCTACTCCCTCCGCCTCCTCTGCTGCTCCGCCTGAAGAGCCCGAGTATCTCGGCCGCTACTTGGTCGTTAAGCACTCGTGGCGCGGCCGTTACAAGAGAATTCTATGCATTTCCAATTACACCATTATCACTTTGGATCCGACCACGCTGGCCGTTACTAATTCGTATGACGTGGGTAGTGATTTTGAAGGAGCTACGCCGATCATCGGGAGGGACGAGATTTCCAATGAGTTTAATATTAACGTGAGGACTGATGGACGCGGGAAGTTTAAGGCGATGAAGTTTTCTTCCAAGTATAGGGCTAGTATATTGACTGAACTGCACCGGATTAGATGGAATAGGGTAGCTGCTTTGGGGGAGTTCCCCGTTCTTCATTTGCGAAGGCGGACCTCCGAGTGGATCCCCCTTGTAAGTTTCATCACCGGTTTATTTTCTTCAACTCCTTTTTGCTAGTATCTCTTGTCGGTGGTTATTATCTGGCTGTATAACTTGATTACCTTACATGCTTCAAAGTTAGTAATATACGTTTTAAAAGTATGGCTGAACTATGATCCATTGTTTCTGTTTGATACTTGATATTTTCAAGATTTTTGCTTATTAAAGTTTCTGCAAGGAAATCTGTGATACATGTATTTCTGGGATTAGAATTGGCTTCTCCTATAACACATATTGTTACTTTAAGCTTTTGGGAAGAGTAGCATTGTGATAAGAGCCAAAATTTCCCTCTAGCTACCTTTTACGTTAACGAGAAGACCACCTTCTGACAGGAATGATATGCTGAAGGCTCATGAGCATGTTGAATTTCAATTATTGAGTTGCTGGCCATTGATTGAGCATTATTATCATAATCCAAATGTGAGCTGTATATGTACCCCCTCATTAGCTCTTGTATTATAGGAAGCTTACTCATGTAAGGGGTTACTTTGGGAGTATTTATGCTTTCCATGTATGCTGTTAATATGTGGTTCTTCTCATACCAGTGGCTTGAACTTTTGTCTTGTGTGGAACGATGCTGGTTGGATGGCTTCTGAAGTTGGTTAAGCTTGATATGCTCTTATGAAAGATGATATACTGAACTTGTATTATATTCTTGAATCTGTACTGGAAAGGAATATTGAACTGAGAAGTACGTATCCTGTGCTCTTCTATCGGCTTTTGGTTACAGAGCAGCAAGATGATAAAATAGAAAGGGATTACATAATAGTTGTTGCATTTGGTTGCTGTTAAGACAGATGACTATTTAAATTGGCTTTTACTTAATGAGAAATAATTAACTCTTGCTTCAGTTATTCGATTATACATTTATTTTTTTTTCTAGGACATGTCAGTTTTGCTTGTCTATGCTATATATTATTTGTATGATAATTATGGAAAAATGTTCATCTTCAGAAAATGAAAGTTACTTATGTTGGAGTTGAAGTGATTGACTTGAAGTCTGGAGATCTTCGATGGTGTTTGGACTTCAGAGATATGGGTTCGCCAGCCATACTTCTTCTCTCCGAAGCTTATGGGAGGAAAAATGGTGATAGTGGTGGATTTGTTCTATGCTCCCTATATGGACGGAAATCTAAAGCTTTTCAGGCTTCTTCCGGGACTTCAAATGCTGCTATTATATCCAGTTTGGTATGCCAAACACGTTTTTGCTGAGATTGTCATATTTTTAGCGTTACATAAGATTCCTTTAACATTGTCAGAAAGCTGTATTTTATTGGCTTTGTAAAAGAGTAAGGCTGCCCAAAATTCTATTATTTTAAGTTAATTTTGTTCAAACATTCTTTTCCAGACTAAAACTGCAAATTCCATGGTCGGGGTTTCATTAGTTGTTGATAATTCTCAGTCACTTACCATCGCAGAATATGTGAAGCGAAGGGGTAAGCTTTAATATCAAGTTGTATGTTTTGGTATTTTGCAAATTGTGTCCTCTTACGATTTGCATGCCTTTTTCTGAATTCGCACGCATAAAATGTAGATAAGGAGGCCGTGGGGGCTCAAGAAACTCCTCTTGGTGGTTGGTCTGTTACAAGGTTGCGAACGGCTGCACATGGAATGCTACATTCTTCTGGGTTAGGTCTTGCAATTGGACCAAAAGGGGGACTTGGGGACTCTGGTGATGCTGTCTCTCGTCAGCTTATTCTTACCAAGGCCTCACTTGTTGAAAGACGCCCAGAAAACTACGAAGTAAGTTTGTTTTGACAATACAATCGGTAATTCATTTTCCTAGGAGTATTGCTTTGAGCTTTGATATGTTCTTTTAAAGAAGTCCTTACGTGTCACACAGAGAGGTGCCTGCATTGCCCTAAAAAAGTAGTACCTGTTCACTATTGTTTATTAGGTTTTCCGTTTGCATTTCATATCAAAATAAATTATTTTGTTCATGTAAAGTTGGTGATAGTCTTTCCCTTTCAATTGTGATCAAGAAAACCTACCTATCACTGTAGGAAGGGGCCTAAGCCGAAGAAGATAGATGCTGCTTACATTTGGTCTTTCCAAATGTTTTCACATGAAAACAAATACCCGTATTCATTGTTAGGCGACAGATTTCTTTCTCACACAGCTTTGGTTGCTCACATATGCAATATCTAGCCTTATGCTCAACTCCTTTTAAATTATGTTTTTTTGCTCCACTCATGCCTAGGCAATCTGTTTTCTCATATTTGTTGAATAACCACCTCCTCTAGAAGCTTATAAGGTTTAATATCATCATGTGCCATCTAATCTTTATATGCTCCCTCACTGTAGGCCAATTAATTGCTATTTAAGCTTCACCACATGCATCTTTCTAGAAATGCGTGGTTTGAAAATTTGAACCAAAGACTTTTTGTTTGGTGTGACTACGATGAAATCTTGAACGACAGCCTCATCTAGAATCTCAAAATTGAACAAAGAATATATTTATTTGATTCCAACACCCTCAGTTACTTGTTTAGATCAAAGATAGGATTATGAAATGTTGACCAAATACAATGCGTGAACTTCTCATATTGAGATGTTTAGTTGTAAATAAATGTGAAAGTACTTGGAATAGCAGGCAGGGATGTTGGGGATCCCAATTCCGTGTTTTCTATTTTGCTGATTTATTATGATTGTAATAATGCTTTGTCATGCTCTGGACAAATATTTCAAACAAGATTTTTGGCAGTTCATGAGGATTGAGTGGTAGACGTTCTCATTCAATTGGTGCAGGCTGTTATTGTTCGGCCGTTGTCTTCAGTTAGTGCTCTTGTTCGATTTGCTGAGGAGCCACAGATGTTTGCTGTTGAATTTAATGATGGATGTCCCATACATGTGAGCCCATTTGGTTTACTTGTCTACTATTCTAAGGTTCCAAAAATTTTAATGGAAAGATTTCGAAGATCAATGCTTATATATGATCATGATTTTAGGTATATGCTAGCACCTCTCGCGATAGCTTACTCGCAGCAGTTCTGGATGTTTTGCAAACAGAAGTAAGTGAATTTTTGCCTGCTTTGTTTCTTTATTCCGAATCTTTGGTTTTCTACTGTGCTAGACACTAACACACCTTTGTTCCCTTTTTCACTCAAAATGTGCATTTCTTTTCCAAAAAATATAACAAATAAAAATTCAACCCTATACCATCAATCACAATCCCGTATTATGATCTAGAAATACTAAAAACTTGAAATTGGAACCCCAATGAAACCGAGTGATCATTTGTTTTTGGATATTGACTATTAATTAGAGAGCCTGACAGATTCCGGATGCATGTCTTCTGATCATGAGTGTCAAGTTATGTCACTAGTACTGCAGGGAAATTATCTATAGTTATTACTGGTGGGAAGTGAGTTTGCTCGAACAATTATATTGTAGAAATTAGAAAATTCTGTTGCATATGCTGACTTGGGCTTGTGCAGGGTCAGTGTCCAGTGCCTATTTTGCCAAGGTTGACGATGCCTGGTCATCGGATCGATCCTCCTTGTGGTAGAGTTTATTTACTATTTCCCCAACAGCCACAGCGCCCTGTTGCTGATATGGAATCTGCAACAATGCATTTAAAACACCTTGCAGCAGCTGCAAAAGATGCTGTGGCTGAAGGAGGCTCTATTCCTGGTTCAAGAGCTAAACTGTGGCGGAGGATAAGGGAATTTAATGCATGTGTTCCATTTAGTGGAGTTCCCCCTTCTGTTGAAGTACCTGAGGTGACACTGATGGCCTTGATCACATTGCTCCCTGCAACTCCAAATCTTCCTCCAGAGTCTCTACCCTTGCCACCACCTTCGCCTAAAGCAGCTGCAACTGTAATTGGTTTCATTGGATGCTTACGCAGATTGCTCTCATCAAAAAATGCTGCTTCACATGTGATGTCATTTCCTGCTGCTGTTGGACGAATCATGGGCCTGCTCAGAAATGGCTCCGAGGGAGTAGCCGCTGAAACGATAGGGCTTATTGCGATGCTTATTGGTGGTGGTCCAGGGGATACAACTATTTTATCAGATACTAAGGGAGAACAACATGCAACAGTAATGCATACCAAATCTGTACTATTTGCTGAACAGAGTAACTTGAATGTTCTTGTTAACAGATTAAAGCCTAGCTCTGTTTCACCATTGTTATCAATGACTGTCGTTGAAGTTCTTGAAGCGATGATCTGCGAGCCACACTGTGAAACTACCCAGTACCCGGTATTTGTTGAATTACTACGCCTTGTGGCTGGGTTACGTCGTCGCTTGTTTGCATTATTTGGCCATCCTGCAGAAAGTGTCCGAGAAACTGTGGCTGTAGTTATGCGTTCAATAGCAGAAGAAGATGCTGTTGCTGCTGAATCTATGAGGGATGCTGCTTTACGTGATGGTGCACTGCTGAGACATTTATTACATGCATTCTACCTTCCTGCTGGTGAAAGACGTGATGTCAGCCGACAACTTGTGGCTCTGTGGGCAGATTCTTATCAACCTGCCCTTGAATTGCTATCTAGAGTTCTACCGCCTGGGCTGGTTGCGTACTTGCATACAAGATCAAATGAAACTGCAGACGAAGATATATCTAATCAGGAACTTTCTTTGATGAGTAGAAGACAGCGGCGTTTACTTCAACGAAGAAGAAATCGTCCAGTAAAAGGAATCCCGTCTGAAGGCCAGAGCATGCCTTGTGTTACTGATACTGAAGGAAATGATCAAATACGACAGACAAATGGACTTGTATTCCGAGGATTAGATGGAAATCGAAATTTTGCAGATGAATCAAATAGTGGGCAAATTCCATCTGTTCATCCTGGTGACAACAGCGAGCTTCCTTCTGCAGGGCTTCCTCAAAGTGTTCAGTCATCAGTGGTTGCTTCGTCTGATAATTATGCAGCATGTGAGTCGACTGGGCCAAATGTTATGAGCACACATGACTCTGATATTGGTCCATCTAGCTCTTATAATTCGGCCATCCCTGCTCCTGCTCAGGTGGTTACAGAGAATGCACCTGTGGGGTGTGGAAGATTGCTATTGAATTGGCCTGGTTTTTGGAGAGCTTTTGGTCTTGATCACAATCGTGCTGACCTGATCTGGAATGAGCGTACTAGGCAAGAGCTAATGGAAGCTTTGCACGCTGAGGTTCACAAATTAGACCTTGAGAAAGGTAGAACTGAAGATATTGTTCCTGGCGGTACATCCATGGAAACTGTGAGCGGGCAAGATACCATGCCTCAGATATCATGGAACTATGCAGAATTTTCTGTTCGGTATCCTAGCCTGGCTAAGGAAGTTTGTGTTGGTCAATATTATCTCCGCCTGTTACTTGAGAGTGGAACTAATGGTAGAGCTCAGGATTTTCCACTGCGCGACCCAGTTGCATTTTTCAGAGCACTTTATCATCGGTTCCTCTGTGATGCAGACACTGGGCTGACTGTAGATGGTGCTGTTCCGGATGAAATGGGTTCATCTGATGATTGGTGTGATATGGGAAGATTAGATGGTTTTGGAGGAGGGGGTGGTTCCTTAGTCAGGGAGCTCTGTGCAAGAGCTATGGCAATTGTATATGAGCAGCATCATAACTCAGTAGGACCATTTGAAGGCACTGCACATATTACAGTACTCTTAGATCGCACGAATGATAGAGCTTTAAGACACCGTCTTCTTCTCCTTTTGAAGGTAAGTAGTGAACCACTCCTGTCCTTTTACTACTGCAGAAATTGAAAGAAAATTCAAAATTGTGGTGAAGTAGTAAATTTCAAATAAAAAGAATCATATCGTACAAACATTTAGTTGTAGCATTATACTTCCTGCTGATTCTATTGGAATTGGTATAGAAAGAAAGTTGGGCTTTATTACGTGGTTGTATTTGCAATTCATGTGCACACTCGGACAAATGTAGAATTGAAGGGTACTTATTCAGCAATTGTGGGTGTATTCGATGCTCGTGTTTTGAATACACTTTTATGGAGTCAATCTATCGGAAGTACAACTACACAGATGGTATTTTTTTTATTAACACCCAGTTGCAAACACTCTCTAAAGTACTGTTGAATTTTTAATTGGATTGGAGGTTGAGTTGTAAGGTGTTTCTATATGATAGAGTCAACACTGTAAGGAGCTGAGTTTCTAGGAAAGGCCAGAAGGTGGAAGGATGAGTACAAAATGGGGGGCCTTGTGGAAATTTCGCTTTGAAATAGTGAAGTTTTTGTTATGTTTCTACACTTTGTTACGTTTTGACTTTCACAAAGAGTTAGGCCTTTTAAAGTTGCTTAAGGGACTGTAAATAGTGATTATGATTCTGCACCTCAAGTTCTCCTACGATTTCTCACTAACTCATATAGGAATTTGTTGCACAAGATTTTCATTTTCTACATTTAGGTCCTCATTTTAACCTTAAACTTTTGTTCGCCATCGTATTATCTTTCTCGTTTGCCATTGGCCTGTTGCTTTACCCATTACCACCCAGGGAAACAGTGTTACTGAATTAGAGCATGACTATGATGATCATAGTTTTAATAGCTGAACGTCTTTATGCTAATTCCACTTCTGCTCTTGTTCAGGTCTTGATGAAAGTTCTTTCAAACGTGGAGGCATGTGTCTTGGTTGGAGGATGTGTGCTTGCTGTTGATTTACTAACAGTTGTTCACGAAGCTTCAGAAAGAACTGCTATACCATTGCAGTCTAACTTAATTGCTGCTACTGCTTTCATGGAACCCTTAAAAGAATGGATGTTCGTTGACAAGAACAATGTCCAAGTTGGGCCTGTTGAGAAGGACGCAATCAGAAGGTTTTGGTCGAAGGAAGAAATTGACTGGACGACAAGATGCTGGGCATCTGGGATGCCTGACTGGAAGAGACTACGAGACATCCGTGAGCTCAGGTGGGCAATGGCCATTCGAGTTCCTGTTCTTACTCCAGTCCAGGTATAGCATATGTAAAGTAGTGTGATGATGCCAACTGCATTGTTGTTTTCTTCTTTTACTTCTTAATAAAATGAATATGAGTCTACGGCACCCTGTTTAGTATCATCCCCCTCATGATATAATGAATTTTTTGGATGAAATAGTCCCAATTGCCTGTGTACAGTGGTTCTGGGTCTGATCTACAGCGAGCAGTCAAGATTAGAACTTAAGGGGTACCTACATTAAAGTCATAAATGTTAGTCAATACATATAGTTGGAGGATTGTTTAGTCATTTGATGCATTTGAAATGTAATTGTGTTGCTTGATTTACAATGTTTCAAAAATGAGTGGGTACCTTGCACAGGTAGCTGAGGTGGCATTGTCCATACTACACAGCATGGTGGCTGCTCATTCAGATATCGATGATGCAGGAGAGATTGTTACTCCGACGCCCAGAGTTAAGCGAATCTTGTCAAGTCTACGCTGTCTTCCACATATAGCTCAGGTGATACTGTTGTTCCTGTCTTGGTTATTTGCAGGTGTTCGTACGTGCCTTCAGAAATTATGTGCTCTTAATTATTGGAATCATGTAGAATTGTAGATTGCTATAGCTACTTTGATTCATATAGCCTGTTGATCTGAATTAGCATGGATGCTAACAAAAGATAAAATGAAGAATATCTGTTTGATCAAAGTTTATGAACTCCATGACAATTTAACTTTTCTGTATACTTTCACATTTAATATCCGAGCTACTGAACTTTCTTATTAAGCTATTTTTGCTTACTAAAATCTTTTATGCTTATCAATCTAGTATATTTTGATTCAAAAGAGTATCAAAAGGTTAGTTTTCAATTTTCATAAAAAAAAAAAAAAAAATCCTTTTGAGTACCGGAAGCAAGCTTGTATGACCATTGCCTTGATTATGTGCTTGGTAAACTAACAAGATTCTGTGCTCGGTAACCTAACAAGTTCTGTCAATTGTTGAATTTATAAAATATTAAATGGTTCCCTTTTCTAGCAATATAACATCTTCAGCCTAGATGAGGTGGGGACTAATTGTACGAGCCATTCCACAAAGCGGTAATAGGTTGAAATCCCACGCGGCCACCAATAAAATAAGAGTTTGAAATATGAGGCTTCAACATAAAGTAATTTGCTTGCTCGAGAGGGGATTTGATCGAAATTATTATGTGTATAATGTATTTTTCATGACAAACCAGACTTAATGATCTGTATCTGAAATTGGACCCGTGTGATTTAGCTCATTTCTTCATGTTCTTTAAGGTTATACATGTTTTATATATTGCTGATTTTTTATGTGAGTTTTTTTTTTTTTTTTTTTTTTTGTTGAACTATCCAATTGCTGCATAGTGGCTGCAACACTATGTCAATTGTATTTCAAATTTGCTACTTTCATCTATCTTATATCATATGACATTTTTTGTCTGATAATATTTAATGCAGGCTATGCTCTCTGGTGAACCAACCATAGTTGAGGCTTCTGCTGCTTTGCTTAAGGCTATAGTCACCAGGAATCCCAAAGCCATGATAAGATTATACAGTACAGGCGCGTTTTATTTTGCCCTGGCATATCCTGGATCTAATCTTCATTCAATTGCTCAGCTTTTCTCATTGACTCATGTTCATCAAGCTTTTCATGGAGGCGAAGAAGCTGCAGTTTCCTCTTCTTTACCTTTGGCAAAACGAAGTGTTCTGGGGGGCCTCTTACCCGAGTCATTACTCTATGTACTGGAGCGCAGTGGGCCAGTTAATTTTGCAGCGGCAATGGTCTCCGACTCAGACACGCCTGAAATTATTTGGACACATAAGATGCGAGCAGAGAATTTAATCTGTCAGGTAGTGCTATTTCTGCTACTTGACTTTTTGAGTATTCCTTGTGGATTAATCAAAGGTTCAACCAATCGCCACGTCTGTATTGTAAATATGCAGTTACGAATAATCCAGCCAAAGTAATAGGAATTAGACCTAACACGATTCCAAATAGAAAAACTTCAATCATTTCTAATTTTTTTTGAAAAGGAGGATAAAAGCGGTAATATCTATACCTAAATATTAATCTGAATTCATGTGAATCTCAATGACCAAGAATTGAGAATTGACAATTTAAGTAACTCTAGAATACACAAAATCTCACGGAAGGATTTCCTTATACTAGTACAGTATGCTGCTCTTGTATCTCTAAAAGCTCATTACCAGTGCAGCTAATGGCAATTGTGATTTACTTTAATAGGTTCTTCAGCATCTTGGTGATTATCCTCAGAAATTGTCACAGCATTGTCATTCCTTGTATGAATATGCTCCAATGCCACCAGTGACATATCCAGAGCTGAAAGATGAAATGTGGTGTCATCGATATTATCTTAGAAACTTGTGTGATGAAATTAGGTTTCCTAATTGGCCAATTGTTGAACATGTTGAGTTTTTGCAATCATTGCTGGTAATGTGGCGAGAAGAATTAACTCGAAGGCCAATGGACCTTTCTGAAGAAGAAGCTTGTAAGTTACTGGAGATTTCAATTGAAGAAGTATCCAGGGATGATGCCCCTAAACAGCGAGGTTTTGGATCAGTTGAGGAAGACTTATCAAAGCAAATTGAATATATTGATGAGGAAAAGCTCAAGAGACAGTACAGAAAACTTGCAATGAAATATCATCCAGACAAAAATCCTGAAGGGAGAGAGAAATTTCTAGCAGTGCAAAAAGCTTATGAGTGCCTGCAGGTAAGTCGATGTTTAAGATCTTATCTGATTATCAGAACAGCAACTGCATATGGAAACTTGAAACCGACACCGATGTCTAAAAATAGTTCTGTGACTTCCATTTGCTACATCTAAAATGAGAACTGCATATGTGAACTTTAAAACAAAATTGGACTTACAGATTTCGAAGCCTTAGTGTTTGGTGACTTCTACTTGGTACATCCAATAGAAGTAGTGTCAAGAGATGTGATTTGGTATAAGTAGAATCAAGACTGACATTGTTACAATGTCCCACATTGATTCCACATGAAAGTGTCAATGGTATATAAGTGGGAGTCGACCCTTTACTTTTGACCATGGTTTTGGGTTAAGTTAGGGCTCCCTATCTTATATGGCTAACAGACATTTCTCAACTGTCAACAAGTGAACTAGTGGAACTAGAGCATAGACAGCTCTTGATCTGTTGGGAGAGTAGGAACTGCCAGGTGGTCTCCCTAGAAGGCATTCAATTGTTTATTGTCTACATATTCCTCTTGTAGTAAATTTGGAATATGAAAAATGGCTGTTCATTATTTTAGGAGTAGGTTTGTAGTGCAATGTTGGCTGGAGGTAGCTCAATTGATTTAGCGAGAAACATATTGCGAGTGCTGCTCAAGCAAATATATCTTACTTTTGAACTGTTCATAGCAAGAAAGATTATATCCTGCTGTGATGTAAGTAGTCTAACTTTCGAGATTTGCTAAACGCCTGACATAGATGATCCCAAATAAAAAGAATTGTTTTGTGTCGGCTTTGACTGTGCATTTGGATTATATATCTATAATTTGGTCATTGCGTCTGAGGACATGCAAATTTCATCTTGTGTATGTTTTAATTCATCCATAAAATACATATTAATAATTTCAGGTCCTATGTAGTATTTTACTAAGCATGTGTTTGTAATTAAGTAAGTCAATTGGCCATATAGTTCGTCACCCTTTTAATGAAATGCATATATCATATTTGAGTTCGAAGTTGTCTTTTGCTTTTATTAATCAATTGCTGTGTTCTTCCTCTTAGGCAACCATGCAAGGGCTAAAAGGACCCCAGACTTGGAGGTTATTGCTTCTCTTAAAGGGCCAGTGTATCCTGTATAGGCGATATGGGACTGTCTTGATGCCTTTCAAATATGCTGGGTATCCAATGCTGTTAAATGCTGTCACAGTGGATAAAGATGATTATAATTTTCTTTCTTCTGATCGAGCACCGCTCCTAATTGCAGCTTCGAAGCTTGTTTGGCTGACGTAAACTCACTCCTCCATTTAATATCCATATAATTGATGTTCGGAAGCACTCTCCACTTTATTTTTTAAGCTCACATCAAATTCAACTTTTAAATATTTAGGTGTGGGTCCTCTTCATTGAATGGCGAAGAGCTTGTGAGGGATGGTGGAATACCCCTTCTTGCTACTCTTCTTTCCCGATGCATGTGTGTGGTCCAACCAACAACTCCTGCCAGTGAACCATCTGCCACTATTGTTGCTAACATAATGCAAACATTTTCAGTTATAAGTCAGTTTGAAAGTGCTAGAAATGAAATGCTTGAGTTTTCTGGATTAGTTGAGGACATTGTTCGTTGTACGAAATTTGAGCTGGTGCCCACAGCTGTTGATGCTGCGCTTCAGACTATTGCTCATGTTTCTGTCTCCTCTGAATTTCAAACTGCTCTCCTGAAGGCCGGTGCCCTCTGGTAAGCGAATTTTTTTTTTTTTTAATTATGATTTCTAGGTCTGTCTTCATCTAAGTTCTACTAGGAATTCCATTTGTATGGAAGTTTACAAAAGATAGGGTTAGATGATTGTGATTATTATAATTAATTGTGTATTTGCTGTGATGATCTTCAATTGGTCTCCTGATTTTGATGCTCTGAATGTACGATGGAAACTTTTCTCTGGTAACCTTGCTTTGGTGCTCATTTTTCTAGCTTCCAAGCATTGCCCAATGTTACATACCAGATTAACTAGAAATTTCTCCAGACCTTTCCTAAAATCCCAGGAAAAAAAAAGTAGGTTTCTTTGTTTAGATTTTCTTGGATGCCTGAAAGTATTCTGCTAATTTTATCGTGCTTGTGAGTTTTTCTGAATGAGAAGCTCTTTGAACTGTGGCGTTGAAATTATCTAAATGACTGCTCTTTGAATGACCCATGTATGAAGTGTGAAGCGGCAGAACAATCTGAATTAGTAGTTAACTGCATTTACTGCTACTTGCCTCCTGATACATCTTGTGAAACAATCGCCTGATTTTCTTGTCTCTGGTAAAAGACTGTTTTCCGAGTCCATTCCATATCTGAAGTGGTCTTATAGACTTGACTTTTCCTGTTCAGGTACCTTATACCTTTGTTGCTTCAGTATGATTCAACAGCTGAGGAGTCAGATAAGACCGATGCTCATGGTGTTGGTACTAGTGTTCAAATAGCAAAAAATTCACATGCTGTACAGGCATCTAATGCCTTGTCGAGGCTTAGCGGTTTGGGTAGTAGCGATTCTCTGGCACCCTATAATCAGGCAGCGGCTGATGCCCTTAAAGCTTTGCTGACTCCTAAACTTGCAAGCATGCTGAAAGATAAATCACCCAAAGATCTCTTATCCGTATTAAACTCAAACTTGGAGTCTTCTGAGGTAAGTGCTTGATGTCTTGGGCGTAGCTTGCTCACTTTCTTGCGTTATGATTCTTATCAGTTTGACTTTTGTGATTGTGAAATTTTGTGGGATCAACGTTGGATATGTTTTCAGATACCTTCCTGATGTGTAGATACCAGAAAATATGCGTTTCTCTGTTAGAAGTAGAAAGTTGAGATGGTATAGAACCCCCTTGAAATATTTTTCACACATTTGGGTTATTTCTAAGTCACCAAATATATATGCCTATCAACTTCTATATTTTAATTCAAGTTGCTGATTTGGAATTAGGCATTTGTGGTTACTATTTCTTTATCTGGATTTCAAGTGTAATAACACATAATGGTTGTGGTCCAAGCGTTGTATAATGTTACATAGAGATGGTATTATCTTGGGACCCATTTATAACATGGTTTCACCTGACTTTAATTTTTGTTTGCAGATAATCTGGAATTCCTCAACTCGAGCGGAACTGTTGAACTTTCTAGAGGAACAGAGTGCAAGACTCAGCCAAGATGGCTCATGTGAAGTAAACGATTCACATTCCTTTGTTTATGAAGCTATATCTAAGGAACTGTATATTGGCAATGTATACTTGAGAGTGTATAATGATCAGCCAGATTCTGAAATTACTGAACCTGAGAGGTTTTGTCTTGCTCTAGTTGATTTCATCTCACATTTAGTGCATAATGCACCTGCTGCAAAGGTGGATACTCAAGCTAATGGTGATGTAACCGCCGAATCATCAATCGAGCATTCCTCCTCTGATGATTCTTCAGCATCTGTTGATGGCAAACCTTCAGACAAGGAGGAAACTGACTTGATCAAGAATCTCCAATATGGTCTGATATCTCTGCAGGTACTAATTGTGTTCTTTTGTTTATTTCCAACATTTAAACAGCAACTAATATATTTTTCTGTAAATGCAGCACTTATTAACGAGAAATCCCAATTTAGCTTCTGTTGTGTCCTCAAAGGAGAAGTTAAGGCCCCTCTTTGAGTGCTTTTCTCTTCCTGGTTCTTCCACAAGCAACATCCCCCAGCTTTGCTTAACTGTTTTGTCACGCTTGACAACATATGCCCCTTGCTTGGAGGCAATGGTTGCGGATACCTCGAGTTTGCTTACATTACTACAGATGCTTCATTCATCTCCCAGCTGTCGAGAAGGAGCTCTACATGTCCTCTATGCCTTGGCGAGCACATCAGAACTTGCATGGGCAGCTGCTAAGCACGGTGGGGTTGTTTTCATTCTTGAGGTGCTCTTGCCAATAAAAGGTATAATGATCTGATAATGTGGCTATTTCTCCGCCGAATCGTTTCTATCTTGCTTCTAAATAAAAATTCTCTGCAGAAGAGATCCCTTTGCAGCAAAGAGCAGCAGCCGCCTCACTACTAGGAAAGCTTGTTGGCCAGACAATGCATGGGCCAAGAGTGGCAATAGCCCTGTCTAGATTTCTTCCTGATGGCCTTGTCTCTGTAATCAGGGATGGTCCTGGTGAAGCGGTTGTAAGTGCTCTTGAGCATACAACAGAAACTCCGGAACTTGTTTGGACACCAGCAATGGCAGCATCTCTATCTGCACAACTTGCAACAATGGCTTCAGATCTGTATCGCGAACAGGTGAAAGGACATGTTGTTGATTGGGATGCACCTGAACAGGCCTCCGGCCAGCAGGAAATGAGAGATGAGCCTCAGGTATATAACTATTGTACTTTCAGTATACTCAAAAATGAATTTTTGTTAATGACTTTCATAATTGATTTCCATCTAGGTTGGAGGGATATATGTCAGGTTGTTCCTGAAAGACCCCAAATTTCCTCTAAGAAATCCCAAAAGGTTTCTCGAGGGGTTACTGGATCAGTACCTAACATCAATTGCATCCACACACTATGATGGCCAATCTGTTGATCCTGAGCTTCCTCTACTGCTTTCTGCTGCCCTGGTCTCTTTGCTGAGGGTGTATCCCGCTCTCGCAGATCATGTTGGATATCTTGGTTATGTTCCCAAACTTGTGTCTGCAGTGGCCTATGAAGCTAGCAGAGAATCAATGGCTTCAGATACCTATTCCTCTGAGGATGATACTCCCCAACAACATTCACAGACTCCGCAAGAGCGTGTTCGCCTTAGTTGTTTGCGTGTTCTACATCAACTTGCAGGTAGTACCACTTGTGCAGAAGCTATGGCCGCCACTAGTGTAGGAATGCCCCAGGTATGTGGTGGTTTTTTACTTTCTATCATAGAGAAAATAACTGGTTAAACATCTACTAATAAATGGGTTTTTACATTCATAATCTTTAATGCAGGTAGTTCCTCTTTTAATGAAAGCTATCGGTTGGCAAGGTGGAAGTATCCTTGCTCTTGAAACCTTGAAGCGTGTTGTGGTTGCGGGAAACCGTGCAAGAGATGCGCTTGTTGCCCAGGGTCTCAAGTGAGTATCAGTCTAGACACTATATCATATTTGTTATGCATATGAAATGTTCTGGACTAGTCAAGGAAACAACCATTTGCATAAATCAATCTGTTTATCATTATGCAGATATTTGCTATTAGCACTGGATTCTGGGTCTTAGACTCATAGTTTTGCTTGGTTTGTATATGCTATTGTGAAGTTGCAATACACATATAATTTAATAGTAATCGGGATATGATTTGTGCAGGGTTGGTCTTGTTGAAGTTCTTCTTGGTCTTCTTGATTGGCGAGCTGGGGGAAAAAGTGGGCTCTTTTCACAGATGAATTGGAATGAGTCGGAAGCATCGATTGGTAGAGTTCTTGCAATTGAGGTCAGAATCAAACTAAATAATAAAGGTTTATTTTTCTAGTTGAAAGTTGAAACAAGTTAATAAGTTGCTAAAACTACCTTTGCTATTTATAACAAAGCTATTTATACGAAATTGGAAATACTCCCTTTAGATGCTCCAGATATCCCCTTGTCTTACTAATGCCCCCCTTCAATAGTTTCAATTTAGAAAATAGTGAAGTCATGTGAGGGGTCTTTGTCATTTAATAACTCTGCTGGACTCCTCTATTAAAACCCTGGGATTATTTTGTGACTATCCCGAAAGTAAATGACTAGAGGCTTGCTGTGGAGCAGAATGTCAATAAAACTCGCAAGAGGATGTGTTGCAAATTTTGAATGATAGGCTACTAAATATATATGTTTTGATTTTTGGTTTTATCCTTCAATTGGTATTATTAGTTTTACTGAGGCGACCACTGATAATACCTTTGATTGTCTATATTTAGGTTTTGCATGCATTTGCAACAGAGGGGGCTTATTGTACCAAAGTACGCGGTATACTAAGTGCCTCAAATGTAAGTTGTGACTTCTCAATTTATATGCTCTATACATGCTCATCTTGACTGTTGTTTGTTTTGCATGATATGTACAATCATGGAATAGAATGATAAGGACGTGCATGTTTCCTTCTTAAATTGATAAATAGCTACAGATTTATTTTGCTGCTCAACTGATCGATGATCATTCTGTTTACCAGTTATGCATCAAAAGTTTAAACATAGTGTGTGCAGTTAGTAGTAACACCTTATCAAACTAGTTACGGGACCTGGATCTAAAGATTCTGCTACCCTAGCCCTTCCATCTTATTACCGAATTAGAATTGTGTATCTAGATGTCTGTAGTGCCAGGAAATGTGTGCACTTGGATATCTAGTTTTGCTTGTATGATGAAAGGGTTCTCGAAAGAAATCATGTTGCCATATGCTCCGCTGTCATGACTCTTTCACCTCAGTGAGTCTAGGCTTCCAAGACACACATGTCAACTATAGTCCTGTGTGGTTTTTGTTCTATCTAAATTTTTGCACAAAGTTTGGTCTTGAAAAACACTAAATCCATATTTGTATCGACTTAAAAGGGTATGTTGATGGACTTACCTTATTCAATTACATTTTGGGATATACAGGTGTGGAATGCATATAAAGATCAGAGGCACGATCTTTTCCTCCCTTCAAATGCTCAAACCTCACCTGCTGGAGTTGCTGGTCTTATTGAGAGTTCGTCGTCTAGGCTTACTTACGCACTAACAGCACCGCCGCCACATTCTACTCAAACAAAGTCCCCTACCAATGTTGCATCCGGTGATTCAAATGGAAGGCAAGGGTAGACGACACAATAAATCTATGCTACATCCACTATATACAGACTCCGACAAGAGTGATGAGAAGGCATTCGACTCGAGTAAATTGAGTGTTTTGTATTCATTTTTTCCTTGTATAGCAAAATGTACAGTTCCGTTCTCTTTCCATCTCTCCCCACACATTCCCAACATTTCATGAGGGGTCCACATACTACTGAATGTGTGCAGGTACAAATTTTGTAAATCATATATATTTTTTTTTTTTTTGTGTAGTCATCATTTCTGTATAGAACCGTAGTTGAGATGATGACTTTGTGTATTTCACATTTAATTAACAAAGTTCGTGTGGAAGTAACCAAAGATGTAGCACGCACCCCATTTTCACTTTGTGCAAAGTTTCCTTTTCGTAATTATTCTAATTATTGCCTACTAATTACTCCATAGATCTCAAAGTTACTGTAATTGAGTTCCCACAAAGCACTTTTCTGTACCCTGACTGTGTGTAGACATGTGTTTATCGTGCTCGATTGCAACATGTAAACAAATTTGTCTGGATCATTAAGACAATCTATGAAATAAAAAAAATATAAACCTGAAATGTATGTATGAAATGCAAATATCATGCATAAAAATTAGCTGCCTCCTGCTTAAGCAGTTTTTTTGGCAGCTGTCTTGTATTCTAGTTGCATGGCAAAATTGTTGTACCTCGCCGCACTCCTGACCGGAAACTAAAACAGACAAACCAGGTGTCGGCTTAACGGCCTGACATCGTCGAGAACCCCATCGAGTAAGCAGACGACGTCGCATTGTCGCATTCCACCCGCATAGCTCGAGGCTGGCGACGCGCCTGCCCTCTTGCATTTCCGCAGTGTTCCTCCTCGTCGTCGTCAATAGACAAGAGATCCACCACCAGCATGTCGGTGTCGGGGGCGTCCTCAACCGGCATCCGCCCTTCGAGCATCTCGACGACCTCCGCCATGGTCGGCCTCATCTTGGGCTTCTCCTGTATGCACCACAACGCCACCCCAACCATCCTCCTCAACTCTCTCTCATCCACCCCTCCTCCCTCCAACAACCTCTCATCCACAACCTCCATCAATTTCCCTTCCTTCAACTTGTCAACTACAATCCTCGGAAAGAACTGAAACTTCTTCTTCGACTCATGCCCTTTCTCAAGCACACATATGCATCTCCTTCCTCCGATAATCTCCAGCAACACCATTCCATAACTGTAAATATCACACTTCTCCGATACTCCGTTTTCCAGCAGCCATTCCGGCGCTAGGTAGCCTCTCGTGCCGCGTATCGTCGTCACCACTCGACTCTCCTCCCTCCCCTTGAGCTTCGACAGTCCGAAATCGGAAACCAGAGCGCGGTAATTCTCATCAAGCAGTATATTCTCTGGCTTAACATCCAAATGCAGGATGCAAGATCGGCAATCATGGTGGAGATAGGATAGAGCTTTTGCTACATCAAGAGCAACTCTGCATCTCAAATCCCAAGTCAAGCAGCCACTGCGCTGATTAGCCCTAATTTTGGGGAAAATCCAATTGTCTAATGATCCGTTGAATACGAATTCGTACACGAGAAAGCGAGACCCCGTCGATGCAATGCAGTAGCCGAGGAGGCGAGCTAGATTCACGTGCTGCACGCTGGCGATGGCGGCAACTTCGGATTTGAAGGTCTTCTCGCCGCGCTCCTCGCCGTCGATCTTCTTAACGGCGACGGCTGTGCCGTCGCTGAGTATGCCTTTGTAGACGGAGCCGGATCCGCCGCGGCCGAGCAGCGAGCGGAAGCCGTCGGTCGCCTCCTCCAGCTCGCGGTGGCGGAACTTGGTGGGGACGCCGGCGACTTTGCGGAGGAAGCTGTACTCAATCCGCAGCGAGCGGCCATGGGAATCGATCTGGTTCTGGAGCTGCTTGCGGCGGCTGTTGTAGCGAATCCGGATCACGATGATCACGGCGACGGCGATAATGGCGGCGACGGCGGCGCCGCAGATGAGGTAGAAGGTCTTGTGGAGTTTGAGGGAGACTCGAGCGACGACGATGGAGGTTAGAAGAAGCAGGATTATGGTGAAGGAGATGATGATTGCTCTTTTGTCGTCCATTCCACTGCTTGATCGATCAAAGGGAAGCGGAAATGGAAGGAGTCGTTGGTTTGATCGCCATGGTTGGGGCTTCAATCAAGTTCACAATCACAGCTTAAGTTGGTTGACTGCAGAGGTATTAAATTCATTTGAATTTAAAATTAACCAACGACTTTTTCTTACTCGTTTTTACCACTTCTCTTCTTCTTCTTCTTCATGATTCTTGGACGTTGGCCTACTTGCTGCTTCACATGAAAATTTTGAAGACAAATCGCCACGTTTTCTTTATTCACAGGTAGTTTTCTTGTATACTACTTTATGAGTTTTATTGTCGATCTAGAAATATACTAGTAATTTGTAAGAGAATAATCGGCTGCATGAATTTCTGCAATCTAATAAACATGCTATTCCAGATATATTAAAATTAGAAACTCAATATTTAGTGTTTCGATTGACGGCACTTCGATATAGGGATTTTTAAATTATTTTATTAGAGTTGGTGGAAGGGAATAAGACCGATTTCTCATTTTTATATGAGGATGGAGGAATACCATTAGGCAATAAATTTACAAAAGATGTGAGGATTTGAAGTGAAGAGAAATAGAGAATCATGTTCTCTCAATTTTGGAAGATTTATTCACATCAGTCACCCAAAAGTTAATCAAATATGAGAATAATACTGATTTTCAAATTCAATCAAAATCCAAAATATATACTAGAGATTAATGATCTTTCTCTTCTTTTTTTTTCGCCGAAAACTACTTCTTTTTAGAGTTCTTTTATTCAAGAACTCGTGACGAGAACAAAGAAGACTTCATCTAACTAAATTTCTCACCATGAATGGGTTGAAAGAGAGAGAGAGATTTGTCTTTGATTTTTTCTTAGCTAATCTAATACTCGTATAATCATAATGGGTAGAATTTTCTTTTTTTATTATTAAGCCAAACATGTGGCAGACATGTTTCTTTCGAATTAAATTGTGATTACCCTTTTGTTTTTACCAACTAATCCTAAATTATTCTTAATTATAGGTTTTCTCTATGGTGGCAAACATTCGTTGAACTTTTAGAATATGAGCTACACTTTCATGCAACCAGTTGCAACTGGTTTGGCCCATCAACCCGCCCCAACCCAAATCCGCTAGCTGCTCTCATTAAAAAAAAAAAAACTTTGGCCCATCAACCCGCCCCAACCCAAACCCGCTAACTGCTCTCATTAAAAAAAAAAACTAGAAGAAATGCATTTACCGCTGGACTACAGATACATCCGTTTATTTTAGGTAACGGATTTTTATTTATACCGTTTACACTTGGTTTTATTATTTTACAGCCATTTTTTCGTTTTCTTTTTTTTGATTTTTAATTTCTTTTTTTAAATTTTCATTTTCATTATGTTATATATTCAATTTATTTTAGTTTCAGTTTTAACTTTTAAAAAAAATATATTTATTCTTAATGTTTTCTTTTTTTTAAGTATTTCTAATTTTGTCGTTTGTTTTTTAAATTTTGATCTTGTTGTCTCCTATTATTTATCTTTCCATTTTTTTTTCAAATTATTTGTTTTTGAAAAGTAATATTATTGAAATATTACATTTGTTCATATCCATAATTACTTCTCATTATGACAAAAATTACTATGCTAATAATTATTGTCGTTATAAAAAATAATTGTTAATATAAAGAAATGTAATATTTTAAAAATATTACTTTTCTTCATATCAATAATTACTTTTCATTACGATAATAATTATTTACCAAATAACTAAAAGTACAAGTTGTCGTGAATAAAATTAAATATTGTCGTTAAGAAAAATAATACTTGTGAAATATTACATTTCATCATGTCAATAATTACTTTTTATTACGACAATATTTACTTGACTAAATTATTAAAAGTACAAGTTGTCGTAAATAAAAGTAAACATTGTCCTTAAGAAAAGTAAACATTACTTTTCTTTGTATAATTAGTTACTTTTCATGGTGACAATATTTACTTGACCAAATAACTAAAAGTACAATTTATTGTAAATAAAAGTAAACATTATCGTTAAGAAACGTTATAGTTGTGAAAGTAACTAACAACTCTTATTAATTTATAAATAAGTGAAAGTAATTAAGAAAAAAGAAAAGAAAGAAAGGAAAATAAACTAAAAGCAAAGAGCAAAAAAATAAAATAAAATAAAGTAACAAAGAATAGGAAATACAAAAAATAAGTAACTATTAACTCTTACTAATTTATTACTAATAAGTGAAAATAATTAAGAAAACAAATTTAGAAAAAATAAATAAGAAATAAAGAAAAATAAAATGACTTAAGAAAAGGAACGAGTAAGAAAGAAAAGAAGAAAGAAAAAAAAAAGAAAATAAAAAGAATTAAGAAAAAGGAAAAATAATTAAGAAAATAAATAAGTAAAAAGAAATAAGAAAGAAAGAAAATAAAAGAAAGGAAAGGAAGGGAAAGAAATGAGATAAGGAGAATCGAACCCTTGTCTCTCACCCGGGGTGGAAGGGGCGGAGCTCTCCACTGGGCTACCAAGCCAGTTATTTATTAATTTGCGTTAGTTTAATATCTAATGTTCCCTAGAACCGGTTGCACTGTATGCATCCAGTTGTAGGGAAATTTTTGCGTTAGAATATATATGCATCTTTTAATTATTGGAAATTTAGCAATGCAATCTATCATTACCAATTGATATTTCATATTATTGGAAATTTAGCAATGCAATCTATCATTACCAATTGATATTTCATATTCTTTTTGTTAAGATTGAAATAAGATACTCCTTACGTCTCGCTCATTATGTTTATTTAGTATTTGACAAGAAGATTAAAAACGAAGTGTAAAAATATAGAAATGGGTACTTTTAGAGTATTTTGAAGAATCAATTCTTTCATTATTTGAATATAGACAAATGTGAAACATCCATTTAAGAAAAAAATAGACACAGTGAGCAGAACACAGAAAGTACCACTTTGATTATCTTGACGTTTGGTGTTAGGTTAACTTGAATAGTGCCTTTACGATTTCTCTTATTTTTCTTTTTAATTTTTTTCGTAGCATGTAGTAACTACTATGTATGAAAGCATTTTCCAGATACATTTTAATTCTTATTCAAACAAAATTTACTAGCACATCTATTCCCATAACAAATAAAAATGACCATTTATAATTCCAATCAAACAATGCTCATCTAATCAAGCAATAACACCATGTCTATTATGGTCAAATCATGGAGCACAAGAAAGACACCAGAGATTGAAACAGATATAAATAAATTGGGGTAGACTCTATCATGTCAATAAACTTATAAATTCATTGGCAGCAGCAGCATTAGATTACAACACCTCCAGCAATCATTTACCAGCCAGCCCCAATTTTGAAGATAGCCAACCACAAACTTCATCCATTTCCTCTGGGATAGTATAGTGACCAAGCCTGTACAACAAAGTTTTGCAACTCTCAAACAAACCAATGAGACAAAGAATGTACTTAAAAAAAAAAAAAAAAAAAAAAACGAGAGAAACACCAGAAGATGGCTTACGTAGGATAGGATTTGAATGTGACATCTCGAAATCCTGTGGAAGATAACTTCTGCGACGACTTCTCACCAAATTTATAAGGAACTACATCATCCCCTGCATTGTTATTTTACCATTATTATTAACATGTAGTAACATTGTGTAACAACCTTCAGGCTTCGCAAAATAAATTTCAAGCCATGAACTTATATACTCCCTCTGTCCCGTTCAACATGTGTTACTTTCCTTTTTAGATGTCCCGTTCAACATGTCTCATTTCCTTTTTTGGCAAAAATTAAAAAATCATTTTATTCACTTTATGTCACTTCAGCACCACTTTATATCACTTTATGTCACTTGAGCACCACTTTATATCACTTTATCAATTAAAAAATACTTTATATCACTTTATTCACTACACTAAACACAACCTTTATCATCTAATTCCCTTCTTCTTAATCCCCGTGCCGAAAAGAAATCAGACATCTTGAACGGGACGGAGGGAGTAGTAAACATTAACAATTGAATTAGATCAATTTTCATTAACAATCATAAGAAGATACTAAACATTCCAAAACAGTCCGAAGTGAGTAGACTCGTTCCTCACTGTTTGACATGCAATATTCAAGCTATGTTTGAAGTCCATATTTTATATTTCTCTAAACCCTAATGAACTGAAAGGAGCACTGTGAAACTTTTAAGTTGAAATATACATTACGTGAATTCAGTAGTGTTTGCTGAAATTGAATCTGGTTAATTCAGATATCTTCTGCTCCATCAAATTCCGTTTCTCACAGTAGGACTTAAACACACACAAAAAGAACCCCTAGACTTTCCAACTTATCAAACTCGTGTTTGATCAAATGAATAGCCCTAAATTGCATTGATGGACGCCATTTAACTTTTTTTCACCTCAGTTCACATCAATATGGCATTTGGAACTTTTTTGCAGAATGCAACAAGGGATGAAACAGATTATTTCGGATGAAAGGTGACAGTGAAGTCTGTCAGCAGAGGATTTGGCTTTCTCTAAGACGCTATTTATTTTAGTTTTATCAAGCATGCAATGAAAGATAAAGTTTACGATTTAGAAGACAACTTTATCCATCTCAGACTCCTCATAGATCCTTAAGATACTCTTGAAGAGCTATTATTCATCATACCTTTGCCATGACAAAGCAGAATAGGCAAGGATGCAGCACGTCCAGCAGCCTCAGCTATACCTTCTAATTTGTTACTCAGACTCCTGGAGAACTTCGCGGTGAGATATCATGTAATAAGGAATCAAAAGAAACATAAATTGACCTTTTCGACAATGAAGAGGATATTGTGCGGAACAAACTTTGCGCATGGAAGCCAACCGCTTAATCCAGCAACAGCGCTTATATTGGGAGAGAACTGGTTGCCATTCTCAAATTTCCCTCGAGTAAAACAAGTAGCACAGTACAGGGAGGCTGCCGCACCCATACTGAAGCCTCCGACGCCAAGTTTGACTGTGGAAGCCAATTTAAACAAAGTGAGTTGACAATATTCTCAACACAAAAAAGCACACATCCCCAACCCATAACAAAAAACTAAATATTAACCAAATTGAGCAGAAAGATGCTGCTAATTAAAGTCTTGCAAAAAAAAAAAAAAAAAAATGATCTCTGCTTTATCAGAAAGGATATTTAGAAATGTCATTCCTAACGCCAAATGAGAATTCATAGACTGCACTAGTTTTGTAAAATCATAGACAGCTTGTTCATTGAGATTATCAATGGGCAGAAATGGAGATACTCAGCAGCTAACTTATGTACGAGACTTTCACAAATAAAATAATTATCATAGTTATATGACCTAAGAAATTAGACATGGATAAGTCTATCAAGTGCAATGATACTTAAGTGGAGGTGATCAGGTATAATTTGCAGTGGGTTAACCATAAAAGTGTCCTAATCAGAAGCAAAAGCATCATATCTGAAGAAGCTGTTTTGTCAGATGCCCACCAGTGGCAGAGGCCATATTTATGCATCAATACGCTGTTAATACACTACAGATACTGGACCCACAAACATAGAAATTGAATATGTCAACCAAAGTAGAAAACTCACTATCAGCAGGCTCGTTAGCCAATAAGCTCGCAACATATGTAGCTGAAGCTTCCAAACCGTGTACATCATCAATAGCATTTTCTGAAATCTCATTCACATCAAACCCTGTAACATGGCACGATAAATCATATATTTCAGCATTTAAAATTAGAAGAACTGTGCTCATACACCAGACTCCATATAGAAAACAGGTACACGGGCGCATCAAGGGAGAATACTATACAAAAATATGTTTTCCAATGCACATGTTTACACTTGGTCATGAGTTATAGTAGCTAGGATGTACTGCTTATAATAGTCAACCATCTACCATCTACAGGCTCCAAAGTTGTTGAGGCAAGCAAGGCAACCAGTATTTTAATCTGGTAGCAATTAGACTCAAGTGCAAAGCTTTTATATTTTAATATTTTTGATCAAATATATTGTACAAGTTTTAACTTAAATAAGTAACTATTGCACGTCTTTCAAAAAATTCAAAGTATTTACCTTGACTACTAAAATTTATGTATCCATTTTAATTCGTCAATTACTACCCACAAATCAAGATTTTGAAGGTCAATTATTCTATCATAAGCACATTAATTATCGAATCACGTAATACGTAGACATAGGAACTAAAGCGCTCTCTTTTCAATTCGGAAGCAGCAGAAGTGATGATAATTTGTCACAAACTCACAAGCAGTTGATGGAAAGCCTCCAAATAAAGTAATTGGTCGTTGAGGAGCAGTTGGGCAGATCCACTTTATCTGCATGCATTAGTGCTAATTATATTAGATAAATTAACCCAATAACCATTAGAAGTAATTATAGTTGCTCATCTTAAAATACATAAAAAGTTGATGTAATACTTATCCATACATTTGGAAGAGGAAGAGTTTCCAACAGAGTAGACCAGCTGCAAGAGACACCAAATGAAAGAGGATTCTATCAGAAATCTGAACAGAAATGGTGGTTGCAGCTCCACTCGAATGAATTGCTTGTCATAAGAAAGCAACAGAAGGAATAATGTAAAAAACCAACACACCAAAACATCCATTTTTAAAAGCATATAATGGTGTATCCAAGCGACACACCATCAAGGATTCGCATAACAAAACAGAGGAATTTCCTAAAAAGTTTGAGGAGGCTGATCATTCTTGCTTCTAAATACTTTTAAGGCACTTATGTTTGCAACGAAATAGTGAGCAAGATTATCCATTTATTTGACAATCACACACGAGGTTAGATTTGGGAACTTTATTCTTCCTCGGGTAATTTATCGCGCGGGTAAAGATATACCTTTATTACTTGACGTAATTGCGCTCATTGTCCAAGAATCTCAACCCAGAATCTGTTGTTCATGTTTTTTGCCGAAAATGCAATTCTAACTATTCACCCATCATTTCTTCTTTTGTGTATCCAATCACCGACTCTGATTACAAAGGTCAGATATGATTTTCTAAACACTGCTTTCAAGTGACAAGACTTCTGTAATTGCAAATAATATTACTACCAATTTATAATATTACTCCATGCAAGATAAGTTTTATTATGAAGCTTTCTGCTAATTTATTCAATTACTTTACTTTGAGCAAATTACATTTGTCTGAGTTACTAGGTACGATTACGAACAATTGTCAAAGTTACATCCATGCTCAGCTCCAGCGTTATCGAAAGCTCTTTCAGGCTTGCCTCTGATTTCACTAAAGTTGATTTTGAACAGACAAAATGCAATTTGAAGTCAGTCCTTCCTTGAAACCAAAACAATTATTATTGAAAACTCAAAGATGTCTTACTAGACCACATTTTATTCCAGATGCTACCATGCACAAACATAAGAAAGAACTCCAAATAATGTCTGAGTATGTGGGGGCTTGCAAATATCTAAAACCCAATTTTTACCAATTTCTCAGACAAAAATATATCGACAATAAGAAGTTTTCGCCCTTCACATTGGCAAATTGAAGTTTACAAACTGAAGGCAAGTAGCAAAACTTTTGGAGCTCCAACGTAACTGTTAGCCAAAAAAAGCATATTTATATCTTAATCTACCCCATAATCTATCAAGAACTGAAGAAAATAGGTCTGCCGGTACTAATAACAATATCACTTTATGATATACGTATAACGCTAAGATAATCCTTAACGCACATTTCTCAGTTGAGAGAAGCAGCCGTAGATTACCTGTTTCCGTTGTCCCCAAGGCCATGCAGCCACACAACAGTTGCTTGGTGTTGACCTTTAGGCCTGACCACATAAGTTCGTCCAAAGTCGAATGTTCTCGCACCAGCTGCAACAGATTTATGTTAATTTCCTTGGACTACGAAGTAACAATGAAAGACATAGTTGCAACAACATCATCACATCCTTTTTCAAACACAAAATAAAAATTCAAAGATCAAAACCCTTTAAAATATATCCAGTACCTAAAAGAAGTTTCTAGAAAAAAATCAATTTACAGTTAGCATTGACAAATGGTTTGAGGTAAGTGATTTAAAAGTTGTTTCCATTTTCATTTTTCCCAATGCCTGAAAGAAATGTGCCAATACTAACCAAAAGCCGCAGAGGAAGGGCCAGTGAAACTCATGTTCCTCCCGATATATGATAACAGCGACTTGCTGCTGCGAGAGAGAAGCGCACCTGCAAAAAAAATTACGGCAGCATTACACATACATTTCCCAATTACAGTTATAAATTGCTCGAAACGTATTCGTTCAAACAAACTACCCTCAGTAACCAACCAATTGGCGAATGAAATAGGGGATACGAACCCTATAATTCGCAATTACAGATACCAGAAATAGAAACGCTAAAATCTTGCAAAACAAGGCAGAAAATATATACAGAAAGAGGGGAAAATATGCAGAATCTATGCCTCAACGAGATGAGAAATTGCAGCAGACGAAGGTCGTAAATAAGTGACTTGTAGAGAAATTGATTGATTGGGGAAGGATTGATCGAGGGAAACGGAATTAACCTGAAGAAGTCGTGGTGTCGACACGACAGTGGCGAAGCTGTTAGTCTGATTCGATGTTGAAATGCTCACCAACTTCTCAAGAATAAAACTTTTAAAAAGAATTTCTAGTTATGCTTTGCTTCATTATACTAAAATAAATAATTAAGGAAATGTCGGCTTTAATAGGAGTTTACTAGGCATATTTTCTAGGCATATCTCCAATGGAGGAGGGGCTATATCTACAATACTAACCAAATGATAGATAGGTCATAGGGGTATCATTTTTCCCATTGGAGATTATAGATAGGCCATCTCTATTAATGTCTAGAGATGACAATGGGTCGGATTTTTGTGGGTACCTATACTTCCCAAACTCTGATAAGACGGATTTGAAAAATATTAAATAGTTTGAGACGGGTTTGAGTAGAAACATGCAAACCCGTTACGGGTTTGGATCGGATTTAGGCAATTACATCTGAGTACCCGCTACCTAAACTTATTTATATATATAAGATAAAAAGATATTATTATATGTATATATATAATTATAAATATTAGTAGATTTAGAGTTTTATCTAATTTTCTTAACACACACATACATTCTGTAAGGAGTGAAAATTTGTTATATACGTTCAGTGAAAAGTGAAATTTGTTATATACACCTACCAGAAAACAAATTAGTTATATCCAAGTTTACATATATATCCTTAGAATAATTGGAAGCTGCCAAAAAAACATCACTTCAATTGCTTTCTTCAGCGAAAAAAATGGGGAATTGACAGTGTCGCATGGAAAATTGGAAAAACATAGATTCTGTTGACTACTTTATGAATTAATTAGGATAGATGAGGTAGGTAAGAGAAGAGACCCTAAAATCCGCCCACAAGAAACAGAAACCCTAAAATCTCACCCTACATATTGCTGCTAGTTAAATGTAATTTTTATTATTAGTTTTTTTTTTCATTTATAGTTAATGTAATTTGATCATTAGAAACAAATACATTTTTCAACTCCAAAAAATGTGATAAATTTTAATATATTAGTAGTAAATAATACATTTTTCAACTCCCAAAAATTATATAATTAAATTGAATAACTAAAGATCCCGCTCGAATTATATAGATCTCACTCGAGTGGGATCTCAAAATAATTCGACGAAGTGCGAGCGGGGTCTTTGATTAGACGAGTGAATTTCAAAATTGCAAACCAAAATATATTTTATTGTGAAATTAATCTTATATATATTAAGTTACGATTTTTTTTAATCATATAAGCCATTCATTTTTTAAATTTGATTACATTTAATATATTAGTAGTAAATAATACATTTTTCAACTCCCAAAAATTAACAATTTGCAAAAAATGTAAATCCCGCTCGATTAATGTAGATCCCACTAGAGCGGGATCTACAAAATATGCCACATAATCGAGCGGGATCTTTGTAAAATCGAGTGGGATCTTGGATTTGTAGATAATGGTATATTTTGTTGTGAAATTTATCACACATATAATAATTTTGGATTTTTTTCATCGTATAAGCCACGCATTTTCTTGTTTTATTAAAAACAATATTAAACAACTTAAAAAATACACAAATCAACTCAAAAAAATTAACCATTTGCAAAAAATGTAAATTTCACTCGGTTAATGTAGATCCCACTCGAGTGGGATCTACAAAATATGCCACATAACCGAGCGGGATCTTTGTAAAATCGAGTGGGATCTTAGATTTGTAGATAATGGTATATTTTGTTGTGAAATTTATCATACATATAATAATTTTTGATTTTTTTTTCATCGTATAAGCCATGCATTTTCTTGTTTTTATTAAAAATAATATTAAACAACTTAAAAAATACACAAATCAACTCCAAAAAATTAACTATTTGCAAAAAATGTAAATCCCGCTCGGTTAATTTAGATCCCACTCGAGCGGGATCTACAAAATATGCCACATAACCGAGCGGGATCTTTGTAAAATCGAGTGGGATCTTGGATTTGTAGATAATGGTATCTTTTGTGATAAATTTATCACACATATAATAATTTTGGATTTTTTTCATCGTATAAGCCATGTATTTTCTTGTTTTTATTAAAAACAATATTAAACAACTTAAAAAATACACAAATCAACTCCAAAAGATTAACCATTTGCAAAAAATGTAAATCCCGCTCGCAAATTGGAAGATCCCGCTCGAGTGGGATCTTCAAAAATCTTGAGTGGGATCTTCCAATATTTGCAATTTATCCGAGTGAGATTTCTATGTATTTGGCAAATCAATTAATTAGGGTTATTTTTGTATAGTTTACATATTTTTGGGTTTTCATTATAATTAGTTAATTAGTTAATACGTATTCAATAGTATTATATAAGTAATTTAATTAAAAATTGAGTAATTAATTAACTATTTATTCATAATAATCTTTTAACTTTCAAACACACAAGATCCCGCTCGCAAATTGAGAGATCCCGCTCGAGTGGGATCTATAAAAATTTCGAGTGAGATCTTCCAATATTTATAATTTTTTCGAGCGGGATTTCTATGTATTTGGCAAATCAATTAATTATGGTTATTTTTGTATAGTTTACATATTTTTTGGTTTTAATTAGTTAATTAGTTAATACGTATTTAATATTATTATATAATTAATTTAATTGAAATAATAGTAATTGATAACCATTTAATCATAATAATCTTAAAGTTTTAATTATTTTAGTATAAATTATATATTTTTCCCCCTTTTATTTCATACAGTATCGAAAATATTCAGTATTGAGTAATTAATTAATTAGATATGCCCTAAACAAACTAATGATTATAACATTAATTGATGGTCCCAAAACAAGTTACTGGTGTATGGGAGGGGGGGGGGGGTAATACACCAGTTAGGATTTTAAAAAACTTAACCCTTAAAAATTACTTCAACCGAGTAAATCGGACTCAGTTGGAATCTCACAGCTGAGTAAGCAACCTTAGCTGGAAGAGTGAGGCTGTGCGGAATGTGGTGGGAAATAAAACTCGTTATAGCAACTCACGCTTTTTAGTGCAGGGTTGGTCAAAAACCAAAACAGTTGAATATGCAAATATGCAGGTTAGTTTGATCAGATAAGAATGCAATAAGCAACTGAAAGAAAATAAATATAGACACACGGAATTTGACGTGGTTCGGAGATAACCCTCCTACGTCCACGGGGAGATGTGAATCCTCACACCTCAGTCCAAGTTCTTCTGGACAGTTCCACACATCTTACCCGGGCTATGCAACCGTTGCAATAAGTTTACGGGTACTTATCAACCTTAACAGTTAAGTTTGCGGGTACTTAACAACCTATGTCAAGTTTGCGGGTACTTGACGACCTAGCTACTCAATTACAGGAAGAGTATGATCCTAACAAACACTTTTTAAGGTGTGTATGTGGGTGGATTTTCCAACTACAGCTCGATCACGAATGAGAGCTGGATTTATGGCTTGAACGAATAAACACTCAAACTAAGATCTAAGATAGATTAAAACTCTATGAACCCTCAGCTACTAATGTTCTATCACTCTTGAACTCTCAGCTGCTGATGTTCTTAGAATAAGACTTTTGCAGATTTTTCTTGCGCTTGATTTTCTTGTGATTGCACTTCTCTATCTCTTGTCTCGTGTGTGTGTCTCTCTCGAATGAGAGAATGCCTCTATTTATAAGCGGAGAGAATCAACTAGCCGTTGGAGGAGCTGTTGATCTCTGATCGTTGAAAGCGATGGCTTGTCTCTCATCTCTGCAGACTTTCCCGATATGGCATCTGAGTTCTTCTGCTTTCCTTCTGAGACAGCCTTGTGTTGGACCAGATGGGGTAATGACTGAACGGTCAAACCCTCATGTGACTTTCTTTTGAAATTCAAATCTTAAACCTTTCTGACAGTCAACCTCGATTAGTTGGTTGAAAATCTTGATCTTTATCTGAGTGGTCTTCAGTTGATGTTCTGACTGAACCGTTGAACTCTCAGCTGACTTTGAACTTCATGCTGTTGATCTTCTTGTTTGAGTTCTACAACTGAGGTTCTGAAACTGAACCCTCAGTTGTCTTCTTTGTATTTAGACAGTTGGGTTTGAACCCTCAGATGACTTTCCTTTTCATCTGATGTTCTCTTCCTCTCTACTGTTTCTCATCTGACGAATCCTCAGTTGGTCTTTACAACTGATGTTCTGAAGATTTCCCCCTCATTCCATCTGAACAAATGAACTCTCAGTTGTCTTTCATCATAACTGATGTTCTGTCTGAGTAATGCCTTGTTGCCATCTTCAGCTGGAGACCTCTAAAGATAAAATCTTAACTTTGCTCAAACAGCGAGCCTAAATTCTAACATTAGGTTCTGGCAACATGTACTCGGTTGGGGTCAGTCGGTTTTGAAATTCATCAAAACTCTTACTAATAAATTTCCCAACAATTTCCCCCTTTTTGATGATGCCAAAACCACTTACAACTTTAAACCACTATTGATCTAATCCTCACTAACTGACCTAAGATCTCAGCTGAAATTCTAGACAGTCTATAAGATAAAACATCAAAGGGTTAGCACAGTTATAACATGGTATTTAAAAGACTGCGATTCATAGCTTGGACAATGAGATATTGTGCGTCAAGTTGAATCGTATTATATACTTTGAAGTTTTGGTTACAACTGAAGATTACAGGGTTAAGCACAGAACAGATAAAGATACAACAGTTGCTTCAAAAACTACAACATCCAAAAAAAAAAAAAAAAACTTCATCAGCTCAAAAACTTTGACAGCTCAAAAATACTGTTGACCGTACTTGCTGAAGATACGGTCGAAAATCTCTTTCTTCGCAGCTGACTCGATCCCAGTGTTGACACCATGTTCCTTGCAGACTTGTCTCGCCTCAGCCATGATCGCATTTCTGTTTGGCGTGCTCGTTCCTTTGATCATTTAAGGGCGGTATCTGCACATCTGCGGAACTGGAACGGTGTTGGGATCGAGCTGAGCATTCAGCATGGCTCGCTTGAACTGACTAAACATTCCAGGGTCTCCAGATCTGAGTTCCCACAGGGCTTCCTTGAAGGCTTGCATTGGGTCTTCAGTCGAGTAGACTTTCCTGTAATAGAAGTCATTGATGAATTCATGCTTGAACTGCTCCCAGTGATCGTTCCACTCAGCATTCATCCACTTGTCAACATGTGGGTACCGAGACGGGAGCGGGACGTTCTTCTGCAGCTGTTGGGTTGACTTTCTAGCCTCAGCCTTCATCTGGTGCTTGTTGATTCTTCGCACGCTCCGGCTGACTTTATTTCTGTCGACGTTCTTCTCCACCTTGGTCAGCTCCTTCTCGAACTTGGCCACCTTCTTGGCCTGATCGCCAGCGAACTTCTTGATCCAAGAGGGATTCAAGTACTTCTCCTTGGACTCCCCCATAGCTTTGGCAGCTTCGATGCAGTCTTCAACAGATATCCCGTCAAGTTCTGCATCGAGCTCGGCCGTAAGCTCGGCTACGAGGTCGTGGTCCAGTTCTTGTTGCGATCCTTCAGCTGCTCCTTCTACTTCGGCTGGCACTCCTTCCCCTTGCTGAAGAACAGCTTTCCCTTGTCCAGCACCAGCTGCTGGCTCCTTGTCTTCCCCCTTTTTGGCATCATCCAAAAGGGTGGCAACAGGGCCATCCAGGGAGGTCAACTTGGCCTCAGCCTGTTGAACGCGGGAAAAGAGTTCTTCGACAGCATCCTTCTCTTCCACCTGCTTGGCCAACTCCAGGTCTTGGCGCTCCTGCTCAGCTCGCTGCAAGGCTGCACAAGTCGCAGAGACCTCTTTGTGGAGGGTGACGAACTCAGCTCGGAAATTTGCGAACTGAGACATCCACTCCTGGTCTTGAGTCTGCTGGGACTTGGCCGGATCTTATTCAGCAACGGTCTTGAAAACGTTGAAGTCCGAGCTGAGGCCCTGAACTGCCTTCCTCAGAGCCGTGACCTCCGAGCTGAAAGAAGTGGAGAGATCTTCAAACTTCTGCTGCAGGGAAGAGGAAAGGTGTTCCAACTGATTCTTCAAGCTGGCATTCTCTGCCATCAGCTGCTGCATCCTGTCAGCTGCCTCCTCCTTGCTGAGCTGGATCTTGGACAACATTTCCTGCCTCAGCTGGTTGACCCTCTCCGAGATCAGCTCACAGATGGCATCGGTTGAGAGCGCTGGCTGTTCGGAGGGTCCAGGCAGGTGTTGTTGTTGTGGGTGTGCAGTTGGCTCCATGACAACCAGAGCAGATCGGTTGGCGAGGTAGGCCTTGAGCTTGTCTTCTTCCCTCTTGGCCGCCTCTTCAGCTGCGTCAACATCCTCCATGCAGTGGGCATTCTTGGCTAGCATATCGTCAAGAAACTGAACAGCTCCAGGATTGTTGCACAGCTCCCTGGTGTCTGTCCCTTCTTGGATGCTCTTGTCCAGACGTCGACGTAGAACAGCCACCTTCTGGTTGTATGCCACCTCCAGGTTCTGGTAGTCGAAGTATACCCTCAGGTTGGATTCTTCGACCTTCAACTTGTCCCAACCATGGATCCTGAGGGTTTCCTCCTTGACGTACCAGTAGCTGGATATGACGCTGAATTGGTAGAGCAGTTCCGTCCCGAGTACGGCAAATACGGGCATTGAGGCTGCCTCGGGGAACATACCAATCAGCTTGCGGAAACAGTAGCTCAGCCTTCCTTCATATTCAGCCAAGATTGCCTGGCGGTTGGCTTCTTCATCAATTGGAGGGGGGGTCAATATCGAAGGTAAGGGGTTCGATGGTTTCATCAACGTTGGCCAAAGGAATGGTCACAACGTTGGCATTGAGCGAGAGGCTCGGAATATCTGACTGAGGACTAGTTGAGAGAACTGGATCCTCTTTGGGTGGTGAGTCGGCTGGCGCATGTGTTTTCTCAGACACAGGTGGGATTATCTAGCTGGCATCAGCTCCAGTCGGACTGTCGTGGGACTCCTCAGATGAAGAAGACTCATCTGAGGAGGAGCTGGATTCCTCTATGTGGATCTCCACGCCTTCAGCCACTTCCTCCTGACGAGGTTGAAGAACGAACGCAGCTGGGTCAACCGATTGGCTGGATTCGGTTGACTCCTTCTCCTCAGCTGGCTTTACCACCACTGGACTTGTTGTAGATGGTTGAGCCGCTGGCTGGACGATGCGAATCCTGGGCCTCTTCTGGAGGGGTTCCTCCTCTTCTTCTTCTTCGTCTTCCTCTTCCTCAGCCACCTCCTCCAGCTGGCGCTTCGCAGGCTTGGACCTCGAAGGACGGCGAGCTGCTGACTCCACAGCTGGCTTGGGGGCACCCTTGGGAGTGTAAATGGCCTCCACAACGTCCCTGGCCTTTTTGGCCGTGGGGAACAGCGTCAGCTTGCTGAACGGCGTGTCCTCACTCCCTTCCCATGTCAACGGCAGTCCCTCTGTGGCTTGGAGGATGAGGGCAGCAATTTTAGTACCGAAGTTGAGTGTCCCCTTGACACTCAACAGCTGTTCTCCGGACTCAGCTGTCGACTCGGAAATTTTCTGTTGCTCCATCAACAGCTGGCTTTCAAGATAGCCCAGCCAGTCGACCTGGTGCAGTTCCTCCAGGGCCTTCTGTTGCTTGAGCTTCGGCCTTCTAATGTCGCCGAAGGCTCCTCCGTATGCGAAGGCGCATTTGGATATCACATCGAAGAGAAGTCGGTGCTCCGGCTTCAGCTTTGTCCTTTGCATGCTCCCCTTCAATGGTTCGGGAACAAGAAGGATGGTTTGAAGGAAGGCATCAGCTTCCTTGTCAGTGAAGTTCCCCAGCACATCTGTGGCTTCGCGATTTCTGGGGATGATCTTCTCCAGTTCCTTGGATATTTTTATTTCTATGGCGGTGTCTTCTATCGTCTGGGAGGTTTTGTGTCGTTGCTTGCACGAGATGATTGTGACAAGCCCATCATCTGCAACTCGCTGCAGATTCTTGTAGAAGTGTACGACCTGCTTCCTGAGCAATTTGGACGGAGAGAGAGTTGCCCAGTCGAGCAGACGGTGGTCGGAGAGAATGGCGGCGACGGGAGCGAGTTCAGGCGAGGTGAGAGCCGTTGTGGATAGAATCTGTTCAAAGTGAATCTTCGACATCACCATGTCGAAAGATTCCTGGAAAGTAGCAGGCTCTGCGGAAACCATCTTCTTGGAAGCTTTAGATTTGGGCGCCATCTCAAGGAGATATATATGCAAAGAAGAAGGAAAAACTTTACTGAAAATGGTGAAACAGGTTTGGAGAGGATGATGAATAGTAATTAAAGATATGCACGAAATAAGAAGGTAAGGATCACTTCCTGATTTGCCGTATTATATAATCTTTGACTCGGATAAAATCAACGGCTGGGGTTAAATGGCGCGAATCCATCAACGGCTGAGATTACGCGACTGTTGGATAATTTTGACTGATACTCCACGCGCGCGAGTGAGAAGGTGAATAGTTTGAGGTGTCAGCCCAGTCGCACTATAAAGTAAGGCTATAGGAGTTCAGCCAGACTTTACATTAAATGCGATATGATGGCTTGTTTAGTTTAGCTGACATGTTCAGGAATATTTGAATTTATTTCAAACATTCTCATTTAATATCATAACACCTTCAGTCATAAATGATACCTGCCAGCTGATGTCGAGATCAGCTGTATACCTCAGTTGAGTTCCTCAGCTGCCGCATACCATCAGCTGACTCGAGTTCGTCTGTTCAGCTGATGTTTGATGTCTTCAGTTGGCAATTCGTATCTGAGATTTCCCCTTCATCTGAGCTTCCCCCTCAGATGGATACGTGACTCTTCATCTCGGATGGATCCTCTGCAGCTCGGATGACTCCTGCTCGGATGAATCTTCAGCTCGGATCCAATAGACCTAGAAGATCGCACAGCATCTTGAACCGGGCTTCAGGAAGAGGTTTGGTGAAGATGTCAGCTCTCTGAATCTCAGTTGGGATCTTCTCCATGGACACATCCTTCTTCTCAATATGATCTCGGATGAAATGATGAAAAATGTCGATATGCTTTGTCCGAGAGTGGTGAACAGGGTTTAGAGAGATAACTATGGCACTCGAGCTATCACAATGAATGGGAACCTGTCCAGTTGTGACTTCATAATCTCTCAGCTGTTGCTTCAGCCACAACACTTGCATGCAACAGCTTCCGGCAGCCATGTACTCTGACTCGGTTGTAGAGGTTGCAACACATGCTTGTTTCTTGGAGAACCATGAAACCAACTTGCTTCCCATGAATTGACAGTGTCCAGAGGTAGACTTCCTGTCCAACCGATCTCCTGCTAGATCCGCATCTGAGTATCCAGTTAGCTGGATATTGTCATCAGTTGGGTACCACAACCCAACATTGATAGTTCCCTTCAGATACTTAATGATGTTCTTTGCTGCCAACATGTGTGCTTCTCTTGGTTGGACTTGAAATCGAGCACACACTCCAACTGCGTATGATATATCTGGTTGGCTGGCAGTTAGGTAGAGCAGCGAACCGATGATCCCTCTATACTGGCTGGCATCAACAAGCTTTCCCTCAGCTCCGGGTTCGATCTTCCAGTTCGTATTCATAGGGATTCTTGTTGTCTTACTTGTCTGCAATCCGAACTTGGTGATGAGCCCCTTTGTATATTTGGACTGGTTGATGAAAATCCCTTCAGGTGACTGCTTCACTTGTAATCCAAGGAAGTAATTCATTTCGCCCATCATTGACATCTCGAACTTCTCCTTCATGAGATCTGAGAATTTCTTGCACAACTCCTCCGACTTGGAGCCGAAAATGATGTCATCGACGTAAATTTGCACAACAAGTATATCTTCTTCAACTTTGATGGTGAACAGAGTTTTATCAACTGAACCTCGTTTGAACCCCGAGTTCAGAAGAAATCCACAAAGAGTGTCATACCATGCCCTTGGCGCTTGCTTTAGACCATAGATAGCTTTTTTCAGCTTGTACACTCTTCCATCTCCAGTCTCAAAACCAGGAAGCTATTCAACATATACATCTTCTTTGATATCTCCATTTAGGAATGCACACTTCACATCCATCTGATATACTTTGAACTTGTGATGTGCGGCATAAGCTAGAAAGATCCGGATGGCTTCCAGCCTTGCAACTGGTGCGAAGGAATCTTCAAAGTCAATTTCTTCTTGTTGGCAATATCCTTGAGCTACCAACCTTGCTTTATTCCTTACAATGAATCCAATGGCGTCTCTCTTGTTTTTGAAAATCCACTTCAATCCAATCACCTTGACACCATTTGGTCTTTCTACCAACTCCCATACACAGTTGCGTAGAAACTCATTCAGTTCTTCTTGCATGGTTGTTGTCCAGTGGACACAGTTGAGAGCTTCCCCAACATTCTTCGGTTCTGGTACATCAGCTACAAAGCAAGAAATCATGGCAACATCTCCAGCTTGCTCGAACTCCTCTAGAACTGCCAACTCCTCAGCATACTGGGCGTAAGTGTTGGAGTTTCCTTCAGTTGATTCTGGATTTGCAACTCGGCTCCTTGTACGCACACCCTCGGTTGGATCGCCGATGATGTTGTCAGTGGAATGAACTTCATACCATCTTCGGTTGCGTCTTCCTTCTTCTTCCAACTGTGGCTGTTCTGAAATCTGAATTGGAGTCTTTAGAGCTGGTGATTGATCAGCTGTTGAGTCTGGACCCTCAACATTGGTATTAGGTTGAACCGGACTCGGTTGGGCTTTGGATGCTGAAGCAGTTGGAGGAACATCAGTTGAAGTTCCCCCTTGGGATGCGCTGGGGTCTTCGCATTCATCTTCAGAGGAGTATGGATCCTCATCCTCAGTTGCCCAAACCAGTGGTTCAGCTAGGTTCCTTTCCCTTAGAGCTTGCGATCTGGTGAGAACTGGTGGAACAGTTGAATCTGCTTGTTGTCCTTTAACCTGTTCCCTGCACTCAAAGGTAGATTCATCAAAACTAACATGAGGTGTTATTTCCACAACACGAGAGCTGTTGTTGAAAACTCTATATGCCTTGATCCGAGCTGCATATCCAAGAAATATGCCCTTCGAAGCTTTGGCATCAAAAGTTTTCAACTAAGTCTTCCCATTGTTGTGAATATAACACTTAGACCCAAAAACGCGAAAATAAGAAATATCTGGCTTTCTGCGTCTCCACAGCTCGTAGGGCGTCTTTCCCAACCGCTTGGTGAGAAGATATCGATTCTGAGTGTAGCATGCTGTGTTGATCGCTTCAGCCCAAAATCTCTTTGGCAGAGCTGAGCTTGCTAACATGGATGTGGCGGCATCCTTCAGCGTTCTGTTTCTTCGCGCAGCTACGCCATTCTGTTGCGGAGTACGTGCGGCTGATGTCTGATGAGTTATTCCATTCTTCTCGCAATACTCGATGATGGTTTCATTCAGAAAATCAGTTCCACGATCTGATCGAATAGAAATGATCTTCATGTCTTGTTGGTTCGATATCCGATCCATCAGCTTGGGCAGCTCATCTCGGGTTTCACTCTTGTGACGCATGAAAATGGTCCACGTGTACCTCGAGTAATCATCAGTTACAACCAATGTATATTCGTTGCCATTTATGCTTTTTGGTGTAACTGGCCCGAAGAGATCCAGATGGATCAGCTGTAACACTCGGTCGGTTGAGGGAGTTGACTTCAACCGGAAGAAGGATCTAGCGAGCTTTCCCAGCTGGCATGCACTGCAGATGTGTGTTGTTGAAAACACTCGGTTAGGTATACCTCTTGCATGTTCTTGTCTGGCGAGTCGGTTCATCGTTTTGAAGTTCAGATGGTTGAGCCTTTTGTGCCACAGCCAGCTCACATCCGAACTGCTCTTTGATAACAGACAAGTGTCAGGGAGGCTGTTGTTCCAGTCAGCGTAATAAACATTCCCTGTTGGAGATCGATTTCCCAACAATATCACCTGCTTTGATCCGACATCTTTAACTCTGCAACCCTGTACATCAAACTTGACAGAGAAACCATTATCACAGAATTGGCTGATGGAGAGCAGGTTATGCTTCAATCTATCAACATAAGAGACATTAGAAATTGAAACATGATTGGTTTCAAGGGTACCGTAACCTCTGCTATAACCTTTTGAGTTATCACCAAAAGTAACTGATGGACCTTCTTTCTCCACGAAACTTCCAAGCAAATCCTTCAGATTCGTCATGTGTTTCGAGCATCCACTATCCATCACCCACATTGTAGCAGACGCCTTCTTCCTCAGCTGTTTCTCCTGCACCTGCAAAGAGAAACTCGCTTAGGTCCCCAATTTCAGTTGGGTCCTGGAGGGTTAGAACCAGTTCCCGCTGGAACTGTGCGTCGCTTTTCCCTGTAAACTCAGATGGATTTATCATTCCAGATTACTTTTCCTTCATCATCAACTATAACAACACCTCGATTATCCTTAGGCTTGTTGTTAGCAGTGATGTTCTGTTTCTTGGGAGGAGTTGGATTTCTCCCATGTTGAGCTTTAGGAGGTGAGGCTTTCCCCCTGTTTTGATGGCGATTCTTATCCTGTTGAGTTTGTCTGTGAGGTCGGACGCCATGTTGGAGTCTTTGTGGCTGATTATGATTCCATCTTCCTGAGGGTTGTCTGTAGCTGTTCATGCCCTGTTGATGATTCATATTATGGCATGAATATCTCCAGTTGTTTGACCAGTTCCTCATTGGTTGACTCGGTTGGAACCTTTGGTCGGACTAATGTTGGAATCGCTGTTGATTCAGACGATTGAACCCATGTCTGTTCTGAGTTCGGTTCCATTCCTTTTGATGTTGACTTTGAGGTTGATGCAGAGGTCGGCTCTGGTTCTAAGTTCGGTTGCGGTTGTGCCTTCGACGCCTCTGATTCCTCTTCTGAGTTTTGGAACATTCCCCCTTGGTTGATATCTCAACCGATGGAACATTCTGTCCTACCTCAGCTACTCCTTTTCCCTTCTCAGTTGTATTGGTCGTTTGAACTTGTTGAGAGGTAGAGGTTGAATTAGCTTCAGGAGACTTAGCTGTGTCTGGCTCGACAGCTGTGACCTCTACAGCTTTGATGAAGGTTGCTGGTGGAATCCCAGTATCCTTGACAACATCATAGCCGAGACCTGACACGTCATCCATCTGTCTACTATAGCTGATAAGATTCTCTATGATCTTGGATGACTGATACAGCTTAATTAGATTGTCCTTCTCAGTTTGCAACTCTTTGACGAGAACAGCTATTTGCTCGGTTTGTTTATCTGACTTCTTTATTAGCTGTTCGATCTGAGCATCTTGATTTTTCAACTGATCTTGTTGTTCCTTGTTCTGCTTTGTCAACTTCTCATCAGCTGGAGCCTTAGCCTCGTTCAGTTGACTCTTGAGATTCTCAATCTCCTCGATTTGACTTTTGATCAGATCATCCTTTTCGGTTAAGGAATCTTCAAGTTTGGCGAACTGAGCTTGAAAACTCTTAAACTCAACCGATTGGTGATGCAGCTCCTCACTGAGTTCTTGAAAATCACTCCAGGAGGGTTCCAACTCATCGTTCAGAGATTCCTGCATGTTAGAAGTATTGGAAGAGTTTAACTGAGCAGGATTAGATTGTACCTCAATATCATCTTGGTTGGTTCCAAGTGCCATGAGGCATTGGTCCTGACTGATGACGTTGTTGGTAGAAGTCAGCTCATCTTCATCTTCGGTGTCAGTGAAGATATCCATATCGTCAGCTGCTTCTTCTGCAACCATGGCCTTATTCTTTCCAGCTTGTTTGGCCCTTAGAGCATCTCTCTCTTTCTTCGATATATCTGGGCAGTCAGCCTTGAAATGACCTTCCTTTCCGCATTCAAAGCAACCATTGGTGACTGGCTTTGAGCTGTCTCGAGTTCGGTTTGATTTATAGAACCGTTTATATTTGCCGAACCGAGTGTCCATTTCGGCTAGCTTCTTTGACAAAGCTGCAATGTTCTGTTGCAGTTCCTTTCTGCTTGGCTCCTTTGCAGTCGTGTCAGCTGATCTGGTTGGCCTTGATGATCTCGATTTTGAGTAATCAACTCGGAGAGCAACTGACTTTGAGGCTGAGCCAACATCCTCAATTCTACTTGTCTGACCTGAGGGCTGCGATCTCCTTCTGTTGACCTTATATTCATTTCCTTTCAAGATTGAGAACAATCTTTCAGTTCCCATTTCACCAAGGTTAGCTCGGCTCTCGTGGATATTGGTGAAAGTATCCCACTCAGCCGGTAGAGCTTGCAACACTTTGAGGTTAATTTCTCTTAGTGTGTATTTTCCTCTCCGGATGGACTGGATTCTTCTGATGATGTCCATAAACCGGAGCTCTAGCTGATCAATAGTCTCATCAGTTCGCAGACTGAAGTTGTCGAAATCTTGACATGCATGTGAGAACTTGTTTTCCTTTGTCTCGTCGCTTCCTTCACTTAGCGATGCCAGGACGTCCCACATCTCTTTTGCAGTCTCACACTTCTCTATCCAGGGCAGATAATCTTGTCCAACCGTGGACATTATTGTGCTCTGAGCCCAGATATCCAGCTGGCTCACCTTGGCCTTCTCTGGAGAGTAGTCTTCTGGCTGTTTCTCCACATACTCCACCACTGTATCTCCATCGTTAGGATTTGTGGGAGTGCGAGCTATTCTTTCTTTAATGACTATTGGTCCGGAAGAGAGAACTTGTTGCATCCTGTGATGCTTTGACAGAAGGATCTTCTTCATTCGAGTTCTCCATGATGTATAATTGACAACTGAGAACATGACGATGATCTTGTCCTTGACATCCATCTGCACAAAAAGAAACAGGACAAAAATGCGAGCAAATATGCACTAGCGTGAAAAGATCTGTTCAGTTGACTACTGAAAAAAATTTCTCGAATTCACACCTTGTGAAACAAAGTCAGCAGTCTTTTGAACCACTGCTCTAATACCACTTGATGGTCACGAAATGAGTTACTGGTGTATGGGGGAGGGGGGGGATACACCAGTTAGGATTTTAAAAAACTTAACCCTTAAAAATTACTTCAACCGAGTAAAACGGACTCAGTTGGAATCTCACAGCTGAGTAAGCAACCTCAGCTGGAAGAGTGAGGCTGTGCGGAATGTGGTGAGAAATAAAACTCGTTATAGCAACTCACGCTTTTTAGTGCAGGGTTGGTCAAAAACCAAAACAGTTGAATATGCAAATATGCAGGTTAGTTTGATCACATAAGAATGCAATAAGCAACTGAAAGAAAATAAACACAGACACACGGAATTTAACGTGGTTCGGAGATAACCCTCCTACGTCCACGGGGAGATGTGAATCCTCACACCTCAGTCCAAGTTCTTCTGGACAGTTCCACACAGCTTACCCGGGCTGTGCAACCGTTGTAATAAGTTTACGGGTACTTATCAACCTTAACAGTTAAGTTTGCGGGTACTTAACAACCTATGTCAAGTTTACGGGTACTTGACGACCTAGCTACTCAATTACAGGAAGAGTATGATCCTAACAGACACTTTTTAAGGTGTGCATGTGGGTGGATTTTCCAACTACAGCTCGATCACGAATGAGAGCTGGATCTATGGCTTGAACGAATAAACACTCAAACTAAGATCTAAGATAGATTAAAACTCTATGAACCCTCAGCTACTAATGTTCTATCACTCTTGAACTCTCAGCTGCTGATGTTCTTAGAATAAGACTTTTGCAGATTTTTCTTGCGCTTGATTTTCTTGTGATTGCACTTCTCTATCTCTTGTCTCGTGTGTGTGTCTCTCTCGAATGAGAGAATGCCTCTATTTATAAGCGGAGAGAATCAACTAGCCATTGGAGGAGCTGTTGATCTCTGATCGTTGAAAGCGATGGCTTGTCTCTCATCTCTGTAGACTTTCCCGATATGGCATCTGAGTTGTTCTGCTTTCCTTCTGAGACAGCCTTGTGTTGGGCCAGATGGGGTAATGACTGAACGGTCAAACCCTCATGTGACTTCCTTTTGAAATTCAAATCTTAAACCTTTCTGACAGTCAACATCGATTAGTTGGTTGAAAATCTTGATCTTTATCTGAGTGGTCTTCAGCTGATGTTCTGACTGAACCGTTGAACTCTCAGCTGACTTTGAACTTCATACTGTTGATCTTCTTGTTTGAGTTCTACAACTGAGGTTCTGAAACTGAACCCTCAGTTGTCTTCTTTGTATTTAGACAGTTGGGTTTGAACCCTCAGATGACTTTCCTTTTCATCTGATGTTCTCTTCCTCTCTACTGTTTCTCATCTGACGAATCCTCAGTTGGTCTTTACAACTGATGTTCTGAAGACTTCCCCCTCATTCCATATGAACAAATGAACTCTCAGTTGTCTTTCATCATAACTGATGTTCTGTCTGAGTAATACCTTGTTGCCATCTTCAGCTGGAGACCTGTAAAGATAAAATCTTAACTTTGCTCAAACAGCGAGCCTAAATTCTAACATTAGGTTCTGGCAACATGTACTCGGTTGGGGTCAGTCGGTTTTGGAATTCATCAAAACTCTTACTAATAAATTTTCCAACACTAATTATCTAATTATTGACCACTTTTGCTAACTTTCATGCCCTAACATCACTATCATTTTCGGTTAATGACTGTCAAAGTGAGAAGCAATCAAATCGCACTCAATGTGTAAGAGATATAATATAAAAAATACAACATCAAGTATAAATTGGTCTCTTCATACCAAACATGGACATAACTAATTGATTTTCTCACAGGCGTATATAATTAATTGTGAAAAAGTGAAAGTAGATATATTTCACAATTGAGACTTCTGTAAGAGTAAGTCTTTAATGTTTCTCCTCTACTTTTGTAAATCTACTTTCGAAATATGACGACACAATGACAGCATCAATAATTCATAATCTTCTAGTTATGTTTTAAGATTTTGTAAGTTCGTAGTACTTTGCTTTGAGATTAATTTAAGTAAAATTTTCTACTAATGTTAATGTTTTAATCATATTTATAAAATTTTGTTATTTGATGTTTACTTTTTAGTATTCGGACTTTTAGCGGGTAATAAACGGGTATTATCCAACGGGTTCGGATCGGATATAAGTTTTAAAATTATTCTTTAATCGAATTTGAGACGGATTTGGGTGTGAAAAATTTTCATAGATTTAAATTTAGAAAATACTTAATGGGTGGGTACCCGACCCATTGCCATCCCTATTAATGCCTATCTAAATTAGATAAGAGAGGGCTATATCTATCTATGCTAAAAGTCTTCAATATGCCTAGTAATTAGTTGCTTCTCCACTTAATAGTGTAAGTTAGGGACAGAGAATATTATCCGCAAGTAAGAGACACACGATCTCATCCACTCCATTAATACAAAACTAAATTATCAACGTATTTCAACATTAATCTCATATCCAAACTCACCCTTTTTTTTTGATGTCGTGGGAACCACCTATAAAGGTGTTTCATGAAATTCGAACCTGAGACCTCTCAGTCTCAGGCGCTCACTTTTTACCACTAGACTATCTCCAAGGGGACATATCCAAGCTCACCCTTGTATATACGGCCGAAAGAGCTAAGCCTAGGGCCCTCAAATTTGAAGACCCAAAATAAATTCTATTATAATGTGTAAAAAATATTTTTTCTCTTATTATTTTCATGGAAAAGTCTGAAAAACATGTTAATTAACATGCAATAATTTTTTGATTGGATTGTGTTAATAATTGAGAAATTATTTGATTGAATTTGTATTAATTACTGAGAAATTAATGTCTTGGCATGTGTATTTTCGTAAATAATTTGTGGATATAATACTATTATATGATGCTTAGAAATGTAAAGAAAAATATATTGATGAGGTGATTAATTATTTAAAAATGGGCAATTCTTAAGTTTTTATCTATATAGCTAGTTCTAGTTTTTCTGTAAAAGATGCTTAGAAAATATGAGAAGTAAAATTGATGAGGTCATTAAAATTCAAAGAGAATCATATAATATTAAAGAATGAAAAGTAGGGGTGTATACGAGCCGAGCTGAGCCGAACACTGGTAGGCTCGAGCTCGGCTCGTTAGAAAAATTTAAGGCTCGAGCTCGGCTCGAGCTCGATTCGAGCTTTGTGTTTCGAGCTCGAGCTCGGCTCGACAGATATCAACCAAGCTCGAGCTCGGCTCGATAATCTAAAAATTATAAATTTATTAATTTATATTGATATTAAAAAGTAATAAAATAAAAAATATTTATTAAAAGTATTAAAAATTCGTGAACATGCTCGTCAACATTGTTCGCGAACATGATTGTTTAGGTGATTCGCGAACATATTCGCGAGTTAGCTCGTTTACTATCGAACTCGAACGTGTTCGTGAGCATTTCGAGTCGAACATAGGTATGCTCGAGCTCGGCTCGAAAAATTTGTCGAGCTCAATTTGAGGCTCGAGCTCAGCTCGTTTAGTAAACGAACGAACTTCGAACGAACTTTTTTTAGCCGAGCTCCGAATAGCTCGCGAACCGTTTAGCTCGTGTACAATCCTAATAAAAAGTGATGAAAAGGCCTCTTTTTCGCTCTTCGCCTGGTCCCTCAAAATATCCGCTTACCGATCCGCAACTTCCACTACCATGCTATAAATTAATAAATATACTCCATTTGTCTTTTTTTTTTATTAATTGTCATATTATGAAATTTAATTTATTTTTTTAATAAGTGTCCCATTTCATAAATTTTGAAGAAAATAATGTAATTTTTTTTTTATTTTATCTAAGTAATAAATGGTAATTATTTACTTTTTAAATCTTTTTATACAATAATTATAAATAAAAATAATAATATATCAATTTTTCTTTGGTTAGTGTATTTTGATGCAATAAGTAAAACACAAATTAACCTTTGATCATAGAACCAACACAAACTAATGCAATCATTTTAATTAATTAAGAAAACATACATTACATTTATATATAAAGAAGGCGATTTAAGACAATGTTAGGTAGTGAGAATCGACGGATAGAACTGAGCAACGGCTCCAATAACAGGCGCCGTCGTATCGGGGAAATTCTCAGTACCCGGCAGCTCACTCACTTCACCACTAGAAGAAACTCTAACCGGATAGGGCAGCAAGTGCGCAGGCAAATCGCATTCCGCAGTTTCTGCCATGAAAAGATCCCAGTTTCTCTCCGCCATCCGGTTCACCTTCTGGATGCACTCCAACCTCTCCGGCCGACAGAAGGCGTCGTCTAATAGGCCGAGATGCTCGTACCACAGCGCCATCCGGAATCCATAGATCTCACCTCTCGCCGGCTTCTTGCACGACAGATGATACGGCTGGTAAGCCCCCATTGCAATTTCCGAATCCCTAGCTCCATCCATCGATCTCTGGTTTATGTTTGCTGATCCAATTATTATATATTCATCGTCAACTGCATGTTTCCCAAAATCACAAAATATATCTCATTAATTCACCATTATCAACTACTAGTAGATCGAGATCTAGAGAAATCAATTAATGCAGTTCGTTACCGATCATCATCTTCGAGTGGACGTAGATCATTCCGCGCCTCGACTCCTGAGATCTGCGATAGTATGTACCAGCTTCGGGTTTTAATGGCGGTTCATATTCTCCATTTCTCTTCATCTTTCTATTGCCGAGGCAGAAGAATGTCAAGTACTCTCTCAGATCGGCGGGGGCGGCGCCGCCGCCTTTGGCTTTGAGAGCTTCCGCAACATCAGTATACATCATCTCCATAGTCCTTTTCTGCCAGCTGAGAATAGTCTGGACCGCCGCGCTATCAGGAAACCCCTCCGGCCACATCGGAACGACGACGTACACTCTGAACGGCTCTCCGTCTGCAATTTTGCACGCGATCTTCAACGAAAGCTCCTTCGGGATTAGGTGCAGAGCGCCGACTTCCTCATCTTTGATATCCGACGATGACCAGGAAAACGAGCTGCCTAAAAAATATTGATTTTCAATGTAGATGAATTTATTTGCGCGGCGAATCGCGTGAATATAGGCATCCTGAATGCTACGATCGATGATGTTATCCTTGCCGCTGATTAGGCCGGATCGCGCCGCTTCCTGAGGGTGCTCCGGGAAGCCGAAAGCTGCTCCGCCGTCGATGGAGCGGAACACCTGCACATTCCACGTGTCGTGATCGTCGGGGAACATCACAGGAGACGGCGGAGCCACGACGCCGCGCAGCTCCTGCAGCGGCAGAAGTAGATCCTTCCCTCCTTGCTTCCTCCAGCGCTGCTCGAAATTGTAGAGCACGTCCCACGCCGCCGCGCCTTCCACCTTGCAGTGGATGTCGTGCCACGGCTCCCTCGGCCCGCCCTTCCTGATGTCGGCGCCGTCGCAGTTGGCCTGATGGAAGTCGTCACGGTGGACCGTCGCCAGAGTCCGGAACAGAGAGTGCGACTGCGTGTCGTACCGGCCGTCGCAGAGATCAAGCCCGCCGATAAAGCTCACCAACCTCCTCATACTCCTTTCGCCGCCATGCTCATTAGGCATGGCGGCGTCAGCCACCACCATCTTCTGGTGGTGCGAAAACATGGTCCCGATCTCCAGCCCCTGCGTGAGGCTGCGCCCGTCGTCTGGATTGCGCGAGCACAACACGCAATTGACGGCGGTGTTGTGGAAATAACTGCCGGTATCTTCATCGTGAGTGGCAAGCAATCCATCATTTTTTAGTATTTTGACAGAGGTTCTCTCGTCCCAAACAAGCATCAGAACCCTCACACCTTCATTAGCCTTTTTTATGAGCATTTCGCCGAGAGAAGTCTCTCCACCTTCTTTACGCCTATTTTTGTCTCTGATCAACGTTATCTTCGTGTAAACGGACCAGCCTGTGATGTAAATCAAGTGCTTCGCATTGGAAATCGTGTCGAAAATGTCCTCCCAGCACCGCCGGGGCCGGTAGTGGGCCCCACTGGCGAGGGCGATGTCCGGGAGGAAGCCATCGGCGACGTGAGCGTCTTGGTAGAGAGTGACTTTGCAGCCTTTCCGCTGCGGGAAGAAGGTGAAGGGGACGCCGGGGTAGTTAGGGCTCTTGATGCCGCGGGACCAGCAGCGCTGGCGGGCGACGTCATAATAGTTGAGCCTGATGTGGAGTTTGGGGTTGCCCTTGATTGGTCTGCCGCGGCGGTCAAGGATGTCGAGCCACGTGTCGACTTGATTGTTGCAGATGAGGTCCGCGACGGGTATGTGGGAGGTGCCGATGAGGTGTGTGCCGATGGCATTGTCAATCTTGATGGTGAATGCGAGCTTGGAAGTGGTGTGGGCGCAGTAGATGTGGAATGATTCGTCCCAACGAGGATTGGAGTTGTGGTGGTGGAGTAGTCTGGTGCGACCGACTCGACTTTTTCCTAAGTCAATGGTGGCATAGAGTCGGGAAGTTTTGTTGTTCAAACCCGCTGATTCTTTGATGCCTTCTACCACCTACAATCAACGTAATCAGTAGCGGACATACAAAATAATATTTCTTTATTAGAATTGTCAAATATTATAATTTTCTTTTTTAATTATATAACATGAGATATTATGAAGTACATGTGAAATTGTTAATTGTTAAAGATATACGCATCTAAAAATAGTTGATTTTTGTATTTGCAAAAAAATTGTTTCATTTTCTATTACTAATCAACCAATTAATAATGTAGATTTAATGATAGATCTAGGGTTTGTAGAGATAGCAGAAAATAACAATAATGCGACGACACAAAGATTTACGTGGTTCGATCAAGGTGATCTACGTCCACGGGAGAGAATATAGAGAGCCTTTATTATGCTTGAGAGTACAAAGAGTATTGAATGCCCCTAAACCTCTAATCTAACATCTATTTATAAGCCTTGAATTGAGCCCTAATCCTTCTAGGATTCGGATTCCTTATACATATCTTGTTTTCTAGTACATGCATATCCGATTCCCATTCATAATAGGATTCTATCCTCCCCCAAAGTAGGGCTTCGTGACTTGGTCTTCAAGGTAGGCGTCGACTGCAATTGGGCTGAGCTCTTGGGCCGAGCTTGAATGTATAGGCCCACCTAGATTGGGCCTTAGGTCAGGCCCAAGGCGAGGCCTGTACCATCACATCCCCCCCCAAAAAAAGAGGAAAGAAGACCTGTAGACGTAGACTACGAGGTCGAATTTCCGAGGTGATTGATCGCGCAAATCACCTGTACGAACTGGATTGCCGAGCTGAGTTAGCAGGTAGAACGAGATGATTAAATTTGGCCCTCAGTGGCCTGATTATGTGGCTCAGGTCGCTTTGTAGGCGTGGCCCGTATCCGAACTTAAAGGGAGGGAAAAGTAGCGGGCCGTTTTGAATTTTATGGAGGGACGGTCCATATTTCGAGAAATACGGGCCCACGTTTACACGTGTACGATGGGTAGCGGCGGGATCCAAATACGTATAGTGTGGGATTCGAAACGTCTCCCCTATCCTACTTTTTCAATTCCGCCGCTATATCAAAAATTTTCCGTCCCAGAAAACCACTTTCCTACTTTTCTCTATCCCTCGCAAAAGCTTCAATTTCCCATATCGCTGCGCCACCAGTGCTCACGCCGTTAAAATTTCCACTCACGACCGCTCCAGGAGACTTCTGCTCACTTTTCCAAGTAAGTATGGCCTCTCTCTCTCAGTCTAGTAGTAATAGTGACCCTCCTCCGGCAAGGGCCGTCGCCGACAGCGTAGAGTTTAGGATTTTTACTTTAGAGTCTTCTGAACCTATTATTGAAAGTTTACCGGTGCCCCCACTTGTGAAGGGGAAGGTGGCTGAATACCCCTCATCCTTAGATGAGGTTAGGATTAGGTGGCTCGCCCAAACCTATAATTTTCCTTTGAATGCCGAATTAGTAAAACCGCGCCCAGAGGATCGGGCATGCTCCCCCCCATTGGGGTTTGTTACTATTTACGAGGACAGTCTGCACGCTGGTCTTCGTGTGCCCCTCCCCGAGCCCTACTCCGAGCTCCAAAAGAGGTTGGGACTAGCATTAGGGCAGATAATGCCGAATTCCTTTAGGCAGTTTACCGACTTGGGTGTTGCTGCGATTGATAAGGGTTTTCAAATTTCTGCCGAGCTCATTCACGAGCTCTTCCTTTTCAAGAAGAGTGCGGGCTGGTACTACGCCACCGCCCGAGCTGAGTTCAAGGGGCGAACCCAGAATAAGGTGGATAGGTGGCACACGAAGTATTTCTTTTGTCATCACCATAGCTTTGTCGACTTTGTTTGGAGGTTAGAGAAGCCTCGTGAGTGGGTGATTAGCGAGGTGGATAAAGCTTTAGGGTCCGTTGTGAGAGCGATGAGGGATCACGCTCCCTTTGAGGGTTGCTACAGTGAAGACTCCTTAGCTGAAGCGGGGTTAAGCCCGTACGAGCCCCAGAGGATGGTGGATCCTTCGACGGGTGAGGCCCCGCTAGTCCTCTTAGGGTTGTTGTATATGTATTATTTTATTTTTTTGATTTTCGCCGTCCTTACTCCTTTCTTACTTGTTTTTGCAGTGAAGAACTTTTGTAAGATTAAGGGGGACGATGCCAAGGCCGCAGCTCGCGGTACCAAGAGGGCGAGGTCGACCGCTCAATCCGCTTCTCCCTCCGACCAGAGTCAGCTCGGAGGAACCTCGGACTTAGCTCCGCGCGCTGAGGCAGCGGGGCTTGCGGCGAACGTTCGCGTTACTCCTCCTATGCCACCCCAGAAACGAGCCAAGGGCGGAGAGCGGTTCGACGTAGAGATTCTCGAGATCTCGGGCGGCGACGCGAGTCCGGCAGCCCCCCTAAACAAGTTGGCCGACCTGCCTTTCCCCGAGGTGAAGACTTTGCCTTTAGGACATATTTCTTATAATTCTTTCCTGCGTAGCTAATTGTACTTCCTCTGACAGGGCATCGATACGGTCGTGGGGTGGCTGAAGAGCAGCGTTGGGAAGATGTCCGTGAGACATGAGGAAGAGAAGAGCAAGTATTCTGAGAAGCTTATGGTGGTCACCGCCAGGGCGAGGAAGGCTGAGGCCGAGCTGAAGGGGGCCAAGGAGGAGATGAAGGCCGCGAGAGCCGAGCTGGTCGCTCAGCTCGCGAAGGCTGAGGCGGAGGCAGAGAGGGCTCGGGTTGAGGCCGAGCGATTCCAGAAGTTGGAATCCGAGCTGCATGCAGCGAAGGATCGGGAGGCCCAGCTCGCGGCGAGCCAAGGGGAGGTTCTTCGGGCCTACACGAAGAGGCTACTGTTGTCGGAGAGCTTCTCTAGCCTAGCCAACGACTTGGCCCTACTCATCAATGGGAACTTCGCCATGGCCGCTTTGGAGAAGGCCGCCGAGGATTTCCCCGCTCTGGATGTGGCGAAGTACGGCTTTGAGCGCCTCGGGGATGATACTCTCCCTTCCCGGTATGCCAGGGTGGTCCGGGATTACCTCGGTCAGCTTCCTGTTTTGGAGAGTCTGGCAGGCTCGTCTGAGCTGCTATCTGTCGAGCAGGTTGCTGACTGCTCGGTAGATCGGGATGCCGACCTGGATGCCGCCTTTGCTTCTCTTCGCGACGATGAAGAAGAATATAAGGATGAAGAGGAGCGTGAGGCCTCAGCTGGTGGAGAGGACCTCAGCGGTGCTGGCGCTGACGGTTCTTCACAGGACCCCCCCTCTGTGCCGCCACTTCCTCAGGACAAGGAGGTCGATGCTCCTTAGATTTCCTTTTTTTTTTTTTTTTTTTTTTTTTGTAACCTGTACTCAGACATTTGTGAATAAATGAATCTTCGCTTTCTTTTTGTGTGTAGATTTCTAATAACCTTGGTATAGCTTCCCTTCATAAGCAAATAAGTCTCCTATCTCAAGATTTATCTGAACCACGGTCTCTAGCTCGGTTGTGGATGGATAAATATCGCCGAGCTGAAGAGCTTTTTGCCGAGAAGTGTTCTTTGTTGAAATCAACTGAGGCCGAGCTGAAGGAATGGCGAATGAAGTTCGAGGCGCTTGGCGTGGAGGCCGAGGTCAAGCGGATCGCTGCTCAAGAGCATGCTGATTTGCTTCAAGCCAGGCTTCTTCAGACCGAGGAAGAACTGGAAGCTGCCCAAGGTCAGGCTAACCCTGTTTCTGAGGATCACAAGAGGATCACTGAGGAGCACGCCGAGTACGAAGATATTATCCGACGTGCTAGTGGTATTACCATTTCCGAGGCGGAGCTAAAGATGAAAGAAGACTTGGTGACTTATATCGATTTAAAAGAAGCAGTCGGTCCCGAGTCTCCTTTGCTCCAAGGTGCTTTTGACATGCTCAAAGAGAGTGCGGGCAGGTATAAGTGTATTCTAGAGCGCCGGCCAAAATTACGTGCGCTGCTGGCCAAGGGTGCGGGTGCCGACCTCCCGTCCTCTTCTCGAGCGGTGCCTGCTCGCGATGTAAGGAGAGCTTCGCAGGGACGTCAGGTCGGCCCGAGCCGAGGTGGCCGAGTTGTGAGGCCGAGGTCGGCGACTTCGCGAGGTCGGGGTCCTTCCTCCTTGAGCGGTCGAGGTCGAGGTCGGATTTCAATCGATGACATCCTGGGAATTACTTCATTCGAGGATCGGTGGCTTAATTTCAGCAAGAAACCTCCTCCTTCGTAGACTAGCTCGTTTTTGCTTGTAACTTATGTACATAGGAATATTTCTAAATAGTTAGAATTAAATAAATATAGATTGAGTTTGTTGAACTTCCTGTTCGTCGTGAAGATAGCTTTCTTATTTTATTTGCATGTTGCATTTATGAGGGAGTAGAACTCGGACCTCTTTTTGTTTACAAGGGAACCTTAGTTCGGACCTCGTATTGTGATTCTCTCGGGGGAACTTGGTTCTGACCCCGGTTGAGATCTTATTATCCTATGTGAGGGAGTTTGACTCTGACCTCGTGGGATCTTCCTTTTGGGAGGGAGACGAGCTCGGACCTCGAAAAGGGTTTTCTTTGCGCACTGGATACTTCGTATAAGCAAACTAAAAGACACAAGAGTATGCAAGACGAAAAGAAACTTTATTAAGAAAAGATAGACCAAAACAAAAAGGAGAGTTTTGACGAGCTCGCTAAAAACAAAACATTGACTTAAAGAAAAGAAAAAGAAAAACTTAAAGACTCTATATGCAGGACTTTGTTGCTCATACGAAGAATCTCTTTAGGTGGGCGATGTGCCATGTCCTGGGTATCAGCTCGCCTGAAAGATAGGCGATTTTGTAGGCTCCTTTGCCGAGTACTTCGTGCACTCTGTAGGGTCCTTCCCATGTGGCCTCGAGCTTGCCGAGCTTCTCTGAATGGCTTATCTCATTATTTCTAAGCACAAGGTCACCGACCTGGAACTGCTGGGGTTTGACCCTTTGATTATAATATCGGGCCATCTGCTGTTTATACCGAGCTTCTTTTATGCTGGCTAGTTCCCGCTTTTCTTCGAGTAAATCCAGGTCGGTTCGGCGCTGTTCTTCATTTGCTTCCGCTGAGAAGTTGATAGTGCGGGGGCTTGGTGCCCCGACCTCTACTGGTATGACCGCTTCTGTTCCGTATACTAAACGGTACGGGGTTTCTCCCGTGGGAGTTCGGGATGTAGTCCGGTATGACCATAAGACGTTTTGGAGATTGTAGATCCATTCCGTTTTATCCTTCTCTAGGCGAGCTTTGAGTCCATTCACTATCGTTCTGTTGGTGACCTCGGTATGGCCGTTGGTTTGAGGTCGGTTGACCGAGGTGAAATTTTGCTGGATATTGAGTCCTTCGCAAAATTCTTGGAATGCTCTGCTCGTGAATTGCGTCCCGTTGTCCGAGATAAGGACTCTTGGAACTCCAAACCAGCACACGATGTTTTTCCAAACAAATTCGACGGCTTTCTCACTTGTGACTTTTGTGGAAGGTTCGGCTTCGACCCACTTCGTAAAGTAGTCGACGGCGACTATTAAGAATCGTTTTTGCTTTGGGGCCGGGTAGAACGGTCCCACGATGTCAATGCCCCATTCCACAAATGGCCACGGGCTTTGTATAGTGGAGAGGTCGGTCTGGGGTACCCTGGTCACCTTGGCGTGCAGCTGGCATTTCAGGCATTTTTTCACGAATTCTTCCGCGTCTTTTACCATTGTTGGCCAATAGTACCCCCACCGCATGATTTTCTGTGCTAGCATCCGAGCTTCGATGTGGCTTCCGCATGACCCGGAGTGCACTTCTTTCAGTGCGTAGTCCGCTTCCCTCGGTCCCACGCACTTTAGGAGAGGCTGCAGGTATGACTTTCGATAAAGAACTCCTCCTTCGAGAACGTACTGCACGGATTTAGCCAGGATTTTCCTGGCTTCCATTTTGTCCTCAGGAATCTCCCCGCTCTCTAAATACTTCTTCAGGGGGGTCATCCAGTTCGGGTCGTCTTCCTCAATTGCGTGGATTTCCGCCTCTTCTATACTTCGATTCCGAACTTCTTCTATGAGAGTTGAGCCGGTTGAGTTCACCAGCTTACTTAGCTCGTCAGCTCGGGTATTTTGGCTCCGAGGAATGCGGACTATCCTGAAGAACTGGAAGGATTGTTCTAGGAGCTTGACTTTTTCCAGGTATTTCTTCAGCTTCTCACTCCTTGCTTCGTACTTTCCTAGCACGTGGTTGACCACTACTTGGGAATCACAATAAGTTTGGATAGCTCGTACCTGGAGTGTTTGGGCAAGACGCAGTCCGGCAATGAGGGCTTCATATTCCACTTCGTTGTTTGTAGTGGGGAACTCGAATCACAGCGAGTATGTCAACTCCTTTTTTTCCGGGCTGATCAGGAGTATGCCAGCTCAGCTTCTTCTCTTCCCTGAGGCTCCATCCACGTACATCTCCCAGCAGTCTGGGGGAGTCTTCTCTGGTATTTCTTGAAGCTTTGCCTTGGCCTCGGATTCTTTCGGTTTATCCACGACGTTATACCGAGCTTCGACGAGGAAGTCTGCTAAAGCTTGGCCTTTTATAGCTCGGCGAGGAACGAATGATATGGAATGCTCTCCGAGCTCGATTGCCCATTTTGCGATCCTTCCTGAAGCTTCCGGTTTAGTGAGGACTTGCCGGAGTGGTAGGTCGGTCAAAACTTGTATTGGGTGAGCTTGGAAATAAGGTTTTAGGCGCCGAGCTGCATTTACCAAGGCTAGAGCGAACTTCTCGAGGGGCTGATATCTTGTCTTTGGATCTTTCAGGACTCTGCTGACGAAGTACACCGGTAGCTGCCGATCTCCTTCGTCTCGGACCAATACTGCGCTAATGGCTTCCTCCGACGCTGCGAGGTATAGGGATAGGGATTCTTCCTTTTTGGGGACCGACAGAGTTGGTAAGTCTCTTAGATGGCGCTTTAGCTCGTCGAAGGCTAGTTCGTGCTCTGGTCCCCATCCGAACTCCGGGGCCTTTTTGAGGATTTTGAAGAACGGAAGTTGTTTCTCGGCGGCCTTCGAGAGGAAACGACTCAGTGCGGTTATGCAGCCTGTCAACTTATGTACGTCGCGAATAGTTCGGGGTACCTTCATTTCCTGGACGGCTTTAATCTTCAATGGGTTGGCTTTGAGTCCCTCCAGCGAGATCCAGCACCCTAGGAATTTCCCAGATCGCACGTTGAAAGTGCACTTCTTGGGGTTCAGCTTGAGGTTGGCTTGCCTCAATACGTCGAGTGTCGTTCGTAGATCAACCACCGCTGAAGCTTTTTCCTTGCTTTTGACGACGATGTCGTCTACATATACTTCGACGATCTCGCCAATGTAATCTCGGAAGAGGAAGTCGACCATTCATTGGTAAGTTGCTCCGGCGTTCTTCAACCCGAAGGGCATGTATTTGAATGCGAAGACCCCGAAGCTCGTGGCGAAAGCTGTCATGATCGCGTCTTCCTCATCCATCAGGACTTGATAGTACCCCTTGTAAAGGTCAAGAAAGTTGAATACCTCGTATCCCACTAAGGATTCAATCTTCTCATCGATGTTGGGGAGGGGGTAGCAGTCCTTTGGGCAAGCTTTATTGAGGTCGGTATAATCCACACACATCCTCCACTCCCCTCCTTCTTTCTTGACCACCACCGGGTTAGATAGCCAAATTGGGTATTTAACCTCGAAAAGTAGCCCTGCTTTCAGCCATTGCTGCACCTCATCATAGATGACCTGGTTTTGCTCGGCAGCAAATGTTCTTCTCTTCTGCTTTACTGGGGTGGAGCTCGGGTCGATGTTAAGCTTATGTGTAATGATGTCCGATGACACCCCCGTCATGTCCGTCGGTGACCAAGCAAAGACGTCTTGATATTCCCTAAGGAGCTGGATTATCTGTAGGCGGGTTTGGGGCTCCCCTGCAAAGCCGACCTTGACAAATTTGGTAGGGTCTTCTTCGGATAAGGGGACTTGTTCTGCCAAGGTGTCAGAAATCGTTGTTGCCTCTTTCAACTCCTCAGGATACTTTGATTGCTATGCCTGCGGTTGACCTCGAAGGGCGACCTGCATGCACTCTTTGGCCTTTTTCTGGTCGCCGCGGACAGTCAGGATTCCGCCCGAGGTCGGGATCTTCAGCAGCAAGTGATATGGCGAGATAATGGCTCGGACCGCATTCAGCCAATCCCGACCCAATATGATGTTGTACGGGGAGTTCGCTTTGACCACGTAGAAGTGGATTAGCTTGTTGACGCTGGTTGGCGGGCTGCCAATTGCGACGTCAAGCGCGATGATTCCCTCAGGTCGCGTTTCATGCTGCGTGAAACTTTTGAGTGGCAGGGGCGCTGAGTTTACCCGAGCTGGGTCGAGTCCCATCCTATCCAAGCAATGTTGGAAGATGATACTGACGCTGGCCCCACTATCAACAAATACGCGGTGGACAATTTTGTTGGCCACTCCGACCTGTATTACCAGGGCGTCATTATGGGGCGTTGCTGTTGGTACAGGATCGTCCTCGGAAAAGGTGACTGTTTCGCCCTTCTTGAACCTCTTTTTCGTCTGTTCCTCCTCCGATGGAATCGGTGGTCTGCGAGCTTCAAACCTTAGCTTAGTTTTGGTTGTGCCCGGGGTTAGCCCGGAGATGGTTGACACCACCCCGTCGTACTGTGGTACGCCATCCTGAGGGTCGTCATCTTCCTCGTCATGACTGGTTTTAGCTCGCTTATTATCGGGAGCGCAGCGGCCCTGTCCGCCCTTTCGCTTCCCCCTTATGTTCTTCTTTCCTCCGACCTCGTACTTCTTCAGAGCTCCTTCTTGGGCTAACCTCTCTATTTCCACCGCGAGGTCGCGGCAGTCCTCTGTGTAGTGCCCGTGGTCTTCATGGAAAGAGCAGTATTTGTTCTTATCCCGAGGTTTCGACCCCGACATAGGGCGTGGTCGCATGAACCAGTCCTCATGAAGTGCGAAGATCTCCGCATTTGTTTTCACAAAGGGAGGTCGCTGAGGGGGCTCCGACCCCGGCCGTGGACCGAGCCGGGACTGGATAGGTCCCGGTCCGAGCCGGGATTGGATAGGACCCCGCTGAAGGCGTTCGTGGGCACTTCTCCGATCACGTTCGTTCCGGCCCCGATCACTTTCAGGCCTCTTCTTCTCCGTTTCCTCCCGCTTCAACCGGTCCGCATCTTGACCATCTGCGAACTGGTACACGATTCTCCACATCTCCTGGGCCGTCTCGGGTTTCTGCTTAGCGAGCTCCTGGTTCAGGGACCCAGGAGCGACCCCGTTTCGGAAAGCCGAGATGAGGAAAACATCGTCGATTTTATCGACCTTCAAGCTTTCCTGCAGAAATCGGGAGGCGTACTCCCTTATGGTCTCTCTGTCCTTTTGCTTCACGGACAGGAGGTAGGCCGTGTCTCGGCGAGCTTGGACTTTCATAAGGAATCTTTGTTTAAAGATTCCTTCGAGGTAGACCCAAGATCCCACGCTGCCAGTCGGCAGGCCGTCGAACCACGCTCGGGCGTAGTCGACCAGTATTTCTGGGAACAACTTGCACATGTGCTCTTCAGTGAGGCCCTGATTGTGCATGCTGTATTTGAACCGCGTCAAGAAGTTGAGGAGGTCCTCCAGCCCATTATAGGGTGGTATGTTGGGCAACTTGTACGTCGCGGGAAGCTTGGCATCGAGTAGCTCGTCGGTGAACGGGCTGACGAGCCGGGCCGATCTTCCCTCCCGTCGATGTCGGTTTACCTTGGGGCTATAACTCATGGAATAGCTCGGACTTCGGTCCCTGGCTGGACTACGATGTCGCCTTGGGAGATGGTGTTGCTTAGGACTCCGATGCGGGCTGGAGCTCCGGCGGCGGAATGGGCTTCGCCGAGAGTCATGCTTTCTCCTCAGCTCGGGCTCCTGCGTTTTGGAATGATGTGGAGTTTTGGGTATGGACCTCCGTGTGGAACTCTCCCTAGCTTCGGATATTGGAGGCATCCTAGCTGTTGTGAGGAAGCGCTTGAAACTCTCCCTATTCGCTCTTGCGAATTCAGTCGCGGCGTATGCAGTGGCGAGGTCGAAGTCGTCGAGAAGATCCTCTCCTTTCGACCCAGATTTCTGTAGACCCTTCTGAGGGATGTCCTCTAGCGCGGGCATCCCTCTGAAAGGGTCTTCTTCTACAGGATTATTGCCGTGCCCCTCCTTTGGGACCGAGCTGTCTTTCTGGCGGTTGCCCCTGTTCGTGGGGCGACTTTCTGCTTCGTCGGGGTTCCCACGCTGGCTTTGGTCTCCCCGCACGTTTTGCGATCGTGTTATCGTCATAGTTCTGCTACCAAAGAACCGCCGATCGTCTAATTTCCCACAGACGGCGCCAATGATAGATCTAGGGTTTGTAGAGATAGCAGAAAATAACAATAATGCGACGACACAAAGATTTACGTGGTTCGATCAAGGTGATCTACGTCCACCAGAGAGAATATAGAGAGCCTTTATTATGCTTGAGAGTACAAAGAGTATTGAATGCCCCTAAACCTCTAATCTAACATCTATTTATAAGCCTTGAATTGAGCCCTAATCCTTCTAGGATTCGGTTTCCTTATACATATCTTGTTTTCTAGTACATGCATATCCGATTCCCATTCATAATAGGATTCTATCCTCCCCCAAAGTAGGGCTTCGTGACTTGGTCTTCAAGTAGGCGTCGACTGCAATTGGGCTGAGCTCTTGGGCCGAGCTTGAATGTATAGGCCTACCTAGATTGGGCCTTAGGTCAGGCCCAAGGCGAGGCCTGTACCATCATTTAATATAGATCATACCCATAGTCATCAATTATCAATTCTCATAATATTATCAAAAAAAATAAATGAAGACGAGAGAATCGCAGAATGATTTTCTTAAAGTTAATTAGATAATAAAAATTTTCACTTTTAAAATAAATTTTTATAACTAACAAACAAACTACATATAATATTTAAATAATATGTGGATTGAAATTAAACTTAAAAATGATTAAAAATTAACGTAGATTTAATATAGATCATTATTCTCATAATCATCAATTCTAAGTTCTCATATTGTATTATCTATATTATCAAAAATAGTACTCCCTTTGTCTACGAAATGATTGTCACTTTTGTCATTTAAATTCATCCACGAAATGGTTGTCACTTCCATTTATAGTAATATGGCCTACATAATACATTATATTTAACATTATATTTTTCACTACTTCACTCACATTTATTGTGAGACCCTCACTCCACTCATAACAACACTCACTATTATCTACTACTACCTACTATTTTCTTAAAATCCGTGTCGTCCACAATATGACAACCATTTCATGGACGGATGGAGTAAATGAAGACGAGAGAATCACAAAACGATTTTCTTGAATTTAATTAGCTAAAGATTTTCACTTTCTAAATAATTTTATAACTACCAAACAAATTGCATTTATATTTAAATAATATGTGGATTAAAACTGGACTATCAAAATAGTAAATGAAGACAGGAGAATCACATAACAATTTTCTTAAATTTAATTACAAATTAAAGATTTCACTTTCAAAATAAATTTTTATAACAATCAAACAAATTGCGACTAATAATTTTAATAATATTATAGAAGTATCTGAATTAAATTGAACTAAAAGATTAAAAATAGTAAATGAAGACGGAAGAACTGAAAAATAATCTTCTTGAATTTAATTACAAAAACTATCAAGTAAATTGCGCCTAATAATTTTAATAATCTTACTGAAGCATGTAGATTAAATTGAATAAAATGATGAAAAATAACAAATAAAGATGGGAGAATTGAGAAAAAAATCTTGAATTTAGTTAGGAAAGAAAAAGATTTTCACTTTCAAAATAAATTATATACTTAACTACCAAGCAAATTACGTCTAATAATATCCCGTTGATTTTTCGACGGGTTGCACACTAATTATATTTTTAATTCTTAAATTAAATGTACGAAATAAAATAGTGAACTCAATATATAGTTAGACTATACATCTCTAAAAAAAAATTAGTTAGACTATGCAAAATGGTAAAAAGATTTTGATTTACTTTTTTAAATCTTATAAATGGATATCATATTCGCCTCAACTGAATTTGGTCTGATTAGATGGACGCAATAAACCCTAATTTACGCTGACCAGTCATCGATGACAATTACTACTATAATAGATCGAATTTATAATTATAATTGTTTTTTAGAATTATTCACACACTGCGTTTTATATTTATCACTAAAATTTGTGTCCCGTGCAATGCACGGTTTATCAAAATAAATAGTAATAGATAACTAAAATTACAATTAGAAATCACATGTAAATCATAAAATGATATTATTAAATCTGTAAAGACAAATGAAAAATAATTTCTTCAAAAAACCTTATAGTAGATAAACATAAAGTTACAAAATTGTAGATTGTACTAAATCATGTTTAGTGTCAATCTTGACTTGGAATTCGGGTTTTCAATTATTTTAGATGTATATAGGACCAAAATGTATAACTTTTGTTTTTAAAAGAAAATGAATAACTTTTTATGTAGTTTATTTCAAGAAATGTGATTTTATTAGTTATATTCCGTATTGAAGCAATGCTACAACTGAACATCAAGCATTCTTAGTATCTAGTAGGGATATTATTTGGTTTCATCATACTAAAATAAAAATTTGTAAAATAATATATTGAAATCTAAATTAAAAATTAATAAGAAAATACCTCTCACGACAAAAGCAACACATATTTCTTGGTTTGCTATAGTTTGGTTGGGCCGGTTTCTTCGAAAATGGATGTGCAAAGGTGTGGAAAAGATTAACATATTGTATGCATAAACTGTCAACTCAAATTCTTATTCTTATTAACGTTAACAATAATTCTATTCGAACCTACTATGTCTGGACATACGTGCTTAAAATAGGAAAAAAATCGTCCGATTATCTTCAAAATTTCTTTCCTACTCAGACCCCCTTCTAAAATATCGATCTCATGCACACCCGCTTCCAAATTTTACTCTCATCCACACCTAACTCCTAAACTTGTGAATTTAAATTGGGATGAAACTTTATAATTAAAATTTAAAAAGAGTATGTTTATCAATAAACCAAACTATCGAAACTATGAAATTAAATTATTAGTTAAAAATTCCGTCGAATCCCTATTTTTACCATCGTATGTCTGAACATAGTATGTCCAAATAGCACTATTTAAGAATTAAGAAATCAAAATGCGTACTCAAATAAATTATTATAAATAATTTCGTTTATACATTGTACTACTTTTTGTAGTGGTCAGTTAAATTAGAATATATTGAATGTATGAGTAAAGATATTAAAGATTTGAAATTTACTGAAATGCAAAATGTTATAAAAATGTATTGTGATTAAATTGCTTGCTGTAATAGGCACTATCTCAATTTAGTTTATGACTATTTGTACATTTAATTTTATATAGTAATGGATTTTATTTTTGTATTTTTATTTTAGAAAGTGTATATTTTCATATTTAATACGAAATATATTGATTTTGTTTTTTATATTAAATTTTTTCAAAGGCATCCCTACATTGTTCTATTAATGAATTGTGATTCTGTTTTGTAGGCTACTTAATAGATATCCCTTGTGTCTAAAAGTAATAAATATCGTTGTTATTCTATAACAATGCAATTTAATACCCGCATATGTAAAATCAAAATTACTTCTATACAAAATGAAATACTAATAAGTATATATTTGAAGTATCTTCTTACGTTAAAAAAATACTGCAATATGTAGTTAGTTCACCATATAATATTTGAGAAATATAGATGCCCTAATTAAAATAAAAGAACAAAACGAATAAAAATGGCAAATACAACTAAGAACATAAGCAAGGTGCCAACACGAAAAATATCAAAATCTGTAATGATTGGTCATTAATGTATAAGAGAATTGAATTTTTTTACCACAAATATTTAGATTGAACACAATATTGCAAATGTATATGATAATATCAGAAGTTGGAATTAAATATGAAAAAAGCATATGTAAACCCCAACCAAATTTAAGGGCGCATTTCCATGTTCTAGGAAAATAAAAAAAGAACATATAAAGTCGTAAAAGAAATAATAACAGAAAGAAAAGTAGAAAACTCTACAGTTGACGCCGCCGCTTCTTCGACTTGTTGAACGGAGTGGAAGTGGGTTGGCCAGGGGGCGGTGGCCTTGATCTGTGCATATATAACAGAAATATAAATGAGTTATAGAAGGAAGAATGAGATGAACATCAACGGAGTAGGCGTCTGATCACTGATGGGACGAGAGAACCTTATATAGATTAGGGGTTTCGGCGAATTAAATCACGAATTTTCGGGTTTTTGCAATTTTAACCGTAACTTTCAATTTTGACAAATAAAATTACGAACTTTTCAATTCTTGCAATTTTGTTCCGAACTTTCAACTTTGGCAAATTAAATTACGAGCTTTTCAATTTTTGCAATTAAAACCTAATCAAACTTTATTGACATAAAATAATAAAAATATAACAAATACTGTAGTACCATATTATTTTATGTCTTTATTGATCATAAATAAATATAAATTAATTTAGTAGGGCAACATTATGTTGCGTATACACCTATTGTTGGATAGAACAAGACAAGACAACAAGTGTGCTAGTCATTAATTGTTGCATGAGAACAAATATTTGAATAAATAAATAATGCATGTATTGAGGTGTTACTAATCTATGATTAAAAAAATTATTTGAGGAAACAATGCCTATATTGAGATGTTATGCTGTGATAAATATTTTGAATAAATAAAATACCTCAAAATAACGTAAATTATGGTATAAATACTTTAAAATAACGTAAATACCTCAAGAAAATAGTATAAATAAGTATTATGGTATGTTTTATTTAATTTTTTATACTCAAATTAATTAATATTTATTTATGATCAATAATTGATATTCTACTTCAATTCGTTGCTAGGCTTGAATTAATGTTCTGAAAATTAAAGGATGAGGAGATCATGTATTATATTATATATACCTTATGATAAAACTTGGCAAGAAAGCCGAGATGGAGATTATCGATCTCATAAATAGTCGCATGTAGATCTCCATGTAGTAAAGTTTCTGCCATCTAGCTCCTTCCTCCTCCACCTTCTTCTCTCTCTACCTTTCTCTCTCTAAGAATTGCAATTAGTTACGTAGAAGATCGATCGTACGTATTACTTTATAGACTAAAACATATGTATGTATCCATGAGTACTTAAATAAATAGTTGTAGATACTAGGAGCTAACAGAGCAGTTAAGTGCAATTAATTAAATAACTAATTAAGATTAGCAGCCGGTGAATGTTAAGTCAATTACTACTTTTTTCCAACAATGTGGAGTAGGTTTGCATAAGTTGAACATTAATTTGCATGCATGCAGTAAAAACTTTGCAATCAACTAAATGTGAGTATGTTATTAGTGCGATCGAGCAATTAAGAATTCTCAAATTGGGCTGCTTTTTGTTGACAAAGTATGAGAAGGCTGCTTCTAATTGTTTCCCACGCTACACTTCCGAGAAAAGTTCGAATTTAGTTTAATTATTTCTATAGACTTTTTATTTTTTATTTTTTGTCAATATATACCCTTTAATAAATTCATGTGTTCAACTAAAGTGGCTACGTCAGTAGAATATAGGAAATACATTATCCCAAATGAAAAATTCTATTCGGTCACACGCATTAAAAAAAGAAAAGTTAACTGTAAAATTGGAAATAGTCACATTTTACTTTAGGATTTATAATTCCCAATTATGGTATATATATGTATTTTTTAACCCTATATTACCTTTTTTTAGGTTGTGTGGCTGGTCACAATGTGTCCAAATAACACTACCCAAATATTTATAATTTTACTTTTAAAATTAAGAGTAAAATAAATAAGTTTAACATATGAGTGTATATACACAAAAACTTGAGTCAAATCGATACATGCAAGCCGTAGAAATAACACCACTTTTATTTTTGAAGCACATTAATTCATCTTCACGTTGGTGATGGATTTATCCAAATTAGATACTGTATGTTATAACACTGCAATTTGGTACGAAGTCGACCATGTAACAGGTCAAGACTGGTTAAACAAATAGGTGATTGCCCCTAACCTAAGCATTAAAAGAATGACATTATGGTTTCAAGAGACATTAAAATTTGTGCAGAAATGGAACCAAAATCATAAACACAATAATCATTATAGATGCACAAATGTCATAATTTGTGAAACATGTCGTATTTCACATTAGTATAAATTGACCTAACATAAGTATTGTGCAATATCAACGACATATATATCCGACCTGACATGTCACAATTTTTATAATGTTCATTTATTTATATTTACTAAAATATTTACAAATGAAGAAAATTATATAGTACCAATTAATTGAAAAATAACTTAAATTTAATTTGTTTGTAGCTTGCAACAAAAGAATAGAACTTAGACCAGGTGCTTTAATTTATTCCGCATTTTATTTCATCAACCTATAAATAAAACAGTCGTCAATAATTAAATGGAACTGCGATTATATGTATGATGAATAAGATAAAAGAAAAATAATGAAAATGTAATGGGTTAATTATCACTTATGGCTCAATCTTTCATTTCGTAGTGATTTTATGGTCTGACCTTTTAAAATATTAAAAAATGTCGAGACCTTTATTCACTAGTGACACTTATGTCATGGAAGCAAAAATCCGGCGACGGAAAACTGACTGGGACGCCGAATGATGATATGGATATTCTCTCCACCTTTTTTTAAATGACATGGAATTTGCATATACCATGTTGACAAAAATAAATTGTCTTTTAATAAAAATAAATTGTCTTTAAAAAAAATCTCCTTCTCCAAGGCAAATTCTCTAATCGCTCAACACAGGAGTTCCAAACTTTCGGTCTTCCAATACAAGAAAAATTTCTAGATATTTGTGTTTTCTCTCCGATGAATTTTACAGAAAAAAATTGTGGAGAAAAGAGTATGGACGATGATAATTTTACGTTGAAAATAATTGGAAGAGAAAACACATAGATTTATTGTTGGAACGATTAGAGAATTTGTCTTGGAGAAGGAAAAATCTTTTTTTTAATTATTATCTAAAGACAAAATTATTTTGTCTACATGACATATGCAAAATCCATGTCATTTAAAAAAGGGGGAGAGAATATCCACGTCATCATCCGGCATCCTAATCAGTTTTCCAACGCCGGATTTTTGCTCTCATGCCATAAGTGTCACAAAAGGACAAAGGTCGAGACATTTTTTGAATACTTTAAAAGGTCAGACCATAAAATCACTACGGAATAAAAAGTCGGGTCATAAAGGATAATTAACCCAAATGTAATTAGGTTTAACTAAAAGCCACCCAAACATACTCTTCGGAATTAAACGACAAGAGTTTCCTTCCACGACAAAATAAAATATACTCCATTTTTTCAGAAAGCAATTTATCTTCGACCTTCATTCCACAAATAATCGATATACATATATGCCCACATATCAAGACCAGGGACAATTTTTAATTAGATTATTATAACACATGATCAATACAGTTGTATTAATTAGTCTAGTCTCCACATGATAATCAAAAGTCCATCGTCTATATTAAGTAACCTCGATACACGCAAAATAAATACATAGCATATATTCATAGTACTTAAATAAAAAACTTGATATTGTTTGCATGCAGAGGAGAGGTACTAACTATTTGTAAATAAAATTGTCCATAGTGTAAAAAAGAGGAAGAGAATTTCATTGGGCCAAATGAAGGAACAGCTGTGGAATTCAAATCCTAAATTTAATTCACTGTGTTCGAAGAGTAGATCAGAGTCAGACCATTCTCATGCCAATCTTAAATTTTTTATACAAATGTTATTGTTTTTTATTACAACCCTACAAGTAAAATAGTTTTAAATATGTAACATTAAATTTAATAACGGAATTACGGTAGAGTTGAACATACATGAACTTTTGCCTCGTGCATTAAACAATACTACGGCTAGGCTAAAATAATCCTGTAGTAAGTGCTGAAAATGGAAGAGAAGAATAATGTTTCATTTCTAACAAAGCAGAGTACAAAATTATCAAGTTACTTACATTCCTTCTTAGCTCTTATTTATACTATAACTACCGACTTAATCCTTCTAGCTTACTAATCACGCAACGTAATACGCTGAGGTGGCTTATTATTAACCATCCAAACAACACAACTGAATTGGATTGTGCCTAAAATGAATGGTGTAGATCATCCAAAATATTCATGCACGAGATGGTAAAACTTCTTCACTGTAGCCTCATGCACGTGCTGTAACTTCAGCTCTTTTACCCCCCCTCAAGACGAGCATGAATATCTTTCATGCAGATATTGGACAAGAGCTGGCAGAATCTAGGACCTCCCAAAGCTTTGGTAAAAAAAATCAGCAAGTTGCTCCTGTGTAGACAAATGCATTGGTTCAAGAAATCCTGACTTAAAATGATCACAAACCAAATGACAATCAATCTCTAAATGTTTTGTTCGCTCGTGGAAAACCTGATTTTTGGTAATTTGTATAGCCGTCTGATTGTCACAGTATAAAGGAATCGGCATAGCAACTGAGATACCAAAATCTTTTAGCAAATAAGACAACCAAACCATTTCTCGAGTGATGGTGCTAAGAGCTCTGTATTAAGCTTCTGCAATAGAAACAGACACAGTGGTGTGTTTCTTGCATCTTCAAGAGATAAGAGCTGTACCAAAGAATATAGAATAACCAGTTAAAGATTGATCTCCTGGTCTGACCACATGCACCCCAATCAATAGCATTGTATGCTGCCATCTTGAAAGAAGAATCAATCGGGTAAAACAAACCAAGTGAAGGACAGCCATTGAGATATTTCAATACATGTAAGGCAACATCCCAATGGTGTTGACAAGGTTTGTGGACAAACTGACTAAGTTGTTGTACAACATATGAGAAATCTGGCCTAGTGAGGTTTAGATAAAGAAGTTGTCCAACAAGTTTTCTATAAGATTCTGGCTCCTTTAATCTATCTGTAGTAAGTGAAGATAGCTGAGTACCTTGAGACAAAGGAGTAACAGGACGAACTTCCAAGCATTTCAGTAGACTTTAGCAAATCCAAAATACATTTCCTTTGATTGAAAGTCCCCGGTTCTCCCCTCACTATTTCCATTCCCAAAAAATACTTTGCCTCTCCAAGATCTTTAATAGTAAAGGCTGCATCTAAAAATTGTTTCAATTCAATGATTAAATGCTCTTGTGGACTAGTGATAAGGACATCATCTACATAGACCAGAAGAGCTATAAAATCCTCACCATTTCCTTTGACAAATAAGCAATGGTCACTGGATGACTGCACAAATCCAAACTCATCAAGCTTTTTGGTAAATTCAGCATTCCATTCTCTGGATGCCTGTTCAAACCATACAAACTTTTGATTAATTTGCATACTTGTTCTGCTTTGGCTCCTTTATAACCCTGTGGTGGATTCATATAGATATCTTCATGTAAAAATCCATGCAGGAAAGCGTTATTAACATCAACTTGATGTAAATACCACTGAAAACTAGAAGCAATAGCTAGAAGAAACCTCACAGTAACTAATTTTGCAACAAGTGAGAATACCTCTGTATAATCAATCCCATATTGTTGATTATATCCCTTTGCCACCAATCTAGCTTTGCATCTTTCCAATGTACCATCTGCTCTTAGCTTCACTCTATATACCTATGTTGATCCAATGGCCTTCTTCCCAGCGGTAAGTCAGCGAGCTGCCATGTGTTGTTGTTCTCCAAAGCTTGTAGTTCATGCTCCATAACATTTCTCCATGCTGCAGATCTACTAGCTTCAACAAAGGAATTTGGCACTCTAATCTCATCCGCATTCACCAAAAAAGTTCTATACTTTTTTGTAAGAACAGGTGAAACATTAAGTGGAAAAGTTGGTGGAGTTCTAATTAAAGCATTATCAGAAATAAGAGAAGCAGTTGAAATATTTCTAATATAATCTTTCATCGATGTTGGAGGTTTTTTGTTTCTAGTACCTCTCATCAGCATCCCTAACATCCTATCTATTGATTCATTTTCTTCTGGACTAGCTACAACTTCAGGTTGAGAAATAATCATCTCATCAGAAACTTCAACTTTTTCTTGTTCTGGCATCTCCACATTTTCCTCTTTATCACTCTCCACCATTGCTACATCTGTAGCTTCTTCTTGTATGTCTTCAATGATTGAATCCATCTTATCAACCAACAACTCAGAAGAATTAGAAGTAGTAACATATGGTGAAGAATTAGGAACAAATCTCACATCTCTTGAAGTAAAAAGTTTTTGATTCTCAATATCATACAACAAATAACCCTTCTGTAAGACTTGTATTATCAAACTTAGATCTAAATGGTGATAAATCCACTACATATGCTAGACAACCAAATAGCTTCATCTCTGCATATGAAGGTTTCTTCCCAAACAACAAAAAATAAGGACATTTCCAATCAAGAACTCTACTGGGAGTTCGATTGATTATCCAAGTGGCAGCTGAAATTGACTGTGGCCAAAACATTTTTGGAACAGAATTATGTAATAAGAGAGCTCTAGCAACCTGCAACAAGTTCCTATGTCTCCTCTCTACTATCCCATTTTGTTGTGGTGTATAAACACATGATGTTTGATGCACTATCCCATTTTCTATGCAAAACATCCTCATGTTTCTTGATTTTTTATACAAACTCTGTTCCATTGTCTGTCTTGATTTTTTTCACATTAGTCCCAAACTGTGTCTTGACCGTCTTAATAAATCCAGTCAACAAGTAAAAAACTTGACTTTTACTGCTCATCAAATATGTCCAAATACACCTACTGTAATCTTCCACTATTGTAAGAATAAATTTGGTATTTGTGATGTTTTCACATGTATAAGGTCCCCAAACATCTTAATGAATTATTTCAAATAGAGAGTAGGATTTTCTATTTAAAACAGGGAGATCTAGGTAGTGTAGCCAATAAATATACCTCACAATCTTGAATCTTCCTCTCCTCTTCTGCAGTCATATGCCTGTCTATAAGCTCCATATGCTTCATTACTTCTGCAGAAGGATGTCCAAGAGTGCAATGCCAGCTAAAATAATCCCCCAATTCTGTCACTTTCTGCATGCAATGCATAATTGGGAATCATAGATTCCATGACATATAGTCCAGACATCTTCTTTCTCATTGCAATGATATGATCATTCTTGTTTCGTTGGATAACACAATGAGTATCCAGAAATAGACATTTCACTCCTGATTCTCTTGCCATCTTTGCCAGAGATATGAGATTATGTGTGAAATCAGTGCATATAATACATCATTCAACAAGATTTCCTCTGAAATTTTGACCTTGAACATGTAATGTACCATCTTTTGTCTTTTATCTCAAGAGGAATTTCCAGTTTCACTGCTTCTTAAAGCAACATATGAGATCGACACACATGTGTACTAGCTCATGAATCCATTATCCATGCATTAGGTTTAAGTTCCCTTACTGTGCTAATAGCAAAATATCCATCTAGTTCTCCTTTATTGTCTTGTATCATATTGACATTTGCTCTAACACCTTGCCCCTTTCCTTGTTTCTACATGAAATTTTCCAAACATTTAGCTATTTCAAATTGAATTAGCTTGCTTATGTCTGATGAAACTTTACTTGTTTCATCCACTTTCTCTGGCATCACATCAAAAGGGGTATCCACATGATTTACCCTTCCTTTTCCTTTGTCTTTCTTAAGCTTCTTATACCATTCCGGATATCCATGGAGCTTGAAACATTCTGCTTCTCAATGCCGTGGCTCTTCACAATAGTTACATCTCAGCTTCTGTCTCTCTTCCTTACTCAATCTCCTCCCTTTGTAGCCATCATTTGCTTTATTATTTGCTGGAAATTTCTTCTGTCCTGATGACTTGGCATTGCTTTGTTGATATCCCACATTCATGCTTACTGGATGATGTATAGCATTCAGATTATCTGTGATTGATTTCTGATCTTCTACTTGTAAGATCGTCGAGTAAGCTTTATTCACATTTGGTAGAGGCTCCATCATCAGAATTTGCTCCCTTGCATGCTCATAGTGATCATTGAGACCATATAAAAACTGCATCAACTTCCTATCCTCTTCACGCTTATTAGCCACAGTAATCGCTCCACACACACAACTCAAAGGAGGTAGTTCATGTCAACATTATCCCATAAAGCAGTGAGGTTGTTGAAATACTTTAGAACTGACTGATTTCCTTGAGTGTAGGTTCTAATCTCTCTATCTAGTCTGTAAACTTTTGGACCATTGCATCTTCCAAATCGTTGATTAATAGATTCCCAAAGTTTCTGAATAGAATCAATATGTATGAAACCACTAACCAAATCCTTCGAAATCGAATTCATAATCCAACAATATACAAGGTGATCAACTTTCAACCACGATTTGTAGTATGGAGAATTGATGCGTGGTTCTGGTAAAGTTCCATCAACGAACTCTATCTTACTTCTAGCTCTTAGGGCACGCTTAATCGATCTACTCCAATTCAAATAATTGTCACCATTCAAAGGAGTTGATTTCAGCTGAATACCCGCATGATCTGAAGCATGTACCGCCAAAATCTCTTTAAGCTGCTTTTGATTTGTCGTAAATGGATTCGCTTCTCGTTCATTTCTCCTTCTGTGACTTCCAGCTCGGCTTGTTTCTGGCCGCACTTCTTCTTTCTCCTCATAATCGTCATTCTCCATATCAGCTAATTCTTCACTCATCAAGGTCGACCACGCTACCTTCTTCGTCTTTGTTATAATTCAGACGTTTTTCTTCGCGAAATCGTTTAGACCTAGATCGTAAGCAGGCTCTGGTACCATGTTGAAAATGGAAGAGAAGAATATTGTTTCATTGCTAACAAAGCAGAGTACAGAATTATCAAGTTACATTACATTCCTTCTTAGCTCTTATTTATACTATAACTACCGACTTAATCATTCTAGCTTACTAATCAAGCAACATAACACGTTGAGGTGGCTTATTATTAACCATCCAAACAACACAACTGAATTGGATTGTGCCTAAAATGAACAGTGTAGATCATCCAAAATATTCATGCACGAGATGGTAAAACTTCTTCACTGTAGCCTCATGCACGTGCTGTAACTTCAGCTCCTTTACCCCCCTCAAGATGAGCATGAATATCTTTTATGCAGGCCCCCTATCCAATAGCTAAAAAAGGCAAAAAGGAAACCAATTACTACTATTTGATAGTACTAGTTTTCTTTGATTTTGTAATTTTGCGAATTTAGTCATAATTTACTAGTAGTAACTCCTAAATCGATTTGGACAATAAAGGGGGTGTATTCAATCTGAAATTGTGTTGGAGTTTGTAAGTCCATAGAGTTGGGAAGTCTATGGATTTAAGATGGAGTTCAGGATGATTTCGTGGATTTCAGATGGAGTTTTGTTGGAGTTATAATTGGTTTCACATCGACTTCTGTTGGAGTTGATAATTCCACGCTCACAGCGCTCGCGACCTTCCAGCGAGCGCTTGCAGTCCCGAGCGCCCGCTGATAGCCAGTGATCGCTAGGAGCCACGTGAATTGGGGTTAATACAATGCCCCAATTCCATCAATAACCTCCATACCCTAACCCTACTCTCTTCTTACCCTCTCCGCTCACACTCCAACTCTCTCGACCGCCGCCACGCTCTATCACCGCCCTACCTCCGCCGCGCTAAACTGGCTTCGGCGACAATTATTCGCCCCCATCTCCACCGCTCCACCGCCGCCTCACTCTTCGCTACAGTCCTCCACCACCTTCCCACTCCACCGCCGCCTTTTGCCACATCCGCCGCCTCCTCTTCGTCCTCCACCGCCTTCCCACTCCACCGGTGAACCCTAAACCACCGCCGTCTCCGATCTAATTCCGACAGCAGCGGTCGCTGACCTCCAGCGCTCGCTCAACTCGTCGAGCACCCACGCCCAACCAGTGATTGCTGGGAATCATGCCGCGAACAAAAAATGCCAATCAGACAGAGGAAGATTACACCACGAGGTTTTCTTGTCCGTTCTATTTAGAGACTGAATAGAAGGGAGAGGTATTCTCTAAATTCATTGTCTATGATGTTACACGCCCCCATTATCTAGATTGGGATTTGATTGGGATTTTGAAAATTGAAGGAAGATTAGTACGTTATTTCAAGAATTTAAGACTTGATACTTTTGCTAGACCAACTGTATATGCTTCTGCTTATGATGATTTAACTATTGAGTTTCTATCTACTATATCTTTGAATGCGGATAAGACGAAGATTACTGCTAGAATGAAAAAAAGAAATATGTTATAAGCTTACAAAAAATGAAAAGTGTTTTTGGATTTCCAACTGGTGGGGAAAGAGAGAGACCTTCGGAATATAATGCTAATGTAGATTGGACTGAGTTGTTTGGGTTTACAAATTGGGACACTTCGGGTATGTCAAATGGGTTTATTACGGACCCGTCATTGGCCATTGTCCATAAGTTTATTGCGTATAATATTTCTGGAAAGGAGCAGACAAACAAGGTCAATGCAAACGAGGTCTATCTATTGTGTTGTGCCAAAAATTACACAAAGGTGTGTATTTCAAATTTCATTTGGAATGCTATGATTCAGAGTAAGAGTCGTCCTGGAGCTCATGCTTCTTGGGGTGGCATTATTACGTTGTTGGCGCATAAGTTCAGTGTTCTAAGTGATGTAAATGGCCCATAGGAGGGTTACCAGGAACTTGAGGGATTTTGTAATACCCCACAATTTCCGTACGATCTTAAAAATTTAAAGTTAATTAAATAAATGGCTTTGCACGCCTAAGTTTACGATTTCGAATTCTAAGACTAACGGTCGAATCCGTTTCCGAAAATAAATTACGGAAGTCAGCTAGACGACTACTGTATTTAGGGTTAGCGCGTACGAAAAGTTTTTAGTTCGTGAACTCAGAACGGAAAACCGTCTGATTTTTACATTCACGAAATCGCGATACGAACTCGCCCGAGAAAGTTCGTTTTTATGATTTTCCGGAAGAAACTCGGACTGTGTCGTCCCGAGTTTTTGTCGGAATTAAAATTTTAAATATTATATTCCGAATAAGTTAAATACGTTAGGATTTATGGTCGAATCGGATCTCGCCGATTTTGTGCCGAAATATATTTTTCGTACGTCGTTTTCTGTAACGTCGTAACGAGTCGGAAAAGCGGGATTTTCCTTATTTCCTTTTTATGTCCAGCCAACCTCTCTCTCTATTAGTTAGATATTTTTGATTTTATATAGTATAGTAAGTGACACCTATTACTACACTATTCATACTTTACACCTTTACACATTTTAAACCTTATAACATAAGTTATACAAATTAAATCATCCACATCTCCTCCTTCTCCCCCCATTCTCGGCAGCCCCTCTCTCACTCTCTCCCATCTTCATCTTTTCTCCACCATTGAAGACTCTTGAAGATCTTGAGCAAGAAATCACACAAGACTACATCCAACCCTCAAAACCTAAGTCTTCCTTTATTAAATCCCAAGGTATTCATCTCCTCCATGTTTCTATCCAATTGGATTCCTCTCCTTTTTATTTTCTTCTTGATCGAAAATTTAGGAGTAATGAACTAGATGTTGTGATCTTCGATTAAGTGAAATTAGTGGTGATTAGATATGAATTCTAGGTTTGAAATGGAAGAAAAATCAAGAACCCTAAGTCTTGCTTATTACCGAAAATTAGGGGAAATTGGTAGGATTTTTGAATCCTTAAATTGATGATAGAATCATGCTTAGGAAGTGTTCGATTAGAGATTAAAACAAAAAGAAATCGAAAGCCCCTTGATTTGTTGAAACCGATTTAGGGTTTAGGGTTTGAATTTGGGGATTTTTGCATGTTAATGTGTAATTGGATTTCAATTGATCAATTAATGTTATAATAGTATGATTAAGAGTTAAATGGTGTTAATTGAAGAAGAAATTCACCCTCTTAACCTATGAGTGAAAACCGAAATTTATTAGACAATTAGGGGATTTCATGTGTTCGATTTTAATTGATGTTTAGTTGATGGAATATAGTTGCTAATGATGTTAGTTGATAATGGGAATTTATTTAGATTTTTCTAAAAATATTTTGTGGGATGTAAGAGACGAAGAACTCGTCATAAGTTGAAATATAGTGTTGATATGAAATGATATTATGCATGAAAGTGATTCTCGTTAGATGTTGTTTAATGACGTAAAATTTGAACGAAATCCGACAACTTTGAAAATTGTGTAAGAGACGAACAATTAGACGTAACTAATAACCGAGAAGTCGAATGAGAATTCTAACTTGATATTATTGTCTATGATGGACTTGGGAATAACTTTGTAGTTGACGTCATGAGCTTTCGAGCTAATATAATATGAGCTATAGTGATAGTCGAGAACTAGAACGAGAAATTTGATAACTTGCTTTGGTTTAGTACATGTTAGTTGAAAGCCGACGTTTAGAACGTCGTGCTATTGGACGAGTTTTGAGAAGGAGTTCATCACGTACGGGAGTACGTGATGACTGCCTTGAGGGTCCAGTTTCTTAAGAAATCGAATACGAGAGCTTAGAACGAACCTAAGATGTTATACGTCGATTCTATCGAGCAACTAGGGTTAGCGCGGCAGTTTTGCGACCCTCGCCGGAAACTGTAATAACTTTTAGCTCGTTTATCGGATTTGCGATCCGTAAATTGGAGCATAAACTAGACATCCCAAACTTTCCAACGGTATAGGGCTCATCCCCTGTTTCCAGATCCCCTGTTCTGGGCAGTCCCCAGAGTTACTGTAATGTGCAGTGAAATTTCAGTTTTCATTCTACTAAGTTGTTTTGTTCGCAACTTAGTTTCTTTCGATCGTCTAAGCCGTAATAACTAACAAATATCTTTCTACTGACCCCAGTGTCAAGAAAGGAGCCTTGAGTGCTCAAAGAGATGAGTTGGTACCTCGTACCCGTTCAAGTAAAGAAAACTAGTTTAGCGTGAAAATGCATAAGTCGAATAATGAACTAAAACGTAATTTCCCTAAGTTGATTCTTTCCAACTTAGTTCCTTATGATCTTTTAAGTCGTATTGAGCTATCGAATACCCTCTCTACTGACCTAAGAGTCGAGTATGAGACCTTTCGAGTTCTAAACGGGATTTGTTTAAGTCTCGTTTCCCGTTTAAGTAAAATGAATCTAGTAAGCGTGCAAATGCCTAAAGAATGAAACGACTAAAACCTTTTTCGAGTTTCTTTGATCGATTATCTTTTATGAATCGATTCTTAAGTATTATTATTTTACGATGAAGGAGGAAGCCAGCAGTAAAGAAAGGACGGAAGATCCGAAGATTGGAAGCTAGTACTTCTTAGTTCTGTATTACGAGGTGGGCTTTTATCTATATCAAATAAAATGTGGATTTTTTCCACAACTCGAAAGTATTATTTATCGCTTTGATAATTGTGTTTTCAAAGTGATAATCTTGGCATAAACTGTTTCAACTATTTTATGTGAGTTCTCTTGTACCTATCTGAGTTAACCTTCGGGTTTACCAGATTTCTGAGTTAACCTTCGGGTTTTCCAGACTTTTAGAGTTAATCTAACTAGGTTAACTAATGATCGGCTCTGAGTTAGCTGCTAAGTGCTTTCCAGAGTTAGTGCACTTTGTAACCTGTGGTGTATGTGGTATCCTGTTGAGGGGTAACCAGCCACGGTGAATTAGCTTTGGTCAAGATTGAACATAACATACTCTAAAAATGCTTGCGCAAGCTGCTTTATACAAGTCAGTCAGAAAATGTTTAGTAGGCACGGGCCTTTTCAACAAAATCCCGATGCGCTACGGTTATAAAATGCCAGATTATTTATACTTACGATTATGATTTCGGCATCGTGCCCACTAAGTACTCTTGTACTTAGCCCTGCATGTGTTTTCAAAATGTGCAGGTTGAAGCGATGGAAGCGGCGAGGGTTGAATAAAGTTGTCTTAGGAAGACTGTAGATATCATGAACCATAAACTCCGCTGCAGAACTCTAGTGTTTTTGAAATACAGACATGTTATCACTGTAGACTAAGATCTGTCTTAACTTAGTTTCTTTCGGTGTACTTCTGTCGAGTAATCTTTTGAGATTAACTCTTCCTTTATGTAAATAAAGTCTTGTTCATAGTATGCATGATGTCTCTTATGTATGTTTAGTTCAGTTAGCCCCCTTCTTCCCCGTTTCTTTAATCCAATCCCAGTCGCACCCCGGCTTCTGCCGTCCCTCGGGATTTGGGGCTATGACAGATTTATGATTGATTACAGCGAGCTTATTCGGTCTCAAATCATTTCTGATGCATTCACTCTAGTTCCTCCGGCGAAAAGGCTATGTGTGAGGAAGTACGTGAACAAAGAGATTGCTGAAGGGAGACAAGAACCTGTGGTTCGCAATTTTGAAGTCAGCGGTCCATCCAATGTAGGAGATGAAGGAGGTGAAGAGGAAGAGCCAATAACCACCCCAACAATTTCGGGAGATGGCTACCAACAGTTTCTAAATCATTTCGACAACACTTTTGCTTCATTCCAGCAGGACGTGAATGATCAATTTGCAAGCTTCCGGCAGGATTTGCAGTCGAGGTTTGATGCGCGGAACCAACAGCTTGCGCTATGGCAACAATATGCTAATTCAAGATTTTACGACCACAATCAACAAATTGCATCTTTACAAGCACAGTGGAATGCTTGGTCTGCGTTCTACCCGCCACCGCAACCACCACCTCACCATGATGAGCAACCACCACCTAACTATGATGAACATTAACTTTTGGTATGTCATTTGTGTCATTTGTCAATTTAAATGAATGTGTTGTTAATGATTAATCAGTTAATGAATGTGTTGTTGATAATGTTGTTGATTTTGATGAATATGTCACTGGACAGGGGAGGAGTTTGGCTTTCCAGTAAGTGAAGAAGAAGATTTGCAGTGGTTGTTGGGGTGCAGCGGTAGCTGGTGCCAATCTAGTAACTTTTCCAGCCGGCGTTGAGGCTCAGTGACCGCTGGAATTAGTTTTCTAATTTCCATTTCATTTACCATTGAACAATGAACATTTAGGGTCGTCTTTTATTTAGGGAATGTAGTTGAACAATGTCATTTTTCATTTTCGTTTGTGTCATCGAACAATGTCGTGTTTTATTTCATTTATATCGTCGAACAGTTGCATTTATTTATGTTAAACAATGTTGTTTTTAATTCTTGATGTTTATTTTGTTTTGTTTCATTACTCTTTGTTCATTTCATACTATCTGAGTGAATGTATTGTGTACTTGATAAATTATTTTAATCTTTCAGTTTATGAATAATTTATCTATACTTCTTATCTTATCTTTGAGTTAATGATTTTACTCTTGATATAATTCTTGTTATATAATCTTTCAGTTTATGAATAATAGAATTATATCTATACGAGATCTTTATGGTATGAGGCTTTTTTAATTTTCGTTTTCTATTTTGTATTTGGTATCAAATGAGCGAACAACATGGTAAAATAAATAGCAAAAACAATGAAAAAAATCCTTTAGTGCACCTTCACCGCACCCCAGCGATCGGTGGCTCCCAGCGTCGGCTACCGCTCGTCGATCCTCACCCGGCGCTGGGGTCGCATTGGATTTTAAATCTCATCGATATCGATCGGATTTCGTCAAGCATTTTTTCTTCATCAAACTTCAACGAAAGTCCGACGTAAATTAGAATTTGCAAAATTCATGGAGTGTTAAATACACCAAGAATCCATAAATCTAAATGAAATCGTAATTGAATACACCTAGACTTTTATAGGATTTTTCATGTTGAATACACCTGAATTTCAGAAATCCAACAGAAATCTAGATTGAATACACCCAAACTTCTGAAATCTTTAAAGTCCAATGGAAATCCTGATTGAATACACCTCCTAAGTTTAGTGGAGCACACCACCGCGCAATTCCTGACTTAAAATCCACCACCACCATTCCTGACTTAAATATTTGATTCATAATATATATATATATATATATATATATATATATATATATATTAAAATCTTCCAAATTATCAAGATTTTTCACAGCACGTTGGTAAGCCTCTCAAACCACAACCATGAGATCTAGTGTTCGACCCTTGCTATTTATATTTTGGCATATTTATAATTCATTTAGGGCCATTTTATATATTATAATTCATTTAAGGCCAAAGAGAAATCACTTTTTTTTTTTGCAGATAACAAATTTGAATCAAGGCCAAAATCTCCATTTTATTTTTCCTAAAAAGTTTAAAAAAAAAAAAAATCCTCCGTGAACGTCTCAAAGTAAACTTGCAGAAACGTCTTTGAAAAATCATCATTTGCTTAGAGTAATTTTGATTTATCGTTTACTTTAATAGTCAATAGAAGGTCTAAATTTAATAGTGTCACAAGTGAACAAATGCTTTATAGTTTTTCTAAAGTAGAATAGAGGACCTAAATTTAGAAATTCGCGTAGGACCTCTACATTTTCATAGTCCCGCCCCCTGATTGATAGAAAGTTAGTGGTTAAATTGCACGATTGACTTATACTCTATTTGTCCATGAAATATGTTTCTACTAGAGAGTGACAACGTGGTCTGATATTCAATTGAGTGTTTGTAAGTAGATTAGAACAAATGTCTCACATTATTTATAGTGGTTGAGTGTTTTGTGGTCCAATTGTAATTTTGTGTAAGTATGAAACCAAAGTGCATGATGGAAATAATAAAAAATAAAAGAATTGTTGGATAGTGTCCATAATAAAAAGAGAAAAAAAAAGTTATTGAGAATCGATGAAAATGAAAAATTAGGAATGTTTTTTAGTAAACGGATAAAGTATTATACCTCAACAAAGAAAACCATAACCATTATTTCATCAATTTTTATATTTTTTTCTTTTTGGAATCACGAAGATTGGTCACTTTTTGCTTGGATAAATATGAATATACTATGCTTTTCATTTCAGATTAATTATTTTTATTTAACATATTATTGTTCAACATCTATCACTTTTAAGATATATATTAAGGAAAAACAAAACAACTTGATCACACTAACCCATTAGAAATGTTACGAACAATTAATATCTTAATTTTCTTTTCGTGTTGAATTTGCTAGAGTTCTGATTATGTTATTGAAATATTTAAGAGTGAAGGAGTGATATAGCAAAATCCTCCCTTAGATTATAATAGTTGTCATGAAACATAATATGGTAAAATTCTAACCAAATTCATGACTTTTGGACAATTATACCCTTACTCATCCAAAAATATAAAACCCATTTATTTACCATTTTGCTTTCAAAAACCGTAGCTACTTTCTCTCTCTCACAAATTCTCTCTGTAACTCTCCACCCCCTCATTCTCTCTCTCTCTCTAAAAATTCTCTCAGCCTACCGCCTTCTCTCCTCCGCCACCGCATTTCCGCCGTCGCGCCACCTCCAAACCACCATGGAGCTCGTAATATTCTCGACAGAGCCAAGGTTCAAGATCTTCCCTACTCTCTTTCTCTTTCTCCATCTTTCTCTCCCTAGAACCCCGCCACCACCTCATCTGCCGTCGTCACCGCTGCTGCCCTCCCAAACCACCATGGAGCTCGTAATATTCTCGAGAGAACTAAGGTTCGAGATCTTCCCTACTCTCTTTCTCGATTTTATTTCTCTTTCTCCATCTTTCTCTCTCTAGAAAAATCATAGATCTAGCCGGAAATAATGCTGTTTTTGTATTTGTTTTTGATGATTTACAAGTGTTCATATGATTCCTAGTGATTCGTGGTATATTTAGGGTGATTTTCGGTCGATTTGGATGTATTGGGGTGTTTTACGATTTTTTTCAGATCTGAAATTCGTAACATGTTTGCTGGAATTTCGGTAATAGCATGTTACGAAATTACAATTTCGCAACATGCTTGAGGCTTTTTGAATGTTTCGAATTTGAAATTTTTAGGTGTATAATGTTACGAATTTCGCAATTCGTAACACAATTCGTATATAGTGTAGCGAACTGTGAAATTCGTAACTACCTGTTCATTTTCATTCGTTTATTTGACGTTACAAAATTACAATTTCGACACGTTTGGGACTTTTTGAAGGTTTCGAAACTATTTTTAAAAATATAATGTTGCGAATTTAACAATTCGCAACAAAATATACGAATTTCGTATTGAATAATCTGTTGCTAATTCATATTTTCGTATCATGTTTTTGGAATTTTGGTTATAACATGTTACGAAATTACAATTTCGTTACATGTTTGTGTCTATTTGTTAATTATATGATGTTGCGAATTTCACAGTTCGCAACAAAAAAATACGAATTTCATATATAGTGTAGCGAATTGTGAAATTCGTAACTACCTGTGCATTTTCATTCGTTTATTTGACGTTACGAAATTACGATTTCGCAACACGTTTGTGACTATTTGAAGGTTCCGAAACTAAAATTTTTAAGCATATAATGTTAGGGTTTCGAATTTCACAATTCGCAACAAAATATACGAATTTCGTATTGAATAATCTGTTGCTAATTCATATTTTCGTAACACGTTTTTGGAATTTCGGTCATAAACTGTTGCGAAATTACAATTTCGCAACATGTTTGAGGATTTTTGAAGGTTTCGAATCTGAAATTTTTAGGTATATAATGTTGCAAATTTCACAATTCGTATATAGTGTTACAAATTGTGAAATTCGTAACTAACTGTGCATTTTGATTCGTTAATTTGAAGTTACGAATTTACAATTTCGCAACATGTTTGAGACTTTTTGAAAGTTCCGAAATGAATCATTTTATGTTACAAAATTAGCATTCGTATTGAATAATCTGTTGCTAATTCATATTTTGGTATCACGTTTTTAGAATTTGAGTTATAACATGTTGCGAAATTATAATTTCGCAACATATTTGTGGCTATTTGAAGGTTTCGAAACTGAAATTGTTAAGTATATGATGTTGCGAATTTTGAAATTCGTAACTAACTTTGCATTTTCATATGTTTATTTGAAGTTACCAAATTATAATTTCGTAACATGTGTTACATGTTCTGAAATACTGAATTGGTTTAATTGTTTGTTTATTACAGATAGAATGGATATTCAAGTGGAAGAATCTTGCCGCCAAGCACCACCGGATCATGTTATGTTACTAAATTAGCATTCGTATTGAATATTCTGTTACGATTTTGTCATTTCGTATCACTATGCCTTGACTTTCTGTTAAGATTTTATCATTTTGCATCAGTTCCATGTTACGAATTTTACATTTCGAATCTTGTTTCTCTGTTACGAATTTATGATTTCGTATCACTTTGTCATAATTCCATGTTACGATCTTATGAATTCGTATCAGTTTGTCATGATTTCATGTTACGAATTCAATATTGCGAATCAAATGTGTCTTGTTTCTTTATTACCAATTTATGATTTCGTAACACCACGCTACATGATAAAGCAATTACGAAAACAAACAAGTCGTAACACCAAAACAAAATCGTAACAAATCGTATTGTTACGAAATCAATAAGTAGTAATAAATCAGTTACGAAAATAACAAATCGTAACACAAAAACAATCTTTAATTTGTGTTACGAATTTCATACATTCGTAACATAAGACATTACGAATTCATACAATTCGTAACAACAATATTATCAATCGTTGATTTCATATTACGAAATTAATAAATTCATAACATGACAGATTACGATTTTGGCATTTCGTTTCTATATGCCTTGATTCCATGTTACGATTTTGTCATTTCGTATCACTATGCCTTGACTTTCTGTTAAGATTTTATCATTTCGTATCAGTTCCATGTTACGAATTTTACATTTCGTATCTTGTTTCTCTGCTACGAATTTTACATTTCGTATCAATATGCCTTGTTTCTCTGTTACGAATTTATGATTTCGTATTACTTTGTCATAATTCTATGTTACGATCTTATGAATTCATATCAGTTTGTCATAATTCCATGTTACGAATTCAATATTTCGAATCAAATATGTCTTGTTTCTCTATTGCTAATTTATGATTTCGTAACACCACACTACATGATAAAGCAGTTACGAAAACAAACAAGTCGTAACACCAAAATAAAATCGTAACAAATCGTTTTGTTACGAAATCAACAAATAGTAATAAATCAGTTACGAAAACAACAAATCGTAACACAAAAACAATCTTGAATTTTGTGTTACGAATTTCATACATTCGTAACATAAGACATTACGAATTCATACAATTCGTAACAACAATATCATCAATCGTTGATTTCGTATTACGAAATTAATAAATTCGTAACATAACAGATTACGAATTCCTCAAATTCGTAACATTAACATCGTCAATTTCCTTGCAACGAATTAATCAATTTCATATTACGAATTTGGTAACTTCGTAACATTTTATATTAAGAATCCATCAAATTCGTAACACTTAGCATTACGAATTTACTAAATTCGTAACAGGCGTACCAAAAAAAATAATATGTAAATAACTTATGATTACAGCTTCCATTAACTTGCATCTACAAGACATAGAGAAAGAGAGAGACAAAGAAACAGTGCATCAGCCCAAAAAAGTAGAGGTCGTTGAAGATTTTCAACAAAAGGTGTGAAAATAGAGAAGATCGATTAATTGACATTTTGCTACCAAAGACTGTGAGTACTAATTGATTAGGATCAACCTCTAAATTAGCCCATCTTTGCGAGCATAGCGTTATACAAATCATCAAAAAAGCTTTATACAACACAAATCATCAAATTAATTGCGGAAAGCCCATGCCTCCAAAATCAAAGTACAAAATCATCAAATGCAACTATAGAGATTAGAGATATCCAATCAGTACAAGGAAATAAAGAGGAGAAAAATGGTGACGGCGGTGGCCACAACAGATCTAGAGAGAGAGAGCGACGGTGACGGGAAGGGGCGCAGGGCGACGGCGGTGGCGACAACAGATCTAGAGAGAGAGAGCAACGGCGATGGGAAGGAGCGCAGGGCGACGACGGCGGCGTCAAGAGGGGTGACGGGAGGGGCGCAGGGCGGCGGTGAGAGAGGGAGAGCGGCGGCGACGGGGCGACAGGAAGAAGAGAACAAAAAAAATGAAGAAGAAAAACAGTAGGAAGGAAAAAAAAAACGAGATGGAGAAGAATAAAAGAGAAGAAAGAAAAGAGGAAAAAGAGATAAAGAAGAGAGAGAAAAAGAGAAAAAGTGAAAAGAAGGGGTATTTTTGTCCAAAAAACACATTTTTGGCTACAATTTAACCATATTAAGTTCCTTGACAACTATTGTAGTCAACCTAGTCAAAGTGGCTATATGGATGGATTGCCTCAATATTTAATGTAGTCTTAACTAAAGTTGCAAATCATCGGTCAAAAGTTTATGACTTATTTCGAAATAAATCAGAACCGCGCATTGTTCTGAAACAAATGTGATCCAATTATATTTATATTTTAATGAAGAACTAGACACCCATTATTTTAGATGTTATTAAAAAAAGTAAGTATGTAATTCACTTAAATTTAACTTTCAAGAAAAACAAATAACAATAGATTCATATTTTAACAATTATGACCAAGAACTATTAATTTACAATATTGATGGGACTTATATACTTATAAAGGGAATCTCTAAAAAATTATTATATTATTATCATCTTATCGAAATTGATGATTTTTTTAAAGGGTCCGAATCGGGATCAGAGAAATTTATTATATTAGAGTGTTTATTAATTTATAGAGTATAAAATTATAGAGGTTTTACTGTAACTCAAAAATTAAAAGTTCGCTTGGTAATTAAGATGCTTTGCTCCAATCTTTAAGTGAAGGGTTTGGTGATCATGTGTTATAAAATTAAAAATATATAAAAACACTAACATCAACTAAACTAGAATTTATCTTTTTTTTCCTTTTGTTTTTTTTTGTTCTTTTTTTTTTTTTGCTTTCCGAATGTGCAAACCAAATTTCGATAGCATAGCAGAAGAATTAAATATACTATTTATATATTGATTGGAAACACACTTGACAAAAATATGACACATAACATTAAACAAAATTAAGGAACTTCTAGAGTTGCATTTCACTCAATAACACTTAAAAAAAAAAACATAAGCGAAATAACAACACTTTCAAATTATGGAGGAAATATAGTGATATGACATTAGCACTTTTTAAATATCAAAACATGTTAATTAATTTAAATTTGATCAATTCTTGTAAAAGTGGGTATTTCTTACCCTTTTGCCCTTGTTTTTTATTTTTTAGTGTCATATTCTTTATTCTCTCTCCTACTTTATCAATTTCCTCTCTCTTCCCTCACATGATCTCTCTCTTCTCTCTCCTCATTTTCTCTTTCCTACTGTTTTTCTCTCTCCTCTCTCTTCTTCTCCACTATGCATTTTTTTCTCCTTTCATGAACAATACATGAACATTTTAAGGTATGCAGTACGTACTGTGTACCAACTCAATAATACATGAACAATTAAAAGTACGCAGTATGAAATTACAAATACATACTGATTACCCACCAACAAATACATGAACAGTTTAAGGTACGCATTACGAAATTACAAATACGTACTGCGTACCAACCTAACAATACATGAACAATTTAAGATATGTAGTACGAAATTACAAAGGCGTATTACAAACCAACTCAACAATACATTAACAGTAAAAGGTACGGACTACGAAATTACAAATACGTACTACTTACCAACCTAACAATACATGAATATTTTAAGGTACGCAGTACAAAATTAAAAATACATACTGCAAACCAACCCAACATACATGAATAGTTTAAGCTACGAAGTACGAAATTAAAAATATGTACTGCGTACCAACCCAACAATATATGAACAGATAAAGGTACGCAGTACGAAATTATAAATACGTACTGCTTACCAACTCAAGAATACATGAAAAGTTTAAGATGCGCAGTACAAAATTGTGGCGCCCCGCCACCCGGGCCTATGTAGATCGGGCGGGCCGCCACGAGGGTTGATGAAACCGTAAAAAATTATCTTGAATATTAACTCAAACCGAAAGTAAATAAAGTGAAAAGATGATTATTGATATTAATCATATTAAATGGTAAGAGTTGGAATAAGAGAAGTTAAGGTGGGTGATTATTAAAAACAACACTTGTCCTAACTTAACATAACTGGGGTCGATGTATGAGGACACCGGCCCCGCACTACGGAAGCATTCAAATCACAACTATCTATGAAAGATAGTTGAGATCAAAATGAGGTAACAAAGTTTATGTTTATAGATTCAACGAGAATACAAACAAGGTGCTTAGACTGCAGAAGACATAAAGGGAAAACAATGCACTTTCACTTGACAACACCGACATCGCCCATTTCACATTCACGTCGTTCAACTTGCATTAGGGAAAATAATGCAGGGAGCTGAGTACAAAAGCACTCAGTGGTTCCATGCCCCTCTTTGAAAAATATTTTATAAGGATATTACATGCTTCAATACTTATGGAAATGAAACTTTAGTAAAAACACCTTTCACATAAGCAAAACAATTTTGAATGTAAACACGAGTACTCGTATTAGAACTTCTCACATTCTTGTGTTATCATCCCAGTTCAAATAGAGGGGAGCCACTCCTTCTATCCGAATCGTCATAACTTCTTGTGCGCACTACTTTTGATTGATCGGAGCTCAAGGCCGATCGTTAACATAACATGTCTCATACTTGATCAACCACAAGCAATTGAACATAAAAACATTTAAGCATGCATATCAATTTAAAAGCTTGTTGGGCTTAATAACCAGAAATTTTACCTCATGGGAATCTAACCCACACTTAAAAATAGGATAACCCACCTTGATTCGGATTCACTCGAATGGTCCTCAAAACTTAAGAGTTGCTTGGTCCTACAAGAGTTGTCTTAACACTTAGGTTCACAAGCATATAGTGTCTAAAGTCTTAGTATCCTAGGTCAAGCTTATTCCCTTTTTATAACATGTATCAAGCTTGAGGCTTCGTCTCAAGGTTATATTCCACATGTAACTGATGTATGTCATGCATGTCATGTAACATGAGTCCCATAAATTTCTTATGCATATCATATGTTCATAACATGTCATATTGATGCATGTATACTTAAATAATCACATACCACAAGTCACAAGATCATTTTATTTAATAAAGAATTAATTAATTAATTAAAGCATATAATTAATTAAACATTAATTAATTTAAAGACGCATATTTAATATTAATTAATAATTAATAAATAGATAAATAATAAATTAATTTTGTATTAATTAATTTATTAATTTTAAAATAATAAATTATAAATAATAATTAATCATTAAATAATAAACAATTAATCATACATAAATAATAACAACTTGCCATGACATTTAATCACATATATTTATGGACTAAGGGTTCATATCACACATAAACAAGTCATGTTGGATCACTAATAAATTAGGGTTATTGGCCTGTAAATTACTGAACTTTTTCCAAATTTCCGAATTGCAACCGTCAGGTCAACTTTGGCCAATTAAATACTGAACTCTCAATTTGATTCAATGTGCTACTGAAATAGGTTTGCGGCGACGTCGATGATGACATGGAGGCCGGAAAAGCCAGCGTGGACACGCCGACAATAATGAAACGACGTCGTTTTTGTCTTCTTTAAAAAATAAAAATAAAATAAATTTAATTAATTTTTTCTCTTTCTTTGACTTCTTTTTCATCCCCAGGACCCCAACCCGTCTGCAACTCCTCCATCACCGCCCTACTCACCACGGTCATAGGCTCCACCACAATACTATCCTCCACCGGGAGGTGGGAGGCGGGAGGCGGCGCACCAGCGGTCCGGAAGCCAAGAGAGAAGCGGCAGCGGCGTCGGGAGGTGGGTGAGCAGATCCCCCGGTAGAAGATCTGAATCTCCGATTAAATGAGCGAATTTGGAGTAGGGGCAGGCGTCGTTGAGCGCTTTGTAGGAGAGAGTGAACTCTTTGGCGGAGGTGGTGGCGTAAATGGGGGCGGCAGAGGCAGAGAAGGCGGAGGCGGTTTGCTCTTCTCGCCGGCCAACTCTGCTGTAGAGGGCTTCGGTGAAGTAGTGCGACACTCGCTCCAGCGGGTCCCCATCGCCACGCGGACGTCTTTGGTTATTGATGGCTTGGATTCGTGCAATGTTGGCTGAGACTTCGGTGGCAGATTAGAGGTGGGCAGAGGTCAAGTTGCTGTCGGCGGGGGCTCAGAGAAGATGACCCGGTTAAGATCAGAGGGCGGGGGAGAGTCGATGCTGAGTCGACTCGGGAAGGGATCGGAGGGGTAGAGATGACTGAACTCGGAGTTGGTTTTCCACGCGTCGCAATCGGTCTGGAGATTGGAGCTCTCGGTTGAATCCCCGCCGCCCATTAAGCTCTCCATCCACTCATCCGAGTCGAACTCACCGCCCGGACCGCCGCACAAGTCCGAAAAGCGGAACCCAGTAGAGGGGTTTTCCAAGTTTGGGAACTAGAAATCGGACTCTGCGGTCTCCGGAGCGGCGGGGACCTGGAAGGGGTCGATGAATCCGGTAGTCAGGCCATAGGAGAGAGAGGTGGAGGTCGGCGTAGGCCATAGTGGAAATTCTGCTTGCTTGATTGATTGTGGACAAGAGGTCGGCGTAGGCCATAGCTGATTTGTTCTATCTTTATTTTAATTAATGAAACGACATCATATTTGGTACACTAAATGCCACATAAGAGCCAGCGTGGTCAATTTTTGCCACGGTGGAAAAATCCCCCAATCGACCTTGCCGGAAACCTAATTTGGTTGTAAATTGAAACAAATTAAAAGTATCGTATTTAATTGGTCAAAACTGAATTGACGGTTGCAATTCGGGAATTTGGAAAAAGTTCAGTAATTTCCAGGCCAATAACCCAATAAATTAATCATATAAGGGCTAATTCCAATTCGTTTGATTAATTCACATTAGTCCAGCCCAACCACCTAAAGCATAATAGCCCATTTTAATTAAACCAACGCAACATTCTTAAGCTCATTTGGATATTACAATATATAGCCCACTTAAAAATATTAGCACATTTGACCCAATCAACATAGTAGACTTAGTAACATATTTTAATCACATAGGCCTAAGATATTATTTTTATTATTGACCATATATAATTAATTCATACTATAACCCATGTAGTCCAATGGTCTATATAATTCCATTAGATCAATTTGAGTCCAATACAATTAATAATTAATAAGTAGGCTAATTTAGCTTAATATAAGCTCATTTAATTACCATTAAATAATCTAACCTTATCTTATCATATAACATGTCATTATACATCACAATTATCCAATTTATGTGTAATGCCCCGTAAATTCCTTACGTTCTAAAATTTAAAGTTAATTAAATAAGTGGCTTTGCACGCCTAAGTTTATAATTTTTGAATTCTAAGACTAACGGTCGAATCCGTTATTGAAAATAAATTACAGAAGTCTGCTAGACGGCTACTGTATTTAAGGGTTAGAATGTACGAAAAGTTCTTAGTTTGTAAACTAAGAACGGAAAACCGTTTAATTTTTACGTTTACAAAATCGCGATACGAATACGCCGAGAAAGTTTATTTTTTTTGTTTTTCCGGACAAAACTCGGACTATGTCGTCCCGAGTTTTAGTTAAAATAAATTTTGTAAATTTATTTTCTAATTAAGATCATACGTTAGAATTTTTTTTAAGTCAAATGAATCGCGACGATTTTTGTACCGAGCAACGTTTTTCGTCGTTCGTTTTCCCGTAACGTCGGATCGCGCCGGAAAAACCCGTAAACCTTTAAAATTGCTGCATGGCAGCCGACACATCACCATATTAGTTGGAAGACATGCAATGTTGACTTGTTAAGATAATGACACCGTAATCTCACTTTACACCACTTCAACCATTTTCATCATGACAACACTTGAACAAACAATTTCATCTCTCTCTCTCTCACAACTATCGGCTGCACCACTCCTCAATTCATCTTCTTCAGCTTCTTCATTCACTCCATCCACCATTGAAGACCTCTCCAAGTACAAGAAGAAAGAACACAAGTCAATCCATCCATTCAAACACCATACATCCTTGTTTAATTCTCAAGGTATGATGATCCTCCACAATTCTATCCATTTAGATTTTCTTTTCTTCTCTTTTCCTTCTTGTTCGAAATTTTAAGGTTATGGGATAGATGAATTGATCTTAGAATAATGTAATTGGATGTGTTAGATATGATAATTATGGATTAAAAATGATCACAACCAAGAATCCTAAAACCTATGTGAATGCAGAATTTTTTGGGAAAATGGTAGGATTTTTGTTTTTCTTCTTTTGATGGTTGATTCTTGCTTAATAGATGTTTAATTAGTGTATGGAATGAAAAGGGATTGAAAGCCCTATGTGTTTGTAAGTTTTCAATTAGGATTTTGAAGTATGAATTTAGGAATTTTTGTATGTTAGTTGATAATGGAATTGCAATTGATTAATGGATAATATAAGATGTTGATTAGTGAATATATGTTGTTTATATGAGAAGAAAATCATCCCCTTAACATATGTTTAAAACCAGAAAATTATAGAGTAATTGGGGGTTTATACATGTTTGATATAAGTGATCATTTGTTAGTTGTTTTATGTTGCAAATCATGTTAGTTGATAATAGAAATTAAATGAGAATTTTCTAAAAATGTTTAGTGAAACATAAGAGATAAAGATCACCATATAAACTGAGTTATAATGATGTTAAGATGTGTTTGCATGCATGAAAATGATTCACGTTAGACGTAGTTTAACGTCGTAAAGTTTGAACAAAAACCGACAACGTTGAAAAAATCGCGTAAGAGACGAATATGTAGTTGTAACTAATAATCGAGAAGTCGGAGGGAAGTTCTAATATGATATTATTGTTTATAATGAAATTTAGAACATCTTTCTAGTTGACGTCATAAGCTTTCGAATTGATATAATATGAGCTATAGTTGTAATCGGGAACTAGAACGCGTTTGAAATGTTTGTTGGTTTAGTACTTGTTAGTTGAAATCCGACGTTAGAACGTCGTGCTTTTGAGCGAGTTTTGAAAAGGAGTTCGTCACGTACGGAGGTACGTGATGACTGCCTTAAGAGTTCAGTTTCTAAAAAAAATGAATACGAGAGCTTAGAACGAACCTGAAACATTATACGTCGAACCTTCAAGCAATTAGGGTTTTGTTCGGCAGTTTTGCGACCCTTGCCGGAAACTGTAATATCTTCCAGCTCGTTTATCGGATTTGTGATCCGTAAATTGAAGAGCGAACTAGACTTCCTAAGCTTTCTAATGGTACAGGGCTCACTCCCTGATTCCAAATCCTCTGTTCTGGACAGCCTCCAGAGTTACTGGACTGTGCAGTGAAATTTCAGTTTCTTGTTTTCTAAGTTGTTTTAGTTCACAACTTAGTTCCTTTTGATCGATTAAGCCGTTTTTATCTAACGAACATCTCCCTTCTGACCTTAGAGTCAAGTATAGAACCTTGAGTGATGAAAACCAGTCGAGATCTTATATCTTATCCTTTCATTAAAGAAATAATAGACGAGAAATTTCATAAAGCGTTTAAAGAACTAAAATGTAAATCGCCTAAGTTGATTCTTTCCAACTTAGTTTCTTTTAATCTTTAAAGTCGTATTAAGATATCGACTATCTTCTCTACTGACCCGAGAGTCGAGTATGAGATCTTCCGAGTTCTAAACAAGATTAGTACGAGTCTCGTTTCCCGTTTAAGTAAAACGAATCTAGTAAGCGTGCAAATGCCAAAAGAATAAAATAACTAAATCTTTCTTCGATTCCCTTTCTTCGATTATTCTTTTGCGAACCGTTTTTATGTATGATTATTTTACGATGAAGGAGGAAGCCAACTGTAGAGAAAGGACGGAAGATCCCATGTTGGAAGCTTTTGCATTAAGTTCTGTATTTACAAGGTGGGCTTTTATATACAAATAAAACGAGCAATGCTCGGAAAATCTTTTTTTATCGCTTTGATATCTGTGTTTTCAAAGTGATATTATGGCATGAAATGTTTTATGTTTTTATGTGAGTTCTCTTGTACCATCTGAGTCAACATTCGTGTTTTCCAGATTTAGAGTTAGTCTATTTTAGATTAACTAACGATCGGCTCTGAGTTAGCTGCTAAGTGCTTTCCAGAGTTAGTGCACTTTGTAACCTGTGGTGTATGTGGTATCCTGTTGAGGGGTAGCTAGCCACGGTGAATTAGTTTTGGTCAAGATTGAACATAGCATACCTGAAAATACTCGGCCGAGTGATTTATGAGAAAAAGTCAGAAAATGTTTAGTAGACACGGATTCTTTCAATAAAACTCCGATGTGCTACGTTTATAAAATGCCATTTTATCTATATTTATGATTATGTTTTCGGCATCGTGCCCACTAAGTATGTTTGTACTTAGCCCTGCATTGTTTCTAAATGTGCAGGTTGAAGCGACGGTGAGCGGCGACGGTTGATGTTGAGTTAAAGTATAGGATGCATAGTTAGAACCCTTTCCGCTGCCAAGCTCTGTATTTCTTTTTAAGATGTACTCTTTTGAACAATACTTTGTAGTCTAAGTCTGTAATATGAACTTAGTTTCTTTTTGTATTTTTTGTCGAGTAATCCTTAGGGATTAACTCTTTCTTATTTATGTTAAAGTCTTGTTCATAGATTATCGATGTTTATCATGTATGTTTAGTCGGTTAGCCCCCCTCTTCCCCACTTCTTTAATCCAACCCCAGTCGCACCCCGGCTTCTGCCGTCCCTCGGGATTTGGGGCTGTGACATTATGCATGGAAAACAAAATTATATGATAAACTTACATAAGGTATATTTTTTTGGTAGTTTTCTCTTGAGATACTTTAGAAAGAAAAATACGGAAAAATTATCAAACGGACTTCAATCGATTTGAAATTTTTACTAGACACCCCCAACATATCAAATACTTTCCACAACTTTGTATGTCTTAAAAATATTAATTTTATATAGGAGAAATCGAGTCAAACTTAATGTTAAGTGAATCTGTTTGGAATTGAAGTTGCTGAAAAATAGGTCGGATTGCATTTCACCTTGAGAGTTACTCGTTTGGTCAAAAATCATGTTTAATATCAATATGAAAATTTCAAAAAGTCTATTTTCATCTCCAAAAAGCCGAGTTTGATTATCTTAATTCATCTTCAAAAAGCTGAGTTCGATTATCTTAAGTGACAAAGGAGCTATGACTCAAAACATTTTACTGCACAATTTTAACACTCATACGGTTGCAGTTTTAGACATGCCTATACCAAAAATTACTCTTTTGATGAAAAATTCTAATTTTTGGATATGATGGCCTTAACATATTTACGAACAACATATAAAAATTTGGAACATGAATTCAAAGTTTAACCTATAGAAGCACGTAGATCAAATCAGTTTACAATTTTGGAACATGAATTCGATAGTTTACAATTTTGCATATAAACCTCATAACATCGAAATTTCGAATGAAACTTAACCAAATCGACTCATGACCACCTCTACAGCCCCACACATGTTCATAATACTCATCGTAGCATATAAACGAGAAGACCTAAATCATGACTTTGCTAGAACACTAACAACCAACACATTTATATGTAAAACATGCATCCAGAACACAAAAGTAACCACCAACAATATCATGCACAATTCGACACCATTAACATCATCAAACATATTTTTAGGCATAATCCTTCATTCATACATATATGAAACACACCACAACCATCATAAACCTTTTTAAGCACAAAACAACCTTTTCTACACACATTAAGATGCTTCTGGAAATTGTAGCACGTAGCTGTTCACTGTAAAATCATTTTAAAATCGAGTTTTCATCCTATGACAGTGAACCTTATCATTTTAAAATCTAGAAGAAGTCTAGAACACACTCCAACAAGCCATGTTATCATTTTCTTAATCATTTTCAAATTATTACGACTTAGTCAATTTTTGACAGATTCTGCACAAGTTATAAACTCAAGCAATTTGACTTACTTATGCTCAAAAGTAGAGGCTAAATTTCATATACATTATAGCCAACATTCAAGGCTTTCAATAGCAAGTGGATTCATAGATTTTCAATGTATATATTGTGAGATATCAGCCTTTGATTCACACACAAGTGCAGCATTCGTGCTGTCAATTAGCGTATTCTTATAGAAACGAACATAACTTAGTTTAAAATACATATAACATCATCTTTACTCATATGAACATGATTAAACATGTTTTGGGGCATAAATATATCATGCTAATCAAGTTTTCATTGTCTTGTTCATACAAAATGAAAATAAAGAGAGTTAAATAATTATACCTCCTTTTTTTTCGATTTTCCTCTACCCTCTCTTTCGATTTCAACCCCTTTTTCTCGTTGCCCAACTCCTCCCTCTCTTCCTTACTGGATTTCCGTCGCCTTCTCTCCTCCGGTGGCGGCTAGGCGGTGGTGAAGTGGTGATGGTATTTAGGGGTTAAGATTTCTTGGATTGCTGTATTAATGAAGGTGGTGTGAAGGGATAGAGTTGCAGATTCTTCTTCTTCTAGTTATTTTTTGTCTTATTCCATTTTTTCCAATCCCTAATTCTCCAATCCCTAATTATTTAATTATTTTCTATTTTATTAATCCTTGCACAATTATCCTAAACACCCACTACACGACACATATTAAACACATGCACACATATATCACACTCGCACACACACTTTTATATGTAATATATAATATATAGTATTATATTCTAATATTTCCTTTATATGGTATTTCTCCTTTCGTTCCATAAAACGATATTTATTAGTCTGATCAAAGTTTTGATCGAGCATATTTACAGAATTATTTATTCCGATCTTAACGAGCCTAATATTGAGTATAAAGTTTTATATGACATTCTCTCTAGAAATAAATAAGTAATCAAATAATTCTTATTGTCAAGCAATAAATCACTTCCATTTCGATTAATTACTTCTAACTAATCACAAATCATCCAATAATAATGTCATAGGACAAACAACATAAAATGCTCATGCTTATGCATATGCATAGATAAAACTTTAGCTTTGAAACTTTAGATTTTATCATTTGGAATAAAATTTATTTAAAAATTTATCGGGAATAAGTGATCATTCTATTATTCTAATTATTTCTATTCTTATTCTATTCTATTGGGGCGAAATTTTTAGGCCCGAATTTTCGAGGTTCTACAGAAATTACAAATACGTACTGCATACCAACTCAACAATAAATAAACAGTTTGAGGTATGCAGTACGAAATTACAAATACATACTTCGTACCAATGCAACAATACATGAACATTTTTAGGATCAGATCAAGTCTTTTTCCTTTGTTTGGAAAACACATCAGTTTGCAAATCAGGAAAAATTGTAATTGAGTATAAAGAGGATGAAATCAAGGTAAAATAGGCCAAGGCAAGAAATGTTGACCAAAGAGGTAAGATAAAGAGAAGAATGGTCACGAAGAGCGCCAACGAGGGCACCACGTCAGCATGCGAGGCCATCATGATGAAGCAATCAGAGGTCAACATATTGCCATAAAAGAAAAGATACCGTTGTGACCACATCTTAGTGGTCCCAGTTGAAGCAACTTGGAGGCCAATAGGAGAAGCAGTGTTGTCTGAAGTTGAAAGCGACACGCAGTGTTGTCTGAAGTTGAAAGCGACACGTGTAAGGATGGTCATAAAAGAAGCCAACAAGCCCAAGTCAATCCTTATCCAGATCAAGGCAATCAATGGTCCAGATTTGATCTAGGGTTTTGATTTCACCAACCAACATATGTCAGCCTTCTTATATATACATCTTCTTCTCCAGATCTTAGACATCTTATCTCCATTTTCCTCCAAAGTTAGTTTTAGAGAAACAACACCACTTTTTAGTTTCCATTTTTAGCAGTCCCCTCTAGGGAGAGGGCAGTGCTTCTTTTCCAGCGATGTTAGTGTTGGCTATGTTTTGTAATCCTTCTTCAGTTCAATAAATCTTTAGTTATGTTTTATTTACGTTTCTTCTTTACTTTCCTGCCTTAGTTGTAGAGAAACAACGCCACTTTTTAGTTTTCGTTTTTAGTCCTCTCCCCTCTCGGGAGAGGACACTGCTTCTTTTCCGGCGATGTTAGTGTCGGCCATGTTTTGTAGTCCTTTTTCAGTTTAATAAATCTTTAGTTATGTTTTATTTACGTTTCTTCTTTACTTTTTTGCCTAGTTAGTTGTTCTTAGCTTGGTTTGGGTGAGATAAAGTGAGGCGTGTGCGGTGATCATCGGGAGGTCTAAACTGGGCTTCAGAGATCCATACAATCTCATTCCCGATGCGTTTGGCGTGATTTGAAAGTGGTGGTACTTCCGATTCCTGCGGTGGCCAACGGAAGAGTGACGGAGGCGAAATCCCTAACAATAATGGGTAAAGGTGTAGGGGTTCCCCTCACCTCCGATCGTGTTGTGAGCACTGGTGTATGGCGAAAGTCATGCTTAGAGCCATCTTGGGCCTTCTAGATCCAAAAGTTGCTGATGATGCAGAGGGCTCAATTGGTGACTTTTCCAGATGCGAGCTGATTCCGTGGACAATAAGGTGGGCTCCCAAGGCAACTTGGATGGCTTGATACAGAAAGGAAGTGCTGAGGTGGAGATGCTCATGTGCGTGACATGATGAAAGTATAGAGCGTGAGTGTTGAGACCCTATAACTGAGAGACGGATATGTACGGTGAATTTCATTGCACCAATGACCGAGACGTTGTTCATGCCGACCTCGATTGATTCCATTCCAATCTAAGGTTTATTTCTATTATTTTCTGTTTCAGTCTCTTTATGTGTTGCCCCCGTGGCTCCAATAAACTCATTTCTCCAAACTTTTTGTGACACCGGAGATCATCACAACAACTTCCCTTGGGTTTTGCCCTAAATACATACCACTAGTTGTTCCTAGTGGTTTGCTACTTAGGAAAATTATAAATATTGACTTGTGTGCGGTGACCAACGACGAAGATGAAATCAAAGCCGAGAATCGCGCGACGCCACAGTAGGAAATTACAAATACGTACTGCGTACCAACTCAACAATACGTGAACAATACATGAACTGTTCATGTATTGTTGAGTTGGTACGCAATACGTGTTTGTAATTTCGTACTGCGTACCTCAAACTGTTCATGTATTGTTGAGTTGGTACGCAGTTCGTATTTGTAATTTCGTACTGCGTACCTTAAACTGTTCATGTATTGTTGGATTGGTAAGTAGTATATATTTGTAAATTTGTACCGCGTACCTTAAACTGTTCATGTACTGTTGAATTGGTACGTAGTACGTTTTTTAATTCCATAATGCGTACGTATTGTTGGGTTGGTAAGCAATACGTATTTGTAATTTCGTACTACATACCGTTAACTTTTCATGGAAGAAGAGAGAAAATGCGTAGAGGAGAAGAAGAAAGAGAGGAGAGAGAGAGAGAAAGAAAAGCATGAAAAAGAAAAGGAATGAGAGAGAAAATTGGTGGGTTTGGTGCAATTAAGAGTAAACTTGTCCAAAAATGCACAAAATATCCCACTTTTTGTCATTTTTTATAAAAAGTGTACTTTTAACACAATTTGATAATTTTTGTACCTCGCTAGATCCTCCTTTCAGTTGAAAACGATTCCATCAACCGACCGAGTATTGCAGCTGATTCATATGGATCTCTTCGGGCCGGTTACTCCCAAGAGCATGAATGGTAACGAATATACACTTGTTGTTACTGATGATTTCTCTAGGTACACGAGGACCATTTTCATGCGTCACAAGAGTGAAACCCGAGATGAGCTACCTACGCTGATGGATCGGATATCTAACCAACAAGAGATGAAAATCATTTCTATCCGATCAGACCGTGGAACCGAGTTCCTCAATGAAACCATCATCAAATACTGCGAGAAGCACGGAATCACTCATCAAACATCGGCTGCTCGTACTCCACAACAGAATAGAGTAGCCGAGCGAAGAAACCAAACGCTGAAGGATGCTGCTACATCCATGTTGACAAGCTCAGCTCTGCAAAAGAGATTTTGGGCCTAGGCAATCAACACAGCATGCTACACCCAGAACCGGTCTCTTCTGACCAAGCGGTTGGGAAAGACTCCATATGAACTATGGAGACGCAGGAAGCCTGATATTTCATATTTTCGCATTTTTGGTTCTAAGTGTTATATTCACAACAATGGGAAGACTCAGTTAAAAACTTTTGACGCCAAGGCTTCGAAGGACATATTTTTCGGATATGCCGCTCGGATCAAGGCTTATAGAATTTTTAACAACAGTTCTCGTGTTGTGGAGATAACACCTCATGTTAGTTTTGATGAATCTACTTTTGAGTGCAGGGAACAGGCTAAAGGACAACAAGTAGATCCACATGTTCCACCAGCTCTCACAAGATCGTAGGTTCTAAGGCAGAAGAATCTGACTGAACCATTGGTATGGGCAACCGAGGATGATGATCCTTGTTCCTCTGAAGATGAATGTGAGGACCCCAGCTCATCTCAAGGGGGAACTTCAGCTGATGTTACTCCAACTGCATCAGCATCCGAAGCCCAACCTAGCCCGGTTCGAGATATTATCCATGTTGAGGATCCAGACTCAACAGCAGATAAATCACCAGTTCTGAAGATCCCAGCATCTCCCACGGCTCAGGTTATCCCATCCTTTGAAATCACGGAACCGCCACTGTTGGAAGAAGAAGGAAGACGCAACAAGAGATGGTATGAAGATCATTCCAAGGACAACATCATCGGAAATCCAGCCAAAAGTGTGCGTACTAGGAGCAGAGTTGCAAATCCAGATTCAGCTGAGAAAGATTCCAACACTTACGCCCAATATGCTGAGGAGTTGGCAGTTCTTGAAGAGTTCGAGCAAGCTGGAGATGTTGCCATGATTTCATGTTTCGTAGCTGATGTGCCAGAGCCGAAGCATGTTATGAAAGCTCTCAACTGTGTTCATTGGACAACAACCATGCAAGAAGAGCTGAATGAATTTCTACGCAACTGTGTATGGGAGTTGGTAGAAAAACCAAATGGTGTTAAAGTCATTGGATTAAAGTGGATTTTCAAGAACAAGAGAGACGCCATTGGATTCATCATGAGAAACAAGGTAAGGTTGGTAGCTCAGGGATATTGCCAACAAGAAGGAATTGATTTCGAGGATTCCTTCGCGCCTGTTGCAAGGTTGGAAGCCATCTGAATATTTCTAGCCTATGCCGCATTTCACAAATTCAAGGTTTATCAGATGGATGTGAAATGTGCCTTCCTCAACGGTGATATTAAGAAAGATGTTTATGTTGAACAGCCTCCCGGTTTTGAGACTGGTGATGGAAGAGTGTATAAGTTGAAAAAAGCAATCTATGGATTGAAGCAAGCACCTAGGGCTTGGTATGACACTCTCTGTGATTTTCTTCTGAACTCGGGGTTCAAACGAGGGTCAGTTGACAAAACACTGTTCACCATAAAAGTTGGATAAGACATACTTGTTGTGCAAATCTATGTCGACGACATCATATTCGGTTCCAAGTCGGAGGAGCTGTGCGAGAAATTCTCAAATCTCATGAAGAAGAAATTCGAGATGTCGATGATGGGTGAGATGAATTATTTTCTTGGGCTACAAGTGAAGCAGTCAGCAAAAGGGATTTTTATTAATCAGTCCAAATATACAAAGGAGCTCATCGCAAAGTTCGGTTTGCAGACAAGTAAAACCACAAGGATCCCGATGAATACTAACTGGAAGATTGAACCCGGATCTGAGGGAAAACCCGTGGATGCCAGTAAGTATAGAGGGATTATTGGTTCTTTGCTATATCTAACCGCCAGTCGGCCAGATATATCTTACGCGGTTGGAGTGTGTGCTCGGTTTCAAGTTCAACCGAGGGAAGCACACATGTTGGCAGCAAAGAACATTATTAAGTATCTAAAGGGTACTGTTAATGTTGGGTTGTGGTACCCAACTGACGACAATATCCAACTGTCCGGATACTCAGATGCGGATCTAGCCGGAGATCGGTTGGACAGGAAGTCCACATCTGGACACTGTCAGTTCATGGGAAGCAAGCTAGTTTCATGGTTTTCCAAGAAACAAGCATGTGTTGCCACTTCTACAACCGAGTCAGAGTATATGGCTGCCGGTAGTTGTTGCATGCAAGTGTTGTGGCTCAAGCAACAGCTGAGAGATTATGAAGTAGCAACTGGACAGGTTCCCATCCATTGTGATAGCTCAAGTGCCATTGCTATCTCTTTGAATCCTGTTCACCATTCTCGGATGAAGCACATTGACATCCGACATCATTTTATCCGAGATCATATTGAGAAGAAGGATGTATCTGTGGAGAAGATTCCAACTGAGATTCAGAGAGCCGATATCTTCACCAAATCTCTAGCCGAAGCACGATTCAAGATGTTATGCGATCTCCTTGGATTGTTGGATCCATCACATGAGGAATCAGCCGAGGTGAAGAGATAGATATCCATCTGAGGGTGAAGCTCAGATGAAGGGGGAATCTCATATGCGGATCGCCATCCGAAGACATCAGACGTCAGCTGAACAGACGAACTCGAGTCAGCTGATGGCATGCCGCAATATTGGAACACAGCTGATTCCGACATCAGCTAGCAGGTATCATTTATGGCTGCAAGTGTGTTAAATGAGAATATTTGAAATAAATTCAAACATTCCTGAGCATGTCAGTTAGATTAAAATAGCCATCATAGCGCATTTAATGTAAAGTACGGCTGAACATCAATAGCCTTACTTTATAGTGCGACTGGGCTGACACAAAAACAGTTCACCTTCTCACGCACGTGTGTTGGAACTCGGAATGTCACGTCAGTCAGAGTTGGTCAACAGTCGCGAGATCTCAGCCGTTGATGGATTCGCGCCATTCAATCTTGGCCATCTATTTCAAACGACCCACAAACCTATAAAAGGCGGAAAATCAGGAAGTGATCTCTTACCTTCTATACTTGTGTTTATTTGAGTAACTGTTCATCTTCGTCTCTGATTTTGTTTCACCATTTTCGGCTAAGTTCTTCTTTTCTTCTCTCTATATATAAACCTCTCTCGAATACAAAATGGCACCGAAAGCTTCATCTCAAGGAAAGAAGAAGGCATCATCAGGACCAGCTCTTGTCCCTTCGTCGTACGAGGAATCTTATGACATGATGATATCCAGAATCCACTTCGAGCAGATTCTGTCAACAGAAGCTCTGGACTCACCGGTGTTCTCCTCTCTCGCCGATCTTCTCAGGAATAATCGCCTTCTTGAGTGGGCAACGCTCTTTTCCACCCACTTACTCAGGAGACAGGTCGGAGAATTCTACATGAACCTGCAACACAAACATGGAGTAGGCCTCGTTTCAGAAATATCATGTCGATAATGCGACGTCCCTGCCAGAACTGTCCGCCGTGTCACCTTCCACCTACCGGTTTCTGATCCAGGCACAGAGGGCTAGAGAAGAGACTCCAATTAAGGCTGAATTTCAACGAGTGGTGCAACAAAGAGAAGCCTATGGTCCAGCTATTAATGCCAACACATTTGAGCTCAAGCCGACACTTATTTCTATGGTGCAAAACAATCAATTTGGAGGACGGTCGACAGAAAATCCTCATGCGCATCTGAGTCAATTTTTGGAGGTTTGCGAGTCAGTCAAACAGAATGGGGTTCCACATGATGCAATCAAGCTACACCTTTTCTCATTCTCTCTAAGAGATGAGGCTAGGCTTTGGTTTCACACTTTAGATCCAACTGCAGCTACAATTTGGAATGCTTTCATGGAGATTTTTCTCTACAAATATTTTTCTCCAAGCAAGACAATGAAGTCGAGGTCAGAGATTCAACAATTCCGTCAATTTGATGGAGAGACTTTCTATAAGGTAAGAGAGAGATTCAAGGGGATGCTACGAAAGAGTCCTAATCATGAGACTTCCGTCAATGAAAAGGTGCTGATTTTTTAGGGTTGTGGAGAGATCAAGAATCTAGTGAATGCCATCGGTCAAGGAGATATTTTGAAACTTGGATGTGCAGTACAACAGACATCATTGAGAAGTAGCGGCAAATAATCATCAATGGTCGGAGGCAAGGAATGCACCAAGGAAAGTGGTGATCCTAACAAACGACGATCCCATAGCTAAATTGATGGCTCAAATGTCGAATTTCATTACTAAGATGGAGGACATGATGAATCAAAGGCATCGACCATTTCAATGAGAAGCAGTGGGTGTTGAGGATGTCAATTATGTCAACCTAAGGGGCTATGAGAATTACAAGCAGCCGTATGGTTATTTTCCTAGAGCAGCTTATGGGACAGCGCAAAGGCCTCAAAGTCAATACCAAGGTAATAGGACCAATCATTACCTTTCATATGCGAATCCCAATAATGTGTTGCAACCATCACCCGGATTTGCTGTCTCTAATGGCGAAATTGTGGAGGAGAAGAATTCACAACTTGAGAATAAACTTCTTAAATTCATGCAATAGAGTGATGTTAGATGCAAGGATATGGAGATACGGATGACAATCATGGAAAAACAACTTAGTTACATGGCCAATACCTTGACAAGACAACATCAACAAGGGCAATTTTCAAGCAACATCGTGGTCAACCCAAAGGAGCAATGCATGGCTATCACGCTTAGGAGTGGGATTTTATATGAAGAGTCGGAGATTTCAATTGAAGAAGTCAATAATGAAAGCTCTAAGGAAACTCAAATGTTGAAAGAAGAGAATGAAAGCCAAAAGGAGGAGATAAAACAAAACCCACCTCCTTATCGTCCTCCTATGCCATTTCCTCAACGCCACAAGAAGGAGAGCATGAAGGAACAATTCTCCAAGTTTCTTGAGATATTTTGGAAGATCCATATCAACATTCCACTCATGGAGGCATTGCAACAAATGCTTAATTATGCCAAATTCTTAAAAGATGTGCTTTTGAAAAAGAAGAAGTTGAAGGATTTTGATACGGTCTATCTTAATGAGGAATGTAGTGCAGTCTTACAAAAGAAGTTGCCTGCAAAGATGAAAAATCCGGAAGTTTCCATCTTCCTTGTGCTATTGGTGGATTTCAAATTGAAAAAGTGTTATGTGATTTGGGAACTAGCATTAATCTTATGCCATTGTCTTTGTTCAATAAATTGTGAATTGGAACTTTCAAGCCCAATTCATTTTGGTCAAAGTGAGTGAGTTCATTTTTCCTTGTGATTTTGTGGTGTTGGATATAGATGAAGATGAAAAGATTTCTTTAATTTTTGGACGCCTGTTTTTGGCGATTGGAAGAGCTTTAATTGATGTGGAAAAAGGAGAGCTCACCCTTCGAGTCAATGATGAGATGCACAGTTTTCTATTTATCAAACTTTGAAGATCCATGAATATAAAAGTTTCCAATGTTTTGTAGATCATAAAGTTTAAGATTTGGACCCTCTCATTGACAAAGGTAATCATTATACTACAAATAAGTCTTTGCCGAAGCGTTCATTCCATGAAGTTTATGATCGGCCGATGACGTATCATCCTCCTTGATGAGTTGTGATTATGAGGCTACGTTGAGCTAACAATGTTAATCTAAGCGCTAGTTGGGAGGCAACCCAACAAGGTTAGATTTCTTTTTCTGTTTTTGTTATTTTTGTTTTCTTTGTTTTATTCCTTTGTAAGTTAAAAAAAAGAGAGAAAAAAGAAAAAAAGAGGCGAGAGAGCGAGGGGAAGAGATAACTCTTTGCGTTGTTTTCCTTCATATTAAATCGGTGAGTTTGTTCCAATCAACATCCGCTTCTACTTACAAACTTATTCTTCTTTGTTGTTGAATAAGTTTGGGGGGATGGAGAAGGGGGTTGATTGCTTTTTTTTTTCCTTTCTTAGTTAGTTAATTTTGTTGCTAGTTATGTGTTTTAGTTTAGTTTATTGTTTTTAAGCTTTTCTATAAAAAAAAAGGCATGTTTTTGGGTGAATGTGTGACTTGGCTAATGATGACAACTGTGGGTTTGAATTGAAAATTGATGAGTGTAAGAATTTCATGATAGTTTGAGCATGAATTGATAGATTTGATTGTTTTAGCCTCTTTTCACTCGAAAAAATAGCTTATGTGAGATTTGAGCCATGACTTGTATATGTTCATAGTCTATTTCATTCTTGTGTGAATTGTCAAGCATGGATGTTAATCTCTAGAACTTGCTATGAATCTTCTTCAAGGTTGTGTTAGTGTGCTAAGTATAAGGAGATGATTTAAGGTCATCCTTGTTAGCCAATTTTTCCCTCTTTGTTGTCCAAAATTGTTAAATAATATCCTCGTTTGGGACTTTGAGCTTTTAACCTTATCTTTGATAAACTAATGGTGAATTGGGATAGATCTTCATAGGAAATTGGTTGTGTTTAAAAGAATAAATGTAAGGAAGTATTGAAAAAACACATTTGTTTGAAAGTTTGATTTGAAATTAGCCCTTATAAGCTCATGAAAATAGAAAAGTTATAGCTTGAAAAGAAGAAAAGAGAAAAAAAAAAGAAAAAAAAATTGAAAAAAAATAAGAGCATAAAAGGGTATATAAGTAAGAAAGAATGGTGCTAGGAAAAAATGTTGTGTTGAGATTATGAAAAAAAGGTAGAAGTTTGTGTAATGATGAAAAAGGTTTGTGTTATTTTTGAAAGTTTGGGTATTGTTTGAGTCACTTAGCCTAAATTTCCCTACCTTACCAAAGAGCCAACATTACTGTTGGGAAATTTAGTAAAGTTTTGATTGATTCCAAAACCAACTGACCCCAACCGAGTAGATGTTGTCATATCCTAATGTTAGTATTTAGGCTCGTTGTTTGAGCAATGTTCAGATTTTATCTTTACAGGACTCCAGCTGAAGACGGCAACATGGCTGTACTCTGATAGAACTACAGATGGAAACTCGGATGTGGAACATCAGATGTAAGAAAGACAACTGAGTGTTCAAGCCAACCGTTCGGATATAGAACATCGGATGAAAGAAAACATCTGAGTAATCAACTGTTCGTCAGATGTGACAATCCACCTGATCAGATGGAACATCAAGTTGCAAGACTCAATCTGATAAATCGACAACATGAAGTTCAAGGCAGCTGAGGGGTCAACTGTTCCTCTTCAGACAGAATGTCAGATGAAGGTAGCGATCAGATGGAACATCAGCTGAAGACCACTCGGATGAAGATCAAACTTCTCAACCGACTAACCAATGTTGAAAGACAAAGGTTGAAATTTGAATTTCAAACAGGAAGTCACGTGAAGGTTTGATGTTCTGTCATTACCTCATTTGGCCCAACACAAGGTTGTCTCAGAAGGAAAGCAGAAGTTCACAGTTGCCAAATCGGGAAAATCTGCAGAGATGAGAGACAAGCCATCGCTTTCACAGAACAGAGATCAACGGCTCCTCCAACGGCTAGTTGATCCTCACCGCCTATAAATAGAGGCATTCATTCATTCATCAAGACAGGAGACACAAGAGACAGAAGAGACAGAAGAGCGAAAGAACGACGTTATACTGCGCACAAGCTAAACTGCAATTATTCTCTTTCTAAGAACATCACCAGCTGAGAGTTCATAGAGAGTTAGAATATGTCTTGGTGTTTTCGATCTTAGTTTCAGTCTTCATTCTTTCAAGCTTAGATCCTAGCTCACTTCTTTGTTAGAGCTAGTAGTTGGAAAACCCACCCTTATACGCATCCCCTAAAAAGGTTGTTAGGATCCTGCTCTTCCCGAAATTGAGTAGAAAGATTGATAAGTACCCGCAAACTTATCTGTACGGTTGCAAAGCCCGCGTAAGCTTTGTGGTAGTTGTCCTAAAGAATTTGGACTGAGTTGTGTGGACTCACAACTCCCCGTGGACGTAGGAGTTCTCTCCGAACCACGTAATTCCTTTGTGTTGTGTTTTATGTTCAGTTATTTTCTGCATATCTAACTGTCCGACTAACCTGCACTCAAAACAGCATCTTTACATTTCAACTGATTTGGTTGTTGACCGACCTTGCATCTGAGCGTGAGTTGTTTTATACGAGTTGTTTTTGTATCCACCACATTCCGCATAGCACCACTCTTCCAGCTGAGTTTTCTTACTCAGTTGTGATTCCAGCTGAGTCTTCTTACTCAGTTGTGGTATTTTTCGGGGGTTGTTTTTAAAATTCCTATCTGGTGTATTCTCCCCGCCCCCATACACCAGAACTCGTATCGGGACCATCAATTACAACCAAAATAAAGTCATTCTTGATCTTAGTTTGAAGCACACATTTGAACGACGGCGAGGTTAGATAATTGGCAAGCTAATGGTAGGTTGCATGTTATTTTTTGATTTGAGAGTATACACTTCCTACCTTATACACTTGAGAGTTGAGAGTTCATTAAAATATTTTCTATGCCGTGAGGAGTTTAAACGAGGCTAAAATGATTGGTTTATTAATTTGTGTTTGATCTTGATTGAATTGTTACATGAATCTTGTCTTTGAAATTTTCTGAAGCCAATTGGGTCACTATTTTGCTTAAATTCCATGTTTGCTTTGTTTCTTTTCTTTTAATTTGTTTGAGGACAAACAACCTTTTAAGTTTGAGGGATTGATAAACATAAATTTTCTCATCTTTATAAGCTTAATTGATGTCAATGCGTATTGGGAAATAATGTCTGGAATGAGTTTTATGCTTAAGTACTATTAATTTGTGAAATATGAGATTCGTTCGTACTTTGTTTGATTTTGCATAAAATTGGAGTCAAAATTATGTCAATTGAGCATAAAAAATAAAAGTACAGGTCGATAGGAGTTCGTAGGCAAAAATGGATCTAAAATCAGAGTTGAAACGAGGGAGAATGAGACGATTGAAAAGTATTGCGCGCGGGCATAGTCGCATGCGGTCCGGCATGCAGCCGCATGGAGCTCCCATTTTCAAATTTTCTTCGCATTTCGCATGCGGTCCGGCATTCGACCGCATGCACGGACCGCATGGTGAGGCGGGTTAGCCTAAAAATTTTCCTATTTTGGTTCGAACTCTTTTCCTGGTTAGGATTTGATTGCTACACGATTTGTGTTAGATTTTTTAGCTATAAATGCTCCTTCCTAGACACCATTTTAGACACCTCTTATTATTATTATTAGTCTTAGTTTTAATTTAGTTTAGCTTTGTCTTGAAGCATTTGGAGACTTGTTCAAGAGTTCAAGATTATTGTTTCAACTACGGTTTTTCTTATTTTATGATTATGAATTTCTAATCTTTTGATTTTGTGTTTGCTTTAATTATGAGTAGCTAATTTTCTTATATCCTGGGGTTAGAGAGTAGATAAATAGTTAATCTTTGATTTTTAATCGATTAATCAATTACCACCTTCTCTTCTTTCTTATGTTCTTGGTTTGAATTGTTTGCATGTTGTTTGATCACCAACTTTGCATGATTTGATGTATTAATTTGAGATCGGAAGAAGATAGTTAGTTCTTGATCTAGAATATAGGACATACATTATAAAATAACCGGAAGGGGACGAGCCTTGTGTGAGAGCGCTAATGTAATCGATCTTTTTGGAGTTGCATGCATATGATGTTTGTCGGGAACAAAAACCCTTGTATGTGATCAACGGTTTATTCGCTACGGAAGTAGGTCTAAATGTGATACCCCGAGCTTATATACCTTTTGAGGGCGTTATAACTAACCGAGTAAGTTAAAAGGTGTGAAATTGCGGAATAAAAATTTTCTTTTCTAATTGAAGAGAAATGAGTAAAACGTCTAGAATGCTTTGTGCGTTTTGTGTGAATTTATCTGTTTAATTTCTCGAAATGATGATGTGATGTATTTGTTGATTTTGTTTATATGAAAATGAGTATGAGATTAATTTCCAGAAAAACTCCAAAGAATTTGTTTAATTGAAGAAGAATAATATTGATCGCTGAGAAAATTCTATTCGCCGATGAATTTAGAATAGAGTAGAATTAAGATCTTTGAACCTAGAATTTCTTCTAAGATCATTGAGATAAGGTGAGAGCTTATCCGAGATAAATTTGAGAAGAGTAACGAGGCATTAATCTTTAAAGGATTAATAACGGATTAATAAGCCAACTAATTTCTTATAAGATTTAAAGGAATAAACTGATCGGAATCTTTTAATTGAATCGTGAAATAGGATTGAGATGCTTTAATGTCGGAAATGGGACGAAGAGGGATTAGACCCGTTTATAGCATAAATGAAATAATACGAATCGTTTTATCCGGAAAACCTTTACGACCGGGTAATTAATACCCGTAACGACACGACGAGGACAAGTGTCACTCTCCCTCTCTCTCTCTCTCACGCCACCTCATCACCTCTCTCCCATCTCTCTCCAATTTCTAATGTTAATTGTGATGATTATGTCTTCTCCACAATCTTACCAAAAGATTACATGCAAAGCACATCACATCAACTATCCATCACACTTAGAACATATCAACTTCCAATGCTAATTGTCATCATACTTTATTCCTTATGTTGGAATTCAAATTCATGCATCCTATTCAAAAGAGAGAAAAGTTCATTCACTCTCACCATCTCTCTCTCACTTTCGAACTCTCTCTCAAGCAAAGAAGAAAAACAAAACACTCTCCCTCCCTATCCTCTCTCACTCTCACGGCATTCACACACACACACACACACATACATTTTGGTTTTCTTCCATGCAACCTTGAATTCAAGCTTATCATCCATGAAAATGAAGTGAAGAACATCATCCTCCATTTATTCCATCCTTATCTTCAAGAAAAAGGTAATAATCCTTCAAGTTCTTGAATTGAAATTCAAATAATCATCCCCATTTTTCTTCATTTTTGGCTCTTAAAGCCTAAAGAGATGGATGATTAATCATTTTGTTATTCTTTTCTTTGAGGATTCAAGAAGAGTTCTTCCTTTCATTCAAGCTCAAGTTTTGAAGCTCAATCCCCTTTCATTCGATCCCAAGAAGCCAAGAGAAGAAATCCATTTTTAATTTTCAAAGTATGATTATTCATTTGATTAATTGTATATATGTATATCTCTAAGTCCTAAAAGAAAGAAAACATGCATGCATGGTATTTATTTATGTTTAGGCAAACTTAGGTTGTTAACGTGAGAATCGAGTGAGAAGAAATCGTTAGGAGAATCGAACACTAGGATTTAATCGGTGAATTAAGAGAAGAAAAAGAAATTAAATCCCTAAAAATATGATGAAAGCCGAAATTAATAGAGAAAAATAGGAAAATATGAATTCTTTGAGTTATTGTTATTTTGATGCTTGATTTGTGATTTTTAGCATGTTGAGAATGGAATTATATGCATGAAAAATTGAGAAATAAATTGCCCTAATTTATGAGAAAATGCCGTGAGTTTAAGAAGAAAAAGAAAGAATTATTTTGTTGATTTTGTTGATGATTTGAGTGATGTTTTGATCATGAAATGATTATTTGAGATGTTGATAAAATCATACATGTTGTTAAGTTTAAGAAAATTGAATTGCATGTTGAGTTTTTGAAGAAAATAATTTATGATAATATAAAAGATTGAAGGTTTTGATGTTATTATGTGTGTATAAATATTAATTAAAATCATAGATGAAAAGAGAATTTTTATAACAAAAAGAATGAAGTTTAAAAGCTTTGAAAATATTAAGAATTGAAAATGCATAAAAAGACATGTCTAATAAATTTTCTTATAATAAAACTTAAAGACTTAAATTTTTAATAAACTAAAACAAAAAGACATTTTGGAATTTAACTAATAAGATAAACAAGTTTATAAAAATGTTTATCTAATAATAAAGAAAATTGCTAAGTAAGAAAGTGGTTTTAAGTTAAAAACAAAGAAGAAAGATTTATTAAATAAGTAAACAAGAATTGAGAAAATCAAGTTAAAAAGAATTAATGAATAAGAAGTAAAAAGAAGTTTTGATCGAATGGAGAAAAAGAAAATGCTAGACGAGATAAGTTAAAAACTCGTATAGTTTAACCAAAGTAGGAATAGAATAAAGTTCAAGTAATAGTTTTAAAAGAAATCAATTAAAGTTAATTAATTGAGTAAGTTGTTTTCAAACCATGCGAATTAAAAATAAACCGAGAAAAATTGTCGAGTTAATAATTAGAAAAATAATAATTGAGTTAAGAAGTGAGAATCGAGTTAGAAATAGAAAGGAAATTCCAATTTCATAAGAGTTAATAATAAATTAAGAGAAATTTTATTAAATGAATAAAGAGTTTATAAAATGCTTTATAAGATAATGAATTTGGAAAAAGCATTGTTATAAGCCGAGAAAAGATAATTGATATCATTTGAGTTTTTACAAAAAGAAATGCATAATCAAACTAAGTTCTATTGTACAAGTGAATAAATGTATGTCTTGAAATGTGTTTGATTTATTTGGATTTATTATGTGATTAAATAAATGTTTAAGTGCATAATATTAATTGTGACGTAAAGAATTATTAAACTATTTGAATGCAAAATAGTTGAGCTATTAATTTGTTAAATCGAGAATTGATTAAAGTCTTTGAAAGAAAACTCGAGTAATGGAATGTAGATAGACGACATTTCATAATTAAAGCGAGAAGTATAAGACGTTGGTTAATAATATTAGCCAATCATCGAGTAGAGTTAATGGTTTAAAGACGAAAACGCGAGATCCTTTAGAAAAGTTAAAGCGAAGAGAGAAACGACTCAAGTAAAAGTCCTTCAGTTGAGTCCAGCGCCTTTTTGTCTGTCTTTACGTATCTTAATTTCGTTATCGATGTCGAACTGTGAAGGATCGAGCCGGACGGATCATTAAGCAAGGACAAATAGCCCTTAAAACCGCCTAGCTAAAATCTTCAGAAGTCAGGCGGGATTTTCTGAACCAAAACTGCCGATGAATATATATATATATGTGCTAATGAGTATTATTATGATTGATTTTAAATGCGATTGACTTGCCGTTTTTATTGAAGTTTGGTATGTGTTATCATCTGTTTATGTGAAGATGTTATTATCCTGTGAAAGGCAGGAAACCCACGTGTGGTATGTTAAATGTTGAGGTGATTGTGAGCCTTGCTTCGGTTAGGCCGGTCACAGTGTTCGAGAAGGAGGCCTACTTCTCGGCACAGTAAGATTGATTGTGACAGATGATGCATACTATTATATGTTATGTTTGACTGCGCAGTCTGTTTAAAAAGAAAATGTTTTTAACATGCACAAGTAAAACTGTTTTAAGTTGTTTAAATACTTGTGATGTTCGGCAAGGCAAGTTCAATTGTTATAGCTTTAAAAAGCATCTTTATCCAAATGTTTTGGCATGTGTTCAATGAGTACGAAGTACTCAGCCCTGCATGTGTTTCTAAACGTGCAGGTTGACTGGATGGCGATGGCATGGATACTTGGTAGTGTGGTGTGGTTCTTTTGGTTGAGTCGAGTCGAATATCAGACTGGCGTTTGTACGTCTTCATACGTGCAAATGTTGGGTTTTGATGCAAGTTTCCGCTGCAACTCTTTTGAATTGATGTCTGTTGATATTTATACTCTGATACTTATGTTTTTTATTCCGAGTATTGTACTCGATGATTTTGAATGCTTGTTGAATTCTTAACTTCTTGACTTGTGTTTCCGAGCGATGGGCTCGTTGACTTCAAACATTTTGTTGAATCTGGTTCTCTTGACTTGGTATATTTTCGCACTCCCATTTTGTCGAAATCTTACTCCCCGTCAGCATGAATTTCTTATCATATTCTTATGTATTTGTGATTTTGAAATGCTCGGTTATTATTTCATTATGTCTTTGAAAGCCTTATCTTATTGTATTGCTTTTCATCAATGTTTCCCCGAGCATGTTCCCTATGTTTGAGTTGATTGTTAGTTGATTAGATTGTGTTGTTGTTCGTAAGTCGCACCTCGAGAGTCGGGGCGTGACACTAAACTAATTGCGTGATTGTTCTAGGAAGAGTCTAGTCTCAGTGTTAATTGATTGATTGATTGAGATTTGAATTTTAATTATCCATTGAAATTGAAGCCTTAGAATATTTTTATCATATTTGAATCTTTAATTATTTTTGTCTGCTTTTTGTTTGTTTTTTCAGTTCAATTTAGAAACCCAAATTAAAATTCGGAATCTAACTAGAGGATATTAATTGAAAGTAGTACTTGTTAGATTAATACAGTCTCTATAGAATACAATCTTATTTTTTTATACACAATTGCACTTGCGGCATGTTAAAGAAAAGTACGAACAGATTTTCAACGAACTCTTATCAAGCAGAGACGATTTACTTGCTTCGCACTGTTGCCCTTCTGAATTGATGCTTCTCCGGCCCCTGCGATTAAAATACCACTTATACATAAATCAAACTAATTAATTAACTATATGTACATATGGTTAAATGGAGTTAAACTATAAAATTCTCCTAGACAATTAGATAGGTAAAAATCACAACAAAATAGTTCACTTAATTTAAAATCTTCAACATATAGAATCCACATCAAAACTAGTATATTAATTTCACACAAAAATGTGCACGGCGTCTAATTAATTTTTGCTAGTGAGGGGAAGACAAAAAGTAAAGCGTCAAATTTTGGCATTTTGTGGATGGATGTACTGAATGTTTAAATCTTGAAGAAATTGAGCTAAAATCAGACATAAATAATTCGGAAAAAAATACTAGTATATGGATATGGAAATTACCTCATTAAGTTTAGGTTGGGTATTTGACTCCAACATTAGCCCAAAATGAATATGAGGGAAGTGTGCCCACTACACCAGTAAATAGAGAGAATTCCACAAATTAAATCAGTATCCATAAATTAATATAACTGGAAATTAAAAATCATCTGATCAATGTGGTCCAAAAGTGCTTACAAGGTTACGAAGGTTGTGTAGAGAAATTGATTGACCGAGGGAAGCGGAATTAACCTGAAGAAGTCGTGGTGTCGACACGACTGTGGCGAAGCTGTTAGTCTGATTCGATATGCTCACTAACTTCTCAAAAATAAAACTTTAAAGTATTTTCTAGTCATGCTTTGCTTCATACTAAGAAAATAGTAATTAATTAAGAAAATGATTTACTCGGCTTTAATACGTAAGGAGTAAGCTCTCGCGTTCGAAACCCCCTTCCTCATATCAAAAGAAAATTAATATAAAATAAATCATTCGATTATATTGTGAAGTACTCTCTCTGTTTTTTTATTAAGTGTCCCCAACCTTTAAAACATACAAATCAAAGAAATTGATACTACCTCCGGTCCCCAAGTCTTTTCCTAGGAGGTCCTGGCACGGGTATTAAGAAAAAAATTGTTGAGTTAGTTATGAGTAGATAAAAAGTGATTGAATTTGTTGTGAGTGGAGAATGGGTCCCACATATGTGGGTATTTTAGGTAAATAAATTGATAAAGTAAGAGTAAGAGATAATAATTTTTTGTGGGATAGTGTCCAAAAGTAGCTAGGAAGAAACTTGGGGACCATCCCAAAAAGAAAATATAGGAAAAAACTTGAGGACCGGAGATAGTATATTACTATTTTCATATATATATATATTGACTAGAAAACTTAAAGAGTAAAAAATTACTCCCTCCGTCCCACTAGGCTTGGCCTGTTCTTTTAAGGCACGAGGTTTAACGAGAAAACAATTAAGACTTGAGAGTATGTTTAGTGGAATTTTTTAAGTAAAATAAAGTGGGTAGAGAGAGAAGAATAATGAAATAAAGTGGTAAAGTAAAAGTAAAGTAGATACAGAGAGAGAGTGAATATTGATGAGGTGGTTTTAAAATTTATAGGCAAAATTGCATAAAAAATTCTGACCTTTACTCACATTCTAGTTTAAAATCAAACTTTTTAAAATTATCAAATAAAACTACGACTTTGTAATTTGACGCGATTAACTCCTCCGGTTGATTTTACCCACAAGAACGACATCGTTTCATGCCCTAAACGACATCGTTTCATGCAACATATTCTGGACAATTCATAAAATTCAAAGAGGATCATAAGTTTCTTGTATCTAGTTCTAGTTTTCTCGGTAAAAGAAGTTGAGATGATTAAAAATGAAAAGTGATGAAAGGGCCTCTTTTTTGCTCTTCGTCTAGGGGCCCGGCCTTGAAATGTCCTGTTCATACACAGGCACAGCAAGTAAAACACAAATGAACCTTTCACAGAAAAAGAAAAAAAGTAACACACAAATCATCATAGAAACCAACACAAACTAATGCATATCATTTTAATTAATTAAGAAAACATACATTACATTTATATATAAAGAAGGCGATTTAAGACAATGTTAGGTAGTGAGAATCGACGGATAGAACTGAGCAACGGCGCCAATAACGGGCGCCGTCGTATCGGGGAAATTCTCAGTACCCGGCAGCTCACTCACTTCACCACTAGAAGAAACTCGAACCGGATAGGGCAGCAAGTGCGCAGGCAAATCGCATTCCGCAGTTTCTGCCATGAAAAGATCCCAGTTTCTCTCCGCCATCCGGTTCACCTTCTGGATGCACTCCAACCTCTCCGGCCGACAGAAGGCGTCGTCTAATAGGCCGAGATGCTCGTACCACAGCGCCATCCGGAATCCATAGATCTCACCTCTCGCCGGCTTCTTGCACGACAGATGATACGGCTGGTAAGCCCCCATTGCAATTTCCGAATCCCTAGCTCCATCCATCGATCTCTGGTTTATGTTTGCTGATCCAATTATTATATATTCATCGTCAACTGCATGTTTCCCAAAATCACAAAATATATCTCATTAATTCACCATTATCAACTACTAGTAGATCGAGATCTAGAGAAATCAATTAATGCAGTTCGTTACCGATCATCATCTTCGAGTGGACGTAGATCATTCCGCGCCTCGACTCCTGAGATCTGCGATAGTATGTACCAGCTTCGGGTTTTAATGGCGGTTCATATTCTCCATTTCTCTTCATCTCTCTATTGCCGAGGCAGAAGAATGTCAAGTACTCTCTCAGATCGGCGGGGGCGGCGCCGCCGCCTTTGGCTTTGAGAGCTTCCGCAACATCAGTATACATCATCTCCATAGTCCTTTTCTGCCAGCTGAGAATAGTCTGGACCGCCGCGCTATCAGGAAACCCCTCCGGCCACATCGGAACGACGACGTACACTCTGAACGGCTCTCCGTCTGCAATTTTGCACGCGATCTTCAACGAAAGCTCCTTCGGGATTAGGTGCAGAGCGCCGACTTCCTCATCTTTGATATCCGACGATGACCAGGAAAACGAGCTGCCTAAAAAATATTGATTTTCAATGTAGATGAATTTATTTGCGCGGCGAATCGCGTGAATATAGGCATCCTGAATGCTACGATCGATGATGTTATCCTTGCCGCTGATTAGGCCGGATCGCGCCGCTTCCTGAGGGTGCTCCGGGAAGCCGAAAGCTGCTCCGCCGTCGATGGAGCGGAACACCTGCACATTCCACGTGTCGTGATCGTCGGGGAACATCACAGGAGACGGCGGAGCCACGACGCCGCGCAGCTCCTGCAGCGGCAGAAGTAGATCCTTCCCTCCTTGCTTCCTCCAGCGCTGCTCGAAATTGTAGAGCACGTCCCACGCCGCCGCGCCTTCCACCTTGCAGTGGATGTCGTGCCACGGCTCCCTCGGCCCGCCCTTCCTGATGTCGGCGCCCTCGCAGTTGGCCTGATGGAAGTCGTCACGGTGGACCGTCGCCAGAGTCCGGAACAGAGAGTGCGACTGCGTGTCGTACCGGCCGTCGCAGAGATCAAGCCCGCCGATAAAGCTCACCAACCTCCTCATACTCCTTTCGCCGCCATGCTCATTAGGCATGGCGGCGTCAGCCACCACCATCTTCTGGTGGTGCGAAAACATGGTCCCGATCTCCAGCCCCTGCGCGAGGCTGCGCCCGTCGTCTGGATTGCGCGGGCACAACACGCAATTGACGGCGGTGTTGTGGAAATAACTGCCGGTATCTTCATCGTGAGTGGCAAGCAATCCATCATTTTTTAGTATTTTGACAGAGGTTCTCTCGTCCCAAACAAGCATCAGAACCCTCACACCTTCATTAGCCTTTTTTATGAGCATTTCGCCGAGAGAAGTCTCTCCACCTTCTTTACGCCTATTTTTGTCTCTGATCAACGTTATCTTCGTGTAAACGGACCAGCCTGTGATGTAAATCAAGTGCTTCGCATTGGAAATCGTGTCGAAAATGTCCTCCCAGCACCGCCGGGGCCGGTAGTGGGCCCCACCGGCGAGGGCGATGTCCGGGAGGAAGCCATCGGCGACGTGAGCGTCTTGGTAGAGAGTGACTTTGCAGCCTTTCCGCTGCGGGAAGAAGGTGAAGGGGACGCCGGGGTAGTTAGGGCTCTTGATGCCGCGGGACCAGCAGCGCTCGCGGGCGACGTCATAGAAGTGGAGCCTGACATGGAGTTTGGAGTTGCCCTTGATAGGTCTGCCGCGGTGGTCGAGGATGTCGAGCCACGTGTCGACTTGATCGCTGCGGATGAGGTCCGCGACAGGGATGTGGGAGGTGCCGATGAGGTGCGTGCCGATGGCATTGTCGATCTTGATGGTGAATGCGAGCCTTTGAGTGGTGTGGGCGCAGTAGATGTGGAATGATTCATCCCAACGAGGATTGGAATTGTGGTGGTGGAGTAATCTGGTGCGACCGACTCGACTTTTTCCTAAGTCAATGGTGGCATAGAGTCGGGAAGTTTTGTTGTTCAAACCCGCTGACTCTTCGATGCCTTCTACCACCTACAATCAACGTAATGAGTAGCGGACATACAAAATAGTAATTCCTTTACTCAAATTATTTTGAAAATGTTCATTATATTTTTAATTCTTGTAATAAATATACGTAATAAAAATAGTGAACTCAACAGTTGGACTGTACAAAATGGTGAAGAGATTTTGATTTATTTTTTCAAATGATATAAATGGATATCTTATATTCGCCTCAATTGTATTTGGTAGCTGCCTGATATTGTCATTGAGATGGCCGACTTTACGCTGAACAGTCATCGATCTAATATAATTGTCAAAGGATGAGTTGTAGGCTAATGAAATTCTGATTTTCAAAGACTTTTAAATGGTTCCCCTCAAACAAAAGTAATAACTAAGGCTACTTTATAATTGCTTTTTAAGAACGATTCACACATTTGGTTTTAAATTTATCATATATTCTCACTAATTTAAATTCGAGAATATCAATTATGAAAAAGAATAGGACATTTCCGTGTAAACGAAAATAGTTTATATTAATCTGGTGTTGAAGTTAAAAATTAGTTTAAGTGTGTACCTAATTTGGCTTTTGAGTGGTATAAATGGCATAAAATCAACAACTCCATGCATGGATTAGGTAATAGAAATGTTAACAAACTCCACTAGCTAGCTAGTATTCAGTCAAATGTAAATGTTATCCTTTTCTTTAGAATAAACAATATAATAATTATTTGAGATAAAAATGTTAAAATTTCTTGAACACACTCAGTTTCACGGTATTCCTCAGTTTAAAATGTCCAGATTAAAGAGAGAGACGTTTATAACAACTACTACTATAATATAGACCATTATTGAAATTCAATTTCAAATGTGAGGAGAACTTCAACGAACTAGACATGATTTAGGCCAACAGTTTGAAATATCTCGGAGATTGATTGACAAATACATGTGATTGCTTTTCTTGGGAAAAATCTATAAAATTAATTTCATAAGGAAATAGAGAAAATAATTGACATTCTACTTCAATTTGTTGCTAGCTAGGCTTGAAATTCATGTTCTGAAAATAAAAGGGTGAGATTTTAGAGGAGATCATGTATTATATACCTTATGATAAAACTTGGCAAGAAAGCCAAGATGGAGATTATCGATCTCGTATATAGTCGCATGTAGATCTCCATGTAGTAAAGTTTCTGCCATCTAGCTCCTTCCTCCTCCCCCTTCTTCTCTCTCTACTTTTCTCTCTCTAAGAATTGCATTTAGTTATGCAGAAGATCGATCGCATTAATTTCTAGACTAAAACATATGTATACGATATGCATGCATAGCCGACATATAATAATAATATGTGCGTGTACGCATATACTGGAAGTTGAATTGACTTTTTGTGTAGCGCGCGGGAGACGAGGAGATGACACGTATCCATATCATAGTAGGACCTAACGGAGAAGTTAAGTGCAATTAATTAAATAATTAATTAAGCTTAGCAGCCGCTGAATGTGACGCCAATTACTACTTTTAATTTTTCAACAATGTGGAGTAGGTTTGCATAAGTTGAACATTAATTTGCATACAGTAAAAACTTGGCAATCAACTAAATGAGTAGTATGTTATTAGTGCGATCAAGCAGTTAAGAATTCTCAAATTGGGCTGCTTTTTGTTGACAAAGTATGAGGAGGCTACTTCTAAATCTGTTTCCCACGCTACACTTCCCAGAAAAGCTCGAATTTAGTTTATTTCTATAGATTTTTTTTTGTCAATAAATACCCTTTATTTTATTTATTTATTATTATTTATTTTGATATTGTGGGATCCGCAGCCGCTATCTTCGGTGCGCACTGGGTAAACCTCCGTCCCTTGTGCAGTAGCCTACAAACCACACATGGCAGGTAAACCATACTTTCGAAGTACAATTGTGACAAGCTCGACCTATAGAGGCGTGTCATGGGGTTCGAACCTAAGACCTTTCAATCTCAGAGTCCCACTTTTACCACTAGGTCATCCCCAAATGAACAATATTGTGTGTGTTAGCCTAGTGGTAGTGTGGTTAATGCCCGGAATAATGATCACGGGTTCGAATCCACCATCACACGGTATTTAAATTTTCTTATAATGTTGTTAAAAAAATTGACATTAGAGTTTCAAGACATTAAAAATTGTATTAGAAATGGAACCAAAATCATAAACACAATACTCATTATAGATGCACAATTAATGTCATAATTTGTGAAACGTGCATGTCGTAGTTCACATTAGTATAAATTGACCTAACATTAATATTGTGCAATATCAACGACATATATATCCGGCCTGACATCTCACAATTTTTATAATATTCATAAGTTACCATTCATTTCATTCACTACAGTCAAACAAAATAAATATAAATATTTGATCTTCCATAAAAATAAACAAGAGTTACAAAATATCTATCAAACCAATGCTTCTCAAATCTCAAATCGACAACATAAAAATAAAAATAAACAACTCCAATTCAGTTCTCAAATCAATGCTTCTCCAATCTCAAATCAATTAGCTTTTACAGTTTATAAATTAGTTGATATATATATATATATATATATATATATATATATATATATATATATATATATAATTATTAATAATTAATAAAATAAATAATAATATTTATATATATATTTCGGATTTCGGATTTGTTCGGATTTTTAAAGATCCGATCCGATCCGAATCCAAAATCCGAATTTTTTGAAAAATTAGATCCAATCCGATCCGAAATCTGAACAAATCCGAACCAAATTTCAAATTTCTGTTTGGTTCGATTTGGATTTTCGGATCTCGGATTTTTTGCTCACCCCTAATAGGTGTAGATGTCTAATTAGTCGTTGGAAAGAGTCGTTTGACCTCTGTCATGAAAGCGATGTGTTCTTCTCACATGTCTGCAGACTTTCCTAAAATGGGAACTGTGAAGTTTGCTTTCGGACTGCAGATAATAAAGAAATGACAGAGTGTCAACCTTTCACGTGACCTTGTGATTTGAAATTTGAATTTTGATCCAAGTTTTTGCTTCGATCTTCATCTCACTTATAACTTCTATGGTTCTGGATATAGTTGATGTGTCAATTGTGTTCTCAAATTCCGAAGTCAATTGTGAGTTCAACTGCATTAGAGTTAGTCTTCATCTTCAAAGTTTTTCAGTTCGAGTCCTGTAAAGATAAATCTTTGTGCTGAATCAGTGAGCCTATCTAAATGCTTACTTTAGAGTCATTTAGATAGGCTCACTGTTTGAATTCCTATGCTTTTCATTTCAGATTAATTCTTATTTGGGTCAAAAGTTAACCATTTTTAAAAAGCAAAAATAAATTCTAACAATTAATTTTAAAAAGATAAATACTAACTAATATTATTATAAAATTACTTTGATAGCCTTATTTATCTTTCTTCTCTCATTTTATACATAAACCGTATCAAACACACAGCACCCACACACAACACACGCACAATACGCATATACACACACAAGCACACAAGCACACACACACGCACATAAAACACACACAGAAACACACACACACACGCACAGAAACACACACACAACACACACAATACACATGTACACATACAAACACACACACTGACACACACAAGCACACACACATAAACACACACACGCACAGAAACACACACCCAACACACACAAGCGCACACACACAAACACGCACACAACACACACACGCACAGAAACACACACACTGACACACAAACATACACAGACAAACACACGCAGACACACGCACGCACACACAACACACAGACACTCGCACTCTCTCAAACACACACAAACGCAACCGTTCGTTGCTGCTCAAACGTGAGACGATGGCAGATCTCGCCGGACTTCAGAGAGGAGTGAGAAGACTTTCGGTATTGGAAGTTTAGGGTCTTCGATTTGAGAATTTTAATGTAATATTAGAGGGTTAGAAGAAAGAGAGTGAGTTGAGATAGATAAGGAGAGGGAGACAACGACACCATTATATGGGGATGAAGTGGCAGCGCCGGAGAGAAGAGAGATAGACAGTAGACGATAGAGAGTAGAGAGAAAAATCGTAATTTGTTTGCACACGAGATTTAGAGAGAGAAAGATTTGTTTTTCTTTTTAGAATAGATAGAGAGAAGGAATTGAGTGTTTGCGGGCAGAGGGAATAGCAATTTCTCCATTTCATGTATGTATACTATGTATATGTATATATTATATATTTTATGTATGTATTATGTATGTCATGTATGTGTTGATATATTCAGGTATGTATATATGTATGTATTTATATAGTCGTGTATGAATTTATGTATGCGTTCATGTATATATGTATGTGATTCATGTTTGCATTAATGTATGAATTCATGTATATATACTACAAGGTAAATAAGGGTATTGTAATAAAGTTGGTTAGTATTTATCTTTTAAAAATTAATGGTTAGAATTTATCTATGTCTTTTAAAAATGGTTAGTTTTCACATTATCTCTTATTTTTATTTAACATATTGTTGTTCAACATTTATCACTTTTAAGATATATATGGAGTATATGTTACGGAAAAACAAAATAACTTGATCAGCTTAAGTTCCTAACCCATTAGAAATGCTACGAATAATTATATAATATCTTATTTTCGTGTTGAATTTGCTAAAACTGTGATATGTTATTGAAATATTTAATGTAGTCTTAACTAAAGTTGCAGATTATCGGTCAAACGTATGACTTATTTCGAAATTAAATTGTACTTCAATGATTTATCTGTAAATATGCATTTAATTAACATCACTTCATTTGTTATGTTGTAATTTGCTTAGTTTTTCGGGTTTTTTTTTTCTTATGTTTACTTTCTTTGAGTTTTAAGTACCCCTTACTCTTTTGCTATAAATTTTCTTTGACCTTTCTCGAGAAAAAAAAAATGATTTCATTTGTGATTAATTGTTTCAGAACCGCGCGCACAACATAGTGAAGTGCTAAATTGAATTAAAGAAAATATTAAAAGCAGAAGTTATGATATTCCGTTGCAATTACTGGCATGACTATAAGCAGATTAACATAATAAAGCACAATCTAGCTAGCTCGACTGACCATTTTATTTTTATTAATGAATCATATACTACTACAAGAAAAATGTCATTATCTCATAACTTAAAATTGAAAGTTCACTTGGTAATGCTTCTACTCCAAGCTTAAGGTGAAGGCCAGGTTTAGCGATCATGTGTTATTAAATTAAAAATATATAAAAACACTAAACTTCAACTAAACTAGCATTGATCTTTTTTTTTTTTGCTTGTGTGCAAACCGAATTTCGATAGCATAGCAGAAGAATTAAAAATACTGTTTATATATTGATTGGAAACACGTTGACAAAAATATATGACACATAACACTAAATCAAATTAAGGAACTGCTACAGTTGCATTTCACACAATAACATTGAAAAAAAAAAAAACATAAGCGATATAACAGCATGTTCAAATATATATAGTTCCATTTGAAATTTCCTCATATATATTGGGAATTATCAAGCAGATATGATTTACTTGTTTCGTACTGTTGCTCTTCTGAATTGATGCTTCTCTGGCCCCTGCAATTAAAATACCACTTATACATAAATCAAACTAATTAATTAACTATATGTACATATGGTTAAATGAATTAAAATATAGTATTAAATATAGATGAAGCAATTTGAATTTCAGAAAGTAAAAAAAAAAAAAATGGAGTTAGAACTATAAAATTCTCCTAGACAATTAGATAGGTAAAAATCACAACAAAATAGTTCACTTAATTTAAAATCTTCAACATATAGAATCCACATCAAAACTAGTATATTAATTTCACACAAAAATGTGCACGGCGTCTAATTAATTTTTACTAGTGAGGGGAAGACAAAAAGTAAAGCATCAAATTCTTGTCATTTTGTGGATGGATGTACTGAATGTTCATATCTTGAAGAAATTGAGCTAAAATCAGACATAAATAATTCGGAAAAAAAAATACTACTATATGGATATGGAAATTACCTCATTAAGTTTAGGTTGGGTATTTGACTCCAACATTAGCCCAAAGTGAATATGAGGGAAGTGTGCCCACTACACCAGTAAATAGAGAGAATTCCACAAATTAAATCAGTATCCATAAATTAATATAACTGGAAATTAAAAATCATCTGATCAATGTGGTCCAAAAGTGCTTTTACAAGGTTATTTCCTTTTTACACCGAACGTATTCAATCTCGTATTTTATGTTACATGTTCACGTTTCAGGGTACATTTACATCTTACATTCAATCTCTGGACAGTCAAAACATTACCAACTTAATTGATTTAATTCCATTAAAAAACATTATGAACTATAATTAAATTGATCTGTTTTCATATACTATATTAATTGAACTTACATTTTTTGCAGCAGTACTGAAAGCTTCCCTGTGACTGATGTCAGGATTATTGGCCTTGATTCTTTGAATCTCCTCTCTGATATTTTACATTTATGGCGTAAATTAATTAGTTAGAAATAATCAAAAGTTGCAAAAAAATCTAAAAAAAAAATATCAAATGAGGAACAAATAAAATACTACTACAATATAATATGCAAAATTCCATTACTTTATAAACTGGTTGTAGGCTGATGGAACTCGTTGCCTCTTCTCTGGAGCTGTTTACGAGAGAGTAAAAATGTAATCATGAAAACTGAATGCGAAGAATTAAAGTGCAAAAAACTTAGACTAAAAAAAATAAAAGAAATAAAAAATTATACGTCGATTGACGATTGTAGGCTCAGGTTTTTTGGAAATCGAAGGTTGGATTTTGTAGTTCCATTTGGAAGATGATGAGCCTAAATCAACCTTGTATTCAGCTGGAGGTGCCTGAAATAACAGACATATGACTATATTATGAATCATTATGATATTTAAGAAGTTAATCATTAATTAATGGACAAATCTTGGAATAAATCTATAGTAATATAAAAAGAACCTTGTTTACAAATTTTGATTTGCTTAAATATCCTTAATATAGTATCTAAATCAGGGCCAATAATGTAATATAGTATATTGTATTAATTTATAAAAAATATTTAATACAATGTATTTTAAGTTACAAGCGAAAATATTAATTTTGATTGAGAATCAAACTTACCTTGTAATAATTTATCTTTTACCTAATTTATAGTAAATTTTATAGGACTCCAACATTCTTGTTAAAACATTCATTATTACACAATTAATAATATTTATTCTACCGCCCAACCCAACTAAGAAGAACCGAACTTGACTAGGACGATGAGTTTGAGATTTCTCACACGATCCATTGAGATACTTGGGTAGCGTTTTGAAGGCTAAAATTGTTGTTGTGAGGAAAAAATATGCAAGAGTTGAGTTTTTGCATTTATGTAAATTGAAAAGTAGCAAACTTTGAATTTGAGGTACTTATCATCAAAACTCAAAAGTATCATATTATACTGGTATTGCTTTCTAGAAACTTCTTCGATTAAAGAAACTATCTATAATAACTGAAAAGGTTCTATAAAGCAATATCATATACTCTCTCTGTCCATGAAGGAGAATAATATATTTATCAATTATTTATACTGGCTACTGATATAAATATTTACTATGATATTTGTAATGACATAACTATAAAGTTTATATATATCGACAAAGAAAACTTTCATAATGAAAAAAATGTTTTGATTTAAAACAAAAAAACTATGTCGTATTATCACACGCATCTAATGAAAACATATAAATACTATTGATATTTCAATTTAAATTGTAATTTTAATTTTTTTAAAGACTTCAAAAAAATTATATTCACTTATTTTATTAAATGATAATTAACATTTTTATAATGACACTAAAAAACAGATAATGATATTTCGACACACTGTGGCTAGCCACACGGGCTAGAAATGGTAATATAGGTTTTAAAAATGGAAATATACCCTAATTGGAAAGCATAAACCCTAGGTGGAAAATGCGATTATTTCCATTTTCACAGTCAACTTTCCTTTTTTTTTTTGCACGTGTAGCTGGCCACAGTGTGTCTGAATATCATTATTCAAAACGATAATTGAATCAAAATGTAAATATTAGTTACTAAATTTTGACATACAAAATACTCTCATACTTAAAGAATGTTGTAATTATGTGAATACTCTCATGATCCTATTCACAACTAAATGTTTTTATCAAAATAGATAATACAAAATTATAAATAGTAATATAAAAAAATTAAATAAATTAAATCATCAATATTTATTTAATATAATCATTGTTGTTTGTACGTGCACACCTTAATTATACTAGTGTTGTAAAAAGAAAACACACAGAAATACCAAAAGTCCAGGTTGCTTGAAAAGATGTTAATTAATTTAGTAAGTAACAAAAAAAAAAGAGTGATGTAGTTAAGAATGATAAAGAAAATGGCAGCTGGATATGACAGTTGCTAGATGTAGCCGGAATCTAGGAAAAAAAATTTATACATGTGTTTCCACTGCACAAGACAATTCCTGCAGAATATATAGTATACTTGTTCAATTCTTTTCAGACATAGATAGAAATTTTGTTTCCGAAAACAATATCCATCAAATCATCTAATCATTTAATAACGAAAAGTAATGATTTTCATCCCAAGAATAAAATAATTAAATTAAATAAATATTCTGCAATGTTGAAGAAAAGCAGACGCCGTCATGGCGGCTGAGATGTACAGTTGGTTGAAAAAATAAAGTTTTGAATCCAGAAACCAAGATCCAGCTGAAACCCTAGATTTCAGAAGGCTAGATAGAAATAAATGAATTAAATATTATTAATACCTGGAGGTGGGAGGTGCAGGAAGAGTTGGGGTGCGGCTGGTGCTGGTGCTGGTGCTGGTGCAGTAGGGATGGGAATGCAGCAGCAGCCATATTCACACTCCACAGATTGCTGCAGTGGCCGCATCGAACTGTCACCACATCAAGCAAGCTGTTGCATGGAACACTCACCTAAACAAAACCAAATTAAACAATTAATTAATTTTAAATTACTATTAATTGGAGTACTACATTACATGTGACCAGACCAGATGAGATGAGATGAGATGAGATATGTTTTCCGACCGACAATATTCGTTAATCCCGTAGCCAGGTTTTTGTTTGATCGATGTTGTAAATCTAATACAGTAGTAAGTAAGAAGAAAACCTTCCCCTTAAAAAATGAGGAAAAAAGAAGAAACCCTAGGTTTATGGACAACTTTTGAAGAGACGGTCCAAATTGAAAATGAGCCGGGGCTTTCACTTTAATCAGGAGCACTAAGAAGAAAAGGCTTAAATTTGACAGTATAATGGAATGGATCTTTTGAGGGGTGGGAGAGAAAAAAGAAAAGCATATATAATTAAGCAGCGAGGAGAAAATCAACAGATGAAGGAATTGTAGCCATCATATCATGAATTAATGGACAGATATATAGACTACTTTTACACCAAAATTCAACTCCACTCTACAATTATGTATGTATGTATGTGTGTAAGCAAATTAATATCTTCCTTTTTCAGCACAGACGGAGACATGGCTTTTTTCTGAAGGGAAAGAGAAAAGAAAAGAAAAGAAAAGAAAAGAGAGAGAATTGATGAAGTGGACAGATGAGGATCGCCACAAACAAACAAGAAAACCCCCCTGCCCCTCGACTGTGTGTTTTCATTTCCAGCATAATACCACCAAAATCTGATCACTCAAGCCCAGAAATATTGAATCAGCTTTATTCATCACCATCATCATCATCATCATCTACTTTTCCTTTTCCTTTCCTTCAAAAACCCACCCACATGAAATAAATCTAGCTATATAACAAGGAAAAAGAAAAGGAATGAATATAGAGTAATAATTAGCTCTATAGCTCTTCTTCATGCATATAGTATATATATAATGAAATGATGAGATCGATCCGCGCAGGAGTAGTAGAGAATTAATTAATTACTAATAAATATGGTAGGGTGCATGATATATTGAATTATACCGCAAGAACGATGTTGCAGAAGTTGCAAGGGATGTAACGGATTTGTTCGGCCACATCCATTTCTATGATCTAGCTAGGAAGGAATTGATTCAGAGAAATATATATAAGCTGGGAGTAGGAAGGGAAGAAAAAGTGCAAAATGATCTCCAAAATTATTAGCTGGCTGAGATTGAGAGAAGAGGAAAGGGGAAAATTCCCTTTATATATTTTGAATTGAATCCTTAGCTAGCTATAGCTTCATTGAAACTGACCTACATATATAAGATATCTGTAAATTAAGTACTAGCTAGACGTATTATATATATATATGTAATTTATTTTAGTAGCATCCAAGAAGATTTATTTATGTTTTCTAGACAGTGCAGGCAGACCTGGGTAGGGTAAAGGTAAGGGTAAGGGTGAGGTGAAAAAATAAAGTAAAAGGTAGGTAATGTAGGTGAAAGTGGGATATTTGGATACAAAAAACGACGTCGTAATATTACATACAGGGTTGAGGGTTAGGGTTTCGATTGAGAAAGGAAATTTTGGCAACATTGCCACAACTATATATGTTTTTTCCTTCATTTAGAAAAAGAAAAATATATACTACATAATATTTATTAGGAAAATGGGTCTCTTTCAATTCGTTATCTCTGCGAGCTTCGGCGGACGAGGGGGGCGGTTTCCCTTTCCTTGGTATATATATATATATATATATAGATATATACCATTCCATTTAATTTTATTGTTGTACGTCTGCACACTAGCTAGCTATTCCGGCAAGTATTTTCTTCTGACACTTAATTTAATTTTGTTATTTGTATATATATACAATTAACCACATTTACCGTCGGTCCGTTTTGTTGTTCATGCTTGCTTGCTTGCTTTCTGTGTTATTTAATTTGCATTATATATATATAGGAGATAGATCATATGAGAATAAATATTATCCTAAGAAATGAGAATAGATCTCCACCATAGATCTATTGGCGATGGAGGGTCAAGATTTGATCAAGTCAAAGCTGGTCAAACCCGGTCAACCCGTTGACTTTTTTTTTCGATTTTTTTTTTAAACTGTCACCCAAGATGCACAACTTCACATATTCGGATGTACCGCTCTACATAACTAGATGCACCACTAAGTGTATTTAAATGCACAAGATTTTCAAGTTTTTTTTTCAATTTTTTTTTTAATAAACTGTCACCCAAGATGCACAACTTCACATATTCGGATGCACCACTCTACATAACTAGATGCACCACTAAGTGCATTTAGATGCACAAGATTTTCAAGTTTTTTTTTTCAATTTTTTTTTTTAATAAACTGTCACCCAAGATGCACAACTTCACATATTCGGATGCACCACTCTATATAACTAGATGCACCACTAAGTGCATTTAGATGCATAAGATTTTCAGTTTTTTTTTCAATTTTTTTTAAAACAGTCACCCAAGATGCACCATTTCAAATATTCGGATGCACCACTATACATAATGAGATGCACCACTATGTGTAGTGAGATGCACCGAATTTGTAAAAAAAAAAAAAAAAAACTAAAAAAAAATTGGATGCACCACAATGCGTAACTAGATGCACCACACAGTGTAACTAGATGCACCACGTATAGATGCACAATGTTTTACGAAAAAAAAAAAAAAAAAAAAAACGAAAACAAAACTAGTGCATCTTAATGCACTTAGTGGTGCATCTCATTATATATTGTGGTGCATATGAATACATGATGTGGTGCATATGACCTAACCTTAGAAAAAAAAAACGAAAAAAAAAAACATAAAAATAAACTTAAAATCTTGTGCATCTCAATACACTTAGTTGTGCATCCGAATATGTGAATTTGTGCATCTGAATATGTGAAGTTGTGCATCTTGTTTGACAGTTTAAAAAAAATCGAAAAAAAAAGTCAACGGGTTGACCTGGGTTTGACCCGCTTTGACCAAGCTAAATCTTGACCCTTCATGTAGATAAGATCAATGGTGGAGATTAATTCATATTTCTCACTTTAAGGGGAGTTTGCATGGGAATCACTCCCTATATATATATATATATATATATATATATATATATATATATACACACACACACACACACACACACACTACTATACAATTTAACATAACTGATTGGTTCTCTTGGGGATGGTCTAGTGGTAGAGTGGGCTGCTTGGGACTGAGAGATCTCAGGTTTAATCCCCATTGACGCCTCTATAGGTCGAGTCTGTCTCACCTGTACTTGGAAGGTGTGGTTTACCTACCTTGTGTGGTTTACAGGCTACTGCACAAGGGCGGGGATTTTACCCAGTGCGCACTAAAGATAGCGGCTGCAGGTTCCCACGAATTCGAAAAAAAAAAAAAATAACATAGAGTCTGCTTCTTCTGATTTTGTTGTCAATCGAAGTTTATCAAATCAAATTCTACATATATATGTAAGTATGCTAATACTACTTCTTCATATACAATTTCTACCATGAATTTACGAGTCCTTAACTAACTTGTGATTGAATTCATGGATTCACCCTCATTTCTATTTGGAACTCGTACGTGAATTGTAACTACTACACACACTATAGTAATGAAATGGAAGTAATGATTTAACATGGTGTATTATAATTATTGCTACAAGTTTCCATTTTAAAGATATATTCCACGTCAGCTTGTTTATTGAAAGACACAGACGTGTTAATCTTAAGTCATTTTCAATGTCTGAAGCATTAAATTTTCGTACCATGTGGGACATACTAACTACCCATCTATTAAACCCCATGAGTATATTGTTTTTTTTTTTTTTTTTTGTAATTAACAAAATTAGAAGTTTGAAGGGATTGCCAATCATCATTGTATATTTTTTAATTTTAAAGTCAAAAATATGTCTTAATTAGAAATAATATGTATAACAGCCCGGGCTTCCGTGTTGTCACTTATTTTTCGTGTTCAATTTTATTTTTCACCTAAGTTAATAAATTGGCGGCATGCGCAGATATATATAGTAACGTTATCCATATTAGATTTAATTGGTATTTATTCAATATAATGCATCAAATTAAAACGACTATATGTATCCAATTTTTGTTATTAATAGTGCTATATGGATACATTATGTCCAGCCATACGAAGGACTTTGATAGAATTTTTTAACTAATAATTTAATTTCATAGTTTCGACAGTTTGGTTATTAATAAACAATTTTTTTAATTTTAATTATAAAGTTTCATCCCAATTTAAATTCACAAATTTAGGAGTTGGGTGTGGATGAGAGTAAAATTTGGGAGCGGGAATGCGTGAAATCGATATTTCAGGTGATTCGACAATTTTTTTCCCTATTTCAAGCACGTTTATTCAGACATAGTATGTTCGAATAAAATTATTCTTAAAAAAAATCCCAGTACGACTATCCCTAAACAAAATATTAGTATAGTTTAATGTCATGCAAATATGTTTGTATTCCTTGACAATGCAGGAACTGCCATCATTTAACACCATTAAATTAAATTTAATTATGATTAAACTATATTTATGGTACTATTATATTAACGTATACTAAAATAATGTAAAAATCCATGATTAATTGTATGCATTCTTTTTATTATTTAATTAATCCTAAGGGTGCGGGACTCTGTATGCACTAAGGTCCGGGATTAAAATCTCACCTATCTCTCATTCCCCAAATAAATAAATAAAAGACATTTAATGGACATCATTATATTACTACATGACACCTCTTATATTCCTCCATTCATATTTATCTAAATTTTTAAATTTTTAAATTTTTAAATGTAAAATAATAGATTTTAAATATCTATACTAAAATCTTCAATGAAACTTCACCTATTGAAAAGCCTATAAAAACCTAGAATCAATGTGTATTTTCTCATCTTTTGCTCCACCAGTTTTATTTGGCCAATTTATTTATTAATCGGCCGAATAAATAACTATATTTTATAGTTTAATTTAATTTAATTTGGTTAATTTATTAATTGGCCGAATAGATAATTATTTTTTGTAGGAGTTTTATTTGGCCAATTTATTTATTAATCGGCCGAATAAATAACTGCTATATTTTTATAGTTTAATTTAATTTAATTTGGTCAATTTATTAATTGGTCGAATAGATAATTTTTTTATTAGGGAACCAATTTATTAGTTGACAGAATAAATAGTTCCAAAATAATTTGGATAATTTATTGGTTGACCAATTAAATTTGGAAATAGTCTAATATTTTTTTATTTAATTTGATAAAAAAATAAGTAATTTCTAATTTGTCAATTAATTAGGTAGACAGACCAATTCCCAACTGACGGGTACCTCAACTCGGGATCCCACATGACACATTTTCATTCTTTATTCTTATTAATTTTAAAATTTTCATTTTATTCATTTTTTCATGTATTTTCTAAAATCTGGAATCGTTATAAATTGTGCATTTATTATCAAAATCGTGGTCAACGGGTCAATTTTAAAAGTTTTTCATTTTTTGTTTTTTTCCCCATGTATTTTCTAAAATCTATAATCGTCATCCATGAAATAATTTTTACGTTATTTGTAATTGGGTTTCCAGCTTTGCATAATTTATAATTTAATTAACGAATATTACTATACGATTAAGGACGATAACGAATATTACAATCATTTATTTTATTAAATTTTTGGATCTATATAAATTCTAAATAAATTTTATAAATTACGCACTTATAAATTAGAGTCGTGGTCAACGGGCCAGTTCCGACGCAGAACTGTGGCGGTAGACTAATATACGGATTTTTTTTCAGAAAGGAACACAAATGACAAATTTTTTAATCGGATTTTAAACAGGTACGAGTATATAAATTTCAAACAAGTTTGAATAATCCTAAACACATCATCTCAAATTGTTTGATTAATCGTCTCTGTTGGAAAACGTAGAATATGTAGGAAAATTGGCAGAAAAATTACTAACGATTTATCAACGAATCAATCCCGACCAAAAATCAAGAATCGTGCGCGTAGATGGGCCAATTCAGTAATTGTGGGACAACTTTTTTTTAATATATAAAATTTTGAACTCATAAAATTAAGGATATTCATGGTCAATTTTTATCTTATATCATTGACTAAATAATTTTATGAATCACAATTATTCATCATAAAGTTTTGCAAAAAGGAAAAACTACCAAGTACATAGTGAAACAATTTTTGAAGTTCTATTCTCAGTTAAATAAGTTATTCACGAAGTTGGTAAAAAAGAAAAGAAATGTCATCATTTATTGTTCTATGAATATATTTGGAAGATGCTTATTTATATAATACTACGATTTATAATTAAATTTTTATTTATTAAATATTGTGTGAATATTTTTGGAATATAGTTATGTATATAATTAAATATTAATTTCAGGTAAAAAGAAACAAATGTCATCATTAATTTTTTTGTGAATATATTTGGAAGATGATTATTTATATAATTTAAAATCAGTATTGTAGTCAATAGGCCGGTTCTAGGTCGGAACCGTCGGGGTAGACGGGATGATTTGAAGCGGTGGTTTAACTTATTTTTTTTTAATCTTAATCTTATGTTGAATTCATAATGTGGGGTATTTAGAGTCACTTTCATCTTATAGACAATCTTAACATTTATAGTATTGTTCGTTATCTATATATCTCTTCTCTCTCTGACTACCCGCTCCTTCTCTTGCCTTTTTTTTCTTAATAAAAAGCTAAAAAAGTTTAGCTTAAGAGTCGTTTTCCTTTGAGAGAGAAATATATTTTTGCCCATATCGGTTTTGTAGAAGAATAGAGCTTTAACAATTATCAAAAGTGATGAGAATATATTAGTTATAATTTTTAACAAACATAACTATATGGGTTTAAGACGTAAATATGTGGTAAATTTACTGTTTAATTGAATTTGAGATGTGTTCGAGGGATATAAATTATAAGCGATTGCATAATCGAATTATTTAACGCTAAAATAATTAACAAATAATATTTATTTTAATCTATCACATATTAGTACTATTTAATAATTTTATAATTTTTATAATTTCCCGTCGATTTTCGACGGGTTATACGCTAGTTAATAATATAGACATGTACTTACAATCACTATATTTGGAGGAATATTATTTTACTAATAATAATAATAATAATAATAATAATAATAATAATAATAATAATAATAATAATAAAAGAAAAGAAAACGTGAAAGGAGAAAAGAAGTAGACGTCGAAGAAAAACTTCAACATCCAATTACTTATGAAATTAAAAAGCATTCACGCATCTTTATAACCTAATTTCTCAAAATGTGGAACTAAAGTTTGGCCCAATAACTAGATCTAATTACTTAATAAACCGTATGCCATTAATTAAAAACAAGGTCGGCTGTTTTGTCATATGGCGCTTCTTTTTGTGTGGATTTATTCAGAGTTTTAAAGTTGAATCCTTTTTATCTAATTATAATTATTATGTGTGTAACCTAGTCATTTTGGATTTGATATGCGTGTTTCTATTAAATTTGTGTATTTTTGCATTTCCAGTTTGATCCCAATCATTCGGATTCCCGAATTTGGACGGGCTCAGCTGATGGAGTTTTCCACACAAAAGACCTCTATTTCATCTTATCAAATGCATCAGCAAACGAGAATGAAGTGAGAGGGCCATGGACGGTCTTGTGGTGGAAAGCCGTTCCATTGAAGGTCTCGGCCTTTGTTTGGAAAGCCTTGCAAGGTAGAGTACCAACGAAGGAAAACTTGATCAAAAGAGGAATCTTACAAACGAGTGAAAATGGGGGTTGCGTCATGTGCCAATGTCAACTTGAATCAGCTGCTCATTTGTTTTCTTCTTCTTGTGAAGCTCTACTTGTCTGGACAGAGGTATGTGATTGACTTGATCATCAATTAATTTATGCAGCAGATTTAAAATATCATTTTGAGGAATTTGTGAGTTGTTGTCTTGGAAAATTGAAAAAGAAAGTTTTTGGTCTCATTTGGCAATGTATGTTGTGGAGTATTTGGAAGGCGAGAAACGAGATGATTTTCAAAGAGATAGCACCGGATACCAAGAAAATTTTGGAGAGCATGAAATTTTGCTCTTGGAAATGGTTGAAGTCTCATTTTGAACAAGAAAAATGCTAATAGACAACGCTCAATTGACAACGGTTGCTGTGAAAAACTGATGTGGTATCACTTAAAACCGTTGTTGTTCAAAATCCTATTGTTAGTATTCCTGCAAATCTATAGTTGTTGTTTTCTTTTTTCCTGTTCTCTAGCCGTACTTTTAGTTCACTTCTATACATGATTCGTTCCTGAGTACCTCTAGTACTCTTAATGAGAATTTCATTTTCACTTTTCAAAAATATTATTACACGTGGGTATTTTAATTTCACTTGGAACAACCTATTCTAGTGTTGGCGTCTCTCACTATTTATTTATTAGTTTTATTCTATAGTCATTAATTAAGTTTCATCAATCTATCTTGGGTTTATAATAGTTTTCTTTCATTTAATTTCAAAATTATTTTAGTTTTTGCAAAAATTACAAGGTATATTTATTGTTCAATAAAGTACTACACTACACAAAGTTAGAACCACTACACCATCACACAAGGTGAAAATATACTACTGTGTGGTTTGCAGGCTACTGCACAAGTGTGTACCGAAAGTAGCGGCTGCGAGTTCCCACGACATAAAAAAAAGGGTGAGAATATACTACATCGTATGAAGGTGGGGGATTGAATCCAAGACCACTCGCTAAGAAAAGGCTTGTGTAGCCCAGCTAGTTCAGCGGCTAAATTTTTTTTTTTAATGTAATTTATCTCTTATGTAGTAGTATGATTTAAGTCATTATAGTACATAACTAGAATTTATTAAGTACGAGGCTTCGTTAGCGTCTCCAAAAAGTGGCGGAACCATATAGAGAAAGATGGAGCTAGACTAAAAGCTCCCTCCAACAATATAAATGTTTATTCATTTTTCATTTGTAAAGTTAGAAGAGATCACTAGTATTGTGAATCGTTGTTCAAAAACCTTGCTCGACAAATCAAATTACATAAAAACTTGCTTCTCAAATCTCGAATACAAAATTTTAAAAATCCAGCATTGCAATTTTTTTCTTTTTCTTTTTTTTTTTGCCTATAATCAATCCCTCCTTAAAAAAACAAAACAAATAAGCAATATTCTAATTATCCTATTGATATGCAATTTCTTCGAAATTCTCAGAACTAATGAAATGAGTAATTATTGAAGCTGTCTCTTCTTTTATAAACAGAAGCACATGTGGCTCGAGACCTATGACTAATTGACTATATAGGCCGTTGTGCACACAAATTATCGATCCTAATGCTTCCACACAAACATTTATCTACCTATTTTTTTTTATTTTTTTAATATTTTCTTCATCTGCATGTAGGCCCCCCTTTTTAGTACTAGTATCAAACGAAAGTTAGGACACTATAGATCCAATAGTAAAAACATATTGTAAAAATAAATTCTATTCAAATACGAAAATTGCATGAGTTTATAATAAATAATATGATCGGATTGTGATAATTAAGACATTATTCTTTTTCTCAGATCAAATGTATATAATCCACACTCTTTGCCTCGTGCTAGCATGAACCATACCAGCTGCCAAGTTGAACCAGTCAAGTTTAGATCCCTTTTTTTTGGTTAATATTTCGACATGTATGCATATGTGAACTTTAATGTACAATTACTATATCAGACATTTATTTTCTAAAATTCACAGATTTTCTTTTCCACCTTAAAATTAAACACTGAAATAATGCATAGAGTGTAGCGCAAGGTTGTTTCTTGCAACAATGGATCGACAAAGAATATATTAGTTAGATGGGAAAAAAATGCGATTTTAAAGAATAGGATTCAGCAGCAAAACTACTGACTTTAAGTGGCATAAGTGCCTTTGCCAAAATATTGGATTGGCCACCTTTGCACTTTGTAATTACTTTTTTTCTAGAATTATTTGAAGTTGCACTCATGATGTCGTGATTGATTATTTCTTTCTAAAATCTCTCTCTTTGCAAACTAATTTGTTTGTTTTTGAGGTAGTGATTATAAATTGAGGATATATAGCTATTCCATATAATTAGGTTTTTCTTTCATGATTAATCCGTAACCGCTATCTTCGGTGTTCGTTAAATCAATGCAATGCCTGCAAAGCATCACATTTGGAAAACAAGGTGTGTGCCTGACATACTTCACTTATGTAAGACGTGGGTGGGATTCGAATGTGAGGTATTTAGTCTAAAAAATACCCACTCTATCTAGCCACCGGCAAGGAGATTAATTTCATACTTATTCTTCTTGTACTTTCCTTTCCATCGTTTTAATACAATACAAAGATCTCATTTGACATTTTTATAATTATTGATCAAGTTTCATACTGCATGAAAGAAATAAATAAAGTTAAAAGTGTTGATATATTACGTCCACATCTTACTGGGAGGCGATCTTGTAAGAGATATATATGCGCTAACCTCAAATATCCTATGATTGAGGACAAAGAATAACTTCTCTACGAATATATTTGAGAAATATCACAAAAAAATAAAATAATAAATAAAATCTTAATTATTGAAATAAGATATAATGATTAAAGTATACCAGAATATGATTTTAAAAAAATTGTATATTTTAAATTAGTTAACCATTATATATACGCTAAAGAACTTAAATTCCAAATAGAATCATTTGAGTCAAATAAGTGTAGCCCTCTAGGGGTTAGGTCTGAGCCTAGCCTTAAGGTTAAGGTCAGTCTAAGAAGGGCTGAAGCTATATAGAATGGATGTATCGACATTAAATTAATAAGTACTCCCTCCATCCAATTTAAGATAATTCATTTGGGTGCTGGCACGGAGATTAAGAAAAGTGATAAAGTGGTAGTAGGTGAAGGAAAAAAGACATGAGGGGTATTGTTAAGTAATCTAATTAAATTCCCTAATACACTTTTGTCTTTCCTTTTCTTCTCGTTTTTTTTTCTAAGGCATTACTGCTTCTTCTTCTTCTTTTTTTTTTCGTTGCATGACTGCTTCTTCTTTATTTATTTTTTTGGGTTGCATGAACTGCTGCTGCTTTTTTTTTCGTTAATGTTAAATTAATTTTATTTACCTTGTTTTTTTTTTCCTGGCATCAAACAATAAGAGTTGGTGCTGTATGAAAACACAAACATAAACAAACATAAGCTTAAGAAATGTAAATGGAGGGAAAGATGAACTTTGGAAGCAAAATTTGAACTTTTATTGAATAAACAATAAGTAAAGCTTTTTTGATTTGATCAAAAACAATGGTGGGAATTTGAATCAAACCTAATCACAAAATAAGCCTATAAATACACAGATTGCATCAGAATTTATTGCAGCCTTCATTTCTACAACTACCACAAACTACATAAGCTGTTGAAAATCAGAAAATGGTTCAACCAAGGAAAAACGAGCTGACTTCAGATCAGCTCAATACTATTGCTCAATATCTCCTCCAGCACACAGTAGATGGGAAACTCAGGTATGGAGCAAAGCAGGCGGCTGCAGACAAGTTTGATGTGAGTTTGAAGACAATTTGGAGGATTTGGAGCAGGGGAGAAGCTCAGAAACAGCAGGGACTTCCTGTACATCTGCAAAGCAAGAAGATAGGGTCAATTAGGAAAAAAACAAAGCCTTTTGAAGAAGAAAAATACAAGGACCTCTCAGTTTTGAAGAAGACATCATTGAGGTCAATTGCAGCACATATGGAAGTCAGTAAAAGCCAAGCTCATATCTGGAACAAATCAGATTTCATCAGAGCACATACAAATGCCATCAAACCCTATCTCACCCCTAAACACAAACTGTGCAGACTGAATTGGTGTTTAAGTCAGCTTGGAGGCATCATCACAGATGGCAAGATAAAGTTTCAAAGAATGCAAAACACAGTGCATGTAGATGAAAAGTGGTTCTACCTTACCAAATCAAAAGATAGGTACTACCTGTCCAAGAATGAAAAGCCACCAGAAAGACAGATTCAGAACAAGAGATTCATCAAAAAGATAATGTTCACAGCTGTCATTGCAAGGCCAATAATAGATGAAGATGGAACAGTCATATTTGATGGCAAGATAGGGATATTTCCCTTCATCACAGAGGAGCCAGCAGTGAGGAGTTCAAAAAACAGAAGCAAAGGCACAATGGAAACAAAGGCAGTCAACAATGTTACCAGGAACTAATAAGAGCACAACTACTGAATGAGGTACACACATAAATAACCAAGTATAGTATTTGTTCAATCAGTTTCTTCACATATATGCAATCAAGGCAACACACTATGCATCAGCAAACACAGTAGCATCATTTGCATCATAACCAAGTATAGTATATGTTCAATCAGTTTGCAGAAGAAGTATATATGCAATCAAGTCAACACAGTATGCATCAGCAAGATCATAAACATCATTTGCATCATATATAACCAAGTATAGTATCTGTTCAATATCTATATAAGTTTACATCATGCAGCTGGTACCAACAATTAAAGTAAAGTGGCCAGAATGTCTAGGAAAGCATATCTACATCCAACAAGACAATGTCAAACCACACATTGAAGACAGTGACCCTGAATTTCAAGCAATAACACATAGTGATGGTTTCCATTTTGAACTCATTAACCAACCAACTAGTAGCCCAGACACAAATGTTAATGATTTAGGCTTTTTTAAAAGCATTCAAAGCCTTAAAGATCACGTGGCAGCAGCAAATGTAGATGAATTGGTTGTAAATGTAAGGGAAGCATTTGAGAACTACCCAGCAGAGAAGATCAACAAAATATTCCTAACACTACAAGCCTACTGTGGGGAGATCATAAAGTGTAAAGGAGGGAATGACTACAACATCCTCATATGGGAAAGGATCACTTAATTGCTACAGGAGTGTTACCAGATTGTTTTGAAGTGGATGAACAAGTGGTGAGAGATGCATTGGACTACTTAAATGATCAAGGAAATGCAGAAGACAGATGGTACAGTGTAGATGACATTACACAGTCATTGAATGAAGTTAATATTGAAGACTGAAGGCTGGCAAATCAGATGCAGAGAACATGATAGAACTCTTAAGCTTTACAGGGACAAACAAGTGTAATTTTTTGTTTTTTGATTTGTTTGGAATGTAAAGTAATCAGTGCATCTGCAATTAAGGGACAAACATGAATTGCCTTATCAGTTTAGTTGCATTTGAGCCTCCAACAACTAGGAAATGAATCAATTTCCTAGTGGTGGCATCAAATGATCAAGTACTAGTATCTGCCTTATCCTATATGAACATATATATGCATATGAACACTGTAATTGCATCAGCAAGATCATAAGCATCATTTGCATCATATAAAGATCAAGTAGTAGTATCTGCCAATATCAGTTTCAATATATACATGCATATCATCACATAATTGTATCAGCAAGATCATTAGCATCATTTGCATCATATAAAGATCAAGTAGTAGTATATGCCAATATCAGTTTCAACATATACATGCATATCATCACATAAATGCATCAGCAAGATCATAACCATCATTTGCAGGGCAAAAAAGATCAAGTAGTAGCATCTGCCTTATCCTATATGAACAAATAACCCTCTCTCAATCAAATATCACAATCTGTTCATAATCAAGAAACCTCATAATCATAATAGGCATCACCAGCCATCACCCACAACATAATCATAATCAGATAATTGCAGAAAATAGGCATCACCAGCCATCACCCACAGAATAAGTTTAAGAAAGAAATCACCTAATTTTTCCAGTCTTTATACTCTCTGAGCAATCCTTTAGCGAGGTATTTCTTCTTCCATTCCTCATAGCTTAGACTGGCATCAAGATTATCCTTGAATGCCAACTCAGCTGCCGGATCAGTCCTAACCCCCTTGTTCCACGTGTATTCCTCCTTCGCCGGCGCCGGACTCGGAGATTTTGCCACCAAGCCCTCTGAGTTGGAAACCCTAATCTCAGATTTGCACCCCCTTTTCCTAGTGGCAGCACATTCGAACCAAGAGCGGTGGGGAGTGGCGTTTGCATCATCGAATTGTGTTTTCGGCACGATGGTATCAACCAAGAGCGGTGGCGGTTGTGTCTCAGACTCCTCACAGAGCAGCGGAGACGGAGATTTCGCCACCACGCTCTGAGAGATGGAGAACGGCAGCATTATAGTGAAAAAGATGATGAGGAAATGGAAGATCTGTGCAGTCGGTGAAGAGAGAAAGGAGGAGATAGGGTGCAGTCGGTGAAGAGAGAAAGGAGGAGATAGGGTGCAGTCGGCGAGAGAGAGAGATGAGAGAAGATAGATTAGGGTTGGGGAAATGAGTGAGAGAGAGAGAGAGAAACGGCAGATAGATGCAAGATTAGGGTTGGGCTGGGTGGATTTGGGTTTGGACTAATTAGGGATTAGGCTTAGTTAATAAGTTTGGGTTAGTGATATGTGTGTGGGCCCAAATGGCAAAATAGTGTAATAACCCATTAGTATTGAGGGTATAAGGGTAAAAATTCAACAACAAGTCATCTTAAATTGGACGAAAAAATGAGTAACAACGGGTCATCTTAAATTGGACAGAGGGAGTATAAATTTATACCTCCATTTAGAGGTAAATGGAAGGATAAATAAAAATTTCACCATTTAAATCATTCCTTGTGTTTTTAAATCTCTCCTTTCTACCACCACAAGAAGGTATAATATTATCCCCCCTAAATTGGAGTGATAATATTATTCCTTGTGGTGGTGTAAATAGACATGTGATAATATTATACCTCCTTGTGGTGGTGGAAATGAGAGATTTAAAAAAGAAGGAATGATTTAAAGAGTGAGATTTTTGTTTATTCCTTCAATTACCTCTAAATGGAGGTATAAATTTATACTTATAAGTGAACACACCCCTACAGTAATTTGACTAAAAGAAAACCAGAAAATCCTAATTGAAATCAATACTATTGTTAAGTATAAAAAAGAAAGAAAGAAAAAAAGAAAAAAAAAAAAAAAGAAATTTCATCCTCCGCTCTAGATCATAAATTCTTTATGCTATATGATTGATCAATGAATTGTACATTGAGAAGATCCACTGTAAAGAAAATAATCAGTCAATATAATAAGAAAAACAAAGATCGATATTCAAGGTCCAAACAGCAATGTTTGCCCAAATTGGATATTTACATCTGTTCAATCGAAACTCATAAATATAGATAAGCAGTACTTGTAAATATAAATGCATAATTGATAATTTTAAATACAGTCCCCATTTTACTCTTCATAACCCTCAAATTATATAAATAATAAATATTTAAGTTAGTGACAATTTTAGCCCTAAAGCCTCCAATTTATATACAACACCGTATTTTAATAAAATTGAAACTCCTATACCCTTGTCTCTTTTCTCTCCCCCTTTCCTTCGCACAATACTCTCTCTCTCTCTCTCTCTCTCTCTCACACACACACACACACACACTCTCCCAACCCATAGTATGAAGAACGAAAGAGATGACATAGGGTGCTAATGAATTTAGATAGGGATACCATCATACCAATTTCGGCAAATGCATTGGCGGATCACCGTTGCCAAAACATGACAAATAAAATCTCATTAAAACTCTATGTTGGGTGATTAATTAATTTGACTTGCAAAGCTGAAGTGTCTATGTTCCACGAAAAATATCCATATAATAAGGTAAAAGATAAAATTTCCACTAGAAAGTGAATATTTGTGTTGAGGGTGGCGTCGTGTAGGGGGTTTGTATCATCTTCCGGTCTGCCGTCGTTTATCATTAATGCATACGAGTTAAAAGTCAATGTATGAATCAATTTTTCTGAGTTCATGAACTCCTTTCCTAGCCAAACTGAGAATCACACCCAAATATCATCAATGGAGAGTTTGTTGGAATATAAAAGTAAACTTGATTTTGTAGTAGATATTTTGTTTAGAAATATTTAGATATAGTAATTAAAAAAAAAGTAGAGAGAATTCTTGAGGAAGAAGGAAGTAAAGAGAAATGAGTAGAGAATTATAGTAACTATAATTAAGCTACACTATATGTCGGTTATGGCATATCAACCGATATTAGATAACTATACTACATGTTTTGTAACAATTGAATGCAATGAATTGAAGTGAATTAAAATAAAGAAAGAAAACTTTGTCTTCCACTTAAACACTCTCACACACACTTACACGTCCACTCACCCACTTGTGCACAAAATTAACATATCCTCGAATATTTAATTAATTCTACCACATATATATTTCCTATATTTCCAACAAAGTGGTATCAGAGCCATAAAATCCTACCTGTGGATGGCAAATTTGTCGTCGTTCCAATTCCCCATGCTCAATAAGAGCAACTTTGACAATTGAAGTATTAAGATAAAGGCGCTATTGGGAGCCCACGACGTCTGGGAGATCGTGGAGAGTGGCTACGAGGAGCCGCAAGACGAGGCCGCACTATCCCAACAATAAAAGGATAGATTGCGAGATGCGAGAAAGAGAGACAAGAAAGCTCTCTATCTCATTTATCAAGCGCTAGGGGACGACGATTTTGAGAAGATGCGAGCACCGCCAAGGAAGCGTGGGAGAAGCTCCAGATCTCGTGCAAAGGAGCGGAGCAAGTAAAGAAGGTACGTCTCCAAACTCTAAGAGGAGAATTTGAGTCTTTACACATGAAAGAGTCCGAATCAGTCTCAGATTATTTTTCAAGAGTTTTGGCGGTTACTAATCAAATGAAGAGAAATGGCGAAAAATTGGAGGATGTTAGAATCATGGAGAAAATATTGCGTTCACTAACTCCAAATTTTGAGCATATTGTTGTGACAATAGAAGAAACTAAAGATTTAGAGAAGATGACTATCGATCACTTGTTGGGATCGTTACAAGCATATGAAGAGAAAAAGAAGAAGAAGCAAGAAATTGTCGAGCAACTCTTAAAGTCACAAGTGAGCTCAAAAGAGAAAGAAGAAAGTTCGAGCAATGAAGGTGGCCGACAAGGAAGAGGTCGCGGACAACAACAAGATCGAGGTCGTGGTCGTGGATTTGGACGTGGACGTGGACGAGGATATTTTACAATCAATGAAGATAGAAAGGAGTTCCCAACTAGCGGACGAGGGAGGAGCAACCCGCAGTCGAGGTACAATAAATCTTCAATAAAGTGTTATAATTGTCATAGATTTGGGCACTATGCTTCCGAGTGCAGAGATACAAAATCGAAGGTTGAAGAGAAGGCCAATTATGCTCAGAATATGAGTGAAGAAAAAGGGAGTGTACTTCTGTCATACAAAGGAGAAGGTGGAAGTCAAGATAACGCGTGGTACCTTGACACAGGCGCAAGCAACCATATGTGTGGAAAAAGAAGTATGTTCGTGGAGCTCGATGAGTCGGTAAGTGGTAATGTCTCCTTTGGTGATGAATCCAGAATTTCCGTAAAATGAAAAGGGAGATTTTAATTCGGTTGAAAAATGGAACTCATGATTTTATTTCTAACGTCTACTACGTGCCCAATATGAAAAATAATATATTGAGTTTGGGACAACTCTTAGAGAAAGGTTATGATATTCATATGAAAGATTATAACCTTTCAATAAGAGATGGCAAAAATAATCTAATTGCCAAGGTGCCAATGTCCAAAAATAGAATGTTTTTATTAAACAGTCAAAATGATGTGGTGAAATGTCTCCAAGTCTGCTATAAAGATAAATCTTGGTTATGGCACCTCCGTTTTGGGCACTTGAATTTTGGTGGTTTAAAATTATTATCGAGAAAAGAAATGGTGAGAGGACTACCACCAATCAAGCATCCCGATCAACTCTGCGAAGGCTGTCTACTCGGGAAGCACTTCAGAAAGCCGTTTCCAAAGGAGTCGCGTTCAAGAGCTCAGAGACCATTGGAGTTAATCCATGCTGACGTGTGCAGGCCAATCAAGCCAAGCTCCCTCGATAAAAATAATTATTTTCTACTTTTTATTGACGATTTTTCTAGAAAAATCGTGGGTATACTTCTTGAAGCAGAAATCAGAAGCATTTGGAGCTTTCAAGAAATTCAAGGCTACCGTCGAGGAGAGTGGACTAGAAATCAAAGCTTTGAGGACTGATCGAGGAGGAGAGTTCACATCCGAGGAGTTTCTAGAGTTTGCAAAGTAAGAGGAATTCGACGGCTACTGACAGTCCCGAGATCCCCCCAACAAAATGGAGTGGCGGAACGGAAGAACAGAACCATTGTGGAGATGGCTCGAAGCATGCTCAAGACGAAGAATTTGCCCAAAGAATTTTGGGCAGAAGCAGTGGCATGCGCTGTGTACCTGTCCAACAGATCTCCAACAAGGAGTGTATGGGGAAAGACTCCTCAAAAAGCTTGGAGTGGAAAAAAGTCGGGAATCGCCCACTTGAGAGTGTTCGGGAGCAAAACATATGCACATGTACCAGATCAGACAAGGAGCAAGCTCGTCGACAAAAGTAAGCCATTCATCTTCATCGGGTACGACTCTAACTCTAAAGGATACAAGCTTTATGATCCAACTACAAAGAAAACAGTGATAAGTCGAGATGTGGAGTTCGATGAAGAAGGAGTATGGGATTTCGGCTGCAACAACGATAGTGAATTCACATTCATTCCACATTTTGAAGATCAAGATAAGAACGAGCAAGTGACAGATGCACAACCAACACCATCAACTCCACCCACATCACCTATATCAAGTGCTGAAGACTCGCCACCATCTTTCTTAAATGAAAGAGCCATACAAAGCGTAAGGCTCGTCGTGAAAGGATATAGCCAAAGAGCTGGAATCGACTATGACGAGGTATTTGCTCCTGTCGCTCGCTTAGAAACTATTAGACTAATACTCTCTCTTCCAACCCAAAATAGATGGAAGATATATCAGATGGATGTCAAGTCAGCCTTCTTGAACGGGTATCTTGATAAGGAAGTCTACATCAAGCAGCCAAACGGCTATGTGGTGAAAGGACAAGAAGATAAAGTTCTGAAGTTGAAGAAAGCTCTGTATGGGCTAAAGCAAGCACCAAGGGCATGGAATAACCGAATTGACAAGTACTTAGAAGAAAATGGCTTCACCAAATGCCCACATGAACATGCCCTCTATGTTAAAGCTAAGGGAGAAGATATTTTAATAGTGTGCTTGTATGTGGATGATCTCATCTTTACAGGGAACAATCCAAGCATGTTCGAAGAATTCAAGAAGGCCATGACAAAGGAATTCGAGATGACTGACATGGGGCTGATGGCATACTACCTCGGCGTGGAAGTGAAGCAACTTGAAGATGGAGTATTTATCACACAAGAGAATTATGCTTAGGAAATTCTTAAGAAATTCAAAATGGAGAATTGCAAGGCAATCAGCACACCGGTGGAATGCGGGATCAAGCTATCCAAGAGCAATGAAGGAGAAAAAGTGGACCCGACGTTATACAAGAGTCTGGTTGGAAGCTTGCGGTACTTAACTTGCACAAGGCCAGATATTTTTTATGCGACAGGGCTCGTGAGTCGCTATATGTAGAATCCAACCTCTACTCACTTCAAAGCAGCAAAGAGAATTCTTCGATATCTCAGAGGTACGCTCAACTATGGCCTATTTTACTCAAGTACTAATGATTATAAGCTTGTTGGCTATAGTGATAGTGATTGGGCTGGAGATAACGATGATCGAAAGAGTACTAGTGGATTCGTATTCTACATGGGAGATACTGCTTTCACCTGGATGTCGAAGAAGCAACCCATAGTCACACTATCAACTTGTGAAGCTGAATATGTCGCTGCCACATTCAGTGTTTGTCATGCGGTTTGGCTCAGAAGCTTATTAATGGAGCTCGGGTGGCCACAAAAGGAGCCAACGACTATATGTGTGGATAATAAATCGGCGATCGCACTATCAAAGAATCCAGTATTCCATAACCGAAGTAAGTACATTGACACCTGTTTCCACTACATCAGAGAATGCATCGCAAAGAAGGAGGTTCAAGTGGAGTACGTAAAATCACAAGATCAAGTTGCCGACATCTTTACAAAGCCACTCAAGTACGAAGATTTTATCAAGTTCAGAAGTCTGCTCGGAATGACAAATCAAGTTTAAGGGGGGGTGTTGAAATATAAAAGTAAACTTGATTTTGTAGTAGATATTTTGTTTAGAAATATCTAGATATAGTAATTAAAAAAAAAGTAGAGAGAATTCTAGAGGAAGAAGGAAGTAAAGAGAAATGAGCAGAGAATTCTAGTAACTATAATTAAGCTACACTATATGTCGGTTATGGCATATCAACCGATATTAGATCACTATAAATACTACATGTTTTGTAACAATTGAATGCAATGAATTGAAGTGAATTAAAATAAAGAAAGAAAACTTTGTCTTCCACTTAAACACTCTCACACACACTTACACGTCCACTCACCCACTTGTGCACAAAATTAACATATCCTCCAATATTTAATTAATTCTCCCACATATATATTTCCTATATTTCCAACAGAGTTTGTTTCATATTGTTCTACTTTTGATTTATGTTTTCTTTTTGGAGTCAGTGAAGAAGGTAAGGCTTTAATCATTCATAATTATAAGGGTAAATTAGTTAATACATATTTTATTTATAATTTTAATTTAACATGTGGCTATGAAGAGTAAAATAGTGGCTATGAATAGAATTACCCATGCATAATTACAAACACTAAAAATACATAGCCAAACTCTAGCCCCATGACTAAGGCTCAGGGTAGCGGCGCGCGTGCGAGCGCGCTCATTACCCTAGCGAGCGTGAGCGCACCCAAACGAGTCAACTGTCGAGCGTAGTGCTCGCGATCGCCGCTCGTCGCGCGCCCTGGCAACTTTTTGGACACGTGGTGATCACACAACGATTGTCAGACGACCGTTGGCGATCGCAACGGATAAAATTCAAATTTTTTTTTATATCCTCTATATTTACCCCTATAAAATACCCTCTCCCTCTTCCCCTCCCTCAAACATCACACCTCTCCTTCTCCCTCTCTTTCAATCTCTCTCAATCGGTGATCTCCGTCGATCTTCCCGACGAGGACACCTCATCCCTACACCAATGGCGAAACCTTGGAATTAGCGCGGGCGTGGTTATACGTCCATAATGACAGCGGCAGCAAATGAGCCGTTTGGACTAGAGTGGCGACTCGCTACAACGCGAATCACCCACAGTACTCGGCGGAGCGCAACTCGACGCAGTTGCATCACCACTGGACCCAGTCAAGTCCAATTGCGAGTTATTTCACGCGATGTACCGGAGTACTCAGAATCAAGCTCCGGCCGACATCACTGAGGAGATGATGTTGAACTCAACGCTCAATGAATGAGCATCTATGCACGCCTAGGCGTTCAAGCATTTGGCGGTGTGGCACCTCGTGAAAGATGTGCCCGGTTTTTTTAGTGATTAGGGTTCTTTTTTTAAAATTATGGCATTGTATTTCTTTTAATTATGTAATTTAATTTAGTTATGCAAATTAATATAATTTAGTTATAATTATGCAAAAACAAAATAAAAAAACAGAAAAAAAAAATCGAGCGAGCTCGCCGCTGCAACCCTAGCGAATGCGCGAGCTCGCTGTGACGTGGCGTGTGAGCGAGAGCCATCATGGAGATCGCCGTTGCTCACAGCCTAATAAAAATCAAGCCCGGCGATATTGATGTTTTGGGGGCAAATCATTTCTTTTCATTTTGAGTATTCCTATAAAAGTCCATATAAATTGAGTGAAAACTTGCTCTTAAATGATACTAGCACAATGTGATACCATTAATATCAATAATTTTTTTTTTCTATCTGGATTAAAATTTGAGAATGATTCATCTAAATGTTGTGGAAAAAATGGTGGAGCATGTGTTGTCAATTAAGCAAGAACTTAGTAGAAGAAAAGGATAGATTGTGTGCTGTGGAGCCTCCCCAATCCTCATGTCTAAGAATAATGGAAACACACAGCACAGCACAGCACAGCACAGCTCAACTAAAGAAAGCTGTGGATATGAAAACACATATGCTTACTGGCGGGTACCACTGTTCATTCATATTCTTCTCCATCACGTGAAAGTTAGGAATAAATCTGGACTTTCGATCTATGTATAATATAGTATGATCCTAATTAATAATTTTAAATTGCATCAAAGTAATGCACAAAATGCATCTGCTGACGTGAAAATCAATCTTGATCACCCATTTAATCAAACTTTATAGGCCAGATTTGTTCTTTATATCCTAGATCAATCTATGCTGTTCCCCTTCTGTGGCTCCTTCCGTGAATACCGCTCAAGTTAAGTTCACATTAGTATTTGGTTTTACTCCAAAAAGTCATAAATTGTTACTGGAATCGTCGAATTTACAACTGTTGTACCACCCTTTTTTTTTTCTTTTCTTTTTCGGCATTGCAATGGTTAATCTCATTGACCATAACATCCACTTTATACAACAATCCAAACAGAGAGACTCTACCAAAAAGGAAAAATATCTAGCACTTGCACAATGACAATTTGCAAACAGCACATACCATCTAAAGGAATATGCCAAACTGAAAATTAATCTTTGCATCTTCTGCCTTGACAACACTGAATTAATCTATAGGCAAACACATACATGACTTCACTGTTCTCCCAAGAATCTCAATTTATTATAAATATTATCGGTTATGCATTACAGAAACAAAATGCATTTATTCATCTAAAGGATAACAAAAAATTAGAGCTAACTCTAAGAATTTAGGATTGATTCTATATACCAGAATGCTACATACTACCTGACCGATGAATGCCGCCTGCTTAGCTTTACACACAGGGATTTAGATCGTTAGAGCCAAACCCCATTACACGACACAACATGATTAAGTTAAAACAAGGAACTTGCCTTGTGCTGCCTCCGGATATCACCAGAAATCGAGGCCGACTGGTGCTAACTCTGTTCACTATGTATATACACTCCCGAAGACCCGTGCTGAATGAGAGGGTCTTATCTGCAGTTCTCCTTTTGTTTATATTTTTGTCTCACAAAATTCTTGTAACAAACTCTAAAGCTTCTATTGTGACTCAAAATAGCTGTCGTATATAGAAAGTCGGTCAAAAGCGTCAAAGTTAGCCTTCAAACCAACAAACTGACTTCCATACTGGGCACAACCAGCATCTGGCCATCTACATCCTCCTTCTCGGGTGCGTAAAGGGCATAAAGATTCACATACCCGATTTATAGGATTGATGGAATCATCATCTTCATCTTCACCATGAGCATGATACACGGGGGGACCGCCTGGTTTCTTGTCACGCTGCATATACAAACTAGACTGCATATCCGCGATTGAAAAGAGAGATTTTTGAGGAATTTCTGTTGCAACGTTTTCAATGCTAACAATGCAATCACCGTCTTCAGAAAACTGAACCTTGCACCCAAGTGATTGTATTGCCCTCTTTATAGCAATATTTTCCTTTTTGGCACTCCTAGCCCAATCCCTTGCTGAGCTGCTGCTGAGCTTCTCATTTCGCAACTCATCTGTCAAAGACTCCACAGCTACTGATGCATCTCTCAGTTTTGCCTCTGCTAAATCTTTTGCCTGTCAACATTGATTACTATCTGATTACTCTTTGTTAATACCAAAAATCAAAGTATCACTTTCAGAAAAGGAATGTAATTTGTAAGTACATGAAAGCACACAACAGAAATAGAGAGAACATTTGGGGCACGAAGATGAAGAGAAAAATGCCTCGAAATTTTCAAGCATGAACCACAGAAAGAAAAAGAGGGAGGAGGAGGGGGGGGGGGGGGGGGGGGGGGGGGGGGGGGAAATCCCCATACCTTCTGCAATTCAGATATTTTCTCAGCCATGTTTCTACAGTGTGCTTCAATTTCCCCACCTTGGGCTTCTGACGGACAAGCCCATTGAAGGTGGAACTGAGGCCAAAGTGTTGGTGCCAAAGCTGCAGCTGGAGGTAATAATGGACCTTGATTTTTTGATGCATCGTAGAAATGGTTATAATGATCGAACGATTTGTCCGAAGCCCGCAAATCAGCTAAATACACCCACAAGCACCCACAAGCATCATAAATACCAGCTTGCTGCCTTTCTTTCTCACTGATTCAACAAGAAATAAATTAGATGAGACGTCTAGATAAATATGCTTCAAATTATCAAAGTGTTTTCCATAGTCAAGTAGTTTGTTGCATGATGCAAAGGCCGGATAATACTACTATAATCATGGCCGTGGCTACCAACTAAAATCCCTCGACATACTGCATAAATGGATTACATATGCTATATCCATGGGCAGAATTGGAGTGTAAACAGAAAGAACTGGATTTATTGATGATATTCCCCCCTTCATGGATTATTTACTGCTTATGACAAGTCACAAAGCAGGAAATATGTCTAGAATACAGATTTCCAAAATTTTCCATACATATAAGATGGCATTGGAATTGACACTCAACAAAATAGAAGATGCAAATTTCTAATGAGAACAGCCTTTTGTTCTGGATAAACTATGACTGACATGTGGTAATCTACCAAACCATTTGCTCGCCGGAAAAATTGGGGATGTTGAGTTAGCTACATATCAAAAGATGGTATTATTGAAACATTTAGAGGTTATATGTTGAATTTGCAAAATAGTACAAAAGTTATTATTTTTAGCAATTATCCCTAATAAAAACACAATATATATTGAAACAGGGAACTCGCAAGACGATAACATAATTATTCCACAACTATGGCAGTATGAGCAAGCAACGAAAGAAAAAGACCTATACCTGTTGCAGAAAAAGTTTCCAAAACGACAGGAAAGAACACAGTCTAGTAAATCTACCAGGAAAACCTGCAATGCCAAAAGTCAGACTTAGTATGCAGCATTGCGGCTTAACGTTAAAGAATTAGCCATCTCATAATGCATCTGATGAAGGTAGGTACATTACCGAAGAGAACTCAAAGGCAAAGGGATAAATTCGTAACAGTTGGGAAACACAATCAACCCACTGTAGAAAAAAAAGGGAATCAGTGACCCGGAAAAGAAGAAGAAGCGTCAATATGAGATATTCATCAGTCATCATCAAACATCATTACAGTCAATCAAACATAGGACACCTTGGGGGTAGATAAAGAATGAGCACTGTGACATAAATAATCATCTGCATTCCAGTAACTGTGCCAGTGCACAAGCTTCTATAAGTAAAAATAGTACACTTCCAAGATCGTAACTGAATCTGCTTCATCTTTCCATGTTATTTAATGAGATAGTTAATATATATTTCAACACTGCTTACTACCCCATTTATAATGCAGACAATGCACATGCATCGCACTGAAACCAAAAAATGAGCTAATCTCCATTAAATGTTGATGGCTGCGCATCTAAAAATTATTTCTTCACACATTGAATATGGCCTAGATAGGGACTATACCATGGATGCACAACATGAACATGCTCTGCATCTCTAGGTTATTTATGGAAAAGCAATGACCCTTTTCAAACCCCTCCAAAAACCATCTATAAGACCAGTGCTTCATGATCTAGTTTCTAACAAGAAAAAAACCATGAATGGTCTAACAAGTAGAGACACAAACACAACTAAGCAAAAACTAATTGTTTTTAGTGCAATGTATCTAGTACATGTACCTGCAGAAAGATAGGCGAACAATTATTTTGACCATGAGAAGATGTAGACTGAGATGTGGATGATTGGCGAACTGGAGACGAAGTCAAGCTCCCAGTAGATGCCTGTCGTGTAAATTCAGGAATGCTTTCGCTTCCAGAAAAAGTAGGCAGTCCTAGACGATCTGAAAATGGATGACCAAATGCAAGCCAATCTTTTTCTACAAGCGCCTGAATTCAAAGAAATAATTTGAACCTTTGTTACAAAAGCTAATCTTCCTCGTATGTTAATAATACCTTAGCCTCCAAAACGTGACCACACCAGAGATATATTGAACAAGATGTAATCTGAAAAATTGGCAATTGATTTGCATCTAATTGAACAATGGATTGATTTACTAGTGAGAGGATAAAAACGAGAAAACAATGGCAACCGCATGGAAAGCCTGAAAGATGTCATAACATCTACTAGGAACTGCTAAATGAGGTTGTATGAAGTATAAATTAGTATTTAGCCATACCTGGAAGCCTTTGAACGTCCGGTAGTATGGATCAAGCAACAAACTTGCAAGAGAAACCAACTGAGTGGTTCTATCCCATCCATCACTGCAAACATCATTTTGGAACATCTCATAAAATCCAAAATTGATAGGTTGTTCTCAGATTTTAATAGTAATAAGGCACAAAATAAACATATGTACTATTTAAAGCAGCAAAAACTTGCCATTTATCATAAAATGCTCAAACGTGATAATACAGGCACCGTAATTTTAAATTTTCGGCAACAAAAGAAGGCAATAAAAATAAAAACAATTATTTATTTGAATAAACATATTAGCTTACAATCACTGGCATAAGACATAAAAATGATAATAAGATGCTCAAGATACGTTCCATCTAGGTCTTTATTGCCTTTTGTGCTGAGAATTCTTGAACAAGCTCTACTGGCCAGAGTTGCTAACATTACTTCTACTTTTGCATTTAACCGTTACTGTAAAGACAACCATTTCTAGCAGATCATTACACATTAACATACATTATGATGAGCATTGATGGATTAATGCAATGCAACAGGGTAGTTCTTAGTCAAGACTCATGCCAGATTGAACCTACACATATTTTTGAACAAATAAGCATCCCACAGCAAAAATAAACAAAACCAGATGCAAAAGGAGGTCTGCAACAGATCATGACATCAGTTGATAGAAACACAATTCAATAGTCTGTCAAAAGGCAAACCTATCACCCACCATGACAAAACAATGATACTGTCCATTTATAAAAATGATAGACCAAGGCATGAATAATATATCTTACCTACAATGAACTAGCACCGTAGCTGATTCTAGAGCAACACGAGCAGCAATCCATGCTGAACCAGCCAAAACACTCTGAACATGTATCAACCAACCGCTGTCACCCAGAGTTGAGACTGAAGCAGACATACTGCTGAGGTTTCCTCCTCCCCAAGTCCATCCACCATGCCTCTATCAATACAAGGGCAAAAATACAAGTAATATAAAAATTGTTAGCAAATAGACCAGAAAAAACATTGTTTATAATCCCTACTAAGTACTACTAACTCTGCGTAATTTGTGAAAGGTGAAAACACCACTACATCACATTACCACTAATAAGATTGATGGAAGAGTAAAAAAAAACTTTGATTTAATCCTATCAAGTCAAATTCAAATAAACTTACAGAAAACCAATGGAGACAACAGTCATGTCAAATTGTTAACTCAACGTACTAAATATCAAGTAACCAGACTATCTGGTCATAGAAATGGCATACTCTTATCAATTAATTAAAGGTGAAATTTCTAAATTCAGATGCTCAGAGTATCGCAAAACCCTTCACGGTGAACCAAAAAGCACTCTTCCATTTTTGGACTTTCCAAGAATTTTTATTTTTGGAGCATTAAAATTCGAACAATTTGTGATAAAGGTAGTTAAAGCAATGAAGGAAGGATGGTCTTCAGTGCTAGTAGTGTACCTACCAAAAAAAAAAACACAGAAAGAATTGTAATTCTTCAAATAGATGTTCCACAACCCATTAACTGTATGTATGGTGGGTGGTGGAATACAAATCGTATTCTAGATTAAAAATGCCCCTGTAAAAGAATGTCAGGCCAGGCCAGAGCATAGCTGCAGATTTTGTCAGCAATAAAATTGACATAATAAAAAGATACAGCATGCAATCTTATCATATAAATGTGGAAATTAATTTGCAATCTACTTTCAGAAAGTGAAATGAGACTAATTTAAGACTGCACAAACTAAATGTCATTAAGTTACAGAAGAAGCTTAAAAGCAAATGAGTGAAGAATGATTGAAACACCAAACATAAGCAAAAAAAACCCTACTCTGCATAGTAAGCCTATCAATTGTTCCTAATAAAGAATGTGTTTAAACAAAAAGATTCTTGAGGTGCAACAAAATCATACCAAAAATGAAGACATCCCATCGGACGACTTGGCACCATGAGTATCAACATAGTCTCTAAGCCGAGCAAGACTCTCGCGCATAGCATGTATATTGTCTATTCCAAAGAAGACTATCTGAAGAGTTCAAAGGGGAGATTAAAGAAGACGCCACTTATACAAACACAATATAAGTATTTCTAGAAGTTGGATGCACAATTTGACTATGGATTTAGACAGACCTCAGATTGAGAATAGTTGGCAGAGGACTCTGATCCACCGCCCATAGCTCCATTTGCCAATGCATTTTTCCTAGGCCTTGCATCAGCTATATATAGCTTCCTAAATGAAAAAATTGATTAGATGATATTCTCTAGTAAAGGTACTAGAATCTTGTTTCCGATCTATTTGACAAAAGACAAGAGGCAAAGAAGCTGAATTACAAAATCCAGGTGAATCAGATGCTCGGTTAACAAAATAAGTTAAGCTAAGAGCGAGTTAAGGAAAGACCAATGGAGAGCCAAACATGCTTGAACTACAGATCAGAAAATCAATACTGAGTGATAAACTACTAAACTAGATGAAAAAAAGGTTACCTCCGGCGTTCCCTTACTCCAGAAAGTTGAGTCCAAAGTGCGGCAACTAGTTTCTCATCAGCATTGCTGCAAAGAGGGTATGGGTGGGTTCAGAAGACCTTGTGTGGAAGAGGAATAAGCTAACAAGCTAGTTCAGAACTCCTACTTCCAACTATGGACATAATCATAAATAACAGTTTTCGATGAAATCACTAACAACCAAATACCAATTCAAACAAGATCCACATGATTCTAGTCACCTTCTCATGTTCATCATGAGGCCAACCAGTGGTTGTGAAGAACGTGCGAGAACAGCTCCAGTCCCTGCAGCTAACCAGTCAGACTAACTTCAAGATGATATCAAGATAAAGTAGTTATAAAGTGAATATAGGTTGCACCTGGGTTACACCACGAAATTACAGGCAATCTACACCGTGCTCGAAAGGTACAAGCCTGTTGTATGTCCACATCGCTGACAGAAGTTGCAATAGAACACATCGACAACAATAAAACTATTAGTCTGAAGTATCCAGTAGTGACTCACAAGAAAATTGAGGACTCCATAGATTTTCCTACCTGATGGAGTTTGGAATAAGCAATGCAAATGGATAGGTTGGGGACATTTTGTAGTTAGAGTTCACATTGCTTATTCTCCACCATTCATTGGACAATGTGAATGAGCCATCTTCAATGGTTCTAGAGGAAGCATGGTATGATCCTAGTCCAAGAAGCCGGAAGTACTCATTCAATAACCGCACCTTAGGGCTCATGTTACTGTATCTTGAAGGTCCAACAGCAAAAGCATAGAGATCCCAAAGTCTAGCTGGCCTAGTCCACCTTGACAGTGCATCATAGACAGCACGCCTCTGTAAAATCAGCATTCATTTATGACATCAGGTTTAATGTGTAACATTAGGATTCGGAGGACCACTTTCAGCAGCAGTGGTAGAACCAATATGAGCATGACTGAGATGCTTATAGGGGTAAACTGAAGTCTGAAATAGTTGCTGCAGTTCCTAATTGGTAAACTTTTTAACCCACATCAAACAGCTAAAAACCGAGTGTTGGTATTTAAGATAGTTATTTGAAAACCCAAAAACCCGAAAAGAGCAAACTCTCCTGCTCCACACAGCACCTTATAAACATCTCATGCGCCCACAAGGATTAAGCAACAAACTAACTACTCGCTACAGAATGATTAGCAAGGACATACAAGATCCACACAAATAAATCACATTTGTTCAGAGGTGTTTGGCAGAGCTTATATCAGAGATCACATAAACTATCAGATAAGGTATTATTCATGCGGGATCTTCTGTTACCAATTATTTCATCTTTACTCACACATAGGCTATATATGATTTACTATGAGACTTAGAACAAAACAATTTCTTGAAAATCTTCACCAGATCAAACATAAGTCTAAAATATCATGAACATTATAACCGGAGTAGGCTACGAAATCAAACAAATGAACTTCCACATCCAGGATGACTGACCTGTTTCGTCCGAGGCCGAAAGCCGAAGACAATAATTCTCATATCTTTGCCTGCAAATTAGTAAGGGACAAAGAAAATCAAATGCAATCACTCACAGAGCCTAATAATGAGGTACAAACACCGTGGAAGACAAGACTAAACTGATGTGCCCATAGGTTGGTCAATCCCCAAGAAAGCTAGACGACCTTTATGCAATTATCTCACCCACTATTCTAATCCAATGATTTACATTTGCTCTAGATATATTTACTTCTTCAGCAAGGATGTTGAGAAGCATACCAATGACCTGAAGCAATCGTTGAGACGGATTCTTATCAATTTGCCTGGGGGCTGATGGCAGCTTCATACCCTTCAGCCAAGAAAAAAATCATAATAAAAGATGTTAGATAATCAACTAAAAAATAACAGCTTAAAGGAGCAAAAATCAAGAAATGAACAATACAAAAGGTGGAATGAGCATGGAGAAGAACAGCATAATTACATAGAGCCGTGAAAGGAAAACCCATCACAATTTTCACACAAAAGTATTAACTTCTATCGCGCTGAAAAATGGACTACTGTGATGACTGATGAGTAGGATAAAACAGAAACTAGAGTCTAGAACTCATATGCGTCAAAGGCTAATTTCAAGAGGGCAGAGGAAAAGTGCTTAAACTACCTACCACAGAAATTACAGAAAACTATTCGGATATAACTTTCAAAAGGCAGCAATAATCTTTAACAACAGAAAAGTGCCAGCGTTCTTTCTGAGTAGCATATGTCAAGAATGTATAAGCATGAATATAACATAGCAGGACTACTGACTAGCTAAACAAAATATCAGTATGCATCATGTGGCATTTGAATCATCTTTATAATAACCTGATGCAGGCCCCCTAGTACTAGTCAACTTTCTCTGATGAACCATCAAGATCGCATTAGATGAAATGGCTTCTGTATATAAGCGCAGAATTTAATATCAAGAGCTTGATTGTTTTTATCCTTGGGTTGTGTTTGCTTTTTATCTCTCCATTTAGAGGTAAATGGAGGTATAAATAAAATTTTCGCCCTTTAAATCCTTCCTTCTTTCTTAAATCCCTCCTTTCCACTCTTCCTTTTCACTCACAAGGAGGAAAATTATTATCACTTTTATCTACGGGAAATAATATGTTCCCTCCTTGTGAGTGAAAAGGAGTGGAAAGGAGGAATTGAAGAAAGAAGGAAGGATTTAAAGGGTGAGAGTTTTGTTTATACCTCCATTCACCTCTAAATGGAGGGATAAAAAGCAAACACAACCTTAAAGTTAACAGCTATTGGGAAAAGGCGTAAAGGAGAACTCCTCTCAAACTAGCTAATTGCATATGGTCACAAGGTAGCACTATGAAATGGAATGTAATTAATACTACCCAAAGATTCTACACAGGGGAAAAATCAAAATGATAATAAGACTTTCAGATACAGAGGCCTTTTTGCATGTGCAACTCAAGACTCCCTTCAATTACCCTCGACAGACTTCCCCCATCCCCCTAATAAAAGCCCTCCCCTGAAGAAATAATAAAGCAATTAATGATCTCATTAAAGAGACAGATACGCACACTAGCATTCAACACACCAGGAAAGGAGAAAAGGCTTCAGACTACATGCATTAAAACTTACAGTTTTGCTGAACTTCTCAATTGTCGACAACGGTATAGTGCCAAGTCCTATAACGCTTCTAGATCCATCGCTCTAGAAAGAAAAAGAACCAGTCTTATAAGCATTTAGTAGCATTTTATGTTGAAAAAGTTGCATCAAAAAGCCACATACTATAATAAAAAAAATCAACTCCAAAAACTTGCATACAAATGTTATTGAAAGTTTAAAAGGTAAAGCAGAAAAGACTGCATTTGACTCAAAGGTCCTGACAATAAAAATGGAAGTGTATCAGAAATTGTAGAATGAAAAATCAGCAACTTTTAATGTGACCAAGTCATCTCAAAGTTTAGTGGGCAAGGTTATACCAATCATCCACAAGTTAAACTATAGCTCCTTTGCATAAAAAGAAATACCAAACCAGAGCAAGGGAAAGACTATAATCCTAGCTTAACTGCTTAATGATCAGCATCATATGTGGCAAACTACCAAAAAGTAGAAGTACCCTAAAAAAAATGAACTTTCAATGCCTTACCAAGAAAAGCAAACGAAAATTTGTTACGAACAAAGTCCCTGCCTCGTCAGTATTCACAAGAACAACACCATGTCCCTGGAAATAAATCTTCAGTTAAGTTATCCTCAAATTTTCCAGATATAAGATGCAACAAAAAGGGAACGATACCTTCTTAAATGCATAAACCAGATATATTTACCATAAGATAGAAGATTATTAAGAATTATAGAAGTGTCTAATAGTAACTAGACACAGGACTAAAACTTCCTATCGCCGATGAGGCCTAGCTCAAGTGGCAAAGCTGAGTTAACACATGTCTCTTCTTAGCAAGAGGTCTTGGTTTCAAATCTCATCTGTGTGATCCTACTTCTACGTGTAGTAGTCCTACCTCTATGAGGTGGTGTAGTGTTTTGTACAATAATATATGGAGTGATTTTAGTAATTCACAACAACAGCCAAAAAAAAAAAAAAAAAAACAACTCCCTATCCCAAAATCACACATTACACAATATTCTCAAATTCAAACACCCAAATTCCAAGCCCCACAAAGAATCTCAATTTTCAGCGTTACCTCCATTATGATAAACTCCGCATCAAGCAATAACTGCTGCAGGCCCTGCGGAATAGACCTCGAAACCGGCTGAAATTGAAAAGGGAAAACGGAATCACACACATTAAAATCTTGCAGAATGGCGCATTGTGATAAAAGTTAGAAAAACCCTAGTGGGAATTTTGACATACATCAACTTTGGTCCATTCAATGGCGTCCCAGCTATCAGCGCCCTCAACTCTCTCCGACTCGGATTCACGGAGCGCCGTCGTTCGACCGGACCTCGTTCGCGGCATAGACATTCGGTTGCATATACGAATCGAATACGAATTTTCTTCTGTTTTTACCTGTGGGGGGGAAATAGAAAAGGAAAAAAGGGTGAAATTGACGGGGAGGGGATGACAAATTGACAAAAGGATTTGATTATGCTAATGCTATTGCTAATGCTAAAATTATGAGTGTAATTAGACGAATTTGTGTTTGATGCGGGTGATAAACGTGATCGAAACACGTCACTCAGTAGGCCCCACCTGACGCGGGCCCAACCGCTTCTCTCGTTTAGTTAACACACGAATCACTTTCGCAATATCTTTGGTTCAATTATTAATTAAATAAATAACACAAAAACTTGCGTGCGACCGGTTGCACCCCATGCAACCGCGCGTGGAGCGTACACGTCTGATCACGCACGGCGCGTGGGGTACACACGTTCAGTTTTTTTTTTTCGGTCTTTTTTTTTCCTTCCTTTTTTCCTTTTCTGTTTTTAGTTTGTTTTTTTTTCAGATTTTAATTAATTTTTTTTTAAATTCTATTTTTTTTTTGTCTCTTCGTTTTTTGTTTGCCGTTTCGTTTTTTTGTTTGCCACTTCTTCTTTGATCAAGATTCGAGCGAGGGAGCCGAAGGCTTCGGAGCGAGCCGAAAAAGTCCAAATTATTGCCTGCCGATTATCTTTATATTTGTAATCGGAACGAAGGCGGAGCCGTAAAATCGGAGCCGAATGTGGAGCCGTAAAATCGGAGCCGAAGGCGGAGACGAAAAAAAAAACTGAAATTTAAAAAAAAAAAACCCTTTGACCGGGTTGATCCGACCCGACCCGATCGCATCTCACATACAGCAGGTCGCATAGGAGTGTTTCTCAATAAATAAAGAAAGAGAAGGGGGAGAGATATAAAGAGAGGCCAAAGCGAGAGGGAGAATTGAGAAAGATGTATTTGGGCCTAAGGCTTTCACCTAATGCCTTTATAAGTATTTGTTTAAAGGTAATCTTACACAGCCCACGTTTAGTTCATTATAGCTAGGGATGTCAATTGAACCCGAATTCGACGGGTCGATCCGAGTGATCCGAAAAAAGTAAAGGGTTAGGGTTGAGTTTTTACAATCCGAATACATAACCGGGTTATTAGGGTTGGCCCGACATGGTTGCAATCCGATCAGGGTTAGCCCGAAAAGGGTTAGGGTTGGCCCGAACGACCCTAATTAATTCACGCTCTTTTTGTCTTTCTCTTACTCTAGTCCTAAACATATAAATAATTGAAGCAAGTGATCAAGTTGAAGCCGCTCCAAGGATTATTCAAGTAGAAGAATGTCATTCAATTGTTTAGTATTGTGAGACAGTGAATTAATATTGAACATTATTGTAATTATTGATGTTGTGTAGGGTTTTTACACTTGATTTGTTGGATGTTTTATTTTTGGATTTAATCTGTCGGACCACTTATATGCTTGTTATGTTATTTTTTCAATTTTTTGTTGTATTTTTTGCGACAAATATAGAATAGTTAATAAACATGTTAATTTTTATTAATAAAGTGTGTGACCCGACGGGCCAACCCGCAACTCGAAGGGTTAGGGTTAGAGTTGAGTTTTTTCAACCCGAAAAAAACCCAACCCGAGCTAACCCAGCCCGAATAATCCGACAACCCAATAAGATTGACTCGAAACCGAAAGAATTGGTCCAATTGACATCCCTAATTATAACCACTATATAATAAGATAATAAATGTAATATTTTATCTCTTAGTACCCAAATTAAATTCTTAATTAATCAAATGTTGATATTATAGATCCCAAATATAAACAAGAAGAATGAAACACCAAGAATGAACATTGAAGTCGGAACAAAACTTGGCATGTATTTTCACTTTAAACATTGAAGTCGGAACAAAACTTGGCATGTATTTTCACTTTAAAAAAGCTTAGCCTGTATGTATATGATTGAAGTTGGAGAACAATTTTCATAGCTATTGGAGTATTTACCTTTTAGCTGAATTATCCTAAGTATATAGGACTTATATTGAAACTTATGAGTTATCACCTCGCAATAATTATGGAATAATCTAATTAAATTGTAACTAGCGTATAACCCGTCGATACGGGAAATTATAAAAATTAATAAAATTATTAAATAGTATTAATATGTGATAGATAAAAAAATATTATTTGTTAATTATTTTAGCATTAAATAATTCGATTATCCAATCTACTAAACTCGCTTAGAATTTATATCTCTTGAACACATCTCAAATTCAATTAAAAAGTAATTTTACTACATGTTTACGTCTCAAACCCATATAGTTATGTATGTTAAAAATTATAACTAATATATTCTCATTACTTTCGATAATTGTTAAATCTCTGTTCTTCTACAAAATCGATGTGGGCAAAAATATATTTCTCTCTCAAAGGAAAGCGACTCTTAAGCTAAATTTTTTAGCTTTTTATGAAGAAAAAGAGGTAAGGGAAGTAGCGGGTAGTGAGAGAAAGAGAAGAGATATATAGATAGTGAATAATACTATAGATGTTAAGATTGTCTATAAGATGAAAGTGACCCTAAATACCCCACATTATGAATTCAACACAAGATTAAGCAAAACAAAATAAGCTAAACCACCGCTTCACAATCATCCCATCTACCCCGACGGTTCCGACCTGAAACCAGCCTATTGACTACAATACTGATTTTACATTATATAAATAATCATCTTCCAAATATATTCACAAAAAAATTAATGATAACATTTGTTTTCTTTTTACCTGAAATTAATATTTAATTATATAAATAATTATATTCCAAAAATATTCACACAATATTTAATAAATAAAAATTTAATTATAAATTGTAGTATTATATAAATAATCATCTTCCAAATATATTCATAGAAAAATAAATGATGACATTCGTTTCACTATGTACTTGGTAGTTTTGAGAATATTCATCTTACAAATAGTTTCAAGAATAACTTTTTAACTGAGAATAGAACTTCAAGAATTGTTTCACTATGTACTTGGTAGTTTTTCCTTTTTACAAAACTTTATGTGGAATGATTGTGATTTATAAAATTACTTAGTCAATGATATAAGATAAAAGTTGACCATAAATATTCTTAATTTTATGAGTTCAAAATTATATAATATATTAAAAAAAAGTTATCCCGCAGTACTGAATTGGCTCATCTACGCGCACGATTACTGGTCGGAATTGACTCGTTGATATAAGTCGTTAGTAATTTTTCTGCCAATTTTCCTACATATTCTATGTTTTCCAATGGAGACGATTAATCAAACAATTTGAGATGATGTGTTTAGGATTATTCAAACTTGTTTGAAATTTATATACTCGTACATGTTTAAAATCCAATTAAAAAATTAGTCATTTATGTTCATTTCTGAAAAAAATCCGTATATTAGTCTACCGCCACAGTTCTGCGTCAGAATTGGCCCGTTGACCACGACTCTGATTTATAAGTGCGTAATTTATAAAATTTATTTAGAATTTATATAGATCCAAAATTTAATAAAAATAATGATTGTACTATTCGTTATCGTCCTTAATCGTATAAAAATATTCGTTAATTAAAATTATAAATTATGCAAAGCTGGAAACTCAACTACAAATAATGTAAAAATTATTTCATGGATGACGATCATATATTTAAATACATGTAAAAAAAAGCATAAAATGAAAAATTTCTCGAGTGTCGATTGGGAATTGGCTCGTTCTACTGCCACGGTTCCGGGTCAGAATTGACCCGTTGACCATAATTTTGATTTATAAATGCACAATTTATGACGATTCTACATTTTAAAAAATACATGAAAAAAATGAATAAAATGAAAATTTTAAAATTAATAAGAATAATTAATGAAAATGTGTCACGTGGGATCCCAAGTTGAGGTACCCATCAGTTGGAAATTGGCACGTCTATCTAATTAATTGACAAATTAGAAATTACTTGTTTTTTATCAAATTAAATAAAAAGGTATTAGAATATTTTCAAATTTAATTCGGTCAACCAATAAATTATCCTAACTATTTTGGAACCATTTATTTTGTCAACTAATAAATTGGTTCCCTAATAAAAATAATTATCTATTCAGCCAATTAATAAATTGACCAAATTAAATTAAATTAAACTATAAAAATATAGCAGTTATTTATTCAGCCGATTAATAAATAAATTGGCCAAATAAAACTCCTACAAAAAATAATTATCTATTCTCCAATTAATAATTTGACCAAATTAAATTAAATTAAACTATAAAATATAGTTATTTATTCAACCGATTAATAAATAAATTGGCCAAATAAAACTGGTGGAGCAAAAGATGAGAAAATACACATTGATTCTAGGTATTTATAGGCTTTTCAATAGGTGAAGTTTCATTGAAAAATCTATTTGGGACACAAGATTTTAGTATAGATATTTAAAATCTATTATTTTACATTTAACTATTTTGGAATTTATTCTGTCAACTAATAAATTGGTTCCCTAATAAAAATATTTATCTATTCGGCCAATAAATAGATCAAATTAAATAAAATTAAACTATAAAAATATAGCAGTTATTTATTCGGCTGATTAATAAATAAATTGGCCAAATAAAACTCCTACAAAAAATAATTATCTATTCGGCCAATTAATAAATTGAACAAATTAAATTAAATTAAATTATAAAATATAGTTATTTATTTGGCCAATTAATAAATAAATTGGCCAAATAAAACTGGTGGAGCAAAATATGAGAAAATACACATTGATTCTAGGTATTTATAGGCTTTTCAATAGGTGAAGTTTCATTGAGAAACTGATGTGGTAGATATTTAAAATCTATTATTTTACATTTAAAAATTCAAAAATTTGAGAATTTAGATAATAGAGGAATATAAGGGGTGTCACGTAGGATTTTTTCAAAGTAAGAATCGTTTTTCTTTTAGTAATATAATGATATTACTAATTTTCAATCTATCAATTAAGTAGTAAATTACGAAGGCAATAATTATGTTTAACCAATCAATTAATTTGATATTAGACGTTACAAATATAATGCATAAATATCGACAACCAATTAATTTATTTCCTAAATTCATAAGCAAAATTGCCTACATATTTTAGAAATCCGCAATCATAATCATAGCATTTTTGTTAAGTTTTCAAAAACAAAATCTACTCTCCGTTTTCGCAAAGTTTAATTAAACTTATCAGACGAAGGATATTTTATTCAGAAAATCCTTTTTGATTGTTCAAATGAGAGATCAACGATTACATCAGCATCATGAGAAGCATGATCCAATTTTTTTCTACAATCAATTTGAAAGAAGATAAGAAAAAACTGCCGTGAAGATGAAGAAAGAGTAAATGATGGTCTCATGGTTTTCAATTTGTTGTTTTTTTCAGTTTCTTTCTTTTTCTCAAATACACTATGTGTGTGTATTATGTGTGTTTTTTGGTTTAGTTTTTATATCACAACATTATGTGATAATTTTTAGATTTTTGTTTTTAATAAGGTAAGGTGTTGAAAATATTGGGTAATAGGAATTTAGTACGATTAAGAGTTGTATTCTTGTTGGAATAATTACTAAATATATATTTACATGACCACATAAGTTACCATTTTATGTTGACTCATTAAAATACAAAATAAATATAATAAAAAAGCAACACATCATTGTTAGCATTTATATTAATTAGTCATATATAAATTTTAAAACACAATTAATTATGAACATATGATGGCAATTAAAACAAATGAATTTAATAAGCTATATCAATATTATGTTATCGTCAGTTATATTAAAAAATACATAATAAATAATGAATATATAATAGCAAAGTAGATTTAACCGGCTTTAGGATGAGTACCTGCACGTATACATTTTAAATGGGTTATGCGAATTGTATAATTTTCAAATTTATTTCTAAAATTAATTAAAATTATAATTTTTTTGTAATTTATTTGTGTTATATATTATTAATGGTTGTAGTTTAAAATTCAACTTTATATACGAAAACAAGTTGTAATGGATACGAGTATATAAAAATAGATATGAATAAGTAATGACTTTATTATACGAGTTTGGACCATGTATGAGTTGTTTGAGACGAGAATGATTTATACGGATTTAGTTATAAATTATAAGTTGTAATGCACGAGTTTTTATTGAGAATTGTAACTATTTAATTATTTAGATATTTTTCAAATTGAAAACGAGTTTGTGTAATTAACGGGTATTTTTATACTATAAGTTTCAGACAAGATTGGCAGTGAATCGTCGATTCTTAATAGCAATGTTTTTGCAATGCATCACAATCATTCTCATGCCTAGGTGAAATTTCTAGATAATTTATTTTTTTAATTATCTAGAATCTCATTTTATGTGTATTTGGAAACTATCACATTGCCAAGTATACCTTATGTTTCTTCCGTCCACGATGTCGTTGTCACATTATGGACGATACGAGTTTTAAGAAAATGATGGGTAGTAGTGGATATTAGTGATATTAATGTGAGTGGAGTAGTGAGAAATACAAGATTAAATATAATGTAGAGGAAATACATCCATATAGCCAGTTTGACTGGGTTGACTACAATAGTTGTCAAGGAACTTAATATTGTCAAATTGTAGCCAAAAATGTGATTTTGGGACAAAAATACCCCTTTCTTTCCTCTTTCTTTCTTCTCCTCCATCTCGTTTTTTCTCTCGTTTTTTCTCTTCTGCTTTTTTCTTCTTTCTTCTTTCTTCTTCATTTTCCATACTCTTCTTCCTAGATGTGAACACATCCGCTCTCCGCCGCCGTCGAGCTGCCTCTAGATCGTCCTATCGCCGTCGCCGCCCACTCTCTCTCTCTCGCTGTCACTTTCTCTCTCTCTGTCTCTCTCGTTGCCACTCTCTGCATTCGAGCTGCCACTGTATCTCTCTCGCTGTTCGTCTACCTCCGCCGCCTCTCTGCCTTCGCCGCCCAGCAGCCGCCGCTATGGAGCTGTCGCCATCCCGTCGTCGCCGTTGAGCTGTCGCCATCCCGTCGCCTCCGCCGTCGCACTCCCGTCGCCGCCGTTGAGGTGTGTTGTTGCCGCCGCCGTCGATTGGTTGTAGCTTTTCGTCACCGTCATTGCCGTTGAGCTTTTTTTGTTACCGTCGCCGTTGATTGGTGTTTGTTCACAAGATTCTTCGATTTTGAATTTGCATGCTGGTATGTTGTTTTTATATGTTGCGATTTGTTGTTTTCGTATGTGTTTTATTACTATTTGTTCATTTCGTACGTGGAAATTATTTTCGTAACATGTTTGTGGCTACTGTGTTTCGAAATTTCTACGTATACAATGTTGCGAATTTTGTAATTCGTAACACTTTATACGAAATGTCGTATATAGTGTTACGTATTATGAAATTCGTAACTGACTGTGCATTTTGTCTCGTTTATTTAACGTTACGAATTTACAATTTCGCAACATGTTTGAAACTGTTTGAATGTTTCGGATCTGAAATTTTGAGGTGTATAATAATGTAGCGAATTGTGAAATTCGTAACTAACTTCTCAACATGTTTGCATAATTGATGTACACATGTTACGAATTTGACAATTCGCAACATCATATACGATTTTCGTATATAGTATTGCTAATTATGAAATTCGTAACTACATTTGCATTTGCATAATTTTATTTGAAGTTACGAAATTAGAATTTCGTAACATATTTGTGGCTATTTGAATGAATATTTAGTAACTGAAATTTTGAAGTACACATGTTACGAACTTCGCAACATAATATACGAATTTCGTATATAGTGTTGCGAATTATGAATTTCGTAACTAACTTTGCATTTTCGTAAGTTACGAAATTCTATTTTCGCAACATGTTTGAGACTTTTTGAAGGTTTCGATTATGAAATTTTGTTGTGTATAATGTTGCGAATTTCACAATTCGTAACACAATGTTATTAATTGTGTAGCGAATTGTGAATTTCGTAACTACATTTGCATTTTTGTTCGTTTCTTTGACGTTACGCATTTATAATTTCGCAACATGTTTTTGATGTTACGATTTATTCATTTCGTAACGCTATATGTAATGTAAATCTTACTCCTTTTATGCAGATGAGTCCATCGTGCTTAATTGTTGTGCATGGAGGGTATTGGGATGAGAATATATATGTAGGTGGGAGAAAGGAGTATGTTCCCATTCCTCCAACGGGTATAAGCTTTCAACAATTTTTGAGCAAGATTGAGGTGCGATTGAAAAAAGATAATAGCATGTATGCATTTGATGTAGATGCTTTAGTTGAGTCACCTACTGGGGAGACTATGAGAATGAAGATAACGGATGACTTTGAGTTGTCTAGTATGTTGGGGTTGTTGGATTTGCCTACGGTATATATCACCGTTTATCCTAGAATGAATGCATGTTCATCTAGTAGGAAACGTCGAAATACTAATGTTTTGAGTTTGCAAAATAAGATCCAGTGTGAGTTTGATGTTGATAATGAGGAATCCAATTTTGAGAATGTTGGTGATGAAATGTATGATAGTAAATCTGATGACATGGATGATGATGTGTATGATGATTGTGATGATTCGGCTGATTATTGCAGTGGAGGTGAGCATAATGAAGCTAACACAATTATTAATGAGGAAAAGAAGAAAGAGGTTGCACTGTGGATTGTTCCTGGTGCAGCAGAGCAAGCTTCTATTGCATCAGATGATTTCGTCATACCTTCCCAGCCAGTGACAAATGAGCTTGTGATTGGTGGTATCTTTCGTGACAAGTCGGTAATGCAAACAGCTGTTGGGAATTACCACATGAAAAATCATGTGGAGTATGTGACAGAGCGCTCGAGTGGTTCTCGTTATCATCTCATATGTAAATTTGGGGATAGATGTGAATTTGTTATTCGAGCATCTGCGATGGGCAAGGCTTGGCAAATCACTCATTGGAGACCTCACAATTGTGAAATTGATTTGAGATATAATCCTCATCCAAAGGTTTCTTCTAAAGTCGTAGCTGCCGAATTTGTTGAGAATTTGACTGAGGATGGTTTCTTTCTTAGGCCTCGGGATATTCAAGGGAAGTTGTTAAGGGATTATGGTGTTCATGTGACGTACCGAACTGCATTGGCTGGGAAGAACCATGCAGTAAAACAATCTTACGGTGATGCAGACAAGTCTTTTCAGGTACTTAAGTTTGATATATTTTTTTTTTGGTATGCGTGTTACGAATTTATTAACTTCGTAATGGTGTGTGTTACGAATTTATGACTATGTTTCGTAACATGTTTTAGGAACTTTTTGAATGCTTGGAATCTGGAATTTATAGGTGCATAATGTTGCGAATTTCACAATTCGTAACAAAATTGGTGTATAGTGTTGCTAATAGTGAAATTCGTAACTAACTTTGCATTTTGGTTAGTTGATTTGGTGTTACGAAATTATAATTTCTTAACATGTTTGAGGCTTTTTGAATGTTGCGAATTTCACAATTCGTAATGTCTTGTGTAACGAATTTATGAGTATGTTTGTATTAATGATTGTTTTTGGATACTTTCAGTTACTGCCGACGTACCTCTATATGCTAAAGGACTTAAACCCTGGATCGTTGGTGGATCTACAGACACGTGATGATGGTATTTTTCAATTTGTTTTCTTTGCTCTTGGTGCATGTATAAGAGCATTTAGTTCGTGTCGCCCTGTTATTGTGCTTGATGGAACCCACTTGAAAGGAAAATACAAGGATATTATGTTTATTGCTGAAACAAAGGATGCTAATGAGCAGATAATTCCTTTGGCTTTTGGGATTGGGGACAAAGAAAATGATTCATCATGGACTTGGTTTCTCAACCAAATTCGTAATGCATTTGGTTGTCTCGCCGATCTTTTGATTGTGTCTGATCAGCACTTGAGTATAAAGAATGCAGTGGATTCGGTTTATCCAGGGATCCCCCACGGGTTGTGTTCATTTCATATACAAAGTAACATGAAGAAATGGGGTTATGGCTCTTTTGTGGCTGATATTTTCCACGCTGCAGCAACGGCTTACAGGGATTCTGATTTTGATGAATACATGGCGAATCTGCAACAGACAGCTCCTCGTGCACATGCTAGGGTTATGAATCTTGACCCTATTAGATGGGCTGTATGCAAATGCCCTGTTCGCCGGTACTACTTTGGAACATCAAATGCAGTAGAGGTTTTGAATGCTAGAATAAAATGGGTTAGATCTTTGCCAGTGTGTTCTTTACTTGAGTATGTTCGGAAGATATGTCAGGATTGGTTTTTTAAGCGCCGTACCAGGGCTGCAGCTAGATCCCAAGAGCTATCGGAGTATGCAACCAAGAGGCTAGAGAAAGCTATTGAGTTGGGGAGGTATATGAAGGTTGAACCTATTAGTGAGATTAAATACAAGGTCATTTCTGGATCTCACAGCCATATGGTTGATCTTGTTGTTCGAGAGTGTTCGTGTCACGTATTTGATTTTGATCTTATACCTTGTTCTCATGCCGCTGCAGCAATAAGGTGATGTTAGTTCGTTATTGTGTATTTCGTATCATTCCTTGTTACGAATTTGTTGTTTCGTAACATAGGGTGTTACGAAATTGTGATATTTCGTAACATTAGTTTTATATGTACAATATTGTCTGGTGTTATTTTGTTGCGAATTGTGAATTTCGTAACTGAAATATTTTTTTTGTTTTTGCAGTTTCGCCAGAAAAGCCCCAGTTTCATATGTGCATCGATATTACTCGACTGAGTCTTGGCTTAAAACTTATGCTGGTGAAGTGATGCCGATCCCGGAACAAGATGAATGGTTTGCACCCGACGACGTTGCCTTGAGGGTTGTTGGCACCCCTCCTAACCCTAGACAGGCTGGTCGACCAAGAAAGAAGAGGATTCAATTTGGAGATCGTGTGTGCTCTCGATGCCATCGAGGAGGTCATTACCAAAACTCATGTACTACAGTGTTAGAAGATATTACTAGGGATGAGGAAGTGAGTAGCAGTAAACCAAAGACTCGGAAAAAGAAGAAATGCGGGATCTGCGGCGTAGAGGGGCATACTCGTTTAACGTGTCAAGACCCAAATAGATTCGCATGATATTTTTTATTGTTTTATTTATCTTTATTATTGTTTTTTTATGTATTATCGTAGTGGTCTGTTGCGAATTATTGATTCCTTAACGGTTACATTTGTTATTATTATGGATTATCGTTAAACTCAAGTTACGAAATTACATTTTCGCTACATATTTGAGGATCTTTTTGAATGCTTGCATTCTGGAATTTTTAGGTGCATAATGTTGCGAATTTTGTAATTCGCAACACATTACGTTTATGGTGTTGCGAAATTTGAAATTCGCAACTAATTTTATTTTTTGTTTCGTTTTAGTGACGTTGCGAAATTATAATTTCGCAACATGTTTGATGCCTTTTTCAATGCTTGGGAATTTATAGGTGGATAATGTTGCGAATTTCGCTTTTCGCAACACACTTTCGTATATGGTGTTGTGAATTGTGAAATTGGCAACTACCTTTGCTTATTCCTTCGTTTATTATCATAGCAATAAAATGATAACAGTTACCTACGTTACGATATAAACAAATCTCAACCAATCATGTTGCGAAAATAATAATTCGATACAATCGATAGAGTTACGAAATTGCAATTTCGTAAACAGCTGCATATTTACCTACCATAAGTGCTACTAAATCTTACAAAATACGAATTGTTTTGAGCAAAATATGTGCAGCTAGCAAAGACAAAATGTCATACTAAATATTGTTTCAAGAATTATTGTCCAATACCATGGGAATAGCTTGATCCGTGCTGTGAGCAAATATAGTTCGGGCAATGTGGTCGCGATAATGATCATACTCTTCTTCTTTCTTGAAGCATTTTGGCAGAGGGATACTCGATAGGATCTGCTCCACGTACTTCAATGCATAGAGGCCACACTTCACATCCCCTTTTTGTTTGAAGGTATTCTTTGACTTCGGTGGCATACTAAACTCCCATTGTGTTAGAGTTGGTTTTTTTATCCCATGATGCTCGAAGTATCCGATTTCCTTCATTATTTGTGGGATAAGCCTTGCGAGGGGTAGGAAGATGTCCTTCCTATTCGTCAAGTGTTGATCCTCGAATATCCACTGAAATGAATCATACAGCACAAGTTTTTGCTTCTTGAGATTGATCAGGATGGTCCCCCAATGATCTTTGTAATTGCAAACCCCTACAACCTACAAGGAACATCAATACGAAATGTTTAATTCGTAACATGTACACATGGCAAACTGTTATAAACTACTGATACGAAATGATAAAATCGTAACATGAGAAACAGTAATTTCGTAACATGAAAAAAATTGTAATAGTTTTAATTTAGTTTTACCTTTTCGCAATCGATCCACTTTTTCATGTTTGGGCCCCAATTCGGCTGTAAACCCTCAGCAAATAAGCACAATCTTTCCATCAATTCTGCTGGAACAACCTCTTCAAGTTGAGTGTTGAACAATTTGTGGTTAAACGGTTCATCAAAGTGTTTCTTATCACTGTGAATTTCTTCGAACACCTCATCAACCGCTTCCTATTAACAAATCATAAAAATAATATTACAAACACCAAGTAATAAATCACAGACACATGCCACGAATTTTTAAATTGGTAACACGAGATGATTATTTGTTTGTTACGAAATTACAAGTTACGAAATTACAAATCACAGACACATGATTACATTTATGTTGCGTAATTATAAATTCGTAACACGAAAAGATTTCAGGTATGTTGCGAAGTTATAAATTCGCAACAATAAATAATTTTATTTGTGTTGCGAAATTATAAATTCGTAACACGAAAAGATTTCAGGTATGTTGCGAATTTATAAATTCGCAACAATAAATGATTTTATTTGTATTGCGAAATTATAAATTCGTAACATAAATCAGAGGCACCTGTTACTAATTTATAAGTTCGTATCAAGGTAAAAACAGATAAAATAAGTGCAATTTACCATGAAGAAACATGATGTGATCGCAATATTGGAGTTGATATGTTTGAGTCCAGCAAGGGCTGGATCCGAGGTGAGTACAGCGAGGTATGCTTCGATGTGATCCCCGTGGACCTCTTTTTTGTTGTTCAAGATGTGTTCGAAGAAATCTTTCTCGACATCATAAAGCAATCCAACATTCCTCCTGTTATTTTAAAAGCATATTTACAAAGTAATTTGCATTATTGTTATTAATGTACTAAAGAAATATTTAATAAGGAAACTTACACTCCATTGTCCAAGCTCAAGAAATGTTCGAACATGTCTCTTCCCGGACGTACGTCATTGGGAAGGAATGGACTCCTATGTACGGGTGCTGGAAACTTCCTCCTAACGGGCCTCGTACTCAAGATCACTTTTGGAATTGCACTTACCATAGGATTTGATGGAGTGTGCACCTTTGGAGCGTGTTTTGATAGAACATTGATCGGAGCAGGCAATGTTGGAGGAGTACTTGCCACAGGTTTTGATGGGGCATGCACCTTTGGAGTGGGTTTTGATAGAGCATTGATAGGAGCAGACAATGTTGGAGGACCACATGCCACCGGCTTGGATGGAGCGTGCACCTTTGGAGAGGGTTTTGATACAGCGTGGATCGGAGCGGGCAATGTTGGAGGAGCTTGACTCAATAGTTCCGACTTGCACACCATTGGATGAATTTCTGTTGGAGGGGGCACAAGCTCGTATTTCGGTGTTATATCATCTAGTTGATCGAAGATGGCATTAATCTGCGTGTCCGATGTTTCAAGTTGCTCACTCGGTACAGCATGTGCCTGGGAGATGATTACAAGATTGTTGCGAAATTATAAATTCGTAACACAAGATGATTATATGTATGTTACGAAATTATAAATTCGTAACACGAGATCTATAGACATCTGTTGCGAATTTAAAATTTCCGAACACGAGATGAATGCAAGTCTGTTGCGAAATAATAAGTTCGTAACACGAAATGGAATTAAAGTTTCGTAGCAATAATACGAATACTTAATAATACAACAACGTTGATACGAATTAGTAAATTCGTATCAATCCTACAAATTGTTTAAACAGTGAATACAGCAAATTTGTCCATAAATTAAAAAAACAAAAAGATAGAGATAAAACATCATTGTTTGTCATTTTGTCTTTCTTGTTCGTTTTCTTACCTGTTTGGTCTCCGGCTTGGTGGTGGTAAGGTCTTGCTGCTTCTCTTCACCACTGTTCGAGGGTGGTGGCTTTTCAATCTCAATAGAGGGGGAGGCTACTGCTAAATTTGTTGGAAGAGAGGCGGAGGCTGGTGCCATTGATGCCGCTGCTGCTGCCTTTGATGCTGCTGCTGCTGTTGCCATTTCTTCAAGAGGGAGGGCCGTTGATGCCGTTGCTGCTGCTGCTGCTTGCTGTGAGTCTATTCCCTTTTGTGCTTCAACTTCGAGCAGCTTCTTCAGAATATAATCCCCCACAGCCTCGACAAGCTGCTGCTGTTGCTCCTTTTGGGATTGCAGTAGTGCTTGAAGCATTTGTTCTTGTTGAGTTTGGAGAATAGCCTCAACCTCTATTCTAGCTCTTGTTGCTGCTATACTCCCGGCATAATCCCGATCTCCTTGATGAAAGTCTCCCTATCTTCAGCAGATTGGATGTTTGAAGGGAGTAGGTGAGCAGCAGTAGTAGAAGTGGAAGCACCAATTGGGGCAGCAGTGATGGCTTCATCATCATCAAGTGCACGCTTCCTCTTCTTCATATTGTCAGTAGGATCATATTCAAAGGCAAATGGCTTCTTTTCAGGATCCTTAGCAAGAGATTTCCAGAATGCAGTCTCCTTTTCCTTTTTGGTGGGCTTCAGTTCCGGGATCAGCACCTACAAAGGAAAGAAGCAACTCTGTAATACTGTTACGAATTTGAAAATTCGACACATAAAATGTTACTGAAAGAAAAGGATCACAACAACAAATGTTACGAATTTAAAAATTCGCAACAACATATGTTACGAAATTAGAATTTCGCAACACAACAACAAAATCATAACAAAAAGCACTGATACGAAATAATCCAATCGCAACAATTCATTTTGCGAAACTAGAATTTCGTAACATCAGAATATAATAATAACAGGTAACAATGTTACGAAATTAATAATTCGACACAAACTATAGTGATACGAATTTGCAATTTCGTAGCATGAGTAGAAAATTATAAAACTTTTTTGAAGAAATGCACACAACAAGTGATACTGTTATGAAATAAATAGATCGCAACAAAATTGTTAAGAAAAGGAAAATTCGCAACAAAAAGCAACAAGATATGTTGCGAAATTAGAGTTTCGCAACATAATAATTAAATCATAACAATTAGAACTGATACGAAATAAAAAAAAGGAAACAACACATGTTGCGAAACTAGAATTTCGGGACATTAGAGTAAATTGAATCTTGTACCTTTGAACTGAAGGTCACCATTCCTTTTGCACTCATATATTTATACCTCAGCATGCGAGGTATAAATTCCTTGCTGTCCTTACCTCCAATCGCCGTCCCAACAGGCGGTATTGCTTCATGTATCCAAGCCTGAAATTTAATTTCTTATTAGTAGCAATTCTAGTGATACGAATTGTTATATTCGTAACAAAAAATAATTTCAGATGATACGAAATGTAGACAATATTTACTAAGAATGCTATTGTGTTCCCTTTCAGATGGTAGAATTTGCAAGGCTGATTTGTCACGGCGTCAATCTTCTCAATCAGTATTTGGTAGGCAAGGCTCCCCCACGGGAACTTCTCCCAATCCTCGTCACTCTCCACCAAAGCCCACATCCACAGTGGGACCTTCTCCTTGTTTGGATCCAATCCAAGCACATAAAGACAGCATAAGAGAATCTTCGCCAACTTGAGGTAGTCGGCTTCAGTCCCCTTTACCTCCACCTTTTTCACCTCAAACTTCTTGTTTATGAATTTTGTGCGCACGTGAGAGATTAGCATTTCTTTGCCTCCCATCAGCTTGGTGAAAACTGAACTCTTTGGTATCCGGTGGGCTTGGTATGGATCGAAGTTTGGAGGCGTAGGTCCAAATTTGAGGCCAGAAACCAAGGCAAACTCTACCCGCGAGAATCGAAGAATTCGCCCTTGGACCTTGAAAAATAATGTTGTTTCGTCAACCTCCGGATCCGGTTTGACTTGGCGAGAAATCATGAAGTGTAAAGCCTTGCCGGATCTGGACACAAGAGCCGGGAGCTTCATGAATGCCCCAATCGATGATTGCTTCAACGCGAGAATAGATTTTTTGCCAAAAGTTTCAAGGACTGACGTTATGTCATTCACTGTGCACTCACCACCGGTTAGCATTATCCGGTGGTGCACCGCTGCAAGTCCCTTGCGCTTGAATGTCCATTGGATCTGCAATGAAGAAGGTGAAATTCAGTATTTCAGAAATGAAACAGTTGTTGCGAAATTATAATTTCGCAACGACAACTAAACGAAGTAATAATCAAGGTTCGTTGCGAATTTCACCTTCGCAACACTGTACACCATTTGTGTTGCGAATTGCGAAATTCGCAACATTATGCACATATAAAATCCCAAGCATTCATGAAGTCATCAATTATGTTGCGAAATTGTAATTTCGCAACGACAACTACACAAAGTAATAAACACAGGTGGTTGCGAATTTCAGAATTCGCAACACTGTAAACCATTTGTGTTGCGAATTGAGAATTTCGCAACATTATGCACATAAATTCCAGATTCCAAGTATTAAAAAATGCATCAACATGTTGCGAAATGACAATTTCGCAACGACGAATAAACGAAATAATATGCGATATAAGTTGCGAATTTCACAATTCGCAACACTATACACCATTACTGTTGCGAATTGCGTAATTCGCAACATTACGCACATATAAATTGCAGATTTCATGGTTGAAAGAGGCATCCAAGATGTTGCGAAATTTTAATTTCGAAACAGTTTATGAGAGTAACAAAATCAGATCTAGACATTCAAAGAATTTCTAAGCACAAATCGGAAGAATTTATCAATTCGCATCAAGCGCGGGAGATAAGAAATTCAAATTTTACCTTTTGTTTCTCGTAGAGGTTGACGGATTTGTCATCTTCGCTCGCTTCACTGTCGACGGCGGATTCTTGCTGCTCTTCTTCTTCTCCTTCTTTTTTTTCCCTTTCTCTTGTCTTGCCTCTCCTCCTTCTTTTTCTTCTTCGATGGTTGGATTTTGCCAGTTTCATTTTGCTTTTGTTTTTTCTTCGTCTCTCGTGTTGCACTGTCACCGGAATCTGAGAGATTTTGGTCGCCGGGGATTTCTGTTTCAGAGCCGCCCAAATCGACGGCGACAACTTCTTTCGCTGTGCCGTCTTCTTCGTCGCAGTCGGGTTGGTCGTCTCCGTCTGCTTCTTCCTCTCCGCGGCCTTGTTCGTCTCCGGCGCATTCTTCATCTCCGGCGCCTTCTTCTTCATCTATAGTCGAAGAAGTTTGTTCTTCATCTATATATGGAGGACTTTGTTCTTCTTCCACAGATTTGCTTTCTTCATTCTCAGAAGCCATGGATGGACGGCTGAGGCGGAGGGTTTCTGGCGATGGCTAGGGTTTTGGCGGCGGCGCGAGGGGCTGAGGCGGAGGGTGGCGGAAATGAGGCGGAAATGGGGGAGAGATGGGTGGTGGACGGCGGGTTTGGGGAAAGGTAGGGTTTGGGGAAATGAGGCGGAAATGGGGAGAGGTTATTTAGAGAGAGAAAGTGAAAATGTGGGAAATGAGGGAAATGGGGATAGTGGGACACATTTTTGTTTTCTTTAAATCTGAAAATAACCTCTATAATGTACTAAGGGTATTTTTGTCCACAAAACACATTTTTGGCTATATTTTTACCATATTATGTTGCTTGACATATATTGTAATTTAAGGGGGGATTTTGCTATATGGGTGCATCACTCTATAATGTATTATGTAGACCCTACAACTATAAATGGAAGTGATAACTATATCGTGGGCGGATCCAAATAGCAAAAGTGGTAACCATATCGTGAAAAGAGAGAGTATTATGTATTACTAGCACAAATCATGCATATGACAATTATTCCTCTTTATTGTACAACTGTTACCTTTCCATTTTTATTTTTTTTTTGTATATAGTGTTTGTATGTGGGATTCAACCATACAATTCGAATGTGTGTTATTTTTTAATCAAATAATTAATATCATATGTTTTTATCAATCCACGTTAGCATTCGAGCTCTATTTGTCAATCACGTGCAACTCACGCGCATTTTAGCTCATTCGGGGCTCATTCGGGCCAAAATTTGTCCTACAGGCACAATAATAATTAGTTAATGTTCTGAAACCACACTAACCCCTAAATTATTGTCCTGAAAGCTTCTAACTCTAGCATGTATACATTTTTCCTTTATTGTAATTAGGTTATTGCTTTTTGGTTAATGCAATGAAATAAAATTAAGGTGTGGAAGTAAGTTATATTGTCTCAAGAACATTAGATTATTCTAGACGCCACCATTGTCATCACTAATGAAGGTTAATACAGATATTGTTGAGTGAACTTGATTAAAATTATGATCCACATATTATATGGTAAATTCAATTCAAAGGAAAATTATTTAGAATAGAATAAAAAAATCTTATCTTTCTCTTAAATGTGTATGGATTCACAAATTACCAACATTATAAATTTTGAACATTGAAGCTTGATTTTACTAACTTTTCGTCGCCTTTAGCTTCTTCAGACATTGCATGGAACAAATATGTTTCAATCGATAGATAATTTTAGTGTTCATTCATATGTCTATTCTACTTTGTAGAGGGAGAAGAGTTTGCTATTTGAAAGAGGCAAAATAATCCTTTCAACTCTCCCTTAAACACTTACAAGGGCCCACACGATAAATTAAAAAAAATTGATGACATTACAGATCTGTTAGATGGGAGGGGCTATTTGCCTTTACTTTTCATATGTTGGGGTTCTGACAGCCCCAACCATTGCCTAAGGGGTGTAAAAGCGATTAAGGTTGAGAAGTGGGGATTGTATATGCTAATTTACCCTTTTTTAAAATCGGAAGGAAATGAATACGTGTAAATGAAATAAGCAGCTTCAAATCACTAATGGACATTACTATACATATTATGGCGGGAACGAGTACTAAAATTACTTTGTAATCGGGATTCAGATCAAGTATAATATTCAGGGTTTCATCGTGTACTACATGCGAGTTTGAGATAATAATAAAAAATTATAAAATAATTTTTAATCGAGTTGTGACGAGTAACGAGTATATAAAATAAATGTACATTTATACAATATATTATTAGTGTTTACTTTATGATAATATTATTTATATAATATAATAACATTATTATAATATGGTTTTAATATGTGAACAAACTTAAAGTTTTTAATTGGATATGAACGGGTATGTGTATATAAATATTTGGATGTGATTAATTAACATGCATTTATTCTTATACGGATTTTGGATCTAATTTTTTTTATATAAATATTACATAATATATGAGAAATCACGACAATATTCGATGGGCAAAAAATAAATACCTACTCGTGACGATGATGGTAAAGCGCATGACACAACAACTAATGTAGTTTATGGTCAATTTTTTGATAAATTGTGAGGTAATTACAAAATTAATTATTTTTATTTTATACATATACTTACTTTGATTTCTTTTTTTTTTTTTTTTTGCAGCTGAAAGAAGTTGGTGAGTGAGTGAATCCATCCCCCTCTTTTCACTAATTTTTTTTTATGTCTATGTAATTTAACACTTCTCTTAGTAATTCGTAGTCGTATTATAACTTTAAACAAGTTATTTAATTGTATTTTATTATAAATATCATAATATTAAGTAATCCGGTCGAATTTCGACGGGTTACACACTAGTTTTCACTTAAAAAAAGCTTAGCTTGTATGTATGATTGAAGTTTAGGGACCATTTTCATAGCTACTGGAGTATTTACCTTTTAGCTGAATTATCCTAAATATATAGGACTTATATCGAAACTTATGAGTTATGACGCTAGGCAAAAGGGATCTCCACATCTTCTCTTCATTTTTTTCGTCCTTCTTCTGCCTGAATCTCGATTGATAGGTTTATTATACGCACAATAAAACATGTGCTATATAATATGGAAGATTTGTCCATTGTCTTAAATTTGTTCAATAAATTATGTACATTTGACAATCAATTAACTTGGTGGATTTAGCCAACAAAAAAACAGACTTATTGAAATATGAATAATAGAGGACATCATTTGTGGTTTAATTCATGACCTTCTCGAAGACTTAGATAGACAATTGAAGATACAGAATTGAAAAAAAAAAAAAAAAAAGTCTATTATTTCAATCCCCTTTATAGTGGCAATTGCAAATTCTTTAGTGTTCAATTTGATTTGGTGTCTACAATGATGTTCGATTAGTTTCATGTTGAATTTGGATTTTGGGGTTATGATGTTCTATTTGTATTTCTTTTTTCGAAGGGGGTTTCGTTTCATTTTATCTAGATTTGGGGGCTATGATATAAATATTATCAATTAAGTATTTAATTTAGGGGCTAGGGGTAAAATAGTATATTTATAAATTAAATGATATAAGTGTAACATTGTCCATCACAGAATTTAAACACAGTATTTTTTTGTCTTACATTTTTTCAGTATTTTAGATTCAATGTTATAAAATAATAAAAAACATTAGGCGGAGGCGAGGAAGATGCACTACAACCGAATAAGGATAAGGGGACCTTTATTTGAGGACGCTCGCGTTATGAATCTCCTATTTTTAGATTAAAGGACTCTCCCTACAATTTGTCCTTAGCGAATAAATCTGAAGCATCACATTTTAAATTTTATATTTTATTTTTTTTAAAACAAGCATCGCTATTTAAAAAAAAAAGGCGCAGCTTTTTCAAAATAGAAAAAAAAAGGTGCAGATCTAGGTTCGAACCTTAATCTTCAACTCGCATTCTCTCTCACTCAAAAATCACACACCAAATCAATCTCTCACTTTCTCTTTGATAATTCTCTCACTTTTTCTTCGATTCTCATAAAAAATCTCTCTTCTAGTTTTCTTCGATTCGTTCCTCAATATTTTCTCTAAATTTTAGAATATCCAGAAATGACGATTCCCCAATTTCTGGATCGAATTGGTGAATTTTGCTCTTTGAAGAACCAATAGCAGAGGTCGGGGAGAATTGGTGAAGAATTATTGTTTAGTTCATCATTTTCTACGAGGTAAGTCACTATTTGTAATTCTATTTGGGAATAAATTGGAGTGGTTATTGTATCTCTGCTTCCACTGATTGTGTGTTGCTCTAATTGAGTTTCAATCCGGTAGATGTGTGAGTGCTAATCTTTGGATTTGTAAGAATTATTGGAATTTCAAACTTGCTCTGTTGGCTTTAGATGATGTTGCATGTGCTAGTCTTTTGTTTTTCTAATCTATATTTGCTGAATTGAGATAGGATTTAGTCACATGAGTTTGTATTATGATAAATTGGGCAAAGGTCAACAAGTTCCAGCTTATTAAAATTGTCGACATGCTTAAATCTATCACTGTTACATATTTGTTCCTGTTTGTATTGTGTTTTATTCTCAGTAGTAGGGATGTTAATTCAGTGCAAAATTAATAATAGATTAATCAGGTAAAAGATGAAATATATTTTGTACTACTAGTATAATGTAGTCTGATTGCACATTGTTGTTTCTAGAATTGTTTTGCTGCTGCTGTAGGCATTGATGTGTGCTGTAACATTAGTGGCGATTGTTTTCTGGTGAAGTGGTGTGTTTTATATGAGATCATGTAGTTGTGGTTTGGAGGATGTTAGGAAGGTATCTATTTTATATAATTGTTTATTAAAGTGACTAGATGCTTGTTTGTCCCTTCGGGGACATCCGATAAAATTGGGACTAGATGCTTGTTTTTGTTGTTGAGATTATTCTTAATCTTAGTTGTCTTCCTATCTTAGTGCCAAGGTTTTTAACCCTTTAGCTTGTCAGTTTTTTTCTTTAGTTAAATGTTAAATGAATCACATGTTTACCTATTCTTAAATTTTTTGCTTCCAATTTGAAGGTAACAACATGGATAAGACTTGGATGAACTTTCCTAGGAATAGCAAAACGTATTTGGATGGCTTGAAAATGTTTCTTGATTTTGCTTTCTCCAAAGAAAATACGGGTGTTAGTGGAACAATATTGTGCCCATGTAAAACATGTAGATTTGGGATATGCTTAGCAAGGGAAGATGTAGAAGTTCATTTAAAATGTTCAAGATTTATCAGTGGCTACGCTAATTGGATAGCTCATGGTGAAACCTCTAATTTTACATCCCCTGGTTCAAATTTAAATGAGTAGTGATGAGGATGATGAAAATGATATGCAAGGAATGCTGAAAGATGCATTTAGAGTACCAAACGATGATGTTGAAATGGATGAGAACGAAGATGCTGGAATTGAGGAGCCTAATTCAGAAGCTAAGTCGTTTTACAAGTTAGTTGATGATTCGCAACAAGAATTGTGGTCGGGATGTAAGAAATTTTCAAAGCTATCATTTCTAGTACGACTGTACCATATCAAGTGTTTGGGGAAATTTTCTAATAAAGCATTTACCATGTTATTAGAGCTATTACATGAAGCATTTCCAGAAGGTGTGAAACTGCCTAAATCTAATGATACAACCAGGAAAGTCATTAAAGAATTAGGCCTAAGTTATAAGAAATATGATGCATGTCCAAATGATTGCACACTTTTTTGGGGTAAAGATGAAAATAGTATACAATGTGAGATATGTGGCTGTACTAGATGGGTAGTTTCAGATGGGGATCCTACGGGTGAAAAGAGAAAAGTTCCACGTAAGGTATTATGGCACTTCCCTCTAAAGGAGATATTGCAGCGTTTATTCATGTCTTCAAAAACAGCATCTTTCATGAGATGGCATGCCGAAAATCGTACCAAGGATGGCAATATGAGGCATCCAGCAGATTCTCCGGCATGGCAATACTTTGACTTTAAGAATCCAGAATTTGCTAAAGATCCTAGGAATGTTAGATTGGGTTTGGCATCTGACGGTTTTAACCCTTTCAAAAATATGAATGTAGCCCACCTGGCCTGTAGTGATGATACCTTACAATTTGCCTCATTGGATGTGTATGAAACAACCTTATTTTATGATGTCGTTGCTTATACCAGGCCCTTCTGCCCCAGGAAATAATATATATATATATATATGCAACCACTAGTGGAAGAATTAAAATGCATGTGGGATGTAGGTGTTGACACTTATGATGCATCATGCCGACAAAATTTTAGAATGCGGGCAGCCCTATTGTGGACTATTAGTGATTTCCCCGGTTATGCAAACTTGTCTGGTTGGAGTACTAAAGGAAATCTTGCTTGTCATGTTTGCAACAAGAATACTGATGTTGTATGGCTTAAATATTGTGGAAAATATTGCTATATGGCCCATCGTGGGTATCTTGAAAATGGTCACTCTTTTCGAAATGATCTCGAGTTATTCAATGAGAAAACAGAGCCTAGAGGTCCACCTCCTAGGGTGACAGGATCAAAAATATTGTCTGATTTAGAGGGTGTTCAAATTAAATTTGGTAAACTTGTATCAAATAACCCGGATTTGCCTTTTAATTGGAAGAAGAAGAGTATTTTGTTTGACCTTCCATATTGGAAAGATAACCTGCTGCCTCAAAATCTTGATGTAATGCACATTACAAAAAATATTTGTGAGAGTATTATAGGTGCACTCTTAAACATAGAGGGAAAAACTAAGGATCACTTGAAATCTCGAAAAGATCTCAAAAAAATGGGAATTAGGAAGGAGCTACATCCTGTAGAACTTGAAGGTACTGGCAATAAAATGTATCTCCCTCATGCTTGCTTCGTATTGAACAAGAAGGAAAAAGGGAAATTCTTACACACTTTGAAAACAATGAAAGTTCCTGATGGTTATGCATCAAATATCTCAAGGTGTGTGCAGACTAAGCCTCCTAAAATTTCCGGTCTTAAAAGTCATGATTATCATGTTTTGATGCAACAACTTTTACCACTATGTTTAAGAAAAATACTACCAAAGTCAGTGCGGGTTCCTTTAATCAACTTGAGCACATACTTTAGAGAATTGTGTTCTAAAGTTTTGAAACCTCAAGATTTGTTTCGCATGGAGAAAGACATAGGTTTAATCTTATCTCAATTATAGCAGTTGTACCCACCATCTTTCTTTGACGTTATGGTGCATCTTAGTGTACATTTGGCTAATGAAGCAAGACTAGCTGGCCCTGTTCATTATCGGTGGATGTTCCCTATTGAAAGGTATCAATTTAAAAACTTCTATAAATATATTATATATTTAATTTCAGACTTATATAAGAGTTGCATCTTCACAAAATTCAATCTTTTAGGTATCTATGTACATTGAAATCATATGTATGAAATAGGAGTTGACCCGAAGGATCCATTGCTGAAGGATATATTGCAGAAGAGTGCATGGGGTTCTACTCATTATATTTTGGTGAAGGAGTTGAAACAAGATTTAATTCCATGAACAGAAATGATGATGGTATTCGAGCAGATACATCAGTCTTAGATGTTTTTTCAAACCGGGGTCGTTATACAGGGAAAAAAGTACCTGCATTATTAGACGACAACACACGACGAAAAACTCATCTATAAGTGCTTTTTAATTGTGAACCAGTAAAACAATTCATTGGGTAAGTTTCACTTTCAACCTTATTTATTTTATGTAAATTTATGCAATTATTATTTTTAATGATTATTAATCATTCATGTTTAGGGAGCACTTTGAGATTGTGAAGAGAGAACATCGTAACTCGACAAAGCATGAAATTGAACGAATCCATGTTGTACAATTTGCAAATTGGTTTTCTGAACGAGTAAGTAATAAACAATTTATTAACTTCTTATTACAAGTACATAATAACAATTCAATATTTTCTTTTCTCTTAATTAAACAGGTTCAATTCTTAAATGATGGAGATCCATTTTCAAGTGATTTGAAATTGCTGGCAAAGAGTACAACTGATATTGGAATTCATTACAAGAGAATTTTGGTGAATGGTTTTAGATTTCACACAAAAGAAGTGGAATCAAAGAGAAAAACACAAAACAGTGGAGTGGTGCTTAATGCAGCAACATCTAGTTTTTCAAGTATTAAGGACCAAAATCCTATTCTTGGAGATGTTGCATATTATGGAGTGCTGAAGGATATTGTTGAATTAGATTACACATGTGATAGAAAAGTTGTTTTATTTGACTGTGATTGGATTTATCAAGGAAGTAGGGTTAAACAAGATGAAGATGGTTTCACAATGGTCAACTTTTCTAATTTGAAGCCTCACAATAAGCCTTTCATCTTGGCTTCTCAAGCAAAGCAAGCATTTTATGTGGCACATGGGGATGAAAAGGGATGGCATGTTGTTATACTATCAAAGGCTAGAGATGTCTATGACATGAATCCTATAGATGGGTTTTATAGTCATTTGCAGAGTCAAGTTGGCAGTAGCTTAGATGCAAATCAAGTGAATGGAGATTTGAATTGGGCTCATGAAGGAACTCCGGGATACATTGTTGAGGCTTTAGAATGAGACTTTAGTATTAGATTAGTGTTGAAATTAACAATTATGAATAATAATGTGTTAATAGTCTGATAATAGTGTCTTTTTTTTTTTGTAGTTGTGGGAAAGTGTCTTATTATTTTAATAATAATCATATGAAATATGTCTTTTCAAATATTGAATAATATCTTTTTTATAGTAATGGCTCCAAGGACTCGAAGAACAGCTGCTCGCAGAAAGTCGATCCATGGATTACAAGATAAAGAAACATATATTTATGATCATCTAATCAATCAACAAGTTAGTGGTGGCAAGGTAAGCTTGTTGCTCCATTGCTTGCTTCATTCACTGTTGGTCAGCTGGTGTCGATTGAGTATGAGATATTGTGAATATTAGAAAGTTATATGTCTCTGTCACTTGGATATGTTAAATATCACTTGGCAATGAAATAGAGGAGTATGAGCTTTCCGAAAGTGTTCAGAACTCACAACCGCTCACTAGTCAAATAGCTCCTAAAGAAAAATGTAAGTTTTGATTTTATTAATTACATGTAAGGTTTCCTGATCGTACCATATTAAGATATACATATGCATGTATAATTTTTGTAGTGATGGCTCCAAGAAGTCAGAGATCAATTCCACGCAGAAAGTCTAACCTTGGCTTACAAGATGAGGAGATGGAGATTTATGAGCATCAAATCCATCAACAATCTGTTGAGGAACAAGGTAAATCTTATGCGTACAGAGTATAATAATTTTTTTTTTACCTATTGTTTGTGGTAATGCACGATGAATTTAGATTTCTCTGTCTAACTCTATATAGTTTCTAGCCAATTCCTTCACAATATCTTGTCTGCAGATATGATTTCTAGGACTCAAAGATCAAGTGTTCAACAATTGCAGCCAGAAAATAGTGAATCTAATGAAGTTTAAGGTAAGAGAGTCTTATAAATAAAATAATAATAATTACTTAGCAGTTGTGAAATACTTTTTAAACTGTGAAACTATGATCAATAGGTTTATCAAAGAAAGAGCGGGGTCCAACTTACTTACCTAATATTTGGGCAAGAAACTCAAATGAAGGACGCGTACTTGTGAATTTCAATAAGAGAGGTCAACCTATTGGCCCCAATAAAAAGACATTTACGGGATTTTTGGGTACATTAGCAAGAAATAGTAGGTTCACTCCACTTGACATTGAAGACTGGCAAAAAGTGCCAAAAATAAGAAAAGATGAATTGATAAGGATGGTGAAGGTACTGAACTTTACTACAGTTTGTCATTTTACTTAATTATTATAGATATTTACTTCATAATTTATTCTAATAGGAGAGATTTGAAGTTCCAAGAGAAGCAGACCATTGGATATTGTTATCTTTAGGGAAAAAAATGAGACATTGGAGATCAAGAGTCAAAGGGGGATCTTTTGTTCCTACTTTAGAGATTGAGAATCAAGCCCGTAATAGACCTATTCGGGTACATGAAGATCAATGGAAGAATTTATTATCATATTGGGCAAAAGAAGGTGTAAAGGTATATCAACTTGACGCATCAGTTTGTTCTAATATTACTATACTAACTTCTAATTTTCAGGAAACAAGTGATAAAAATAAAGATCATAGAAAGTGTTCTTCTATGCAACAAACTACTGGGAAGATAAGTTTTGCTGAAGTTGAGGAAGAGTTGGTAATATTTGATGGTATTTTTCTTTTAAGTGTTATACATCACCAACAAATGTACTTACTATTTTTTATTTTTTATTTTGTAGAAAGCAAAATTGGGTCGATCTCCATCACGGGTAGAGATGTTTGAGGCATGCTACACCGATTCCAGTGGCAACCCATCTTCTGATGAAGTTGGAGCTGCACTTGTAAGATTCCAGGAAAAAAATCTATGATGTAACACTTGTATATTAATAGCTTCAAATTTTATGTTATTGATAAGTTGATTTTACAGGGAAATATGAAAGAGGTCCAGTCAAAATTACCAACTAATTTCCAAGATTCCGTTGGACCAAGTGATATATTTTCTAAAGTTATGGGCAAAGATCCACATGGCAGAGTACGTATGGGTGGTTTAGGTGTTAACCCTTTAGACATATCTGGTGGTATTCAAAGTCATAGTGCGTGCTATCGAATGGCTTTGGAAGGTCAAGTAGCATTGGCCAAAATGGAAGAAAAAAGTAAACGCAGCAACAAAAATAATTGCAAGTTTAATGGAAAAGTCTACAAGCAATGTTTCTACAGCACGACCACCTGCATCGCCAAGCCAGTCTTCCAACTCAATTAATTTAGGGGACTCATTTAAGGTATATGCTTACCTTATAATATCATTATATTTCTATTCTTGCTTTAGTGGTTGAAGATCTTGTTCTCTTAATCTGAGGTGGCAACAAGAATATAAGGACTGTGTTTAGGAGTGATTTTATCTACTTTTTGTCTATGTGAATCTCAATAATGCTCATTGTCAACTGCTATTGTACACCTTTTTCTTTTCTTTACTTATACATCTGATGTTTCTGATGCTAAATTGCGTATATTCTAGTTGTTGTTAAAGTCATGCAGCAACATGGATTTGTGCCTTTCGATTGATAAATAGTGAACGCTTTTCAGGTTGGAGATGTGGTGCTCTTGAAAAGCTTGTTCAATTCAAAAAAAATAGTGGCCAGAGGTTGTGTTAGAAGTGCTGATCCAGAATAAGATGTTGGAGGACAAAGACTTGGATTGAATTGATATGAAGTTCAAATTTTAATTCCTATTGAATGGGATAAAGAACTTATAAGGCCGTATTCAAACTTGTCCACAATTGGAGATGCAATTGGAACATGCATTGCATGGCCTCGCCACTTGGTAATCATATTTATATATGTGCTTGGTCGATTATGTTAGTATGTTTGCTATTTACAAGTGGGTAAGGATTACGTATTTTCTGTCATGCTTTTCAGGTGAAATTTGCTGATCAAGGAGAATTATGAATTCGTTATTCGCTGTCCCGGTGCTTCGGTTAGGAAGGCTAATGTTTTACAATACAACATTGGACATTAGCTATGTTATTGTAAACCTTTGGAGCAAAGCAAACAGTTGTTTTGCTTGGTGAATTGTTACTGTGAAATGATGGATTGATTATCTTGTTATAGTTTATTATAAGGATATGAATGCTATTTTGAAATCATTATTGTAGATTTTGCATTTTATTTTAATTAATTGATACGGTCTGAGCTTGAAAGTCAATCATTATTGCAGATTTTGCATTTTATTTTAATTAATATGATATTAAATGTAAAATGAAACTGTAATAGGCACAATTTCATGCGTCTAAAATGATATTTTTCAAGTGTCACAGAATAGGACACTCACAAACGTCTCATTATTTCTTTTGTGATAAAAATGAAATAGGACACTTGAAAGCGTCCTCCCAGTTTAGGACATGCGTAAGCATCCTATAAGACATTTTGTGACGCGCGCTTAAAGGACGCTCACTGAAAATGTCTCATATCACAAAACGTCCTATTACACAACATAATAGGACGCTTACAAACGTCCTATGAAGCAAATTCTATTGTAGTGATGATATCAAGAGTCTCTACATAATGACATTTTTAAACTATGATAAATAGAATTTCAAATAAAAATGTCATAAAAAATCAATTTTTTTGTAGATAATAAAAAAAATCAATTATCAATAATTCATATCCTAAAATCAAAGTGAAACTACCTAAACACATTAATAATAAACTGTATTTTTTGAGCACTCGTAGGTTGAAGTATGTTGCAGTTCTTTTGTATGATTGAGTCCATTCTTTTGGCCATTTTTAAATTTCGCATTGTATTCAGTATCTCCACAAGCTTCCTTGGGTCTATATCTCCACAAGCTTCCTTGGGTGTATATCTCCACAAGCTATTATCTTAGCTTCATATAAGGTAGTAGTTTTGATTATTCTAGTCAAAGTTTAAACTTCTTTGGGTCCATCCATTTCCCTTAGATGAACAATAGTATCTTTCTTATTATCGTACATCCGAGTGTATTTGAATATGTCAATTGTTCTTTCAAACATCTTTCGACAGTCCTCTGATACGGAATTTGCAATCGACGGTGTGGGTGATCGCTAAAGTTTGCTTAGCAATATAAACCGCACTTTAATTGGGTAATTGTAGCAATTAGTAACGAGTATCGTATCCTCGAGGACTATTTGACCAAATTTACGTTGGAAACGAAATTTATGCACGTTCCTATATTCAAGCTCTACAAACATCATGATTGTTGATCAATTTAGACAATCAAGCAAAAGATTAAGCAAATTAAACAAGCTAGGCAAATTCAAATAGACAAGCAATTCAATAACGATCAAAGATTCAAAAAGGAACAAGAGTTGGTTCTAGGGACTTGATTTGATTCTAGGGACTTGATTTGATTCTAGATGGCTTGACAATGACTTCCTAATTCATGCAACCAATTTTAATCATCTAAATGAGGAGCATTCACAAAGATATTCACTACCCTCTCTCGATAGATAGCAAAAGTGGATCAACTCGACGACTCTCTCAACTAAGACTCAAGACGACGAATTAACTCCCAAAAGCATAAAGAATTCAAGCTCTCATGCATGCATTCTCACTTTCTAAGTCTCAGAAGCTATGCATGTCCTGGTAATTGATTTCCATGAATACAAAATCCTATTAAGAAATTCTACAAACACTTGGCATGCAAGAAGAATGATCAATAATTCCCACATGTAAACAAGGTCCAAAAACACAATCAAATAGATGAAGGCAATGTGAATTAACAAGCTATGATCAAATCCATTATCAAATCATCTCAAATCCCCAAAACCAACAAGAAAAGATTAGCTAGACATAAATGAAAATAAAGCACAAGAAATGAGAAATAATTGCATGATTAGAAACACTAAGAACCCGATGGAGAAATCTTCAATTATAATCTTCAAATCCAACCTTGCCAAGTAATACAATGATTAAGAAATATTTTAAACCCTAAAGGGAAACTTTGGCAAGGGGAAAACCAAGCTAAGGAGTGAATTTTCTCGTTTTGGGGCTGAAATCTCATATATATATGGTACAAAAAGTGCTATAGAGTATTAAAATCGCGAAAAGGGCAAAAACGTCAAGTTTTGGTGGAAAAATGCCAAATCGGCAGTCCAAAGTGACGAACCGGCGCCCTGGCCAGCCGAACCGGCGATCCAGGCCCAAGGCGCCGGGTCACCCACCGATTTGGCTTACAACGGGGCTTCGAAACCAGCAACTTCCGGCGGTCTAACCGGCGGTTCACCCCTGAACTGCCGGTTTTTCGGTGTAGACCGTCGGTTTTCACCCTTGGGGCGCCGATTTCATGTTTCTACTCCTCTTCGTCCGGTTTTTCACTTTTTCGTCCCGATTCTTCGATTCCGCTCTTCTTTGACCCTTTTATTCTGGCTTAACGTCCCCTGTTTGACCTACACACATGCACAAACTCCACCAAGCGTGATACAAAACCAATGCAACGTAATCAATGCATAACACATCATATTTAGAGGTAAAAACTGGCAAAAAGTGGTAGAAAACACGTTTAGTTGTTACGAAAATGAGTGTTTATCAGTGGGTCATCCGCAATGATCAAATATTTGACATGTACACTTTCTGCGGCGGCGTGCATCAATGCATTACATCTACAAAATTCGATTGAGTTTCGTTTTAAATTTATGAATGTTTTGTATCCAATCTGATTTTAATTTTAAGGAAAAAAATCGGTAAACCAAAAACCGGAGTGAATATGTTATCAAATTAATTACTCTAATTTTTTTATTTTATTAATAATACCACAAAACTAATTTATTAATTAGGACTCTTGCCACACTTTCTATTGTCAACTCGCCAATAACAAATAATATCACATAAACATAAATTTTGGAAGAGCTGCATCATCACCGAATGTCAACTTAAAATTGTGTTCACATATTTAGGATGTGAACTATTTTAACATTCTAAGTTTTGGATTGCATTTTATATATTTTTGGATATTAGAATATTGTTACACAGATTTGTTAATTTGAATGTAAGTTAGTATATTTAAAACGTAAATTATATGTTGCATATTTTCACGTTGGAATTCGGTTATTCGGTTTTAATAAAAAACAACCAAACTTTTTCGATTTGATTTCAATTTATAATACTAGTGTGTCACTCGTTTTATGTACAACAAATAATTGTTATCTTGAATTTTTATTTTGTGACTTGTGAGTGTCATCTGATAAGATGATAGTATATTATACCATTAATTTCTCACGTGAAGCACACGACAATTATTTACGTATCCAACTAAAAAACATCTATAAATAATGCGTATGGAACATTAATGTAATTTTTTTTATGAAACAATAAAATTAACATTCACTATTCATTTCCAAATATTTCTTCTGATGAAATATTTGTGCTTAGAAAAAAAAACTACTCAACATTTATCTTGTTTCACTACTTGAAATCGAGTATCCCACTTTTCTAACTTAGCTCATGTCCCACAATCTTTCTCATTCACTTTTTATCTTCAATTTTAACTCTTAGGGTGTGTTCACTTGGGAGTATAAATTTATACCTCTAAATATCCCTTTATTTAGAGGTATAAATTTATACTCCCAAATTGAACACATTCATTGTGGACTACAAGTTTTATATCTTGTTTGGTTGGAGAGATAATATACTTATTTATACTCTGAAGGGGGATCATAATGTTTATATCTTGTTTACTTGAGATGAAATTGATGGATAAAAGAGGAAATATCTAAAACACATGGGAAGTATAATATTATATTCTCAGCAAGGATAAAGGAGCTACCCGAAACTTTATACTTCCTACCCAGATTTTTCTAAAATCAAAACCAAACAAGATATAAGGAAGTAAAATAATATTATACCTCATTTTCTCATATTTTCACTCCGAGTGAACACACCCTTATTGTTTTAGTTCGGTTCTGATTATAAATTAGGATTCAATTTTATATTTAATTTATAATATTTGATTAATTGTTTTTTTCTTTCGAAAATAAGGTATCTATCCAATTTGTAGTATTAAACGTTTTAATTACTACTATGATTCATTCTATAATAGTACTAATTTTTCTAATAATATCATTAAAATAATAAAATTATTGGTGTGTGTCAGTTAATTTTCTTAAAAAAAAGGTGTCAGTAAAAATATATAAAAAATAATTTAATTTGGCTCGCAAATTAATAATACTATAATTCAAGTGATTTTGGCCTTTTCCATTAGTACATGTTTAATTCAAGTAATTTTGGCCTTTTATGTAATTATTTTAAACTAAAGTAATGATTAATTTAAGGGTTAATTTGTGCCATCCTTAGCAAGAGGTGTTGGGTTTAATCTTATTTGCACGGTAAATTTCCACTTTATATGGTAGTGTAGTAGTCACAATATGCTTGGTAAAATATAATGATCTCACATTTATATGGTGTAGAGGTTTTACCATTGTGGTTGTGTAAAGATAAATTTGATAGTACATATATACATCATTGTAGTTCACAAAAAATAAAGTAATACCCATTATAAGGTTAAACTACATACAACAATCACATAATATATGCATGACTTATTATTGACACTTAAGGGCAGTGACGAAGCCAGAAATTTGATTCAGGGGGGTCCAACTTATATTAGCATTTTTTTACATACATAAGAAGAAGTTTAATATAAAGTCAAATATATAAAACTTTTTAATATGAACATAATATCTTTTAAAATATTTTAAAAACAATAAAAAAAATCTGAAAAATATATTTTAAATATAAATTTGATGTATAAGATGACGAGTTAATAAGCAAAATATTACTAAGACTCGATCTCCACACAATAATAAGATATAATGATTTAAAATTGAACCCAAAGTATAGAAATATCGCTATTGTTAAAATAAAATATGTTACGCATCAACAACGCTTTTTTAGAACATTAAGAATATTTTGAGGCCGTACATGAGAAGAGATTAAATATATCTCATTTTGAGGCAAACTTAAATGAAGGAAAACATAAATAAATACGCAAGCACAAACGAAGAAGTTAAACATATAAATAGACACACACAATGAAAAAAAAATAAGAAGAAATAAAAAACATCGAAGAAGAACAAAAAAAATAAAAAAGTAGGACAGAAAAATAGACCAATACAATTGTGTGCATGAAAATCAAACAAAAGAGTTCAGAGAAAAAGGAAAGCATTAAAATAATGGCACAAAACACCTAGTACTATAACATTAGCTTTCATATTTAATACTTATCTTAATTTTCTAAATTATACAAACAATGACTAATATACCCCTATTTTTTTTCACAAACCCCAGGTGGATCCAATGACCCCCTGCACCCCCCCCCCCCATCTCAGCTTAAGGGTTTAATTGAAAGAAATTTATGTTAACTAGAGTAGAAAAATAATAAAGAAAGAAAATGATAATACTTAAGCTCTCTATAAATTAATAGAGTTTGGACCAGAGAAAATTATTGCTATCTTACAGAGTATTGATTCTTCAAGTGTTAATTTAAGTGATAGTAATATAATATGAATCGAAGAAAAGTATTACTCCCTCCAATTCATTCATATTATCATCATTTTCCTATTTAAGTATCTCACTCATATTGTCATCTTCCAAATAAAGAAAAATTTAATTCTTTAAAATCCTTAAAAAATGATGGGGTCTACGGTCTACCCACTTTCTATCTTTTTACACTTATTCTTAATTTTCGTATCAAACATTAACATGACAATTTCAATGGATCGGAAAAGTATGTTATAGATTATGTTATTAATTTAAGGAGTTTTTACTAATGGAAAAAGAGTTTCTACGCCAATATTTATTGAAGAATGAAGAAATTATGTCACCGGTGATGCATATGAATAAAATTGAAACGTTAAAAGGAATGTTGAAAATGGGCCATAGTTGGAAGCTCGAAATTCGAGTACATCTGCTATTTTTTTTTTTTTGTGGGGTATTTAAGTGGGTGAAAACCTTTACTTCTCTTTATAAGTTATTTTCTAGCCTAAAATCCGTTACACTTCGCAGGTGGTTAAATAAATCATCATTTAAGAATAAAATAAAAAACTATTATAATCATTTAGCAGTCTAGACGAGACCGTCAGTATGCCTTCACTTTAGATCAATTATTGGGTTTCAATTGAAATGGAAATAAACAAGGTGATGGCTCTGAAGGGTTTATTCATTTTACAATTATTGCTTAGGGATGACAAATCATACATGTCGGATCATTCTCGTGTCAATATATAAATCAAACACAAACATAATTTATTAAGATATATTTCACCAGAACACGAAGTCAACACAAAATGTTCAAAATACAGATTGTACCGAACATGTAAAAATAAGAAAACAATTTCTTTCATTTTATGTTGACACAATAGGACATGATTACAGTATGAATACACATGACATGATAAACTCAATATTCATGGGAAGGAAATATATTAGTAGCAAAAATAAAAAAGAAATAAAAGTGCGTGATTTTTCTCGATGTTGTTGCTCCTGAATTAGAATCCCAAAAACTTTAAGTTGGATTAATATTTACCCTCTTTACTCTCTAGAAAGCTTAGAAACCGCGTGATCAGTGCTACTTTGTAGAACTTGAAAGAGTGGACCATATCTCATTTTCTACGAATAGAAACAATATTGCACATGAAATTTCATTTGAAAACGGTTATTTGATGTTGACATCGTCAAACTAAAATAGTTTCATTTCTCAATTATCTGAGTTTTATAAGGCTATCTGCATCGCAACCCAAAGGAGGCATCTCGAGGGGTGCTCGAGACCCCCTCAGCTCGAGACAGCTACGATGGAGGGCTCCGCGGCTTGAGACCGGCTCGAGCAGCGCGTGTAACGCACGCGCGGAGCCAAAAATAAAAAATAAAAAGTCGGGCGCGTGCATTGCACGCGCCAACGGTAGGGAATTTTAAATCCGGCAACGAGCGAAAAAACGGCTACATTTTAATTTTTTTTTTTTCTTTATTCATTTTTTACACCTAAATACATCATTTCTTCTTCCATTTTTTTATCCCTTTCACCTCCAACACCTCTTCATCTCATTCATTTCTTTCATTTCTCCAACAAATTCATCCAAAAAAAAAAATTATGGATCCCAGCAACCCATTTTCGTCGGCGTGGTTTCCCGACATGTCCGACGACATGTATGGTTTCACGGGGCCGGGGCTTAATCAAATCAATCTCAACACTCCGGCCTCCGCCGAATCCTACCCGTCTTTCTCCCCCGACACCGATAGCCCGACGACAAACACCGAGGACCTCCCGGCTTAGCCAGTTCGCCGAGGCCAAGCATGAGATCGTGTTGGCGTTGCGGGAATCAGCTCAAGCGAAGCTGGAAAATGCTCGGGCGAGGATGGAAGCTACTCGGCAGAAACAATATGCCACCGACTTGAAAGTTGTCTCCAGGGATACGAGATTCATGACGCCGGAGCAGCTCCAGGTTCACCTGATGATGGTGGAGGAGATGAAGCAATGTCGGGGATGAGCGTAGTTTTTTTTCGTAATGTTTAGTTGTTATGTAATTTTTTTTTAATTAAGTAGTATTTTTTTTATAGTATGTGGCATGTAATTTTCCAATTTTTAAATATTAATGAAAAATTTGTATTATTTATTAATTAGTGTATTTTAATTTATTTACAAATACATGAATTAATTTAATAAATGGAAATGGAGAATTATTTAATATGTTGTTGGATACCCTTTGGAAACCGTTAAATTGTAGGGATAGGGATTTTTAAGGAATCTCTAGTGCTGAAAACACCCTTTGAAACCACTAGTGATCTCCAAACGACGTAGACAGTCTAAACAACCTCGCGTTTTCTATACTTTGTTTAGCCATATTATATCTCGTAATACCTATTTCGTGGCGGTAAAATTCCAAAAACGTCAAAGTATTGAACAAGTGAACGTCATATAGTCAAAGAAAGTGGGTTAAGAATTTCACAACTTCACACTTTAAGTGCTCTTTACAATATTGAACTCTTCTTCCACATTCCATCATTTCCATACGTATATTTGTAATCTATTCTCTAATTAATTAGCTCGCATGAATTTAGATTACTTACTGTATTAGGAATAATTGTATCCTCAAAGTTTTTCAATATTTCAATAATTCTTATATACTTGGTATCACCCACAATATACTATACTGTGAGTTGTGAATGATTAACACACACGCACACACATAGATTTTATTTATTTGATTGTTAAATAAGATCCTTATTTAGTGTATAAAAATTGAATTTATGATGAGATTTTTTTTTTCATCTTATAGTATATGTTTATAATTTAGATTCATAATTTTTACATGCATCATGAGACGTCGTCTTTACTAATATATGACAAATTTTATTAAATCGAATTCTACTAATATTTGTATAGATAGAAATATAATGTGCACATCAATGAATAATATAGCTATCGTTAGGTATTTTCAAAGCCGAAAAACATTGCTCACCTAACATGAATGTAAAGTCGTTGCCATTTTTTCATGGAACATATAGACCAATGAAGCCCATAATTCATAATTCAAATATAATATAATTCAACAAAATCGATTTTGTCTTAGTCAAACCGTGTCACGCTCATGCGAAGCTTCTATAACTTATTTACGTGTTCTATAAATACAAGATCAAAATGGTTATGACATTAATATCACCACCCCACCTTGAGCTTAACTATCATTTCAATTACAATATATTTAATTAGATATTGATATTTGAAAGAAAAAAAAAATTAAATACATAGCTAGAAGTAGAGCAGGGGCAACCTGAAGAACACTACAATCCAAATATGGAAGCAAGATTAAATATGTTTGTGTTTATATCATTAGTTGCAGCCGCTATGCTACATGGGTCATCGGCACAAACCACACACGTCGTCGGCGACGCCTTGGGCTGGACTTTCCCGCCTGGCGGTGATGTTGCCTACCGGACTTGGGCCGCGTCCAAAACCTTTACCGTGGGCGACGTGCTAGGTATATCATGCATGATTTAATTTAAATTCGATCTTTCAGTTAATTCGTCTTACGTTGCTTTATTTTTTCACTAATACGTTTATTAATTAATTAATTGGTACTTACTAACTAAAATTTAAATTTTTTAGTGTTCAATTTCGTCTATAAATAAATTTTTTCTATGTCCGCCACTGATTACGAGACATATATGCTATTGAATTGCAGTGTTCAACTTCACAAACGGAGCACACAACGTCTTGAAAGTGACAAAGGCGGAATTCGACTCATGCACAGTCTCCGCCACTACAACGGCGCCAACCACCGCCTCTCCGGCGAGGATCGCCCTCTCTACCGCCGGCGAGCACTATTACATTTGCACCTTAAGTCAGCATTGCTCACTCGGCCAAAAGCTAGCCATCAACGTCACCGGTGGCGGCGCCGCCCCTGCACCAGCTCCTTCAAGCCCAGCCCCAACACCTTCGCCCTCCACCACACCGCCATCCAGCTCCGCCACTCCACCGCCCAGCTCCGGTGGTCCCTCACCACCCACAACCACCCCATCGACGCCGTCGACCCCTGGCCCAGATACTGCTCTTACTCCGCCGCCGCCGAGCAGCTCCGCCCCATCAGTCGCAGTTGCGGCTTTGCCCTTCACTTTCTTGACCGTTGTTGCTCTGGCTTTTCTTGTGTAACTAGATCATGATGCAGACATTTTTTTGTTTGCTGATTCATTTTGATCTCATATGAGTACAATTTATTTTCCATGTTATAATTAAAGATTGTATTTTTAGATTTCTGTAATTCATATCCTTGATTATTAGTAATAAATCTGGTCTTTGTACGCATTTAGTTCATAAAATTTTCACCTTTCATTGTTTACTGTGTAATTCATATATGTATCGTTGATTGTTATACTGTTTAAAACATAAGTTAAAAACCTCAAGAGAAAACATAATTTTAAAAAAGATTCTATAACTATATACTAAAATTTCCTTGGATTCATAGTAGTTTTGTTGCAAATAGATCTAATTTTGCCAATAGATATATAGATGAACCAGGCAATAATATCAAAATAAAACAATTTGATCTTGTCAGTAGTTACTTTTTGATATTTACTTTTTATTATTTTTTTATATTTAATTAAATTGGATCAAAAATGCCAATAACACCTAACTTAAGTGGCAAAGGTGGGGTTAATTTCACAAGAGGTTACTGAACTATATTACTTGTATCAATTTGGTTACTCAACTTTAATTTGTTTCAAAATGATTACTAAACTTTCATATTGTATCATTAAGGTTTAAATTTAATTTTTAATACAGTTTTATTCCACATGGCAATGAAAAACCACATAACTTCCACCATTAAAATTGACTCAGTAAAAGAAAATTATTAAATTTCTTTATCACGGCAAGGAAACTTAAACACAGCTCAGATCATTTTTTAAGAACAATGGCAAATACCACCACTTAGTAATTCAACCACGACGAAGATTGATCAACCAACAACACAAAACCGTCTATTCCAAACATATCACTGGATTAATGAAAGTGATGTAGATGAAAATTAATGTTCCTCGCTGTAATTCTATTTAACACCTGGAGATAAAAGAGTGAGGATAGAAATAAAATTCTCAAAGTGACATCTATACTATATCTATATACTATATAAAAACAAAACAATTGCTCTTACATTTTCCCGCCCAAAATACATGCAACTATTCTTTTTCCCGCCTATAAACCAGCATGGCCCAAATGTCAATGCAGCCTACCCATTGCACTTCCCCACAACACCTAAAAAATTGAAGATATCTAAAAAGTTTTAATTTGCTATCTTTACTTTCCTATTAAATTATTGTCCTGAATTTCAAAGGCTATTTTAATTTCGAATTTCGAATTTGAACAGTTTGACAATATATATACCGTAGACAACTTAAACCTTCAACTTGCTTCCTCTCAAAGATATACGAATGCACTCTTCAATTTTTTTTGGGGGGGATGGTTTATAGATAATACATGTCTTCATCTCTGCTATTTCGTTTTGTCCCAATTTGTAAATTCGTTTACTTCTATTTTTTTTGTTCATTATAGTTACTGATAATAAAAATACAATTTAAGGGGTCATAGAGCTTTCTTATACTTATTTCAAATCATAAATCAGCAGCAGATACCCAATGTTTGTCTTATTAATTATGAAACTTTGGTATGGAGAGAAATAGAATGTTAACGTTATGTGTATATTTCTTACATGCGCAACTTTTTTCTAGTGTATGGGGGGTAATACACAAGATAGGAATTTTAAAAACAACCCCCGAAAAATACCACAACTGAGTAAGAAGACTCAGCTGGAATCACAACTGAGTAAGAAAACTCAGCTGGAAGAGTGGTGCTGTGCGGAATGTGATGGATACAAAAACAACTCGCATAAAACAACTCACGCTCAGATGCAAGGTCGGTCAACAACCAAATCAGTTGAAATGTAAAGATACAGTTTTGAGTGCTGGTTAGTTGGACAGTTAGATGTGCAGAAAGTAACTGAACAGAAAACACAAAAGCACAAAAGAATTACGTGGTTCGGAGAGAACTCCTACGTCCACGGGGAGTTGTGAGTCCACACAACTCAGTCCAATTTCTTTAGGACAACTACCACAAAGCTTACGCGGGCTTTGCAACCGTACAGATAAGTTTGTGGGTACTTATCAACCTTTCTACTCAATTTCGGGAAGAGCAGGATCCTAACAACCTTTTTAGGGGATGTGTATAAGGGTGGGTTTTCCAACTACTACCTCTAACAAAGAAGTGAGCTAGGATCTAAGCTTGAACAAATGAAGACTCAAACTAAGATCGAAAATACTAAGACAGATTCTAACTCTCTATGAACTCTCAGCTGGTAATGTTCTTAGAAAGAGGATAATTACAGTTTAGCTTGTGCGCAGTATAACGTCGTTCTTTCGCTCTTCTGTCTCTTGTCTTGATGAATGAATGAATGCATCTATTTATAGGCGTTGAGGATCAACTAGTCGTTAGAAGAGCCGTTGATCTCTGTTCTGTGAAAACGATGGCTTGTCTCTCATCTCTGCAGATTTTCCCGATTTGGCAACTGTGAACTTCTGCTTTCCTTCTGAGACAACCTTGTGTTGGGCCAAATAAGGTAATGACAGAACGTCAAGCCTTCATGTGACTTCCTATTTGAAATTCAAATTTCAACCTTTGTCTTTCAACATTGGTTAGTCGGTTGAGACGTTTGATCTTCATCCGAGTGGTCTTCAGCTGATGTTCCATCTGATCGCTACCTTCATCTGACATTCTGAAGAGGAACAGTTGAACCCTCAGCTGCCTTGAACTTCATGTTGTCGATTTATCAGATTGAGTCCTGCAACTGATGTTCCATCTGATCAGGTGAATTGTCACATCTGACGAACAATTGATAACTCAGATGTTTTCTTTCATCCGATGTTCTATATCTGAACGGTTAGCTTGAACGCTCAGTTGTCTTTCTTACATCTGATGTTCCACATCCGAACAGTTGGCTTGAACGCTCAATTGTATTTCTTACATCTGATGTTCCATCCGAGTTTCCATCTGTAGTTTTATCCGAGTATAGCCATGCTGCCGTCTTCAGCTGGAGTCCTGTAAAGATAAAATCTGAACATTTCTCAAACAACGAGCCTAAATACTAACATTAAGATATGACAACATCTACTCAGTTGGGGTCAGTTGGTTTTGGAATCAATCAAAACTTTACTAAATTTCCCAACAATTATCAACAGGAACTCGCTGAAGTAAAGATTAGTGGCATATTATTTCTTCATAATATCATTTTTTTTTTTCGAAAAAAAGTGTTATCAAAATTGTTCTTAGAATAAAATTATGATTAAGAAAGAAGGAGACGGTTAGCTGGATACATTACATGAATAGACTATAAAATTATAAATCATGTTTTGCGGATCTATAAGAGCTTCATGGTAGAAAATAAGATCTCCAATATTATCATACAGGAAAATCAATTGGGTCATTTCAAAAGAAAAAAAAAATCAATTAGGTAATGACATCTAAATAAAGTGGTTCCAATAATTTTATATTACTCTAAATACGTAATTTCTTTTCAATTTTCATGTCCACCCAAGATAGATAAGATGAGTGAGACAGAGGGAGTATCTTTTAAATCTATTCTCATCCCAAAAGTTTGATTGAGCCCACAAAAACATTATTTTAATAAAATTATTTATGAGATATGTGAGAATTATTGTATGTATTTGTAATAACAGGTGACTAAAAATAGTATAGCCAGACTTCATGAACAAATTCGAAACAAAATTCTGAAAATCATATTCAAATTTACTTTAACATTAACCCGCGCTTTGCGCGGATGTAAGACTAGTCTGAGATCAAAGTTGAAACCGCTAACAACTTACGGTCAAGATCACACCGGAAAATATTGAGTCTTTGATGAACAAGGGAAAAAAAATAAATTATTTCTCTGTGTAGATATCGAAAATTTAAAGAAATATTTTATTAATTTTAATATTTTATTTTATCATGGAATCTTATGATATCCATATTAAATAAGTTATTTAATTGATAAATATAACTTTATATGGTGATAAATATCTATTTCTTTGGGAACAAGTAAAGAATATACATCAATATTTAAGAGCAAATGAGATCGCGCTACCTCATCCCTCAAGCCCATGATGGAGCCTAAAAGCCCACCAAGTCCACCATATTTTTCCCTATAAATAGAGGTCTCCACACAACTTTAAATCACACCTAAAAATCATCTTCAAGAGCTCAAGAATTGAAGAGAGAAATTCTCCAAGATTTCTCTCTCAATACTTAAGGTGTCCCGGCGAGATTCAAGGCGTTCTTCGTAGGAATCAACGCGTTCTTCGGCGGAATTATATCAAGTGGTGTTTGATCCGGAAACAAGACGGAAGTCCTCCACGTCAACGTTATAAAGCTCGACTCTCAACGTTTACTTCGGAAACAAGGCGAATGTCCTCCGCATCAACACCATCAACCCCAAAGCTCAAGTCAACGCCATCAACCCCAAAGCTCAAGTCAATGCCATCAACCTCAAAGCTCAAGTCAAAGCTATCAAGTCAAAGATCAAATCAAAGCTCAACGTTTACCTCGGAAGCAAGGCGAAAGTCATCCGTATCAACATTACAAAGCTTGAAGATCAAGTCCAAGGAGATCTAGGAGGCATACTTCTACAAAAAATCTCAAAGGCTGCTTGAAGACCGTTCGAGGGTCAAAGTGAAGAAAAGAATCGAAGGATCAAATAGAAATTGAACCCGCATATATTCGAAATTCGTATATTTGTATTCATATTTGTATTTATTTGAATAAATACATATTTTATTTTTACACTCTGCATGAGCGAATTAGAGAAATGACGTGGTAGTAGCCAAATTGCAACCTTAAATGACACACAACGAAAGTTTAGTAACCAGTTTGGAACAAATTAAACTTTGACAACCAAAATGATACAAATAATATAGTTCAGTAACCTTTTGTGAAATTAACCGGCAAAGGTGAGGCAAAAGAGATTTGGGTTAGGATCCCACCTGCGGATATTGTGGAGCTATTTATTTATTTATTTTGAAAGGTGGGTGGATATACTTTTGATATTATTATTAATTTACTGTATATATCTTTGAATAGTTCTTAAAAGAAATGATCGGGTCATTCCCTCAAAAAAAGAAAAAAAAAAAAGGATCGGGTCAAAATTTAACAAATTTATACATCACTAATTTTACTTTTTAAAACCGTTTTCATAGCTTTTAAGATAGAGTGGATTTATTTTTTATATTATATCTCTGTTTAGTTCTCCAAAAGAAAAAGAGACCAGGTCAAAATCCAATTAAAAAATTGACTATACGATAACCTCAGTAATTTTATTTTTTAAACTTTTTTTAGTAGAGTTTAAGATATTTAATTTGATATACATGTAAATATATTGATATATAGTTCAATGACAATTTTTTCTTTTTTAAATTGCAACCATCGAATTTTAAAGATTGTCTCCTAGTAGACTTGAATTCAACTAGAATCCAAGACTTTTGGCATCATACATTAATTACTCTACGTTAGGTCACAAATGCTCACTAGTGATTCAAAAAAAATACATTAAACCCCACATCTTAAATAATTTTATTTTTAATTGTAACATTAATATTTTAGGGTTGATTTCGAGTGAAAAATAAAATTGAAGGTTAATTTGTACGATTTGAGTTTTAAGAATATAAATCGAAGTATATAGCCCATTAGCACACAACATATTCTATTGCTATTTGCAAACTCGTGTGTTGTTGGATTAATGATATGTACGTATGATTTGAAAATTCAAGTATAATAAGTAGGATTTACCAACAAAGTAGTGCAACTCAAGTGACAAGATGTTTCCCCTCCAACCAAGAGATCGGTGTTCGAGTCATGTATATGTATGTAAACTCAAAAAAAAAAAAGTAGGATTTTCCAATTATGATATTATTTATTTTTAATTCGATACGTGTTATTACTCTAACGAATGTAATAGATATTCATATATTTTAGAACTAACTTCTCAAATTATCACCTTCCGCCAATATGCCAAATTTTCCGCATGCATTTTGATATTTGGTAAAAGAGAAAATGTGAGCAAAAAGTCCGTCAAATTTAAGCAAGAAATTTTATTTAATTATGTAAGTAAGCTAATCAAGAAATGGTATTTAATTTGTTGTTTCCTTTATTGCGAGCGTGAATGCAGCCATGCAGGACTTACATTACATTCAATGTCTGAGTATTGAACGAGTCTAAACATAAATTCTAGAATGATATCTTTTTGTTTAATAGTAATTATTTATAGTTGACTAGTTGTTTCTTTTTGCTAAACTGCGTTTACATCATTCAACAAGTAAACATATTAATTCTAGAACGATAGATAGCTTTGTCAAACGTTTGTTTAGGGTCCCAAAACAAGGAAAAAGAAAATATTGAGATCATAGATCTTAGGCTCAAATCTTGTCAATATTTCTACAACTCAAGTATATTATATTTAAATTTTTAAGTACAATCTCTCATGTTTAATTTGCAAAGTGTGATATGTGATTGAGGGTTACGCAGTGCACAACAAATATATGGTTACATGTTTTCATAACATTAGGAACAAAATTAAGTTTGCAGTTGACTATACAGTCACGTTGCTAGATTTTGTGTATTCAATTTTACTAATAGAAGGCGTTGAGCTCCAATTAGGTAATAAAAATGGGATTTAAGGCCCCGCCGTGGAGAAAGAGAACAAAAGAATAAAAGGGGAAAAAAGAAAAAAAAGAAAAAAAGAAAACAAGGATTGAAAAATAGTTAGAGAAAGGAGTAGTGCTTTCACATTGAAATATACTATTTATTGTGAGACCTGAAATGAAATATTGAATCATTGGTCTAGAAGGAAATCTTGAGGTTTGAGTGATGAGCCTGAAAATTTAAATGCAAATGAAATAAATTATTGAATCATTCGTCTACAAAACTATCTGCATCTCTTGGAGACCATAATGATCTTTAAGGGGTCTCCAGCATTAGAGTACCTTTAAAGACCCTTACTCCTGTATCTCAACGGTCTCCAAGTGATCTCCAGCACAATATTAAATAATTCTCCATTTCCATTAAATTAATTAATAAAATTTCATTAATAAAAATAATATTACATTAATTCAAATAAAAAAAATTACATTAATTAAAAAAATTTTACATTAATTAAAATAAAAAAATTACATTAATTAAAATGTGGACTACTCCCGTAGAGGTCCAAATTTCTAGTAAACGTGCTCGGTGAGATCATTGGTAAGCCGAACGTGCTTTCGTTGATCTCTCAAATCGGCTTTCCGAGCGAGATAGGTCTTAAAGGCGATCGGACAGGTCCTCCGGGATATCCCGCTAGTGGACGGAGAATCGGAGTCGTCTCTCCAATTCTCCACATCCTCCCGCTCTTCTTCAATGATCATGTTGTGCAAAATAATGCACGCGAACATGATGTCTCGGAGATGCCTCGTGTACCACCACCGATCCGGAGCGCGGATTATTCCTTATCGGGCTTGGAGCACTCCAAAGGCCCGCTCTATGTTCTTTCTGGCCGCCTCCTGCATCCTCTTGAACCTCGCCGTCTTTGGGTCAGTTTCAACCTTCGGCGCTTTGATCAGTGTTGCCCAAGAAGGATAGATTCCGTCGGTCAAGTAGTACCCCTTGTCGTAGCGGTTGCCGTTGACGGTGAAGGTTCACAGTGGAGCTCTATCCTCAAGCACGTCAATGAACAAGGGCGACTGATTGAGGACGTTGATGTCGTTGTTGGAGTCGGCACACCCAAAAAAGGCATGCCAGATCCACAAATTCTGCGACGCCACCGCCTCCAAGATTAAGGTAGGCACGCCTTGATCGCCGCGAGTGTAGGCACCCGCCCACCCTTTTGGGCAGTTCCTACAAGCCCAGTAATCCAAGCTCCCGAGCATCCCCGGAAATCCATGCCGCGCCTCGTGCATTCGGAGGAGGCGTGCAGTGTTGGCAGCGTTGGGCTTCCTCAGGTATCACTCGCCGAAGAGGTCGATCATTGCTCGGCAAAATTTTTTGAGGCAAAGTCGGCCCGTGCTATCGCTGATCTTCAGGTACTCGTCGAAGGAGTCCGCAGCACCACCGGTGGCCAATTGTCGCACCGCCATCGTGCATTTTTGCACCGACGTCAGCCCCCATCGTCCGAGTGCATGTTGTCGATGCGTGAAGTAGCGGACGTTTTCCTCCAACGTCTTGCAGTTGCGCAAGAACAGATGCTTATGCATCCGGAAACGGCGTCGAAAAAAATGCTCGCCATATGTGGGGTTGTCGGCGAAGTAGTTGGCATGTAGGAGCGCACGCGCCGCTTCTCGGTCGCGGTCGACGAACCCGCGCGCCCTCTTCTTCTTCTTTTTCTGCGCCGCTAAGTGTGCACGTATGTGTCGATCCACGTCCGCCATCATCTCCATTACCTCGTCGTCGGTGCCGCCCTCGACATATTCCACCGACAAAGATGAAAAACTCGACGATGACATTTTTTTGTAATTGAATTTGAGAGAGAAAGATGTTGTATTTTTGGTGTGAGATGAATGAGGGTTGAGAGATGTATTTATAGTTGAGGAAAAGGAAAAAAGAAAAGAAAAAAATTTAAATTGGCATTTAGCCGTTGAGAAAGCAGCAACGATCGAAATTTAAATTTTTTTTACGTTAGGCGCGTGTAAGCGCCATTTATTTTTATTTTTATTTTATTCGAAAATGACCGTGCGTGGGTTGCACGCGCTTAGCTCGAGCCCGTCCCGAGCGTTGGAGCACGCCTCGAGGCGCGGTGGCTTGCTACGCGGGGGGCTCGAGCTCCACTCGTCTCGAGCTGGCTTCGAGACCCCCCTGTAGAGGCGCGATGTGGACAGTCTAAGAATATCTTGGGGCTCATAACTCATGAGCCTAAAAATTTAAATGAAACTGAAATAAATATTGGATCATTGATTTAGAAGGAAATCTTGAGGCTCCTGAGTCACCAGCGAAATTTAATTCGATTTGATGTCACGACATCACGTTGTTACATACAAAAGAAAATGTAATCACCTTGCTTTATTTCTTAGCTTTATTATGCCCAACTCCGAGTATTTTACTAACTTGCCTACAAACTAATATGTTAATCTATGAATCATGGACGGTCAAGATTTGATCCTGGTCAAAGCAAGTCAATTCGGATCAATTTGTTGATCTTTTTTTCGATATTTTTTTATACAGTCAAGCCATATGCACCACATGCACCACTAACTGCATTGAGATGCACCGATTTTTTTATTTTATTTTTATTTTTTATTTTACGGTGAGGCCATATGCATTACATCATGTATTCATATGCACCACACTATACAATGAGATGCATCACTAAGTGCATTGAGATTTGAGATGCATCATATGGTCTTTTTTACATATTTTTATTCCCGGGTCCGATTTGACGGCTCCTCCTTTGCTCCGATTATTAATATAAAGATAATCGTCGGACAACAATTTGATTTTTTCGGCTCGCTCCGAGGCTTTCGGCTCCTCTCGCTCGAATCTTGACCAAAAAAGAAGCGGCAAAAAAAAAACGAAGAGGCGAACAAAAAAAGGGGAAAAATAATCTGAAAAAAAAAATAGAAAAAAATCGAAAATATGTTGCATCTCAATGCACTTAGTGGGTGCATCTCATTATCTAGTGTGGAGCATATGGCCTGACCATTAAACAAAATAAAAAAAAAATCGAAAATATGTTACATCTCAATGCACTTAGTAGTGCATATGAATATATGGTGCGGTGCATATGACCTGACTATAAAAAAAAAAATTCGAAAAAAGTCAACAGGTTGACCTGGTCTAATCTTGACCATCCATCCCCCCTAAATCAATGGATGAGATCAATTCAAATTTTTTAAGATAAGATGTGTTTTTGTATGAACATAATTCTCTCTCTCTCTCTCTCTCTCTCTCTCTCTCTATATATATATATATATATATATATATATATTTGTTTGAAGGGAAACCGAACTTTTATTAATTAACCAAATCGACAGAGATAATATTCAGAAGTTAAGACGGATAATTTGTCCTCCAAATTATCTCTCTCTCTCTCTCTCTATATATATATATATATATATTTGTTTGAAGGGAAACCGAACTTTTATTAATTAACCAAATCGACAAAGATAATATTCAGAAGTTAAGACGGATAATTTGTCCTCCAAATTATTACACCGATCTCCAAATTATTACACCATAATGCTCGAAAGCAAATAAATTATAATTGTTATTTTTCCTACGAAATGAACACAGGGAGTATATTTTCTATCGGAACACTTAAGTCAAGCAAGTTAATCATATTAAATTGGATGAATATACAAATAATGAAATAAGACACAATGTGAACGTAGAAGAGTCAATTATTATGGGTTCCGTATATTAATTTGTAAAGTCATTCTTATATTCTTGCATAATTATACAAATTAGATTGTAGTGATTATCTAATTGAACGTAACAAAATCTTACTAATTAATAGTATATAAAACCTCGACCGACTCAAACACATACAAGTTCAAAATTTTAATTAGAAATAATCTGATGGTCCCGATACGAGTTCTGGTGTATGGAGTGGGGGGGGGGAAATACACCAGATAAGAATTTTAAAAATAACCCCCGAAAAATACCACAATTGAGTAAGAAAACTCAGCTGGAAGAGTGGTGCTGTGCGGAATGTGGTGGATACAAAAACAACTCGGGTAAAACAACTCACGCTCAGATGCAAGGTCGGTCAACAACCAAATCAGTTGAAATGTAAAGATGCAGTTTTGAGTGCTGGTTAGTTGGACAGTTAGATATGCAGAAAGTAACTGAACGGAAAACACAAAAGCACAAAGGAATTACGTGGTTCGGAGAGAACTCCTACGTCCACGGGGAGTTGTGAGTCCACACAACTCAGTCCAAATTCTTTAGGACACCTACCACAAAGCTTACGCGGGCTTTGCAACCGTACAGATAAGTTTGCGGGTACTTATCAACCTTTCTACTCAATTTCGGGAAGAGCAGGATCCTAACAACCTTTTTAGGGGATGTGTATAAGGGTGGGTTTTCCAACTACTACCTCTAACAAAGAAGTGAGCTAGGATCTAAGCTTGAACGAATGAAGACTCAAACTAAGATCGAAAACACCAAGACAGATTCTAACTCTCTATGAACTCTCAGCTGGTGATGTTCTTAGAAAGAGAATAATTACAGTTTAGCTTGTGCGCAGTATATCGTCGTTCTTTCGCTCTTCCGTCTCTTGTCTTGATGAATGAATGAATGCCTTTATTTATAGGCGGTGAGGATCAACTAGCCGTTGGAAGAGCCGTTGATCTCTGTTCTGTGAAAGTGATGGCTTGTCTCTCATCTCTGCAGATTTTCCCGATTTGGCAACTGTGAACTTCTGCTTTCCTTCTGAGACAACCTTGTGTTGGGCCAAATGAGGTAATGACAGAACGTCAAACCTTCACGTAACTTCCTATTTGAAATTCAAATTTCAACCTTTGTCTTTCAACATTGGTTAGTCGGTTGAGACGTTTGATCTTCATCCGAGTGGTCTTCAGCTGATGTTCCATCTGATCGCTACCTTCATCTGACATTTTGTCTGAAGAGGAACAGTTGAACCCTCAGCTTCCTTGAACTTCATGTTGTCGATTTATCAGATTGAGTCCTGCAACTGATGTTCCACATCCGAGTTTCCATCTGTAGTTCTATCCGAGTATAGCTATGTTGTCGTCTTCAGCTGGAGTCCTGTAAAGATAAAATCTGAACATTGCTAAACAGCGAGCCTAAATACTAACATTAGGATATGGCAACATCTACTCGGTTGGGGTTAGTTGGTTTTGGAATCAATCAAAACTTTACTAAACTTCTCAACAATTTCCCCCTTTTTGATGATGTCAAAACCCTACTGATCTAAACCCCACTGACCTATCTATAATCTCAGCTGAAATTCTAGACAGTCTATAAGGTTAAACATCAAAGGGTTAGCACAGTTATAACATGGTATTGAAATAACTTTGCGATTCAGAGCTTGGACAACTGGAAAATTGTACATCAAGATGAATCGGATATATGATGAAAGTTTTCATTACAACTGATGTGTTTACACAGATATGCATAGAAAACAATCACATCAATGGCTCAAAAACTCTATCTCGGCTAATACTTCAGCCCATACTTGCCGAAAATCCTGACAAAAATTTCTCTCTTGGCATCTGATTCCTTCGAGATATCCACTCCATGTTCCTGACAGACTTTTCTGGCTTCAGCTGCGATCTTTTGCCTGTTAGGATTTCTTGTATCTGGAATAAATGGAGGAAGATATGTAACCTTTTGAGGGACATGGACGGTATTCATGTCCAGCTTTGCATCAATCATAGCTCGTCTGAATTGGTTGAACATGCCCGGATCTCCAGAGTGAAGCTCGGTTAGGGCTTCTTTGAATGTTCTTCTTGAATCCTCAGTTGCGAACACCTTTTTGTAGTAGAAATCATTCACAAATTCTTGTTTGAATAATTCCCAATCATCATTCCATTCTTCCGGCATCCATTTATCAACATGCTCGAAGCGTCCCTAGAGCTTGATCTTTCCCGGCAGTCTTTGCTGCTTCATTCTTGCTTCAGCTTTCACTTGATGTTTCTCAATGCGTCGTCGGCTTCGAGAGGCAACATTTCTATCCAAGTTATTGGTAACCTTGGCAAGCTCTTCCTCGAACTTGTTAACTCTTGTTGCTTGGTTGGCCGCGAATCTCTTCACCCATTCCGGATTCATGTAATCCTTCTCCGGGACATCCATAGCTTTAGCAGCAGCAATACACTCTTCGGTTGTAATACTGTCAAGTTCAGCATCGATCTCGGCTGCAATCTCGGCTATGGAGTTGTAGGAGACTCCATACTTCTTCGCCTGCTCCATGTCCTTAGCCATTTCTTCTCCTCCGACAACAATAGATTTCAGTTGTTCATGTTTCTTGTCGTTTGGCTTCTTCGGAGCGGACTTCTTCGGAGCTGTCTTCTTCAGCTGAGATTCCTTTCCGGCTGGCATACCTTCTTTAGCTTGTGTCTCATCTTCCTCCTTTTTGGCAACAACAATAAGGCTTGCGACTGAGCCATCCAGAGAAGTGAGGTTTTGTTCAGCTTGCTAGATCCGGTTGAAGAGTTCATCTACAGCACATTCCACATCAACCTTCTTCGCCAGTTCCTTATCACGACGCTCTTGATCAGCTTTCTTCATTGCAGCGAAGGTTTCAGTGACTTCTGTTTGAAAAGCGACGAACTTAGCCCATTTTTGTTCGAACCGAGAATCCCATTCTTTGTCTTGCGTCTGTTGAGATTTTGCAAGATTGGATTCTGAGATGGACTTGAACACGTTAAGGTCTGATCTGATTCCAAGAACTGTTGTCTTCAGGTCATTGATGTCTTTGCTGGTGGATGTTGAGAAGTCATCCAGCTTTATCTTTATCGCAACATGTTCTTCCAGCAGCTTCCTATGTTTCTCATCCTGAGCTTCTATCATCCTCTGCTGTTCTTCGCGGTTGAGCTGGATGTTGGCTATCATCTCCTTCCTCAGCTAATTGACTCTCTCAGTGATCAGCTCACATACTTCATCCGAGGAGGGTGCTAGCTGAACAGATGGTGCTGGCTGTTCAACAGCAACTATAACTTGGCGATTGGCCAGGTACTGTTGAAGTTCTTCTTCCTCCTGCTTTGCTGCTGCTGCAGCTGCGTCAATATCATCCATGAAATCTGCAGACTTGGCCAGCATGTTGTCAAGGAAGGTGACACATTCTCGGTCCGCTGTCAACTCCCTTGTGTCTCTTCCTTCTGCCTTGCTGATATCCAGACGGCGAGTCAGTAGTGCGATCTTGTTGTTGTACGCAACCTCGAGGTTGGTATAATTGAAGTATTCCCTCAGACGGGACTCATCTGCCTTGAGCTGGTTTCAGCTGTGTATCTGAACGGTATCTTCCTTGACATACCAATGGTTGAAAATGATGTTGAATTGATACAACAGCTCAGTTCCGAGCGTGGCAAAGGTGGGCATGTCGCGCGCCTCGGGGAACATACCAATCAGCTTCTGAAAGCAATATACCATTTTGCCTTCATGTTCCAGCGCGACAGCTCGACGATCAGCTTCTTCGTCAATGGGGGAAGGAGAGAGATTTTCATAGGAAATAGGTTCAAGAGTTTCCTCAACATTGGGTTCAAGAGTTTCCTCAACATTGGCCAAAGAAGAGGTCGTAATGTTGGCATCGAGTGGGGAGCTCGGAATTTCTGACTGATGATCAGTTGTGATAACCTCTCTGTGATGTACGGCATCAGCTCCTGCCGTGGGGGAGGATAGAACATCTTCGGATTCCTCGGATGAAGAAGCTGCATCTGAGGACATGTTCGGCTCATCTTCCGGATCGGTTTCCAGCCCTTCTATCCCATCTTGATGGGGAAACCTCACCTTCCTTGTTCCACTTATGCGAGGAACAATTTCGAAAGCAGCCTCGTCAACTGAGTGACTCGACTCAGATGGTACCTCCTTAATTGGTTTTGTAACTGACGGTTTGATACGAACCTTCAACTTCTTCTTAAGCGGCTCTTCCTCTTTATCCTTATCTGGCTCATCTCTGAGTCGGCGTGCAGCTGTCGATTTTGAAGAGTGGCCGACAGCTGGAGGCAGCTGAGATTCTATCTGCTCCTCAGCTGTATCTTTCTCCACAACTGATTTCACAGCTTCCCTTTTGTCTTTTGGAGTGTAGACACTTCGAATCACATCAAGAGCTTTCTTGGCTGTTGGGAACATCATCTACCTTTTAACTAGTGTCTCCTCACAGTCTTCCCACACCATGTTCTGATCCTTCGTGGCGAGAAGTATCAGGGCAGAGATTTTGACTCAAAAATTGAGAGTTCCCTTAACACTCAACAATTTTTCCCCGGAATCATTTGTAGTTTCTGAAATCTTCTGCTTCTCCATCATCAACTCATGTTCGAAGTACTTGAACCAGTTGATATTGTGCTTGTGCTCCAAAGCTATATGTTGCTTGAGCTTGGGTCGGCTGATATCTCCAAAAGCTCCGCTGTATCCAAAGATAACCTTGGATATATCATCGAACAGAAGTCGATGCTCGGGTTTCAACTTTGTTCGCTGCAGGTTGCTCTTCAATCGTTCTGAGGTGATAAGAGCATTCTCAAGAAACAGATCTGCATCTGCATCTGTGATGTTCTCAACGGTATCCGTGGCAGTCAGATTCGGTGGAATGATGGAGCTTAGTATCTTAGAAACCGGTAGCGGGATGGTGACACGGCAGATAGTTCTGGCAGGGACGTCGCACTGTAGACAAGAGATTTCTGAAACGAGGCCTACTCGGCTGTCGATAGGAGATTTCAGGTTCATGTAAAATTCTCCGACCTGTCGCCTGAGTAAGTGGGTGGGAAAGAGCGTTGCCCACTCAAGAAGACGATTATCCCTGAGAAGATGGGCGAGAGGGGATAACTCCGGTGAGTCCAATGCTTCTTTTAACAGAATCTGCTCAAAGTGGATTTTGGATATCATCATATCATAAGATTCCTCGTACGACAAAGGGACAAGTGCTAGTCCTGATGATGCCATCTTCTTTCCTTGCGATGAAGCTTTCTGTGCCATTTTGTATTCCAGTGAAGTTTATATATAGAGAGAAGAAAAGAAGAACTTAGCCGAAAATGGTGAAACAAAATCAGAGACGAAGATGAACAGTTATTCAGAAAAACACAAGTATAGAAGGTAAGAAATCACTTCCTGATTTTCCGCCTTTTATAGGTTAGTGGGTCGTTTGAAATAGATGGCCAAGATTGAATGGCACGAATCTATCAACGGCTGAGATCTCGCGACTGTTGACTAACTCTGACTGACGTCACATTCCGAGTTCCAATAAGCGCGCGTGAGAAGGTGAACTGTTTTTGTGTCAGCCCACTCGCACTATAAAGTAAGGCTATTGATGTTCAACAGTACTTTACATTAAATGCGCTATGATGGCTATTTTAATCTATCTGACATGCTCAGGAATGTTTGAATTTATTTCAAACATTCACATTTAAGACATAAACACCTGCAAACATAAATGATACCTGCCAGCTGATGTCGGAATCAGCTGTGTTCCAATGTTGAGGCATGTCATCAGCTGACTCGAGTTCGTCTGTTCAGCTGACGTCTGATGTCTTCGGATGGCGATCCGCATCTGAGATTCCCCCTTCATCTGAGATTCCCCCTTCATCTGAGCTTCCCCCTCAGATGGTTATCTATCTCTTCGCCTCGGCTGATTCCTCATCTGATGGATCCAATAATCCAAGGAGATTACATAACATCTTGAATCGTGCTTCGGCTAGAGGTTTGGTAAAGATATCAGCTCTCTGAATCTCAGTTGGAATATTTTCCACAGTACATCCTTCTTCTCAATATGATCTCGGATAAAATGATGTTGGATGTCAATGTGCTTCGTCCGAGAATGGTGAACATGATTCAAAGAGATAGCAATGGCACTTGAGCTATCACAATAGATGGGAACCTGTCCAGTTGCTACTTCATAATCTCTCAGCTGATGCTTGAGCCATAACACTTGTATGCAACAACTATCGGCAGTCATATACTCTGACTCGGTTGTAGAAGTGGCAACACATGCTTGTTTCTTGGAAAACCATGAAACTAGCTTGCTTCCCATGAACTGACAGTGTCCAGATGTGGACTTCCTGTCCAACCGATCTCCGGCTAGATCCGCATCTGAGTATCCGGTCAGTTGGATATTGTCGTCAGTTGGGTACCACAACCCAACATTAACAATACCCTTTAGATACTTAATGATGTTCTTTGCTGCCATCATGTGTGCTTCCCTCGGCTGAACTTGGAACCGAGCACACACTCCAACCGCGTAAGATATATCTGGCCGATTGGCGGTTAGATATAGCAAAGAACCAATAATCCCTCTATACTTACTGGCATCCACGGGTTTTCCCTCAGATCCGGGATCAATCTTCCAGTTAGTATTCATCGGGATCCTTGTGGTTTTACTTGTCTGCAATCCGAACTTTGCGATGAGCTCCTTTGTATATTTGGACTGATTAATAAAAATCCCTTTTGGTGACTGCTTCACTTGTAGCCCAAGAAAATAATTCATCTCACCCATCATCGACATCTCAAAATTCTCCTTCATAAGAGTTGAGAATTTCTTGCACAGCTCCTCCGACTTGGAACCGAATATGATGTCGTCGACATAGATTTGCACAATAAGTATGTCTTCTCCAACTTTTATGGTGAACAGTGTTTTGTCAACTGACCCTCGTTTGAACCCCGAGTTCAGAAGAAAACCACAGAGAGTGTCATACCAAGCCCTAGATGCTTGCTTCAATCCATAGATTGCTTTCTTCAACTTATACACTCTTCCATCACCAGTCTCAAAACTGGGAGGCTGTTCAACATAAACATCTTCCTTAATATCACCGTTGAGGAAAGCACACTTCACATCCATCTGATAAACCTTGAATTTGTGAAATGCGGCATAGGCTAGAAATATTCGGATGGCTTCCAACCTTGCAACAGGCGCGAAGGAATCCTCGAAATCAATTCCTTCTTGTTGGCAATATTCCTGAGCTACCAACCTTGCCTTGTTTCTCACGATGAATCCAATGACGTCTCTCTTGTTCTTAAAAATCCACTTTAATCCAATGACTTTAACACCATTTGGTCTTTCTACCAACTCCCATACACAGTTGTGTAGAAATTCATTCAGCTCATCTTGCATGGCTGTTGTTCAATGAACACAGTTGTGAGCTTCCATAACATGCTTCGGCTCTGGCACATCAGCTACGAAACATGAAATCATGGCAACATCTCTGGCTTGCTCGAACTCCTCAAGAACTGCCAACTCCTCGGCATATTGGGCGTAAGTGCTGGAATCTTTCTCGGCCGAATCTGGATTTGCAACTCTGCTCCTAGTACGCACACCTTTGGCTGGATCTCCGATGATGTTGTCCTTGGAATGATCTTCATACCATCTCTTGTTGCGTCTTCCTTCTTCTTCCAACAGTGGCGGTTCCGTAATTTCAAAGGATGGGATAACCTGAGCCGTGGGAGATGCTGGGATCTTCAGAACTGGTGATTTATCTGCTGTTGAGTTTGGATCCTCAACATGGATAATATCTCGAACTGGGCTCGGTTGGGCTTTGGATGCTGATGCAGTTGGAGTAACATCAGCTGAAGTTCCCCCTTGAGATGAGCTGAGGTCCTCATATTCATCTTCAGAGGAACAAGGATCATCATCCTCGGTTGCTCATACCAATGGTTCAGCCAGATTCTTCTGCCTTAGAACCTGCGATCTGGTGAGAGCTGGTGGAACATGTGGATCTACTTGTTGTCCTTTAGCCTATTCCCTGCACTCAAAAGTAGATTCATCAAAACTAACATGAGGTGTTATCTCCACAACACGAGAACTGTTGTTAAAAACTCTATAAGCCTTGATTCGAGCGGGATATTCAAGAAATATGCCCTTCGAAGTCTTGGCGTCAAAAGTTTTTAGCTGAGTCTTCCCATTGTTGTGAATATAACACTTAGAATCAAAAACACGAAAATATGAAGTATCAGGCTTCCTGCGTCTCTAAAGTTCATATGGAGTCTTTCCCAACCGCTTGGTCAGAAGAGACCGGTTCTGGGTGTAGCATGCTGTGTTGATTGCCTCGGCCCAAAATCTCTTTGGCAGAGCTGAGCTTGTCGACATGGATGTAGCAGCATCCTTCAGCGTTCGGTTTCTTCGCTCGGCTTCTCCATTCTGTTGTGGAGTACGAGCAGCCGATGTTTGATGAGTGATTCCGTGCTTCTCGCAGTATTCGATGATGGTTTCATTGAGGAACTCGGTTCCACGGTCTGATCGGATAGAAATGATTTTCATCTCTTGTTGGTTAGATATCCTATCCATCAGCTTAGGTAGCTCATCTCGGGTTTCACTCTTGTGACGCATGAAAATGGTCCACGTGTACCTAGAGAAATCATCAGTAATAACAAGTGTATATTCGTTACCATTCATGCTCTTGGGAGTAACATGCCCGAAGAGATCCATATGGATCATCTGCAATACTCGGTCGGTTGATGGAATTGTTTTCAACCGAAAGGAGGATCTAGCGAGCTTTCCCCGCTGACACGCACTGCAGATATGTGTTGGTGAAAACACATATGGAGAGCAAGTTATGCTTCAATCCATCAACATATGAAACATTGGAAATAGACACGTGATTGGTTTTAAGGGTACCGTAGCCTTTGGTGTGACCTTTTGAGTTGTCACCAAAGGTAACAGATGGTCCTTCCTTCTCCACAAAACTCCCAAGCAAATCCCTCAGATTTGTCATGTGTTTCGAGCATCCACTGTCCATCACCCACATGGTATGTGATGCTTTATTCTTCCTCAGCTGTTCCTCCTGCTTCTGCACAGAGAAACACGCTTAGGTCCCCAATTTTAGTTGGGTCCTGGAGGGTTAGAACCAGTTCCCCCTTGAACTGTGGGTCGTTTTTCCCTCTAGATTCGGATAGATTTGTCATTCCAAATTATCTTTCCTTCTCCATCAACTATAACAACACCTCGATCATCCTTTGGCTTGTTGTTATTATTGACGTTCTGTTTCTTGGGAGGAGATTGATTTCTCCCATTGTGGGCTTTAGGAGGAGAGGCGTTCCCCCTGTTTTGTTGACGTTTCTGACCCTTTTGGTTTTGTCGATGAGGTCGGACGTCATTTTGGAATATTTGTGACTCAGTCTGATTCCATTTTCCTGGCTGTCGATGACAGCTGTTCATGCTCGGTTGTTGATTCATGTTCTGGCATGAATATCCACAGCTGTTGGAACTGTTTCACATTGGTTGACTCTGATGGAACCTCTGGTTGTTCTGATGATGGAACCGATGTTGATTCTGATGGTTGAATCCGTGTCGGTTCTATTGATTCCATCCCTTCTGAGGTCGGTTCTGAGGTCGGTTTTGATTGTATCTCCGATGTCTCTAGTTCCTCTTCTGAGTCCTGGAACATTCCCCCTCGGTTGTTATCCAACCGATGGATTCTTCAGTTCTCCAACCACAGCTCATTTTCCTTTCTCAGCTGCAGTTCCCTTAGCAGGTTGTGCTGTAGGTACTTGCTGTGACGTAAAGGTTGGATTAAGTTGGGGAGTTGCAGACTCAACAGTATTTGGCTTGGCAACCGTGGCATCCACAGCCTTGGTAAAACTTGCGGGTGGAATTCCAGTGTCCTTGACCATGTCGTAGCCGAGTCCAGACACGTCATCCATTTGTCGTCGGTAACTAATGAGATTCTTGATGATTTTGAATGATTGATATAGCTTTATCAGGTTGTCCTTCTCAGTTTGTAGATCCTTGAGAAGAACAGCTATATGCTCGGTCTGTGCGTCTGACATCTTCATCAGCTGGTCGATCTGTGCCTCTTGCTTGTTCAACTGCTCATGCTGCTCTTTGATCTGCTCCTTCAAATCCTCATCGGTTGGAGCCTTAGTTTGATTGGCCATATTCAGTTGACTTTTGAGATCATCAATCTCTTCGATTTGATTTTTGATCAGATCATCCTTTTCGGTTAAGGATTCTTCAAGTCTGGCAAACTGTTCTTGAAGATTCTTAAACTTAACCGATTGCTGACGCAATTCCTCACTGATTTCTAGGAAGTCACCCCAAGAGGGTTCCAACTCTTCATCTAATGTTTCCTGCATGTTAGTAGCATTGGAAGAATTTAAATTAACTGGACTAGAATGTACCTCAGCATCATCCTGGTCGGTTCCAAATGCCATGAGACATTTATCCTGTCCGATAGCGTTGTTGGTGGAAATCAGCTCGTCCTCATCTTCGGTGTCGGTGAAGATGTCCATGTCATCAGCTGCTTCTTCTGCAACCATGACCTTGTTCTTTGCATTTTGCTTGGCCCTCAACGCATCTCTATCTTTCTTCGAAAGATCTGGACAATCAACTTTGAAGTGTCCCTCTTTGCCGCATTCAAAGCAACCGTTGTTCACAGGCTTTGAGTTATCTCGAGTTCGGTTGGATCTATAGAACCGCTTGTATTTTCCGAACCGAGCATCCATGTCAGCCAGCTTTTTTGACATGGCGGCAATACTCTGTTGCAGCTCTTCTCTGCTCGGCTCCTTCGAAGCTGTGTCTGCAGATCTTATTGCCCTTGATATTCGCGGCTTGGAATAGTCGGCTCGAAGTGCTACTGTCTTTGTTCCGGAACCAACATCCTCATGTCGACTCGTCTGCACCGAGGACCGAGTTGATCTTCGTCGGTTCACCTTGTACTCGTTTCCTTTCAGAATTGAGAACAGTCTGTCCGTTCCCATCTCTCCAAGATCAACTCGGCTTTCATGAATGTTGGTGAAGGTGTCCCACTCACTCAGCTGGTAGGGCTTGTAATACTTTGAGATTAATCTCTCTCAAAGTATATTTTCCTCGTCGGATAGACTGAATCCTTCGGATGATATCCATGAACCGAAGCTCCAACTGATAAATGGTTTCATCGACTTTTAGACAGAAATTGTCAAAATCTTGACAAGCATGGGAGAACTTGTTCTCCTTGATTTCGTCACTCCTGCCAAAATGTCCCACATCTCCTTAGCTGTGTTGCACTCTTCTATCCATGGAAGATAGTCTTGTCCAACTGTGGACATGATAGTGCTCTGAGCCCAGATATCCAGCTGGCTCACTTTTGCTTCCTCAGGAGTAAAATCTTCTGGCTTCTTCTCGACTATCACCTCAGTTGCATCCCCATAATTGGGATTTGTAGGAGTGTGAATGACTTTTTTCATGATGGTGATCGGTCCGGATGTAATCACTTGTTGCATTCGATGATGCTTGGACAGTAGAATCTTCTTCATCCAAGTTTTCCAGGATGTATAGTTCACAACCGAGAACATGACAACAATCTTGTCTTTAACATTCATCTGCACACAACAAACAGACGACAAATGCAAGCAGAAATGCACTAGCGTGAAAAAGATCTATTCAGTTGACCACTGAAGAAAGACACTTCGATTCACACCTCGTGAAACAGAGACAACGATCTTGTGAACCACTGCTCTGATACCACTTGATGGCCCCGATACGAGTTCTGGTGTATGGGGGGAGGGGGGGGGGGAATACACCAGATAGGAATTTTAAAAACAACCCCCGAAAAATACCACAACTGAGTAAGAAGACTCACCTGGAATCACAACAGAGTAAGAAAACTCAGCTGGAAGAGTGGTGCTGTGCGGAATGTGGTGGATACAAAAACAACTCGGGTAAAACAACTCACGCTCAGATGCAAGGTCGGTCAACAACCAAATCAGTTGAAATGTAAAGATGCAGTTTTGAGTGCTGGTTAGTTGGACAGTTAGATATGCAGAAAGTAACTGAACGGAAAACACAAAAGCACAAAGGAATTACGTGGTTCGGAGAGAACTCCTACGTCCACGGGGAGTTGTGAGTCCACACAACTCAGTCCAAATTCTTTAGGACAGCTACCACAAAGCTTACGCGGGCTTTGCAACAATACAGATAAGTTTGCGGGTACTTATCAACCTTTCTACTCAATTTCGGGAAGAGCAGGATCCTAACAACCTTTTTAGGGGATGTGTATAAGGGTGGGTTTTCCAACTACTACCTCTAACAAAGAAGTGAGCTAGGATCTAAGCTTGAACGAATGAAGACTCAAACTAAGATCGAAAACACCAAGACAGATTCTAACTCTCTATGAACTCTCAGCTGGTGATGTTCTTAGAAAGAGAATAATTGCAGTTTAGCTTGTGCGCAGTATATCGTCGTTCTTTCGCTCTTCCGTCTCTTGTCTTGATGAATGAATGAATGCCTTTATTTATAGGCGGTGAGGATCAACTAGCCGTTGGAAGAGCCGTTGATCTCTGTTATGTGAAAGTGATGGCTTGTCTCTCATCTCTTCAGATTTTCCCGATTTGGCAACTGTGAACTTCTGCTTTCCTTCTGAGACAACCTTGTGTTGGGCCAAATGAGGTAATGACAGAACGTCAAACCTTCATGTGACTTCCTATTTGAAATTCAAATTTCAACCTTTGTCTTTCAACATTGGTTAGTCGGTTGAGACGTTTGATCTTCATCCGAGTGGTCTTCAGCTGATGTTCCATCTGATCGCTACCTTCATCTGACATTTTGTCTGAAAAGGAACAGTTGAACCCTCAGCTGCCTTGAACTTCATGTTGTCGATTTATCAGATTTAGTCCTGCAACTGATGTTCCACATCTGAGTTTCCATCTGTAGTTTTATCCGAGTATAGCTATGTTGCCGTCTTCAGTTGGAGTCCTGTAAAGATAAAATCTGAACATTGCTCAAACAGCGAGCCTAAATACTAACATTAATATATGTCAACATCTATTAGGTTGGAGTCAGTTGATTTTGGAATCAATCAAAACTTTACTAAATTTCCCAACATAATCTTAAAAGTAATTAATCCATTTTTGAATTATTCTAACAAATTAAATTCACTCATGAAAACGCGTTTGCATTTGTATTCTTCATAAAGTCAAAAAATAATAAAAATTCTAGAATCATGAAAAGCAGGCGCCCAGTTTGATTTCCTCAAAGCAGTATTCTTTCCTTGCATGCATTAGTTCCCCTTTTTTTAATCCATAACAACACGCTTTTATAAACATATATATACACCCATTTCCCATTTATACAAATCAATTAAAACACACACACACACACACAAACATTTACAGCTGACAGATAAACTCATAAAAACAAAGGTAGAAGAAGCACGGCAGGGGCGAACTGTTTGAACACAAAAAATATTTAGTGAAAAATGGGTAAGAATAATAAGAGTTTGGTATTGTTAGGGTGGTTGGCCGCCGCCACCGCCCTATTGATGGGTTGCGCTGCGGATACGTACACGGTGGGAGACGATCTCGGATGGACAATTCCGCCGCTCGGAGAAATAGCATATCAAACATGGGCTACAACAAAAGATATTGATGTTGGAGACACCATAAGTAAGTTTTTTTTTTTTTTTTTTTTTTTCAATAGTATAAATATTTGTAAATATCACATGATGATATATAGTACTACTCATTAAGGATGTCTTAGTAGTTTTCAAAAAAAAAAAAAAAGGGATGTTTTATATTTCCATTAACATACATGCCATAAAACATGTGTAAATTGGGCGACCTAATTAATAAAGAATTAGTGAGTCGAATTCCGTTGAGTCATTAATTGTATTTGATTTTCCTAGTGTTCATACATCATCTTATCTATTAATTTCTTCCTCAATCTCTTCACCCAAAGATTATAAAAACACTACATTTCAATTCTTATGTGTTATTTTGGTTTTTGTAGTTATGGATAAGCTAATTTTTTTACCTCTTGAAGTAAGAGAGGGAACTTTATTAATACTAGGAAAATAAAAGAAAAGCAAGCACGTACAAAAGAGTGTTGCAAAATATTTTGCATTTTAAAAAATAAATAGTAATTACTCTTTCATTTATCTATGATTTTTGCAAGCATCAGTAAAGCTCAACAACTCATGCTAACTTTGTCAATTTTGTCCATTTACAGTATTTTAAGAGTTTCTAATTTTAGTGCTTCTTAATTATTATGGTTTAATTTGTCATATCAAAGATACTATAAAAAAATACTATCCAATTTTGTTTTATTTCTGAGAAGTACTTTCTACATATAAAATTAAGATGCACTACCTCATCAAATACATTTTAATCCATCAAATTCCGAACTAGTATAAATTTTAAAATCAATTATTTAAATTACGACTATACTAATTGTAGTTTAATGGAAAACGTACAAAAAAAAAAAAAATTGCAGCATTCAACTGGAGTGGGACGCACAGTGTAGTCCAAGTGACAAAAGATGGTTACGACAACTGCAGTGCAACAAACAATGTGGGCCTGGGCCCAGTCCAGACAGTAAGCCCATATAGCTTCGTCCTCAACTCCACCGCCCCTCAGTATTTCATTTGCACCGTCGGCGACCACTGCAGCCGCGGCCAGAAGGTTACCATCGAAGTCCGCTCATTCTCCGCCGCCTCGCCCTCACTAACCACCGCTGCCTTCTCTGCTATCTTCCTCGTCGTCGCCGTCGCCGTTTCTCTAGTTATCTAATCCGTCATGGCTTCCAAGGCTCATGTAATAATTTTGGTTTCTAGTGTTTGATTATTATTATTATTAGACAGATTTTTGTATTTTAATTAACGTTATTATATCTATTGATTGTGTTGATATTTTATGTCAAAGCAGTATTGTTTAGTACAATTTAATCATTGAATAAAATAGAATGGGTCATATATGTTTAGTCATTTACTCATTAGTGTGTTTTACAGCAAGATACGAGGAAATAATGATAATCTGTCTGAACTAGTGAAATTTGCCCGAAATGGTGCATGAATTGTTTTCTACATGAACTAATTGTAAAATAAATCTTGGTTTACGTATTTTGTAGAGAAAATTATCATGTATACTCATTATTGGGATAACATGTACTCTCAATACCCACTAAGATAATTTACTATCCCATATATTCACTTGGCTCACAAAGTGTACTTTTCACCATTTGTTTAAATTTTTTTATTTAATTATCTATACAATCATGCATGCCAATCTACAGTACATGATTGAATCATCATCAGTTGACTAGCTTTTTGAATAAGACCAAAATGTATTTGAATGAGATGACAAATGAGTAAGTTTCACGTGAATAAAGCCTATTAAAATTGGCATGCATGCAAAAATTGTACCAATTTTAACAGTAATTTTGTATGCGGGTAGATTCTATATTGAATGCAGAGACTTGAATGCATTATTGAATTGGAGTTCTTCAGCCTATATAAGATTCATAGTTTGAAGGATTTTGTATGCAAATATAAAAAGGAAAAAAATAGAGAGAAACCCTCAGCGAATATTAGATCGAAGAGTTATAGTAGTCATTACCGTTGTTTACATAAAGGTGAGCATAATTAAAATTTTTATTATTTTGTAAAAAAAAAAAAATTATACAGATCACTCATATTCTGTACAGGTGGACAGAAATATGTCCACCACCTGTACAGAAATGAGTCGATCTTTATAGTTTTTTTTTTTTATCGAAAATTGTAGTAACTGTTACAAGCTTAACTTATATTATTTTTCTAACATTATTGTTTGTATTTTACAGAAAATTGAATCAGACATCTTTCAAACCTCCTTAATCAACGCTAGAAGCAAATTAACATTATTTTTGTAATTTCCATCTCCAAATGTAAGTCTTAAAAATTTAAATTAATTTTCTAAACAATTTAAAACTGTACAGATCTTAAAAAAACTGTAAAGGTCGGTGGAAGTCATACCCGACCTGTATACTATTTATAAGATCTGTATAATTCATTTTTTAATTAGATTATTTATTTAAATGTTTATGTGTTTTTATAGCATTAATATATGTATTTTGAAGAAATACAATCTAAATTTGAAATCCCATATATAGGCATTTCTTCAAATGCGGGTGAATTCAAATAAACTGTGTTCTTTCATTTCCAATTGACAAATTTTAGTGTTTAAAACATTAATTGAAATTTTGTAAAAAACAAATAATTGTACAGATCTAACAAAAACTGTACAGGTCAGGATTTATTTTGTGCGACCTGTACAGTATATTTTAGATCTGTACAAAATTGAATTTTCTAATAAATTAATTTAATTTTATTTACGTATATTTAATTATTAAATTTTGGTTTTGTTTTGGCAGATGGAATGCAAGATGTTCCGCGTTAAATTCAACGGCGTTTGGGACGATTTTGTTTATAATGGCGGAGAAGAGCGCACATTTTATCTTCCGTTGGATATGATAAGTTTTTCCAACATTAAGGAACAAATAAATTTCATAATGATGTCTAGATCGTTAAGTGAAAATTTTGAAATATTCTATTTTTCAACGTCTCAATTCGGCGTCGAAAAATTTAAATTGAGTAATAATGATTAACTTCGTCGATTGTGTGGTATTGAGTCTGAGCCTACGTTGTATATTAGTGATTCAATGTACAGACCTAGCTTTGATTTGAATGTTTCTTCGCAATTTGTCTATGATGATGTGTATCCTTCTCAGTACTCGCAGTACGACGATTCCCTCGCACGTATGGCTTCATGCAATTGGCTTGGCGAGACGCAAATGGGTTCTCAAAGTACAGCGATTGTTATTGCTCAAGGGCAATCACAAGCACCGGAGCTGCAACCACAGCCTGTGCAATCCTATGCCACTGTCGTAGAGGATGATGATGATGATGATGATGAAGAAGAATATTCTGTTGAATCTGAGTCTGACGACACTGATGACGAAGAGGAACAGACAACCACTCTGCAAATTGGAACTCTTGCTGAATTTGTTAATTGGGTGCATACTCAAGGCGGTGTGAACAAGCTCCTGGCAATGCTGATGCAGAAAAGTCGTACACCCCTTGTTGACGAGGAGACGGAGCTTGCCACTGAAGCGGCCGACCTACAAAACTGGTTAGTTCCCATGATTCCATTGGAACCTGCTGCTTCGCTTGTTGAAACTGTTCTAGATAACATGCCTGAGGGTCCTTTGAGTATGAGCTCCCTATTTAAAGACAAAGAGCAGTTGAGGCTTGCAGTTGGGTTGTGGCACTTGGAACAACGAGCTGAGTTTTGTACAGATCGATCAGATTCAAGGCGTGTTACTTACAAATGCAAGTTTCGAGATGTGTGTCCTTTCGAATTGCGCGGAAGGAGAGAGGGCAGCTATTGGTATATTCACCTGTTCAACCCGACGCATACTTGCACAACCAATATGAACCATCCTCTAATGGAGAGGAAGGTCGAATCTAGTGTGATTGCAGCTCATTTTGCGAAAGGCATGAAAAATCAGAAAGAAATCATCACACCGAAGATGATTATGGCAAGTCTTATGCGGGAATATGGCGTGGCTTCAAATTACGATGTGTGTCTGCCAGCACGGAACAAGGCCCTGGAAATGCTGTATGGTGGATATGTCAATTCGTTTAAGATGTGATGGTCCCGATACGAGTTACTGGTGTATGGGGGGGGGGGGGGGGAATACACCAGTTAGGATTTTTCAACTTTTGAAAAAACTTAACACTTGAAATCAACTTCAAATGAGTAAAAGGACTCAGTTGGGATCTCACAGCTAAGTAAGCAACCTCAGCTGGAAGAGTGGTGCTGTGCGGAATGTGGTGGAAAATGTACTCGTAAAATCAAACTCACGCTTTTATGCACGGTTAGTCAAAACCAAAACTGTTGATGTGAAAGTATGCAGATTGTATGCGGTTAGTTTGTCAGTTGAGATATGCAAATAAAGACTGAACACAAATAAACACGACACACAAAATTTACGTGGTTCGGAGAGAACTCCTACGTCCACGGGGAGATGTGAGTCCACACACTTCAGTCCAAGTTCTTCTGGACAGATCCACTCAGCTTACGCGGGCTGAGCAACCGTTACAGTTTAGTTTCCGGGCACTAAACAGCCTAAGTCAAGTTTGCGGGTACTTGACGACCTGACTACTCAATTACAGGAAGAGTAAGGTCCTAGCACACTTTTTAGGGTGTGAGAATGGGTAGGGTTTCCAACTACAGCTCGATCACGAATAAGAGCTGGATCTAAGGCTTGAACGAATAAACACTCAACCTAAGATCAAAAACAGTTTCGATCTCTAGGAACCCTCAGCTACTAATGTTCTCTCAAATTGGAACTCTCAGCTGCTGATGCTCTTAGAAGATGATTTTGCAGATTTGCTTTTTGCTTTGATTTCTCTCGAGAAAGCTCTTGAATTTTTCGTCGTCTGAGTGTCTGTCTCTCGAATGAGAGAATGCCTCTATATATAGGCGGAGAGAATCAACTAGCCGTTGGAGGAGCAGTTGATCTCTGATCGGTTGAAAGCGATGGCTTGTCTCTCATCTCTGCAGACTTTCCCGATATGGCATCTGTGCTCTTCTGCTTTCCATCTGAGACAGCCTTGTGTTGGGCCAGATGGGGTAATGACTGAACGGTCAAACCCTCATGTGACTTTCTTTTTAAATTCAAATCTTTGACAGTCAACTTCGGTTTGTCGGTTGAAAGTCTTGACCTTCATCTGAGTGATCTTCAGTTGATGTTCCGCTCTGTCGAGCTCTCAGCTGACTTTGAACTTCAAACAGTTGAACTTCTTGTTCGGATTCTATAACTGAGGTTCTGAAACTGAACACTCAGTTGTCTTCCACTTCTTTACTCAGTTGGGTTTGAACCCTCAGATGATTTCCTTTTCATCTGATGTTCTCTTCCTCTGTGCTGCTTCTCATCTGATGAACCCTCAGTTGGTTTCCTTCTCAACTGATGTTCTGAAGACTTCCCCTTGTTTGCATCTGAACAAATGAACTCTCAGTTATCTCTCTTCACAACTGATGTTCTGTCTGAGTGACGCCTTGTTGCCTTCTTCAGCTGGAGACCTGTAAAGATAAAATCTTAACTTTGCTCAAACAGCGAGCCTAAATTAACATTAGGTTCTGGCAACATCTACTTGGTTGGGGTCAGTCGGTTTTGGAATTCATCAAAACTTATACTAATAAATTTCCCAACAATTTCTCCCTTTTTGATGATGCCAAAACCACTTACAACTTGAAACCACTACTGATCTAAACCTCACTAACTTATCTAAAATCTCAGCTGAAATTCTAGACAGTCTATAAGATAAAACATCAAAGGGTTAGCACAGTTATAACATGGTATTTAAAAGACTTTGTGATTCAGAGCTTGGACAATGAGGGATTGTTCATCAAGGTGAATCTTATAACTGAATAGTTTTCATTACAACTGATTGTTACAAAAGATAGGCTCAAAAATCAAAAAATTACAACAGTTGCTAGAAAACTAACTGAGCTAGTATTGTAGCCCATACTTGCCAAAAATCCTTACAAAAATTTCCCTCTTAGCAGGTGACTCCTTGGAGATGTCCACTCCATGCTCCTTGCAGACCTGCCTCACCTCAGATGCAATCTTCTGACGGTTCGGGTTGCTGGAATCCGAGAGAAGAGGTGGCCGATAAGTAACCCTCTTGGGAACTGGAACAGTGTTCAAGTCCAGGTTGGCGTCAATCATGGCCCTCCTGAATTGACTGAACATGCCCGGGTCACCTGAGTGCAACTCGGTCAGCGCCTCTTTGAACGCTCTCCTTGGGTCGTCAGTTGCGTAAACCTTCCTGTAATAGAAGTCGTTCACGAACTCCTGCTTGAACATCTCCCAATCCTCATTCCACTCGGTCGGCATCCACTTGTCGGTATGCCTGAACCGACTCTCAACCTTGGACTTTAGAGGCAACCTTTGTTGCTTCAACCGAGCTTCCGCCTTTGATTGGATTCTGTTGATGCGGCGTCGGCTGCGGGAGGCAACGTTGCGGTCCAGGTTCTGAGAAACCTTCTTCAGCTCAATCTCGAACTGGTTCACCCTTCTCGCCTGGCTGGCGGCAAACTTTCTGATCCAGCTCGGGTTCATGTAGTCCTTCTCCTCTACATCCATAGCCTTGGCCGCTGCAATGCACTCTTCGAATGTTATCCCATCGAGCTCAGAATCCAGCTCGGCTGCGATCTCGGCTATGGAGCTGTAGGAAACTCCAATCTTCTTTGCCTGCTCCAAGTCCTTTGACATTTCGGCTCCACCGACTTCGGTTGACTTGGCAGTAGCAGACTTCCTTCTCCTCAGCAGAGATTTGGATGGTTGAGCAGCTGGCACTCCTTCTTCTTGGGTCTCTTCTTCTTCCTGTGCTTCACCCTCCGTCTCCTTCTCTTCCCCCTTTTTGGCATCAGCAACAAGGCTTGCTACTGAACCGTCCAGAGAGTTGAGTTTGGCCTCGGTGGATTGAACACGTTTGAAGAGTTCATCGACCGCACACTCCAGTTCGAACTTCTTCGCCAGTTCGGAGTCCTGGCGCTCTTGTTCTGCCTTCTTCAAAATAGAGAGGTTGTCGTTGACCTCTGTCTGAAATGCAACGAACTCAGCCCAACGCGACTCGAACCGGGACTCCCATTCAGCATCCTGCGTCTGTTGGGACTTGGCCAGATTTGAGTCAGCCAAGGACTTGAAGACATTCACTTCCGACTTCAAGCCCAACAGAGTGGATTTCAGCTCCGACACGTCCTGACTGGTGGAGGAGGAGAGATCATTCATCTTCATCTTCAGCTCGGCATTCTCCTCCATCAGTTGTTGGTACTTTACTTCTTGAGCTGCCAACTCCCTCAACTGGTCATCTTGCTGGTGCTGAAGGGTGGCGAGCAGCTCGGTCCTCAACTGGTTGACCCTCTCAGCCACTAGCTCGCAGATTTGTTCTGTTGAAGGAGCGAGCTGAGCAGCTGGAAGGGCTTGAGTAGACTGAGCTAGAGGCTCAGTTGTGACCATGGCTTGACGGTTTTCCAGGTACAGCTTCAGGTTCTCCTCCTCTTCTTTTGCGGCGGCGGCTGCTGCATCGACATCTTCAAGGAAGTCGGCTGATTTCACCAACATGCTGTCAAGGAAGTCGACACACTCCTTTTTAGCTGCCTCCCTTGTGTCCTTCCCTTCAGCCAGACTCTGGTCTAACCGTCTAGTGAGCAGCGCGATCCGGTTGTTGTACGCCACCTCCAAGTTGGAATAGTTGAAGTAGGCTCGGATGCGGGACTCGTCAGATTTCAGCCTGTCCCAGCTCAGTACCCTGATCGTGTCCTCCTTGACATACCATTGGCTAAAGATCAGGTGGAACTGGTACAGTAGCTCGGTTCCCAGAGTAGCGAAGATGGGCATGTCGCGAGCCGCAGGGAACAGACCCAACAACTTTTGAAAGCAGTAGGCCACCCTGCCTTCGTGCTCGTCAGTAACAGCCTGCAGGGCCTCCGCTTCGTTGATCGGGGAGGGGGTGAGATTGTATGGTTCGGGTTCAAGAGGTTCATCGATGTTGGCCAAAGAGTCGGTCACAACATCGGCATCGAGCTGAGAGCTCGGAATTTGGGATTCAGTTGGGGAAGACGGTGGAATGGTTTCCTCAACATCGGCCGAAGGAGAGGTCACGATGTTGGCATCGAGCTGAGAGCTCGGAATTTCTGGCTCGGTTTGGGTAGAGAGAGCAAGAGGCTCTGGGGGCGGTACATCATTCACTCCAACTGTGGGGGAGGTGGTAGCATCTTCGAGGTCCTCAGATGAGGAGGATGCATCCGACTTCTCTATGCCCTCAGCCTCATCAGCTCCGGGGCCTCGAGGTGCAATCTCGAATGATGCGGCCTCAGCTGAGCGGCTGGATTCGGAACGCTCCTCAGCAGGTGTGGACTCGACCTGCGCTCTCTCCTCGTCTGGAGCTTGTTCCTCAGTTGGCTCCTCAGCTGGAACCTCAACTGGCTCATCAGCTGACTCGTCAGCTGGAACATTAGTTGGCTCATCAGCTGGCACCTCAGCTGCCTTCTTGATCGCCTTCTTGAACCTTACCCTTAACTTTTTCTGGGCAGGTTCATCAGTCGACTCCTTCTCAACGTCAGCTCGGCGACGTGAGGCTTTGGATTTAGTGGGGCGAGCATCAGCTTGTTCCCCCTCAGCTATTGACTCAGCTGGCTTTCCCGACTCCCTCTTGTCCTTGGGAGTGTAGACACTCCTCAGCACCTCCTGTGCTTTCTTGGCTGTCGGGAATAGCAACAGCTTCTTCAGCGGCGTCTCCTCGCAGTCAGCCCAGACCATGTTGCGGTCCTTTGTTGCGAGGAGGATGAGGGCGGAGATTTTGCAGCCGAAGTTGAGCGTGCCCTTCACACTCAGCAGCTTCTCTCCAGACTCGGTTGTAGTCTCAGAGATCTTCGACTTTTCCACCATCAACTGGTTCAGAAAATATTGGAACCAGTTGATTTGGTATTGGTGCTCCAGGGCCAACAGCTGTTTCAACTTGGGTCGGCTAATGTCGCCGAACGCGCCACTGTATCCGAACACGACCTTCGACACGGCGTCGAACAGCAGGCGGTGTTCAGGCTTCAGCTTAGTCCTTTGCATGTTGCTCCTCAACCGCTCTGACTCGATCAGAGCATCCTGAAGAAATTCATCAGCTTGTTCGTCGGTAATATTCTCCAGGAACTCGGTGGCGGTGTGGTTGATTGGTAGGATGTACCGGAGGACATCGGACACGTCGATGAAGAAGGTGACACGACGTATTGTCCTTGCCGGAACATCTCTTTGTCGGCAGGACACCGTCGTAGAGACTCCCTCTGAACCGTCAAGGGGGCGAACAAGATTGACGTAGAATTCTCCGACTTGACGCATGAGCAAGTGAGAGGGGCAGAGCTTGGCCCATTCCAGGAGTCCGTTCTCACAGAGAGTGTTGGCGAGAGGGGCTAGGACCGACGACTCTAGATCCTCGTCGGAGAGGATCTGCTCGAAGTGAATCTTCGATACTAACGTATCGAATGACTCTTCATACGTGGTAGGCACGAGGGAAGGTCCGGATGATGCCATTCTCTTGCTTTTGGGTGCCATTAAATCACTGCAAAGGTAATATATATAGGAGAGGAAAGAAAATCTATTTGCAGAAAAGGGTTAAGCAGAAAAACTGGAAGACGATGAATAGTATAAATGATAAGCACGAATGAGGAAAGTAGGAGATATCTTCCTGATTTTTCGCCTTATATAGGTCTTTGACTCGGATGAGATCAACGACTGGGGTTAAATGGCGCGAATCCATCAACGGCTGGGATTACGCGACTGTTGACTATCTTTGACTCGACGTTTTGATCCGAGTTCCAACCAGCGCGTGAGAAGGTGTACAGTTTCATGTCAGCCCAGTCGCACTATAAAGTAGGCTATGGATGCTCAGCCGTACTTTACATTTAATGCGACATGATGGCTATTTTAATGTAACTGACTAGTACATGAATGTTTGAATTTATTTCAAACATTCTCATTTAAGAACATAACACCTTCAGTCATAAATGATACCTGCTAGCTGATGTCTGAATCAGCTGTGTTCATTAGTCGAGTTCCTCTGTTGCAGCCTACCATCAGCTGACTCGAGTTCGTCTGTTCAGCTGACGTTTGTCGTCTTCAGTTGTCAATCAGTATATGAGATTCCCCCTTCAGCTGAGCTTCCCCCTTCATCTGAGCTTCCCCCTCAGATAGATATCCGATTCTTCAGCTCGGATGACTCTTCATCTCGGACGACTCTTCTGCTCGGATGAGTTTTTAGCTTGGATCCAAGAGTCCTAGAAGATCACATAGCATCTTGAATCGGGCTTCAGGAAGAGGTTTGGTGAAAATGTCAGCTCTCTGAATTTCATTTGGGATCTTCTCCATGGACACATCCTTCTTCTCAATATGATCTCGGATGAAATGATGACGAATATCGATATGCTTAGTCCGAGAGTGGTGAACAGGGTTTAGAGAGATAGCTATGGCACTCGAGCTATCACAATGAATGGGAACCTGTCCAGTTGAGACTTCATAATCTCTCAGCTGCTGCTTCAGCCACAATACTTGCATGCAACAGCTTCCGGCAGCAATGTACTCTGACTCGGTTGTCGAAGTAGCAACACACGCTTGTTTCTTGGAGAACCATGAAACCAGCTTGCTTCCCATGAACTGACAGTGTCCAGAAGTAGACTTCCTATCCAACCGATCTCCTGCTAGGTCGGCATCTGAGTATCCAGTCAGCTGGATATTGTCATCAGTTGGGTACCACAACCCAACATTGACAGTTCCTTTCAGATACTTAATGATGTTCTTTGCTGCCAACATGTGTGCTTCTCTTGGTTGGACTTGAAAACGAGCACACACTCCAACTGCGTATGAAATGTCTGGTCGGCTGGCAGTTAGGTATAGCAGCGAACCGATGATCCCTCTATACTGGCTGGCATCAACGAGCTTTCCCTCAGCTCCTGGTTCGATCTTCCAGTTTGTGTTCATAGGGATCTTGGTTGTCTTACTTGTCTGCAATCCGAACTTGGTGATGAGCTCCTTTGTATATTTGGACTGGTTGATGAAAATCCCTTCAGGTGACTGCTTCACTTGTAATCCAAGGAAATAATTCATCTCGCCCATCATTGATATCTCGAACTTTTCCTTCATAAGATCGGAGAATTTCTTGCACAGCTCCTCTGACTTGGACCCGAAAATGATGTCATCGACATAAATTTGCACGACAAGTATATCTTCACCAACTTTGATGGTGAACAGAGTTTTATCAACTGAACCTCGTTTGAACCCCGAGTCCAGAAGAAATCCACAAAGAGTGTCATACCATGCTCTTGGTGCTTGCTTTAGACCATAGATAGCTTTCTTCAGCTTGTACACTCTTCCATCTCCAGTCTCAAAATCAGGAGGCTGTTCAACATATACATCTTCTTTGATATCTCCATTGAGGAATGCACACTTCACATCCATCTGATATACTTTGAACTTGTGATGTGCGGCATAAGCTAGAAAGATCCGGATGGCTTCCAGCCTTGCAACTGGTGCAAAGGAATCTTCAAAGTCAATTCCTTCTTGTTGGCAGTATCCTTGAGCTACCAACCTTGCTTTATTCCTCACAATGAATCCAATGGCGTCTCTCTTGTTTTTGAAAATCCACTTTAGTCCAATCACCTTGACACCATTTGGTCTTTCTACCAACTCCCATACACAGTTGCGTAGAAACTCATTCAACTCTTCTTGCATGGCTGTTGTCCAGTGGACACAGTTGAGAGCTTCCCCAACATTCTTCGGTTCTGGAACATCAGCTACAAAGCAAGAAATCATGGCAACATCTCCAGCTTGCTCGAACTCTTCTAGAATTGCCAATTCTTCAGCATGTTGGGCATAAGTGTTGGATTCTTCCTCGGTTGATTCTGGATTTGCAACTCTGCTCCGTGTGCGCACACTCTTGGTTGGATCTCCGATGATGTCGTCAGTGGAATGAACTTCATACCATCTTCGATTGCGTCTTCCTTCTTCTTCCAACTGTGGCTGTTCAGAAATCTGAGTTGGAGTCTTCAGAGCTGGTGATTGATCAGCTGTTAAGTCTGGATCCTCAACATTTACAATAGTTTGAACTGAGCTTGGTTGGGCATCGGATGCTGATGTAGTTGGAGGGGCATCAGCTGAAGTTCCCCCTTGAGATGTGTTGAGGTCTTCGCATTCATCTTCAGAGGAATATGGATCCTCATCCTCAGTTGCCCATATTAGAGGTTCAGCTCTGTTCTTTTCCCGAAGTGCTTGCGATCTGGTGAGAACTGGTAGAACAGCTGGATCCGCGTGTTGTTCCTTTACCTGTTTCCTGCACTCAAAGTTAGATTCATCAAAACTAACATGAGGTGTTATTTCCACAACACGAGAGCTGTTGTTGAAAACTCTATATGCCTTGATCCGAGCTGCATATCCAAGAAATATGCCCTTCGAAGCTTTAGCATCAAAAGTTTTCAACTGAGTCTTCTCATTGTTGTGAATATAACACTTAGATTCAAAAACACGAAAATAAGAAATATCTGGCTTTCTGCGTCTCCACAGCTCGTAGGGCGTCTTTTCCAACCGCTTGGTGAGAAGAGATCGATTCTGAGTGTAGCATGCTGTGTTGATCGCTTCAGCCCAAAATCTCTTAGGCAGTGCTGAGCTCGCTAACATGGATGTGGCTGCATCCTTCAGAGTTCTATTTCTTCGCTCAGCTACGCCATTCTGTTGTGGAGTACGCGCGGCTGATGTCTGATGGGTTATGCCATTCTTTTCGCAATACTCAATGATGGTTTCATTTAGAAACTCCGTTCCACGATCTGATCGGATAGATATGATCTTCATCTCTTATTGGTTTGATATCCGATCCATCAGCTTGGGTAGCTCATCTCGGGTCTCACTTTTGTGGCGCATGAAGATGGTCCACGTATATCTTTAGTAGTCATCAGTTACAACCAAAGTATATTAGTTTCCATTAATGCTTTTTGGTGTAACTGGCCCGAAGAGATCCATGTGGATCATCTGTAACACTCGGTCAGTTGAAGGAGTTGTCTTCAACCGGAAGGAGGACCTAGCGAGCTTTCCCAGCTGGCATGCACTGCAGATGTGTGTTGTTGAAAACACCCGGTTAGGTATACCTCTTGCATGTTCTTGTCTGGCGAGTCGGTTCATCGTCTTGAAGTTCAGATGGTTGAGCCTTTTGTGCCACAGCCAGCTCACATCCGAACTGCTCTTTGATAACAGGTAAGTGTCGGGGAGGCTGCTGTTCCAGTCAGCGTAGTATACATTCCCGGTTGGGGATCGATTTCCCAACAATATCACCTGCTTTGATCTGACATCTTTCACCCTGCAACCCTGTGGATTAAACTTGACAGAGAAACCATTATCACAGAATTGGCTGATGGAGAGCAGGTTATGCTTCAATCCATCAACATAAGAGATATTAGAAATTGAAACATGATTGGTTTCAAGGGTACCGTAACCTCTGGTATAACCTTTTGAGTTATCACCAAGAGTAACTGATGGACCTTCTTTCTCCACGAAACTTCCAAGCAAATCCTTCAGATTTGTCATGTGTTTCGAGCATCCACTATCCATCACCCACATTGTTGTAGACGCCTTCTTCTTCCTCAGCTGTTTCTCCTGTACCTGCAAGGAGAAACTCGCTTAGGTCCCCAATTTCAGTTGGGTCCTAGAGGGTTAGAACCAGTTCCCCCTGGAACTGTGCATCGCTTTTCTCTGTACACTCGAATAGCCTTGTCATTCCAAATGATCTGCCCATTTTCATCAACTATAACAACACCTCGGTTATCCTTAGACTTGTTGTGATCGTTGGTTTGTTTCTTTGGAGGAGATGGATTTCTCCTTTGATGGGTTTTAGGAGGTGAGGCTTTCCCCCTGTTTTGATGGCGATTTTTATCCTGTCTGATTTTTCTGAATGATCGGACGCCATTGTGGAATCTTCTTGACTGATTCTGATTCCATTGCCTTGGCTGTTGATGATAGCTGTTCATGCCCGGATGTTGATTCATGTTGTGGCATGAGTAACCATAGCTGTCGTAACTGTTCCACATAGGTTGACTCTGTTGGAACCTCTGGTTGTTGTGGTGATGGAACCGTTGTTGATTCTGTCGGTTGAAGCTTGGTCAATTTTGAGCTCGGTTCTGATTGCGACTCCGACGTCTCCGGTTCCTCCGTTGAGTCTTGGAACATTCCCCCTCGGTTGTAGACTCCACCGACTGTTTCGTTGGTGCTCCATCTGCAGCTCCTTTGCCTTTCTCAGCCACAGTTGCCTTTGTCGGTTGTGATGGTGTTTGTTCAGTTGCAGACTCAACTGTGTTAGGTTTGGCAACCATGACTTCCTCAGCCTTGGTGAAGGTAGCTGGTGGAATTCCAGTGTCCTTTGCCAAGTCGTATCCGAGTCCAGACACATCATCCGTTTGCCGTCTGTATCTGATGAGATTCTCGATGATCTCGGATGACTGATATAGCTTTGTCAGGTTGTCCTTCTCAGTTTGAAGATCCTTGAGAAGAACGGCTATATGCTCGGTCTGGGCATCTGATGTCTTCATCAGCTGGTCGATCTGAGCCTCTTGCTTGTTCAACTGTTCGTTCTGTACCTTGATCTGTTCCTTCAACTGTTCATCGATTGAAGCCTCAGTTTGGTTGGCTGTACTCAGTTGACTTTTCAGCTGGTCGATTTCTTCAGCTTGTCTCTTGATCAGATCGTCTTTTTCGGTTAAGGAATCTTCAAGCTTGGCGAACTGGGCTTGAAGACTCTTAAACTCAACCGACTGCTGATGCAGTTCCTCACTGAGTTCTTGAAAATCATTCCAGGAGGGTTCTAACTCATCGCTCAGAGATTCCTGCATGTTAGAAGTATTGGAAGAATTTAAGCGAGCAGGAATAGATTGTACCTCAATATCATCTTGGTCGGTTCCAAGTGCCATGAGGCATTGATCCGGACTGATGACTTTGTTGGTAGAGGTCAGATCATCCTCATCTTCAGTGTCTGTGAAGATGTCCATATCGTCAGCTGCCTCTTCTGCTACCATGACCTTGTTCTTTGCAGTTTGCTTGGCCCTCAGTGCTTCTCTTTCCTTCTTTGAGAGGTCTGGGCAGTCAGCTTTGAAGTGTCCTTCCTTGCCACATTCGAAGCATCCATTGGTGATTGTCTTCGAACTGTCTCGAGTTCGGTTTGATTTATAGAAACGTTTATATTTGCCGAACCGAGTGTCCATGTCGGCTAGTTTCTTTGACAGCGCTGCAATGTTCTGTTGCAGTTCCTCTCTGCTCGGCTCCTTTGCAGTCGTGTCAGCCGATCTGGTTGGCCGTGACGATCTTGATTTTGAGTAGTCAGCTCGTAGGGCCACTGACTTTGATGCTGAGCCGACATCCTCAATTCTATTTGTCTGACTTGAGGGCTGCGACCTCCTTCTGTTGACCTTATACTCATTTCCTTTCAAGATTGAGAACAATCTTTCAGTTCCCATTTCACCAAGGTCAGCTCGGCTCTCGTGGATATTTGTGAAAGTATCCCACTCAGCCGGTAGAGCTTGCAACACTTTGAGGTTTATTTCTCTTAGAGTGTATTTTCCTTTCCGGATGGACTGGATTCTTCTGATGATGTCCATAAACCGGAGCTCTAGCTGATCGATAGTCTCATCACGTCGCAGACTGAAATTGTCGAAATCTTGACATGCATGCGAGAACTTATTTTCCTTCGTCTCGTCGCTTCCTTCACTTAGCGAAGCTAGGATGTCTCACATCTCTTTTGCAGTCTCACACTCCTCTATCCAGGGCAGATAATCTTGTCCAACCATGGACATTATTGTGCTCTGAGCCCAGATATCCATCTGGCTCACCTTGGCCTCTTCCGGAGTGTAGTCTTCTGGCTGTTTCTCCACATACTCCACCACTGCATCTCCATCGTTGGGATTTGTGGGAGTGCGAAGTATTCTGTCTCGTATGACGATTGATCCAGATGTGAGAACTTGTTGCATCCTATGATGCTTTGACAGAAGGATCTTCTTCATTCGAGTTCTCCATGATGTATAATTGACTACAGAGAACATGACTACAATCTTGTCCTTGACGTCCATCTGAAAAATAAAAAACAGGACAAGAAAATGCGAGCAAGTATGCACTAGCGTGAAAAGATCTGTTCAGTTGACCACTGAAATAAAATTCTCGAATTCACACCTCGTGAAACAGAGTCAGCAGTCTTTTGAACCACTGCTCTGATACCACTTGATGGTCTCGATACGAGTTACTGGTGTATGGGGGGGGGGGGGGGAATACACCAGTTAAGATTTTTCAACTTTTGAAAAAACTTAACACTTGAAATCAACTTCAACTGAGTAAAAGGACTCAGTTGGGATCTCACAGCTGAGTAAGCAACCTCAGCTGGAAGAGTGGTGCTGTGCGGAATGTGGTGGAAAATGTACTCGTAAAATCAAACTCACTCTTTTATGCACGGTTGGTCAAAACCAAAACTGTTGATGTGAAAGTATGCAGATTGTATGCGGTTAGTTTGTCAGTTGAGATATGCAAATAAAGACTGAACACAAATAAACACGACACACAAGATTTACGTGGTTCGGAGAGAACTCCTACGTCCACGGGGAGATGTGAGTCCACACACCTCAGTCCAAGTTCTTCTGGACAGATCCACTCAGCTTACGCTGGCTGAGCAACCGTTACAGTTTAGTTTCCGGGCACTAAACAGCCTAAGTCAAGTTTGCGGGTACTTGACGACCTGACTACTCAATTACAGGAAGAGTAAGGTCCTAGCACACTTTTTAGGGTGTGAGAATGGGTAGGGTTTCCAACTACAGCTCGATCACGAATGAGAGCTGGATCTAAGGCTTGAACGAATAAACATTCAACCTAAGATCAAAAACAGTTTCGATCTCTAGGAACCCTCAGCTACTAATGTTCTCTCACATTGGAACTCTCAGTTGCTGATGCTCTTAGAAGATGATTTTGCAGATTTGCTTTTTGCTTTGATTTCTCTCGAGAAAGCTCTTGAATTTTTCGTCGTCTGAGTGTCTGTCTCTCGAATGAGAGAATGCCTCTATATATAGGTGGAGAGAATCAACTAGCCGTTGGAGGAGCAGTTGATCTCTGATCGGTTGAAAGCAATGTCTTGTCTCTCATCTCTGCAGACTTTCCCGATATGGCATCTGTGCTCTTCTGCTTTCCATCTGAGACAGCCTTGTGTTGGGCCAGATGGGGTAATGACTGAACGGTCAAACCCTCATGTGACTTCCTTTTTAAATTCAAATCTTTGACAGTCAACTTCGGTTTGTCGGTTGAAAGTCTTGACCTTCATCTGAGTGATCTTCAGTTGATGTTCCGATCTGTCGAGCTCTCAGCTGATTTTGAACTTCAAACAGTTGAACTTCTTGTTCGGATTCTATAACTGAGGTTCTGAAACTGAACACTCAGTTGTCTTCCACTTCTTTACTCAGTTGGGTTTGAACCCTCAGATGATTTCCTTTTCATCTGATGTTCTCTTCCTCTCTGCTGCTTCTCATCTAATGAACCCTCAGTTGGTTTCCTTCTCAACTGATGTTCTGAAGACTTCCCCTTGTTTGCATCTGAACAAATGAACTCTCAGTTGTCTCTCTTCACAACTGATGTTCTGTCTGAGTGACGCCTTGTTGCCTTCTTCAACTGGAGACCTGTAAAGATAAAATCTTAACTTTGCTCAAACAGCGAGCCTAAATTAACATTAGGTTCTGGCAACATCTACTCGGTTGGGGTCAGTTGGTTTTGGAATTCATCAAAACTTATACTAATAAATTTCCCAACAAAATGGTTCCTCAGTATCTCTACATGCTCCAGAAAGAGAATCCAGGTTCGATTGTTGACTACAGTTTTAGCCCTGATGATTCCCGATTCGAACATTGTTTTGTGGCGTTGTCAGCTTGTATCATTGCATTCAAGTACTGTCTTAGGCCGGTGATTATATTGGATGCAACGCACTTAAAGGGAAAGAATAAGAGAGTTATGTTCGTTGCGATGGGAAATGACGGGAACGAGCAACTTATACCGCTGGCATGGGGGATCGGTCCAATTGAGAATGACATCTCGTGGACATGGTTTAAAAGTCGTCTGAAGCTAGCATATCCTCCTCGCCCTGATTTGGTGTTCATCTCAGACGCCCATCTTAGTATTGCGAATGCCATTCGGGACATCTATCCTGGCATATTCCACGGCTTGTGCTACTTTCACATACTGAAAAGCATGGTGACTTATGAAAAGTCTATCACCAAGTTGTATCATAAAGCAGCATTTGCGTACAGGAGAGCAGCTTACGAGAAAGCGAAGAACAATATAATGTCGGCAAAACCCGAAGTGCATGCCAAGCTGATGTCCATTGGTCCGGAGAAGTGGGCTCGATGTATGTGTCCAGGCCGACGATATAGTAACCTGACGTCGAATGCTGCAGAGCAATTCAATAAAGTTTTGAAATTTGCTAGATGTATACCAATTTGTTCGTGTTTGGAGACCCTTAGAATGACCGTCGAGAGGTGGTTTGATGAAAAACGACAATTATACGCATCTAGTACTGCGTTTGTCACGAGCACGACAGATGCTAAACTTGCAGCTAACGTTGAACTGTCAAGAATGTACACTGTCATTCCCTTTAGAGATGGTGTATTCAAAGTCCACGACGGAAATCAGACTCTCAATGTCGATCTCAACGCGAGGAGTTGTCCATGTCGAGTGTGGGATTTGGACTTGATACCGTGTTCTCACGCCGTTGCAGCAATTCAGTAAGGATAATTAGAGTTTTGTTTTCTTATTTGTACATTTTTGTATAACTTATTTCGTGTATTAACTGTTTCATTATTTGCAGGCGAAATGGCCAGCACCCATACAATTATGTGGCGGATTATTACACGAGAAATACCCAACTACAGATTTACTCACTAGAGGTCAATCCTGTCCCTCCCAGAGATGAGTGGTTTATTCCTCCCCAAGTTGCTGCTGTGAAAATGTTGCCTATGCTTCCGGTTAGGCAAGCGGGTCGCCCAAGCAAGACTCGTCGACGATCGTTCCTGGATAACTTGACTGCAAGAAGACGTCAACCCACCGACGATGGTGCCTCAAGCAGTAAAAAACGAGCACCTAAAAAATGCTCTATATGTCACGAGAGTGGTCACTCGAAAAATAAATGTCCATACAAATGAGGGTTTATTTTTTATAAAATTTGCTAGATGTGTATTATTAATATTATTTGCCCGCTGTGTATGCATATTATTATTATTATTATTATTATTATTATTATTATTATTATTATTATTATTATTAGAGAATAATAATAATAATAATAATAATTATTATTATTATAATATTATTAATAATAGAGAATAATATGCGATCAAAGAAGGAAGATTTCAAATATAATGTTGTAGTCGTAGTGATAGTAGAGAATAATTTTAATAATAATAATAATAATAATAATAATATTAATAGTAATAGAGAATATATTATAAAAAGCAGGAAAATTTAAAATAAAATGTACAGATCGGGTGAATTCTGTATAGGTCAGCTATACAATGTCACCGCCCTGTACAGAATTCAGACGATCTTTACGTTGTTTATTAAATCGTCAATATTATTATTATTATTATTATTATTATTATTATTATTATTATTATTAAATGTAGTAATAGTAGTGATAGTAGAGAATAATTATAATAATAATAATAATAATAGAGAATAATATTATAATAAAATGTACAGATCGGGTGAATTCTGTACAAGTCAGATGTACAATGTCACCGCCCTGTACAGAATTCAGACGATCTTTACGTTTTTTTTTAAATAGTCATTAGTATTAATATTAGTAGTATATTTTTAGTACTGGTATTAGTATTATATTATTAGTACTATTATTCTATATTATTAATAGTACGATTATTAGTATTATTAGCTCAATTAAATTTAAATGTGACGAGCAAAAATACGAGCAACAATTAAAATAGGATAATTATTAATATTATGAGGTCAAAAAATAAAATGCCCTAAACAATGTCTTCAGCAAAAACGTACAATACAACATATAATAATACTAAACATGGTCTTGGCCAGCGTTGCACAGAATGTCACGAGCAATTTTTCTTCTATAAAGTGCGACATTCCCAGGTCGGTTACCCCATGCGATACTCGGGGCTCCGCTGATCATTCTTTCAATGGCCATGAGCGCAAATAGGCCGATACTGTGACTGTCGTCTTGTTTAAATTGTGTGACAGGGTCACGCTCAGTAGCCCTAAACGGAACAAGTATAGCCAGATCGTCACTCCTATTTTTTGCCTTCGATTTTCTCGGGGTCAGCCAATAGCCTCCACTGTCCAGGATTGTCCAGAACTTACGAGCAAACGGTTTTAGTGAGTCTACTTGATATGTCCGAGCATCTTCTAAGTGCGACTTTGAGTCCCACACCTCCATCACCCACTGACTCATGTTGATGCGGAGAACAAAAAAATGCTGACCGAGGATGACTGGAATTATTATCTGTAAGAAATAATCAGAATATTAAAAACAATTTAAATGATAACTTCAATTTTAGTATGCAATGATTTTTTACCGTGTCAGCTTGCCGCCAATTTTTGACATTAACACCTACATCAAGAGGCATTGTGATGCTCGCACTCAAGCTTGTCGACCTCTCCATTTTGTTAAGTTTGTGCATGAATGTCGTCTAAACACGAAAAATATTAGTAGATATAATGAATTACAAATAATAATAATAAATTTAAAATAAAAGGTTGCTTACGAAGAAGTCGACGTTCAAAAGGACAGTGTTGGTGTCAGTAATGTGGTCCATGATATGCACACATTCCTTCAAACGTTGTTGCAACAACTGGACTGCAAAGACGAAAATCTGAGAAAAAACACAAAAAATATATATTTATTAAAACAGCGTAAAACTAATGATAACAAGTTTAAAATTTAGAAACTTACTGGATGATCCATGTCAGCATTTGGGTTTTCAATCCGGCGAAAGTAGTTATCTGTGCATGTCATTGCTCCCACATACACGCACGAGCCTCTGAAAACACGTCATATCTATACCATTTGTCTTCGTCGTCAAGATCGAGAGGAGAAATTTCCTGTACTTGCTGAAGTAGACTTGTGTCTTGGCATGGGCTTTCGCCATCGGTGATACTCTTCCCTGTTCCTGGCTCATCCGGTCGTGTCTGCGCGAGCGACTTCTTAGCAAAATCAGCATATGCAGCGGGATTGTACAACACACCCTAAGGGTTCTCATCAGGAAACCTAGCAGCTACGGGTGGCGCCGAAATGGGCTGAGGATCATCTGGTTCATAAGCATACTGAGGGCCACCCTTTCTAAGCCATTCGGGGATTGTGCACTGAAGCGGCGGCGCTGAATGACGGATTGGCACAAAGGGTTGTTGTTGGTGAACTGGACTCCCGCGGGCTGAGGCATTGGGCGGTGGTGGTACAGGTCCACTTGGGCTAGAACGCCGGCTACTCTTCTTCTTAAACAAGTCTGTGAAAAAAGACTTGATCTCCGGAAAAAATACATCTCTCTAATGTGTAGTCAATTCACTTCTCACGAGGCCTCGCAATTCCTCCATGAACTTGTTTCTTCTCCCCTCTCTCCGACTGCCGGTTTCTGTGCCGCTGCTCGATGATGATGACTGCACTACGCGAGCACGTTTTCCTTTACTCTTCTTAGCTTTTCGTCATATCTTTAGGTGGGGGCCTGTCTCTCAGATCATATACACTGGGCTCGACGCTAGGCTCTGACACTGGAGGGTCATTAGAAAGCCGCTGAACTGGGGCACGACGTTCAGGCTGTTCACCCTCGGATAGCAGGTTGACGGGCTTCACATAATTCACCACGAGCGGGTTTTCAGCATTAACCAAAGAGAACCAGTACCACATCCCTTCTTCTTATTCTTCAGGGTGCAGGGAATCTCTGCAATTCACCCCGTCGACAAAAGCCCCATCCAAATTGCGCTGCAAAGCCTGATCCAGCGTCCATCTCAGACAACGAGGAAGAGCATATTCATCCACTTTCTTGGCAGTAATCGTAGACAAATAAGGTATAGCTTCGTTAATCCACATCTGCAGTGCCCAAACCGGCCCGTAAATGTTATACCTCAAATTCTTTCCAAAAACAGATTTGTGGCGCGGTGTCGCCGAGACATAGTTCTTCAACACTTTGTATGAATATCCGTCCCAAGGAAATTGGTTCCATCGGTTGAGATCATCCGATAATACCCAAAGCCACGATTGTATCTTGCCTCTAACGTCGCAACCTAATAATACTGCTTATGCGACGAGCACATGGGCTACTCGAAGATACAAATGTGCTTCTAGACCATCCACTTTCAAAAAATCCTCCAACACGTCCTTGAATAATCGGACGTCACCAGCAAAGGCCCGACATGTTTCCACATTCTCCGTCGACAAATCTGCACCGTGTGGATCAAATGAAAACACTCCAAACATAAGTCCCGAAATAAGAGCGTACTCACGGGGTGAAAACCTCAAATTTCTATCACCAATACGGAACCATAGATCCATCGGATCAGCACCGGCCACTTTCACCTCTCTAGCCACGACCATATGAAGCGCTTTCGCACACGCTTTACCCTGGTACATTCTAAAAAAATGCCCAATAGCACCCACAGAGAATGTTTGAACAAGCTCTGCACCCCCAACTTCTAACAGTCGTTTCTCTATCAATGCCAACATGCTGAGCTTGTTGTACGTGTTCACTGTACACGTCACTTCTTGAAATGTCTTACGTACCCAACACCAACCATGCTGAAACACAAATAAAATCAATTATCAATTATAAAACAGAACTAAAAAAAATTAAAAAACATAATTAAAAAAAAAAATTATATACAGATCGCATATATTCTGTACAGCCCGTATATAAAACACAATCCACCTGTACAGAATATACACGGGTTGTACAGTTTATTTCAGATTATTATCATATCTTGTTTTATTTTTTAATATAATGATAGTATAAATTAACAAATCCAATTATCGAGTTACATAACAATGCTTTAAAAAACTAATTATGCATGCATATTTAATAAACTTAAGAAATTAATTAAATAAAATTAAATATGTCATCATAATTATAGCAGAAACTATACAGGTCGTGAGAAAAGTATACAGGTCGAGAAAAATAATACACGACTTGTATGCTTTTTATACGACCTGTATAATTTTGTTTATAAAGGTTTTCGATCTAAGTTTTTCTATATTATGATTAACATGATTTATGGTATTAAACTAGAGATAATATATTAATTATTCGATTAATTAACATTAAACTAACTAACTATATCAACATGCAACAAATTACCATAATAAAAATCATAAAGGCATAGGGATATCTAAAATACAAGTCTATTATGTGTCTAAATTAATTACAATAATATTTGTGTTAAAAAAAAAACTATAAAGATCGACAAAAAAGTATACAGACGGTAAAAAAAAACTCGACCTGTAAGCTTTTTAACCGACCTGTATACTTTTTTTTATAAAGGCTTTCGATCTAAATTCTTCCTATATTATGATTAACATTACTTATGGTATTAAACTAGAGAAAGTATATTAATTATTCGATTAATTAACATTAAACTAACTAATTATATCAACATACAACAAATTAGCATAATAAAAATCATAAAGCACAGAGATATCTAAAAACTAGTCTATTATGTGTCTAAATTAATTATAATAATATTCGTGTTAACAAAAACTATAAAGATCGAGAAAAAACTATACAGCCCGTATTAAATTTAAAAAAACATTCTATCGACCTGTATGATATTTACTCGAACTATAAGAAATTTACCTCTTGTAAATGTTGTTTCTGGGCTTCAGTTAAATCTTCCTCATAAATCTTCGATTTTTTCCTTTAACTTTTCCTTTTGAACCCGATGTTGACGCCATGGATTAGGGGTTTAGTGTTAAAAATTTAGTACAGGGAAGGAACAAGAATTGTGGAGAAGAAGGCTTCAGAGAAATTTTGAGGAGTAATCTGTATATTAATTGATCTGTATAGATTTTGTATTAGAACTCAGAATTTATTGGTGCATAAATTTGTTTTTTACCGTTTATTTTTAACGTGAGGGAATTGATTCTCATTGAAGAATCTGGCAGGAGGTGGGTGGGGGTTAAATCACCCTGAAAAATCGGTAAAGACATATATTCATACGTTACAAGAGATATGCATGGCTATGGGCTTAGGGTTTCAATTTTCAAAAACAATAAGACAAATAATGGGACCCTTTCGAGAATCTCTCGGTCAAAGAGAGAGAAATAGCTGCTGAAAAGTACACTTTGTGGGCCAAATAGATATATAGAGTACATAGTTATCTTAGTAGGTATATGGAGTACATTTTATACCCATAGTGGGTATTTCGAATTTCAACTCTATTTTGTATGGTATGTAGGTTATTATATATAATGATGAGGGTTTATTCACTGCGCACTGAAAGCTGGGCCAAAAATATCAAAAAAGGAAAAAATCTTGATAATTAATTATTAATGAAATGGAAATTAAAAAAAGTTCGACATATAAGAAAAGTTTAAAGATTGAAAAAAAAGACTTGTCAGATGAACAAACTAAACATTTGTGAACAATCAAAAACTAAAAACTCTATATTAGTATTATTTTTTATTTTCTTATTGTTTTATTTTTATTTTATCTAACCCAATTCCAAAAGGGTAAATGACTTGTAAATTCATAACGTTTTATCGAATTCACAAATTACACAAAAATTTGAAAAAAAATGTTTTATAAATACACAACATTTATTTTCGCAATTTTGCACTGGCAGCCGGTTTCCCCAAAATTCGATATTACGTGGCTGCCGGACTTGCCACGCTGGACTCGCCGAAGATTGAAACTACGTCGTTTTAAATTAAAAAAAGGTTAATTAATTGTAAATACATAACGTTTTATCGAATTCTCAAATTGTACACAGATTAAAAAAAAACATTTCAAAAATACACAACATTTCAATTTTCAGCAATTTTACTCCGGTGCCCGTTTTTCCCCAAATTAAATCCCGCATGGCACCCAAACTTGTCACGCTGGACTCGTCGGCTATTGAAACTATGTCATTTTAAATTAAAAAAAGTCACAAAAACTCCACCACATCTTTTTTAGCAAATAAATAAATAAAAAAAAATTATTTCTCTCGTCATTCTTCTGTTTTTTATCTTCACCACCACCACATGAATGCAATGTCACCAACATCAACCCCGCCAACCACATCTCCGATACCGTGAGATTTTCCCCGAGGGCACGAAAAGGAGACGACGAGCTTAGTCGGAATAATCTTATAAGGGAATAGAGGAGAATTAGGGTGGGTTACTATTAAAAGTAATAAGAAAATCAAATCAAAGAAATAAGGGAAATGAAGGTGAAGCTTGCATGGGGCTAAGCGCGATGACGACGATGACAATGGTGGCGCGAGGTAGAAGGAGATGATGACAGACTTTTCTTTGGCTGCTGCTATAACTAATCAGAGAGGAGGGGTGAACGGCGTATTTTTAATATCCGACGAGTCCAGCGTGGCAACTCCGTTACCACGTAAGATTGAATTTGGGGGAAACGGGATGCCGGTGCAAAATTACCAAAAATTAAAACGGTATGTATTTTTGAAATATTTTTTTAAATATGTGTGCAATTTGAGAATTCGATAAAACGTTATGTATTTACAAGTAATTAACCTTTTTTAAAAATTTAAATGACGTAGTTTCAATCTCCGGCGAATCCAGCGTGGCAAGTCCGGCAACCACGTAAGATCGAATTTGGGAGAAACCGGTTACGGTGCAAAATTGTGAAAAATTAAAACGTTATGTATTTTATGAAACATTTTTTTAAATTTGTGTACAATTTGAGAATTCAATGAAACGTTATGAATTTACAAGTCATTTACCCATTCAAAAACATTCTCTATGTTTTCCATCGAGACTCCAAACACTGCCTAAGAAATTCTAATAACTTGTATTCTTCAATTTTTACGAAGGATAACATTCGAAAATATAATAAAGAGAGAAAAATCAGTGCACTTATGTCAATTTTAAAGAAAGAGAAAAAGTAGGGGTGACAATTATTGGTACGATAATATGATAGTTCGATAAGAACATGTAAGGAATTAATGGGTTAATATCAGACTTTGTCAGGTTCGTGTTTTTATTGTGTGGATGAGTTAGTATTGAATATAGGTCGAGTACGTATAATCTGATAAAAAATAATTATTTATAGTTATTTATTTTAACTTTTTGCTAATAATATTTTCACTCATAGGGATAAAATAAAATAAAATTTTATTTGTGTCGTGTTGTACATTTCATGTCCTGTTCGAATTAAATAAATCCTTGAAAATCGTAATTGTATTTAGCCTTAACAAATAGAGTCGTTATCAACTATAGATAGATGATAACAACCCCACACACACAAATTATCAACCCTATTAAAAAGACAATCAAAAGTCTGAAACAGTCGCACTCGCACAGCACTAACGGAACTCTCTCTCTCTCTCTCTGTTTTGTTTGTTTTCCATTATTTTTTATCCTTTTCATGAGGCAGACATCTCATTTTATCGAGTTAAGAACAGGCATTTTCGCTCTTTTTTCCCCTTCCTATTACCCAGTGTGCAAATATCTTTCCTAACAATTCTTTAAAATATCATGCTTCTTGTTGTCACATATAATGGAAAAATCTCGGATTCAAATATTACCGCTCTTCCCTCCCCCAACTCAACAGTCAAGAGAGAGAGAGAAAAAAAAAATCACCATACCCCAATACATATGAATTTTGATTTATGAGCTTACATTCTCTCAAAGAAATCCCCAACAGCTACTTCACGAACCCATATTTTCAGTCTTCCATTAAGAAATGGGACTTCAGAAAAAAAATAAAAAAAAATAAATACTAGTAGTAAATTTTCTTCTATTTTTGCCAAGCGTCCTTCATTTGTCTTTGAGACTAATTCTTTCCATCCCAATTAAAAAAACAATAATGACAAACGGACAACTTTGACAACTATCGGTTTTAGGCTTGAAAACCGATCCAACTAATATTATTTAAAATTGTCGATTTTTTTTTTCTTAAAAACCGGTCCAACCAATTCCTTACCCCCATCATTTTCTTTTTTGTAAATAATTTTATTAATTGATTATAAATACTAATACTAGTAGTAACTATTTACTGTCTATTTTTATTCTCATATAGTACAACATTAATAATAAATATACCAAAATAGTACTCCCTCCGACCCACTCATATTTATCATCATTTCCTTGTTTAGATGTCCCACTCATATTGTCATCTTCTAAACAAGGAAAATTTTAATCCTTTAAAATCCTTCAAAAGTGATGAAACTTACCCACTTTTTATCTTTTTACCCTAATTTTTAATCTCCGTGCCGAACATTAACACGACAATATCAATGAGCCGGAGGTAGCAGTGATTAATAAAATATAGGGAGGGAACATGCAAAGAATAATTGAGGTGAGGTGTGAGTGATTAAAGTCAAAACCACCTCTTCTGCCAAATGTAATGTTGGGTTGCATTTGGGAACATGAGGTGACATTTAAACACACACACACACACATGCCAACCAATCCTTTACTTATTTAGGACCACTTCCACTTTTATGCCACAACACTTCTCAATAATTCACTCCCTTCACATTTTTCATGTTTCTTTTTTTTTTTGGAGAAATAAAGCTTCACATTCAAAATTTACACACATAATAAAATTTATTTCTACCTGTAAACATCTCCTACTTTGCCTTCTGTACTTGATTGGTTTTTTCGATTTTTCTCAATCACAAAACATCAGGGGACCAAAAAGTGAACAAAACTAACCAAATAAAAAACATAAAAATACAAAGGCTGAACTCAGTAATGTTAAAAGTACAAGTAACAAAAGATGAATGCACTGATCCGCATGCACACAATAATGAAGGAGATCGTTACAATCTCTGCACACACACACACACACAAAATAACCTTACTCCTTTCCTCGAACAACTGTTGTATTTCGAAATTCTATAAAAGATAATGTCAAACTAGTCCTCCTAAATGCAAATTCTTTAGCAGTCCGCTTTTACACAAGCTAATAACGTAGTTTTCTCGAGTTAAAACTTTGCAGTACAAAAGGAAGGTGCTTTCACTTTCACCTTTGCTATAAACATCATTCCTTGAAAAAGCTTCAACCACACATGACATATAAAAGCAAGAAATCCACCAAGTTCTACATCATTAAAGTCACAAAAATTGGAAATTTCTTCCTTTTCAGTTAGAAAGCAGACAGTAGTAGGCACTCCAAAAAAACAGTTATATTCCACTTCAACGAAAATGAAATCAACGAGCACAAACAAAGAAATCAGCAATAGATCTAATCATCTACCTACCTTAGTTCTTACTAATCAGCCAACTATGTCAATTTACTTCCTCAGACATCCTAACTCCACCCGGGGGGGGGGGGGGGGGGGGGGGGGGGGCAAGTTATCTACTCATCGTGGAAATAATGCTTCGACAAGGCATCAAAAGTCGCCTCAGAAGCAACCCTTTTCATTGCTTCATAGCAAAGGAGTTCCTATACACAGTAAATATTTCATGAGTACACTACAATCAAGACAATTTTTACGCTCCCCTCATACTAGGATGTTGTTACTGAGAAACTTTCGTGCTCTCTAGAACAAATCTTCTAGCAATTTTTTGCACCGAACAAACATTTACACTCTCCAAATAGTTAAAGAAACCAGCTACCAAAACTCACAATCATGTTCCAGCTAGAGGTCAATTAAATTTAATGAAATGAAATTAATGAACTACTTTCTCATACAACTGAAGCTTGGACCCTCGTATAGCGACTATAGCTGCATTATCTATAAACATAAATTTTGCTACTAAATATGCAATTATGCTTAAAACGTACTGCTGCCTCTACTTTAAATGCATAATAAAAATAATTTGAATCCTAGGCATGAGATTGTTGCATAACTAATTTCCAAAGGATCATACAACTCTCTTAGAACAAGTAATTTATCATTACCGTAGGACATCCAATGCACGTCCGTTAACTTTCACGAACTGCTTCTGATACTGCCCTATCAAGAACTTGGGCAGAGAAGTCACAGAAAGGACTCCAACTGCATATAGATGCAATCTGCAATTTTTTTTTTTTTTTTTTCATTTTCTCGCAAAAGATATGATTAAGCAATACATTAAAGAAGGCATATTTCTACATACCAGGTCTTCTCATTTGACCAACAAAATGGTTAGTCGAATCCTGTGACCAGAAAAATTGATCATTTCCTATATCTCCACTAAAAGATAACTTACGCTTCCTAATTAATTCAGCACTCTGATTTTCACTCTCTTCATTCTGCTTACTCTGATGCAACCATGTCCGGTTATGAGCAGACTCTGTAGGAAAGAAAGAGAATTCCTTCTCCACGGGCATGCTTTCACACGGAGTTACCCTACGACCAAGGCTATCAGTTACATAACCAGAACCCTTTTCCCTGCTCGGATTTGAGTCCGAAAAGAGACCCAACCTCAGGGACAAGTCAAAGCCAGCCTGCGGTCCCTTCCCTTTGTTATCCTTGGAAGCTACTTCACACGTTCGTTTCCCAAAATATTTATCTTCACCGTAAGGGAATAGATTCTGCAAGCACCCACCTTCAGCAGCAGGATCAGCAGGTGATGAAAATACTGGCACACCGATAATTACAGAATCAGACTTTTGAGCTTCGTGAAAAGCCAACTGATGAACCTCAGGTCTGTAAGTCGTCCCATAGTACAAGGGGTACACCGAGCTTCTATTCAGTGAAGCATTACTACGGTCCACTTCAACACCATTCTTATTGCCAATAGAATGAAGCTTCTCAAACGAAGGAGCAATGTGCTGGTTCGTGTTTGGTGTAATTCGATTGTTACACTCCCACACTAAACGAGCCGAATCTAAATTTTGAGGCATCTTGAGCATTGAGCTACTGGTTGTTTGGGCAGGCACCAAATCAGGATTCCGTTCATTGATATTCTCGTTTAGAAACCTTGGAGACATGCTATTGCATTCTTGATGCGACGGTCTGAGGTAAGTCCTCGGATTATTGTGCCTTTGGCTTCTGGATGCCCTTTCCGGTACACACCCTAAGTTAAGTGCAGCTGAAAAACACAATCCCGTTCCACATAGCAACGATTACATTTCAAGCAATAAATCCAACCACAACAAGCTAGCATTGATACCATAAAACGAACTAGCATTATCAAAATTTCTCATTGCTAAAAACCCGATAACGAGACATACAAATGCAGAGAACAAAAAATGCACCTTCAACACACGGAGGCAGAAGCTCCCCAGTTTCCGTACTCTCATCTTTCCGAATAATCAAGTCAACGGCATCATTAACACGGTCCCATAACGTTTCAATATTGGAGTATTCAGCCTAATCCAACACGTAAACATAAACATAATCAGAAAAAGACAATTACACCAAAATTCAGCTCAACCAACATCAAAACACAAATGGGAAAGTAGAGAGAGAAGAGGAAAAGGCGAAACCTCAGAATTAGCTTTGGAGTACATGATTTCCTCCGCTTTCAGGACTACAATAGGAAGCTTTTCTTGCCATTCTTTGTTCTTTTTAGTAACAGCAGAGTGATTATCATGCACAAGCCTGTCCAGAAACACAGTTTTCGCAAAAAAACAAATCAACAAAATTAACCAGTGGGGAAGAATTTAACGAAATATGAGAAGCGCAGTACCTGAAAATTTGCTGGATAACTAAACCTCTCATGGGCTGGTGCCTTTCACTATGCCAAGCTCTTCGCACACACTCGTAGGGTCTGGGTCCCGGCCTCGGCATCTTCTTCAGCTAGACCAAATATCAAACAGTTGGCGCAATCAAGAAAATAACCAAAAGAAGCGAGAATCCCTGAAACAGAAGGGAAGAATTCCTCTCAACAGGTGAAGAAGAAATCGGAAGAAGCAATTTAGGCAAGAACCCCAGGAGTACAAGTATGGGTTAGGAGTAGAGGGAGAGAGAAGAGAGAGATGCTGCTGCGCTTTTTAGCATTTGGTTTTGGGTACAAACAAGCAATTAATGTTTTGAGTGGGTTTTAGCGATGGAGCAGTGGGGCTGTTTGATGGTGTGATGTCCCACCCCACCCCACCCCACCCCACATCCTCCAAAAATTTTGTATGGATTGTTAATTGTTTCATATCCTTACAAATATTATAATATTACTATTCGTATACCATGTGTGTTATTCTTTTTTTTTTTTTTTATAATCGTGATCTACCTTCGGTGCGCACTGGGTAAACCCATGTCCCTTATGCGGTAGCATGCGCACTGGGTAAATCCCTGTCTCTTATGCAGTAGGTTGGGTAAACCCCTATTTCTTATGCAGTAGTTTGCGTACTGGGTAAACTCCTGTCCCTTATTCAGTAGGTTGGGTAAACCCCTGTCTCTTATGCAGTAGCATACGCACTGGGTAAACTCATGTCCCTTATGCAGTAGCCTGCAAACCACACAAGGCAAGTAAATCACACTTTCCAAGAACGAGTGTGACAGGCTCGACCTATAGAGGCATGTCATGCGGTTCGAACCTGAGACCTTTTAGTCTCAGGCTCTCACTTTTATCACTAGGCGATCTTCAAGGGGACCTGTGTTATTCTTTAATTTTGAAAATATTGGTGGAATTTGAATTGATAGATCTGTTACCATTTTAATGTTTATAAACTATAGATAATGTATAGTTTACTCCACCATACATACTTTTACCCATTGATCAAATTTTTACTTGTCAAATCATTTGTGAAATGTAATTTTTAAAATATCAAACTGTGAAGATTTCTTCTGAAAATAAAGAAATTTGTGATTCAAATTTTTACTATATAGTGGGCCAGGGGAGTCAATAGGCAAACAAGATAGAAATGGTTGGGGTGTTTTTGCCCCTAAATTTCTAATCCATCATGTGGCTATGTGAAGTTGATGTGTAAATGCTTGGGGAGCAACCTAATCCATTTGCCCACATTATTCTACTAACCATGTTTGTAATAATTAAGTAAATTAGTTGGAAGGCTGTATAATTTTGTAAAGGGTAGTGCTATTTGGACATACTATATCCAGACATACGATGATAAAAATATGTATTTGACGGATTTTTTTAACTAATAAATTAATTTCATAATTACGATAGTTTGGTTAGTAATAAACATACACTTTTTAAATTTTAATTATAAAGCTTCATTCCAATTTAAATTCACAAGTTTAGTAGTTGGTGTGGATAAGAGTAAAATTTTGGAGCGGGTGTGCGTGAGATCGATATTTCGTAAGGGGGTATGAGTAGGAAAGAAATTTTGAAGTCAATCGGACAATATTTTTCCTATTTCAAGCACGTATGTCCAGACATAGTACGTTCGAATAGATTTATTGTTTTGTAGAAAGAGACTTTTGTAGGACATATTTTTAAGGTGTGATTGATTAAATATATCATTAAATATAACTTTAGATTAATCTACTTTTGACATATTTCATTATGAGATCGCTTCAGGCAAGTGTCTGTGATTTGTATTCTTCAATTTGTTCCACATTTAAACTCAATTTTTTTTGTTAAAGTTACTTAAGAAAAAAAACAAGATTACGTATTTCCTAGTTAAACTATAAAATGTAATTATCAAATTAATTTTTCAAGTACATAAATTACATATGTGAAATGGTAAATTATTGAACTATATCTACGAGAGTCAGGACTGGTGGAGCATGCAATAATAAATAAAATATACAATTAAAACTAAGTCACAAAATATGAGATTATTTGTGTATAAACTTGAACATATGTGGGTGAGTAGTAAGTAAAAGAGAAAATAAAGGCATCGATATCCTCATTTTACCATTGATAAATGCTTTGTGAAGTAGTATGAAGTTTCAGGAAATAGTTTGGGGCAAAAAAACTGTACTCAGCAATTCCAGCTGTCTGCACTATTTGAGTGCAGATTTTGTATTGAAATGCTCAAAATTCTGCACTGAAAGCAAATATCAGAGAATATTTTATTCATTCATTTAATTATAACAATATGTAAAATTTATTTGATTAATGAGAAATAATTAAAAAAAGAGAAGGACTAGCATGTAGCAAGTCGCATGGCCTTGCGACCGGATTCAGGTCGGGTTGATTCGGTCAATTTTTTTTTTAATTTCAGTTTTTTTTCCAGCTCTGCCTTCGCTCTGATTATTAATATAAGGATAATTATTGAACAACAATTTGGATTTATTTGGCTCGCTCCGAAGCCTTCGACTCCCGTTGCTCGAATCTTGACCAAAGCGGCAAATAAAGAAAAGGGGAAAAGGATTGAAAATTTAAAAAAATGAAAATCTGATAATTAAAAAAAATATCGGGCAAAAAGAAGTAAAAAAAAAAAATGGGGTTGTGCTCCCCACACGCCGTGCGTGGGTGCAGGCACATGCACCCCACGCGCGGTCACATGAGGTGCAACCTGGTGCACAGTATATAAGTTTTTGCGTAGAAAAAATAGTACTCCCTCCGTCCCGCATTTAAAGCCATGTTTGCCCTCTAAAAAGTGTCCCACATTTAAAGTCATACTCTGTTTTTTGGACACATTTACCCTTCACCTTTATTGGTAATAACTACCCCTTACCACTACTTACCCCACCCCAACTTAATTAATTTTAGTAATTAATCACTAATCCTAAACCAACTAATAACCCCCCCTCCCCCGCACCCACCATTCAATCATACACTCTCTCTCATTCTTTCTGTCTGGTTCATATGATCTCTCTCTCTCACTCGATCTAACCCTAATTTCTCTCCGCCGCTCTTCCAGAAATTGGGCATTTCTCTCTCACCATTCTCTCCCTCACTCTTACTCGATTCTGTCTGGTTCATATGCTCTCTATCTCTCACTCGAACTAAACCCTACGAAATCGACGCCGATCTTCCAGAAATTGGCCATTTCTCTCTCACCATTCTCTCCCTCTCTCTCACTCGACTCTGTCTGGTTCATATGCTCTCTCTCGCTCACTCGATCTAAACCCTAAGAAATCGACGCAGCTCTTCCAGAAATTGGGCATTTCGAGTCTGGTGCTCAATCTGTCTCTCTCCTCTTCGATCTGACATACGATTTCATCTCTTAGATGAATTCTCGTACTGTGCCTGCCAAACCCTCTGTGACGCCGGCCAACCTCGCAGCTTCTCCACCATCTGGGTGGATCTTCGACACCGATTGGTATAAAGCATGGTTGCCACGTTTCCTCGAAAGGAGGAAGGCCCGAGATGTGAAATTGGCCGCCATAGCTGCCGTAGGTGGTTCCTTGGTGCCGGAGGAGTCCATGGGTGAGGCCGATTCCGAGTTCGGTGCTCCGCCTCGATCTGAGGATGTGGTGGATTGGCTGCCACTCGATGACACCGAGGTGACGGTACCGGACACCGAGTATGATGATGATTCCATAATCATGGTCCCTGAAACTCCATCCCCGCTGCCTGAGATCGATGGATTTATTGCGAATGAGGTGATTCTGTTCTAGTTTGCTGCTTCTGTACAATTTATTGCTCTGAGGGTGGGCTGGTGATGCCAATTATTGTTTCTGTTGTTATGGATTATGTGATGGGCTGGTGATGCCAAGATATGGTTTTTGTTGTGATTTCTGATGCTAGATGATCCTTCTGTGATGATGATGAATGAAATTGCGTGTTGCATATTTACTTGATGATTATGTTCCTGTGATGAATGAACTTGATGCTGCATCTTCCATATTTACTTGATGATGATGCATCTCCCTGTGATGACAGTTTTCTGAGGGAGGCTTGATGCCTTAATTATGCCACCACTGGATCATTCTAGTTTTGGAGGTTGACTTAGATAGGTTGTGGGTAAATGCATGCTACTGTGACTGAATTTTGTGATTTGTTTATGTAATTGCCTTAATGATGCCACCACTGGATCATTCTAGTTTTGGAGGTTGACTTAGGCATTTGATGTCAATGATGCAATTGAACAAGGCTGAGACAAATAAATTAAACAAACAAGTCTAAAATCAGTCCCAAAAACAAGAGTTTACATTCCAAACATTCTCCTAGATGAGTCACATATATTTGTTCCTGTAAACTCCCACAAAAAATTGACTACTATGTGAAGTCATTGTTGCAGTCTGACTTGTTGCAGCCCCTCTACTACATCATCCACATTGTATGCATTTGTCCCTTCACCACTTGTCCCTTCACTATCATTGTTTAGGAATGCCAAGCATTCCTTCACAATTTCCTCTTCCACTTCAATCACTTCTGGCAGCAGCTCCATCCTTGCCAATTTGTCCTTACTCATATGAGGAATCTTGTGCTTGTTGTCCCTCTTATTCTTCAATATCTCTTTGCAGCAGCCCTGTAGAGTTAGGAAACAATAGTTGATCTTCTCTGGTTCATACTCTTCATAGGCAGTCTGTACATTCTGAATGAGCTCTTCCAGATTGTTTGTTTGCATTTTATCCTTCACAGATTGTATAGCTCTGAAGAAACCTAGGTCATTGACATTGGTGTCCGGGGAATTTGGTGGTTGACAGATTAGTGTGAAGTTGAATCCATCTGTATTTGCATTGGCTAGAAAGTCAGGGTCATCAGGTTTGATATGTGGCTTGGCATTGTCTTGTTGAATGAAAATCTGATTGCCTAGTAGATGTGTTGGCCATTTAGCTTTAAAAGCAGGAAGCATCTTCATGAAATAACAGTCCCTTTAGCTACATGATGAATCTGTATGCAGATTCTGATAGCATAAACAAGTGCCAAAACACACTTACCTGATGGATTAGACTGCCTTTGGTCACTGGTTTTGTTATTGCTGGAACTGGTTTGACTTCTACTGTCCCTTTTGATCTGTTCTTTGAGTTCCTCTTTGCTGGTTCATATGTGATGAATGGGAATATCCCAAACTTTCCATCAAACAAGACAACTCCTGCTGCATCTATTAAAGGCCTTGATAATGCACAATTGAACATGATTTTGGGAATGTATCTCTTTGATTTATAGACCCTGTGTGGTTCAGCCTCCCCTGCCACAAGGTAGTATCTATCCTTCTCTTTTGATGGATAGAACCACTTCTCATCAATGTGTATTGTGTTATACATGTTCTGGAATTTGAATACACCATTTTCTGAACTAGAACAGAGCTGAGTAAGACTCCACCTGAGCCTACACAGTTTGTTCTTCTCTGTTAAATATGGCCTGATGGCAGAGGTGTGTGGTTTTAGTTAGGGGTGTGCATTCGGATTACGGATCGGATTTTCGCTCAATCCGAAATCCGAAATTGTCAAAAAATTGGATCTGATCCTAATCCGAAATCCGAACTAATCTGATCCGAACAAATCCGAAATCCGAACCACAATTTCGGATCCAATCCGAAAATCCGAAATCCTATAAAAAATTACAATATCAATATTGAACATTTATAAAATCCTAAGTTATCATTCATTTCATTCACTACAATCAAACAAAATAAATATAAATATTTGATCATCCATAAAAATAAACAAGAGTTACAAAATATCCATCAAACCAATGCTTCTCAAATATCAAATCAACAACATAAAAATAAAAAAATAAACAACTCCAACTTAGTTCTCAAATCAATGTTTCTCCAATCTCCAAGCTTACAAGTTGCAACAGATAATGGAGATTGATTAACCTGTTGCATCTTGCAATCCTAAATTTTGTAAACCTACAAAAGAAGAAAGAATGGAGTTATTAAGTAGCATATAAAACTAATTGAATTGAGACTTGAGAGCAATGAACTTAAATGCATACCTTTTTCTATTTTCTCGACATCTTTAAGCTTTTCCTCAACTTCAATTGGAGTAGAAGACTTGCGAAGCCAATCTTGACCACAAATGAGAAACTCCACGACTTTAGGACTTAATGAGCTCCTAAATGGATCGAGTACTCGTCCTCCAGCACTAAATGCTGTCTCAGATGCTACAGTTGAGACAGGAACTGCCAAGATATCACGGGCCACTTGGGAGAGAACAGGATATTTACATTCATTTAGTTTCCACCACGACAAAATGTCAAACTTAGGCCCACCAACCTCAGTGTCTTCCTTAAGAAAATTCATAACATCATTGTTGTCCTTGTGATGAAAAGTTACATACATATCCCCTAATGTCCTCATAGCATTCTTTATTACATCATCATCATCAACTCCAACACTTGGCATCTCCATGTCTCCATGTGTTTGAACATTTTCAGTAACAAGTGGTTGCTTGTAATCACCACACATGGCAACCAATTCAGCTTCAACTTGTTGTGCTATCAAGTTACCTGTCTCAACACCATACATATTCGACAATGCAAGCTTCACCCATTTTAATTTATATCGAAGATCAACAACAACAGCCATGAATATCAACTTATTCATTTTATTTGGATCTCCCCAATACTTATCAAATTTTTCTTTCATACCTTTTGCCATCTTACTTAATTCATCATCTTTACCTTGTATAAAAGCTTTTAATAAAACTTGCACCTTATTAATCTCATGAAGAAACAAGTTGGATGTGACATACAAAGATCCAGAAATCTTACAAGTTACTTCATGAAAGATCTTTAAGAAGTTCATCATCCTTCTTGCTTTAATCCAATCATCCTTATTAGGCACCCCATCATCACAATCAAGATCAATCCCATAAGAAGGGTCTAGCAAATCATACCTAAAAAATGCTTTCTCAAATGTTATTGCAGCATCTAACATCAAGTATGTAGAATTCCATCGAGTAGGAACATCTAAGCACAACAAACTCTGACTTGAGATTTTTTCTAGCTCGGCACAATCTTTAAATTTCTTCAACCTAGAAGTTGAATGTCTGACAAATCGAACAGCATTTCTAATCCTTTTCACAGAAGACCCTATCTCTTTCAAAGCCTTCCTAACCTCTTCTTGGTTAAAAGACCAAGCACCAAGAGAGGAACTTTGTCCCGATGGTAAAATCAATTGTGATTGCTTAAGATCATTGCTTTTAGGAGCATTCTTGCAATTACCAATATGTGTAGTAAGTGTAGTGGTACCATTCTTTGATTCAGCCCCAAAATCATTCCCACAATTACACTTAGCTCTATCTTTCCCATTTTTATCTTTAAAGCGAACATAATGTTGCCACACATCTGACCTTTTGTCCATTTTTTCCGCTTCTTAGATTCCGAGGGGTTGGAAGGAGCACCAACATCATCAAGCGTATCTCATGTTGTATTTCCCGGTGTATCTCCAGTTGCATCTTCACTTGCATCTCCAATTGTTTCAGATCCATTATGAGACATCTACAAAAGGAATAAACAAAATTATTTGAAGTAAGATAAATTGGAACACAAAATCATCAAAAAAACTTATATATGAAGTATTAACTTACATTACAACTTGCTGCTGAAGAATCTATGACGGAAAATTGAGATAAAGCTAACGTAGAGAGGGTCTTCTCCCTTCCCTAACTTCACACTGTAAAATTAAACTTCATATATCAGAAAAATAAAACTTACATTTGTGTGTGTATCATGATATCGAGAGAGAGAGAGAGTATACAATCATCGATAGCACATAAGACCAAGGACAAATGAGCTCCGCCATGAACACAACTAGTCAACTATATATACAAAAGCTTAGCCCCCAGAACCTGAGCTAGATTACAATATTTGCTGCAGTATATTGTAACTCAGCAACACGAATTGTTGGATAAGGAAACAAGAGAGCGCAACTACTTAAAACAACCATTATGATCAACTGATTTCTACTCCAATAGCAATGCCACTATTAACAAGAGATCACGTGAAAAAAATCTAAACTTCAACCAAATATATCATACCATAAATGCATCAGACACCTGCCCATTAATCAAAATTCTAATCAAGTATCACAAACTGGAAATCAAAGCAGCTCAAAAATGTTGCAGTACTGAAAAAGTAGAATGAGCTCCAAAAACTCGAGAAGAAAAAGATTTAGCGATGATCAAATCAGATCACTCGAGACGACGTTCGAGACAGAGGCTAGACCGGAGCTACACCTGAAACAACACCTAGCTAACAGACTCGGGCTGCAGCCGCGACAGTATATTCAAAATTACTATAGTCTTCTATGTTCGATTAAATTACTATCTAACTGTTAGAACTAAAATTGCATGTACCAAGTCGAATTTCAATCGTCCTATTCTGTTCTGAGTCAATTCAGATAATTAAAAAGAGTGATATCTAATGTCAATACTAACTCCAGAATTCTATCTCGAATCCTCAATCAATAACGTTTGCTACAGTCAAAGTGAGAAGTGCTAACCTGAGCCTTGTCGAGTGCGAGCCTGCTGGGGCAAGTGGAGAGCCTGGTCGAGTGCGAGCCTGCAGTATATTGTAGAACGAATGCGGCTGCGGTGGAGAAGCACGGCTGGGGGAAGTCGCGACGAGCCGACGGCGGCGACCGGAGGAAGAGGAGCAGGCTGCGGAGTAGATGCGAGGACAGAGAGTAATTTGGGGAGGTGACGGCGCAGACAGGGAGGTGAGGAGGAAGGATGCGTGCAGAACTGCAGCGTGAAAATGAAATTTAGGTTTTAGGGTTAATTAGTTGATATATATAATTATATATATATATATATATATAATTATTAATAATTAATATATATTATATATATATTTCGGATTTCGGATTTTTAAAGATCCGATCCGATCCGAATCTGAAATCCGAATTTCTCGAAAAATTGGATCCAATCCGATCCGTAATCCGAACAAATCCGAACCAAATTTCAAATTTCGGTTTGGTTCGGTTTCGGATTTCGGATCTCTGTTTTTTTGCTCACCCCTAGTTTTAGTTTCTCAGCCTTTACATGTCTATAAACTGCTGACTTGCTTATGCCAAGGTTTTCTGCCATAACTCTAAGGGAAGTTCTCTCACACAGAGGCAAATTGTTAACTTTCTCTTCATCTAATGGTTTCCTATTTTTGTATTGCTTACCTCTTCTTTTTTATTGCAGGTTGACAGGAACTCCAAGTGATATTTGAGCCAAAGCTGCCTGCCAAACCCTCCACACAGTCTTCAAGTTGATGTGAAACTTGGCGCTTCTTTTTTTGCCCCATACTCGAGCTTCCCATCACAGCTATGTTGCATTAACCATTGAGCAATGGTATTCTTGCCTTCATCTGCCAGTTTTCTGGTTTGGGCAGTAGAATTAGACATTTTAGCCCCTCTTTAATTTTCTCTAGTGTAGTTGAGAGCATTGAATCTGCCCAGCTTCTCTGTATTTATTGCTGCTGGTTGTAGCTAGATAGGTAGTTTGAAATTTCCCTCCTAAGAATTTGATCAAATCATGGTGTACTTTTAACATTTGTTTATTAATGAAATTCAGTTTTGGCTCCAAATGAAGTGAAATTTGCCTCCAAAATTACTGCAGTCAGAATTTTATGAAATTACAGCTCTTTTACAGCTTTTTTTTATTCATGCAACAGATTTTCTTTCTTTTGCATTACTATTTCATTTTCTGTAACAGAATTTACAGCTCTTTTTATTCATGCGCCAGAAATTACAGTTCTTTTTATTCATGCAACAGATTTGATGTAAAATTGTTAACTGAAAATGACCAAAAAATCGGAGAAAATCGAGCTGAAAAGCAAGAAAAATCGAGAAATAAATTTATTTCAACAATTTAATTATGTAAAAAATGACATTAATTTGTTGCGTGTAATTTATCGACAACAATTAATTTTAATACTCGATAAATGGTTCATTCGAAAATGCATAAGAAGTCATGCAACACACTCTATTTATTTTATTCTAACACCCTTTTTCTCTCTCCAAAATTAGCAAAAGTAATCATACTAGATTAGCACTACCCTTTTTGTTCACCCACTACACTTTATCAGCTTTTGTTGGTTTCCGTGACAGCACCCAAATGGAGCTTTAAATCTGGGACTTAGGGAGTAATATAGAAGCAATAATACATCTCTCCCGAATTCTCAGTCAATATAATGTAAAATGACTTTTGAATTTTGGTCAACTCTTAACGAGTAGATATGCAAGTACTGATCCTCAATTTACAAATAAGTAAAATCCATGTTAATTTATAAAAGTAGTTTTGACCAAAATATCTTGTTTATGTTAAATATTGAAATTCCGAAAAATCTAATACGTCATCCGTGAGTGTGGTCTGTATTTGATTTGTATGAGACATGAAATAAAGGTTTTTTTTATTTATTTAATTTTTTTTTTATGTGTACTATAAAGAATTGAACCATAAAAAACAAAAATATATCCATTGGTATGAACTATGAAGTAGTAGCATCACATTTGATAACAGGACCCTCTGCATAAATTAATGGCGAGTCACATAATGAATGAAATGTCATATCACAAAAATGGGATCTGAAATTCTGAATGGTCATGTCACGTGTATAGGTACACAGCCATATATCAATTTGTAATTATAAACATTATTAACAAATTAACAGCTAAAAAAAATTAATAACAAATAAATTACCACCATTGCTGCAGTTTCAATTTTATTGAAAATAAGTGCGTAAATCTAAAGATAATTTATATTTTAACTAAAAAAAATTCTTACAATACGAAAATATTAAATATCATGGGATAATGGCCATGGACTCCCTACTTTTGTATTTCTCCATCAAACATCAATTTAACGCCATAATAGTCGAACTCTAATTGCAAAACGTAACTCTTGCAATAATCTTAGGAACCATAATTTTAACTATATATTGGACCACTCATTTATCCTTGTCAACACTTGTCGTCACCAACATTAATCAAAATTTAATACACGTACATATATATAGATGTGTGTGTCAGTGTATAATATTTACAATAAAGCTATTCGGTCACACGGTAGCTAGTCACACGTGCAAAACCATCTTGATGGCTGGCGGTTTCTGAATGTGAAGAGGTGGCCGAAAGCAGTGACGAAGCCAGAAATTTAATTCAGGGGGTCCAACTTATATTAACATTTTTTTACGTACATAAGAAGAAGTTTAATACAAAGTTAAATATATAAAACTTTTTAATATGAACATAATATCTTTTAAAATACTTTAAAAACAATAAAAAAAAATCAACGCAATGAAAAAAATATTTCAAATATAAATTAGATAAATTGCATGGTATAAGATGACGAGTTAATGAGCAAACTATTACTAAGACTCGATCTCAACACAATAATAAGATATAATAATTTAAAATTGATCCAAAGGTATAGAAACATTGCTATTGTTAAAATAAAATATGTATGCGTCACAACGTTTTTTTAGAACATCAAGAATATTTGGAGACCATACATGAAAAGAGGTTAAATATATCTCATTTTGAGGAAAACATAAATAAATACGCAAGCACAAACGAAGAAGTTAAAAATATAAATAGACAAACACAATGAAAAAAAAGAAGAATAAATAAAAAACATCGATGAAGGACCAAAAAATAAAAAAGTAGGACAGAAAAATAGACCAACACAATTGTGTGCATGGTAATCGAACAAAAGATTTCAGAGAAAAAGGAAAGCATTAAAATAATGGCACCAAACATCAAGTATAACATTAGCTTTCATATTTAATATTAAACATATCTTATTTTTTCTAAATTATACAAACAATCACTAATATATCCCTTTTTTTTCACAAACCCCGGGGGTCCAATGACCCCCCTGCACCCCCCCTCCCTTCGTCTCTGGCCGAAAGTGAACAATCTCGACTGTTACAGAAGCCAAAGGTCATGAGCTTTCCGGATGGGCTGCAGACATGGGCTAAAACAATTAACGAAATGGGGTTGTGGAGTTGGTCAAAAAAGATAAGCCCAAAGCACCAATTGCCAAGATCCAAATCCAAGGCCCAAGCCCGACCCGTCCGTCCGGCGCGTGTGTGTGTGCGCCCCCGAGGGCACCCATACACACAAGGGCGTAGCTAGGGGGTGGGCAGGGGGGTCACTGGACCCCCTCCCCCCCCCCCCCCCCCGACATTTGGGAAAAAATACTGATATATATGTAGTTTATTATTTAATTTGTACATTATGCTCACCATGTGTTCGATAAAATTCCCAAATCAGTATCATTTTTTGAAACTTTAGATTTTGAATTTTATTCGTTCTGGATAGTTTAGTTGAACAGTGAAAGATTGAGTCTCATGGCTTTCATGTTGCTAAATCTTATTCTTCTTCTACTTCTATTGGTATATTCCAAATGCCTAGAATTCTTCCAAAGTAGATATCATTAACCCCCCAAATTTTCATTAGCCGAAACATGAAACCTAAAATGTTGTTTGTTCATTCTTGATGGCTTCAATAATTATAGTTCATACTTGAGTTTTCATATTATTATGGAGAAGACATTGACTCATAAATCCAAAGTCGACTTTTTTTCACGAAAATTTACAAAATAGCACATATTGTTAGACTTCCGAAAATTGGACCCCCCTGAACCGAAATCCTGGCTACGTCACTGCATACAAATCAACCCAACAAGTTATTAAGCCCATAGAGACATAGCATTAAATGCTAGTCAAATCATCCACATATAACCGATGTGGGACAACTAACATTTATTATAATTAATAACATGTTAATTACTACTTCAACATCCAACCTTTAGCATACAATATCTCACTCACCGGAAATCGGTTTAGAGATATTAAATACTACGTTCATCTACTCACGACGTATATTAACATCCAATAAATATTTTAATTAAATAATAATTATTTAATTAACAATATTTATCCTCAATTAATGATTAATTACTAAACCATTTCCAACAAGAAAAAGGAAAGTTGACTGTAAAATTAGCAATAATCACATTTTCCTTTAGATTTATGTTTCCTCAATTAGGGTATATTTTTATTTTCAAAACCTATAGTACCATTTTTTAACTTGTGTGACCGGTCATAGTGTAACCAAATAGCATTACCCTAATATTTATTCGTGAATAATGACAACGAAGTGCAGTTCAAGTGGTAAGATGTTTCCCCTCCAATCATGAATTTGGAGATTCAAATCATGTATGCGTGTGTAAATTAAAAAAAAAATATATCAATACAAAACAAATAAGGCTGCAAATTACCTATATGGTCAAAAGTTTCGTTGGTTTTAACTATTGTCTGGTGTTACAATATAATTTGATCCCAATAATATTATCAATATATTTGCACTATAATCAAATACATTGTTGTCACGATACTTTTAAGGTTGTTTGCTTCTAATTTGACATGGTCAACGAAGTTTTTACAATTAACGTAAATTTTGGTAATCTATGACGATCTATTCTTTTTGAAAGATACTCCATACACAACTATTAAACGACCAATTCACTAAAGTAATCTGTAAACGTTGGGAGTGTGAATCATTAAAATAATAGTGGTAGTATGTACATTCGATCATTAATCATAAAATATTACTCGTATATTCGTGTAAATGCTTGTCCAAAGGTTTGGAGTTATCATTTTCACCCAAGGCAATATACGAAAGTCAGTTATCAGTTACTTAATAATTATAGAACCAAAAATAGTAGTCTATGTTTTACGTTGTGTGAGTATTTAAGGTAGCAAAGTATTTAATATTTCAAGCTTTTAAATCGACATTCCAAATGATACGGAACGCATTTATCAATTTTTAGGAGCAGACACAGATTAATCATAATAATTTCATATAACCTACCCATTTCAGCAATCATAAATGATTTGGGTAAAGTTTTGAGCCACAAAATTAGTTTCCTATTATCGTCAAGATTCTCATACGTACATATTCTTGGTAGATGCTGAAGTAGACAATGTGTTATTGTTGATGTTACTTTTTTGCTTTTGGATGAGAAGAAATCCGCATTAACTGGTCATACAATACAGAAAAGATAAAGTGAAACATGTTGGTAAAGAGATTATTTGCGAACATACTAAATAATTACTAAAAGGTTAGCATTTGTTATAATTATTTAGCATGTTTGTTATAATCGTGCCCCGTCGTAGCATGCTTGTTATTCCCTCCGACCCATTAAATTTGTCATGTTACTTTTCAGCACGAAAATTAAGAATAAAAGTAAAAAGATAGAAAATTGGTAGGTCTCATCACTTTTGAAGAATTTTAAAGAGTTGGAAGTTTTCTTATTTTGAAGATGCCAATACGAGTGAGACGCCTAAATAAAAGAATGATGACAATATAAGCTGGGAATTGAGTATAATAGACTGACTAACCTTCATCGCTTTTGTTATAATCGCGGCCCGTCGCGTCTACTTTGCTAGAAGGTTAGTGAGTCTATTTTAATGGTGTAGTGTCGTTTTAGGGTACCTCGGCATTCAAGGTCCACTAGGTTCGTTTTTATCTTTATCACGTAGACCCGATCGACAAAGACACACATGCATGATTTGCCACTTGTATTGTAATTGTAATTATATATATATATATATATATATATATATATATATATATATATATATATTCTTTGATTGTTAATTTATCCGTCTTCACATTTGGAGGTAGGGGACGCACAAGAAAATGAACACACCAAATTTGATCCTACTTTAGGGGAGGAAAAATTACCACTGAGAAAACATAGCAGTAGACATTATATATTATTAGGAAAATTGCAAAAAACAGAAGTCACCTTCTCCTCTCTTCCTAGCTAGGGCCACAAATCTAAATTTTAATTCAAAAATATATATATAATTTACCATAGGACATTTTCACTTCTCTCCCACAACAAATCTTTATTTCATATGAATTTTCTAAGATGAGCAAGTATATAAGAAATCATAATCATGATCCCTTTGGGTTGGTAGGATTTACCAACCCAAAGGGATATGGTGATTTCACCGGACAAGAAGCTAAATTTAGATTATTCACATTACAACTATATTTATACACACATACAGACATAAATCTTTGGGTTTTAATTATCTCATTATTAGTTGATCTAAGAAAAATCCTGAATTAAAAATAATCAAATTAGAAAACATAAATCGCGCGACTTTAAAAACGCAAAATGAATAGTTAAATCTCGACAAAATTAATATTCACTAAAAGTTTGAAAATATAGACTTTTTCATCAACTCGACTAACTCAAAAAAGTAACTGGTTCAAAAACTATCAAATTGTGTCCATAACCGTCTTTGAACTTAAAATCCGGGCCAAAAATCATAACTAGAAAACTTAAATTTTTCACTTTCATTTTTTACTTTAATTCATTTTAAAACTCTTTTTCACTTTTCAGAGTTTGACAAAGAAATTTGAGTTCAATCCCGCCAGAGTGCGGTGTAGTATATATATTTCCATCTTAGTGGTGGTGTAATGATCCCGCCTGCATGTGGAGTAGTGGTCTTATATGGTGTAGAGGTCCCACCTATATGATAGTGTAATGATTTATTTAAGAGTAGACATATATACCTCATAAGTTATAATAATTCCCTAAAACAAAAAACCTTCTTACTAGCAAGAGGATTATACTTGTTTCTTGTGCCTCAAGTCAGTATCCATAATTGAGAGATTTTCTAATGACGTCCGCTGATGATACTCGTCAAAGGCCCTCCAAAAAGTTTTAGTATAAAAATAAAAATTTACAACTAATCGACATATATATTATTCTTTTGAGGGTTTAGTTGGTGATTAGATTTATTGATCATAACATGGTAAGTTATGTTAAAAGATATGCTCCACTTATTACCCTTATAACTTCCATATATTTACATTTTCTCTCACATTTTTTTATTGTTTTTTCTCCTGAATTCTACTTTTTCTACTCACATCTATATAAGTTTACCATAGGGCATTTTCTCACTTCTCTAACACAAACAAAAATATATCAAATCTCTTTTTCATTTGAATTTTCTCATATGAGCAAGTAAGAAATCACAATAATGGGGTGGCCAATCCCATTCACACTTGAAGGGTGGCCGAGTACATATCAAGTCAAGCCTCTCCCACACTATATAAAACCCGGGTCGACTCTGATACCACCATCCCCATTTTTCGTTAAACGAATAAAATGGAGCTCGCTACCAAGATTTATCTTTAGCACAACACGAAAATTGCAGAGAACCACCTTCAAAGTTATATTAGTAATGAAAAATTCAGTCAAAGGAAAGTAAGTTGACAATATACAACCTATGCAAACATAACCAACCTAGAAGCTACGGTCAAATATGATCTATTTTTAAGTTCGACTCTATCACCAGATAATTGAAAACAGAAACAAGTTTCGATTGAGGACTCGACTCAATGTGGTGGCCATTCATAGAATACATTTTTTCGTAGAATGCAAGCCCATTTAAAAAATGAGAGATCACGACCATATTCCATACGGATGTAAATGATTAGCCTTCATGATCGTCAACGAACCTGGAGTTTGTGTGGTTGTTGTGGAGCTAAAATGCTACCTAGACCAACCAACTTCCTCAGCAGTTGAGTGATGTCTTCGTACGATGACTCGCGTTATGAATCTGTGTACTAGTGAAGTCGTTCGGAGTGCTAATGAATAAGAGTTGATATCTCCTCCATGGATTTGAATTTGTACAGTTCCATGACCTACACCGTGGGATAAAATCAAAGGATTAAATACAAAACCGTTGGTTTAAATTAGAGTGGTCAAAGATTTATTTTTCACAAGGATACAACACGGTTTTAGCAATGACACGGACTCTATGCCATAAGAACATTGACGGTAACACATTGTTGCATGTGCAATCTATTTACATTACCGATACTTATAAAACACGTTAAATAAGCAGGGTAGTCAAGTAAGGGCAATTTTCATTTCATTATTTGTAATAGAACTGCAGTTCAGACTTATTCAAATGGTAAAGTAAACCCATGAGAAAGAGAGTGCAAAGAAAAATAAGTCCATCTGGATAACCTTAAAGACCTCCATGCTAGTGAAAGAATCTCCTGTGACACCTAGCAGATCCCAGCTCCTCGTACTCAGCCTTGGTGACACACATTGCTTCAAAATCGGGGCTAGAAGCTAAGAGTGATCCCCCTCGCCAAACACCTAATACTGGACTGAGGAAAAAAGGTGCTAAAGTATTATTAACCGTAAAAGCAAACAAATTTTTACATTTATCTTAGAAGAAGAAAAGGACTTTACTCTTCTTGAGTTGTAATCTTCACTTGGTATTCGTCAGGGACTAGAGGCCGAAGCTCCTTCTGTCTGGTTACATAACACGTTATTAGTCATAAGTATCATCGGAAAACAATTTCTTAGTCTGACCAGAATATGATGCTTACAGTCTTTGGGCAAATCGAGGAAATAATGTGCTTCCACCAGTCAAAATGATACTACACATCATACACCAAGAAGAATTTGGTAATTCAGAACAAAATTTAGGTCAAAGTATAACTACTCAGCATATAACACATGAGGCTCCAGAACCCTCACCTTTCATATAACACAGGGTGAAGATGAGGATGACAGGAATTGACAGCTCGAACAATGCATTCTGCAAGTCCTGCCTGGTTCATTCCTGAGAAACATAGGCGGCAAAAGGACTTCATCAAAAATGTCACAGCTCTCACGGTGCAGCTCGTGAAATAGAGAGACAACAGGTACATAAAAGGAAAAGATTTAAGTTCATACTACGAAATTGAAATTTTAAAGGAAAAAAATTATTTGATGATGACCTAGATCTTAGCTATGACATGTCAACAGTTGGAAATCAAAATAAAAATTAACTAATAGACCGACCCAAATCAGCTGGTCGAAATATCATCTCTGGAACAAGGAACCGCTCATTCGTCAGGGGAAATTCCTGCAGAAAGGGTCAATTACTAAAGGTTTGAAAATGGATAGACTTCAAACTTTATAGAGTGTGCGATATATACAGTTTTTGTTAGGTCAATGGGTTTTTTCCTCTGTGGGTTGTCACTGCCATCCTGTAGCTCCATATAATCCTTTCCTTCTTCTGGCAACGACGGATCTTCATCTTCATCCAAGGCTAAGTATCTTTTAGCTTCATCTGAATCTTTCACAAAACCCTTCATATGAGTGATGCCATCTGGAAGAACATAATTACACCTAAAAAAATTGTTGGTTCCAGGTCTCCTGAAAGTTGATTTCACGTGGACAAATAAGGAAAAGCTTCTCAAGTCGTACATGAAAACTGCTACACAATCCAGTTCAGATATGAGAATTCACATTGTTACAATATCACTATATTCCTGAATATCTGAACTCCAGATCAAGGAAACTTTGAAGGATAAGATTGCATCACATGATACTACTAGAAAATCACCTAATGGTGGTAATAAATGTATTAATATACAGCATCTGATATTACAGCAGTTCCAGATCCATAGATAGATATCAAATATCCTTTTCAACTATAGCCCAGGGTGTCAAATAATGGTCGGCTGTAATCATATCAAGCTGTTCACACTGTATCTATTCATAACACATAAATCATACATAAACAATATATACATTTCATGTCAAAATAGATAACTTTGACCTTTAATGCGTCTGATTGTCCTTGCCTCTGTACACCTTTCTTTGCCTTTTGGCTAAGATAAAATGCAGTAATGCATTATTGGTCCTTATCAGATTGGTATTGTCTTTGTTTATTTCTCAGGTCAGAATCAATCATTCTAATGCAACCCAGTCTACAGATAAGTACACATTTTTCACTAGTTTTACAAACTGAAGCTCTTATTTCCATAATGCCATTCATTATCCTAATTTTGATTCTTCCGCTTGGCAGAAAATTAGTTTCTTAAGACTTCTTGAACAAAAATCACCTAATCATATGTCTGTCCTTCTAGTTGAATCACATGATGACTTGCTTCAGTTTTGACCCAATCTCTGGGCAGCATTTGAACAAAATTATGCAACATTTTAAAAAAGCAAAATCAAAAGGCACAAAAAAAAATGTACCATGCATATCTATCTTTATAAATTCTTAATTTCCTATACAATAGAGAAGAATGTATCTCCAAGTATAGCCCCTCTGGAATGTAAAACGAGAACTTAAAAGATGGTTCCACCAAAAGCAATGGATAAACACACTACTGGCAAAATCACCAAGAGGGGGATTGTCTCAAGCAAGAGACAAACTGAGAGATCTCCAGATTTGCATTATATGTGGTGCACGGTGTCAGTCGGTTGATGATTGCAGCAACTAAGTTGCTTACAAATTGTTAACCCTAAAAGGACAGCAAAGAGTCATCCATTACAACTATCCAAATTCAAAATTAACAGTTCCTTCCCTGAAGTTTTTAAGACCAGTGACTTGTTTCTCTTTCACATTCTTTAAGAGGACACTAATATATGCACCGAAATCGCTTCCATGTGCTGCAGAAGTCTGATTCTTCTTCTCTTCTCAAAACTAATGCATTATGATTCTACTTCTACTTCTACATTATCCTCCTATACAACAGAAAACAATCAATCTAACACTCCTAACGTCCATCGCCTTCTAAATCTGCATTTACTATCCAGTTACAGCTCAAGAAATTCATATCCGCAACAAAAAAAGGTGCAAACTGATCACTTTATACTCTTTTTAGGAATTAAATATCTCCGTTAACTTCCATTCATGTTGATCGAGAGATTGGATGCTAAGATTCAGGGGTTTCGATAATATTTTAGCTGCAGTAACAAAATATATCCTTCACTTCTCCTCATTTCAATCAAAAGATACTCAGACACCACCATTCATACGTTTCACTAATATCCTAGTCGGAATTTTGCAGAGACACAGTGTTATAATTCAAACTTATTAGAGCTACCAAAGCTAAAAGATTTAAATCCAAAACTCCCAGAAACTAAAGAGCATGAAAGATTCAGTAAAATAAAAAACAGAAAAAAGGAAATAATAATAATTAAATTAATGAATAAAGTAAAAGAATAGCACACCGCGCAATCTTGAGGTCTCTCTGAACGTCAAGAGAGACGAAGCAGAGCTTCTCCTTGACATCATCGATGATAAAGCTCTCATCCATCACATTCACGCTTCTGTAACTCACCAACTCCTTGAGATAATTGGTGAGCGCCTTCCCGCCGAGATCCAATCTCTTAACGCCGTAATTGAGGGTGAAGTTCTGGAGCACCGGCGCGGCGTGCGTGAAGCTGAAGCCGCAGTCGACCACCAGGCTGCACTGCGCCTTGGAGACCAGGCCGTACGGCCGGCGCGAGGCCTCGTAGAGGTGGACGAGCGACGGAGAATCGGCGACGAAGAGGGCTCGGAAATTGAAGTCTTCGAAGATGATCTCGTCGACGGCGCGCTGGATGGAGGGGAGGGTGAAGAGGGGCTCCGTGAGGAGGAGGGAGGAGGTGGCCGGGTTGATTTTGAGGAGGTTGGTGAAGAGGTGGGCCCAGATGGAGGACTGGAGATCGGGGTTGATGAGGTGGCCGCGGTCGAAGGGGCGGCGGAGGGTGGCGGAGGTGAGGTCTTCCGTAGGGGAGAGGAGTTGGTCGGCGAGGAGCCATTTCTTGGAGGAAGAGGGGCGGGCGGTGCAGTTGGGGACCACGCAAGTGGGGTCGCGTTCGCCGCCGATGCCGGCTTTTATGAGGCCGCCGCCGTTGTCCATTACCACCACGTTAGACATTATTCCCGCCGCCTTGGAATTGGGAGTAGGTTCAAACAGTCAATACTTGTTATAGTCACGGTGAAACTTATCAATTTAAATTGGAAAAACATTTAAAATAATTTTTTTTTAACTTGAAAACCATTTAAAATAAGTATAAAAACGAAAGAATTTAGAAGTGCAACTTAATAATGGCAAGGCAAAATGCTTCACCTCAGACTTCGAGACTGGTGAATAGGGATGAGCAAATAATTCGAGATCCGAAAATTCAAATCGAATCAAATCGAACTTTGAAATTCGGTTTGGATTTGTTCGGATTAAATTTTCGGATCTCGGATTTTTTGATCACCCCTACTCACCAATCTCGAAGTATGAGGTGAAGCATTTTGTCTTGCCATTTGTTCGGATTTCGGATCGGATTGGATCCAATTTTTCAAGAAATTCGGATTTCGGATTCGGATCGGATCGGATCTTTAAAAATCCGAACAAATCTGAAATCCGAAATATATATAAAATATATTATTAATTATTAATATAATATATATATATATATATATATATATATATATATATCAACTAATTTATAAACCCTAATAGATAAATTTCATTTTCTCACATCCTCCTCGCCACTCTGTCGTCCTCGCGCCGTCGCCTCCCCAAACCCTACACTCTCTGTCCTCGCAGCCTGTTCCTCTTCCTCCGGTCACCGCTGTTGCGACTTGCCTCAGTCGTGCCTCTCCACCGCAGTCGCATGTGTTCCATCATCGTCATCGAGACATCGACCAAGCTCAGATAATTTTTTATCAACCAGGCTCAAGCTTTTTTGTTATTATAATTGGAGTCAGAGGGTGAGTATTATGATTCTTAGCTATCTTGTTTTATTTCATATCATTTAGTTAATGCCCTTGTCTTTGTTAAGGGTAGGGCGCAATATGGGATTCTTGTTTCGAAATCAGAGTTTGCAATGAGAGAATTGGTTATAAAATAAAAGTATTGGTTAATAGGAAAAGAATTAGGATTTGCTTTTAACTATGGGGAAATACCATTTATGCTAATGGATCATTTCAATAGCTGGGGAATTAGAATATATTTTTTTAACGTACAGGTTCCCTTTCCATATAACTTAGTGATGCCACTCGAGATACATAGTTAATTTCTATATGACTTTCACTAATTCAGAATTTCTGATAAGTGAAGTTTAATTTTACAGTGTAAAGTGTAAACACCTAAAGGAAGAAGAGAAGGGAGAAGACCCTTTCTAGTCTCTACGTTAGTTTTATCTCAATTTTCCATCATAGATTCTTGTAAGCTTGGAGATTGGAGAAGCATTGATTTGAGAACTAAATTGAAGTTGTTTATTTTTATTTTGATGCTGTTTATTTGAGATTTGAGAATTGATTTGATGGATATTTTGAAAATGTTGTTTATTTTTATGGATGATCAAATATTTATATTTGTGTAGTGAATGAAATGAATGGTAACTTAGGATTTTATGAATGTTCAATATTGATATTGTGATTGGATAAATTACATATTATTTCGATTTTTTGTATTTTTTTTGGAGGATTTCGGATTTTTGGATTGGATCCGAAATTGTGGTTCGGATTTCGGATTTGTTCGGATCAGATTAGTTCGGATTTCGGATTAGGATCGGATCCAATTTTTTGAAAATTTTGGATTTCGGATTAAGATCGAATTGAGCAAAAATCCGATCCGTAATCCGAATGCTCACCCCTACTAGTGAGGCTTCAAATCATATTTGCGTACGTTGGAATTCATAAAGAATAGTACTATGAGAAACAAAAGTCTAGTGTCAATTGAAGTCTTAAATTTAGGCTTTTTTTTCATCTTTTTTTTTAAGGGGGTGTTTACTAAGTGGGATAGGGATTGACTATTCTTATCATCATCCTAAGGATTTCTTGAATCCCACCTTGTTGGGTGGGATACATATCAATGCAATAGTCCCAAATATGAGCAATAATCACGGGCTATGGGATATCCTTCAAGTCTAATCCTTAAAAGTAAACACTAGATTAATGTAATATCCCAGATATTTTCTTCCGACGGAAAATAAAAATTTTCTAATTAATTAAGGCTTTGCACGCCTAAGTTAAGGATTTTCAATTCTAAGACTAACGGTGAAATCCGTTTTTGAAAATAAATTCCAGAAGTCGGTTGAACGACTACTGTATTAGGGTTTTCGCGTCCGATAAAATTTTTGCCCGAAAACTCAAATCGAGAAACCGTCTTACTTTACATTCACTCTTTTTGCAAGACGAGTAAGTTAGTAAAAATCCGTTTTTATTATTTTTTCCGGACAAAATTTGGACTGTGATGTCTCGACTTTTTCTCGGATTTTGAAAAACAAATTAGGTTTTTCGAGGATGTGATTTATTTCTAATTTAACGGTCGAGTTAGATTTCGTCGAATACGTAACCGACTAAGAATTTATTTCTCGACCTTTATAATGTCGTTCTAGACCCGAAAACGAGATATTTCCGACAATTTTGACACACCCAAACGCCTCTTAATAAGTCACCACCTTAATTGAGATATTTCTTCACCTTTATGGAATAGTAAAAAGGCTTAGTCATCCTCTCTTCTCCCTCACACATTACCGCCATCTCTCTCCCATTCTCTCCCCATTCTCTCTCATTTTTCCTTCATTAAAGTTCATCTCCAAGCTTTCTCAAGAGCAACAAGTCATCCGTCTACCGATCGATTTCATTTTCGAGTTCATATTTCGCAAGGTAGGAACTTCTTCTACGATATGAACTGAACAAAAACTCGATTCCATCAACCTTATGTTTTTTGAAAAAATGGAGATGAAGAAGCATGATGAACCTATGTTAATACATGATATAGTATGCTTAGAATTAGGTTCTATGGATTGAAATTTCATGAAAATCATTCCCCCTAATCTTTTGTCATTACCGATTTTTTTTATAGATTTAGGGGATTGTTGTGGTTTGATTTTCTTGAGGTTTGATTGATGGAATTGTGTTCTATGAGATGTTAGATGATCACATGAATTAAATTAGAATTTTCTAAAAATAAAAATGAAAGTGTAAGAGATGAAGAATGGATGATTTAGTGTAGAAGATGATATGATATACATGAATTGTTAATGGAAATGAGATGTAGTATGTATGTAGATGACTCTATAATTTTATTGAGATTTTTCTAAAAATAAAATGAAAAACCGTAAGAGACGGAAATCCATCTATAAGTTGAAATTCGTTAATGTTTTGAGAATATGGTTTGCATATTAGTGATACTAGATAGATGATGATCGTTGTAAAATTTAAACGAAATCGGATAACGTCGAATTTTTTTAGTAAGAGACGAGCAATCGTCGATAAGACGAGAATGAGTAATGATTTAGGTTTGTGATTCGAACCTACATTAATCTTGATAGTTGATGATCGTAACCGTAAAATTTGAACGAATTCTAAAAAGATTCGAATTTGGATATGAGACGAAGAAACGAGATTAAATGCCGATAGAAAAATCGAATAAGGAAAACCAATTTGTTAATAATGATTGTTGTCATTTGACGAACGATATTGTAGTTAACGATATTTTCATCCGAGATACGAGATGTTATGAGTTATAGTTAATAAACGAGAAGTTGACAAACGAAAATGAAATAGAAATTGTTTTGAATCGGAAATTGGTTTAGTAATTGGATTAGTTGAAAGACGAGGAATCATACGTCGAGTTTGTAATCGAGAAATGCGAAGGAGTTCATGATGAATGATTGTTCGTGTTTACTGCCTTGAAATAGAAGTTTTCTTGAGAATAAAAGTGGAATAGCATAAATCGAACCTAGAAAGTCGTGCGTCGAGTTAACGAGCACTAGGGTTCCACGCGGACTGTTTTGCGATGCGTTACGGAAACTGTCATAACTTTTAGCTCGCGTAACGAAATCGAGATCCGTAAATTGAAGAGTAAACTAGACATCCGTGGATTTCTTTTGGTACAGAGCACATCTCCTGTTTCGAAGGGACCTGTTCTGTGCAAACTCCAGAACCACTGCCTTGTGCGGGAAGTTTCCAAAAAACTTAATTTCTTAAGTTGAATCCTTTTCAACTCCGTTCCTTGTGAATTTCTAAGTCATTATAAGTTATCGACATCCATTATCTACTGACCTAAGTGTCGAGTAATGAGCCGAGTCAGTTTGTAGACAAGAATTGATCGAGTCTCGTTTATTAGTTAATCAAAAGAAAGTAGTAAAGTGCAAAGGCCTAAAAGACTTAACCGATTTCGAATTTATGTTTTCTTTTTAACGTCTCGACCAAATACTAAAGTGTGATTATTTGCGTTCAAAGAAGGAGGACGTCGAGATTAGAAGACAGGACGGAAGACAGAAGGTTAAAGTTTGTTCTGTAAACGATTGAGGTGGGTTTTTCTATCAAAATAAAATGAGCGTTGCTCGAAAGTGTTTACTTACTGCTTTAATAAGTATGTATTAAAGTAACTATTAATGCATGATGAATTGTTTTATGTGAATTCTCTTGTGCCGCTCTGAGATAGTCCACAGAGTGCTATCCAGAGTATTGGATTTGAGTTAGCCCACAGAGTGCTATCCAGAGATTCCAACTAAACGATCAGATTCTGAGATAGCCCACAGAGTGCTATTCAGAGGGACAGATTCTGAGTTAGCCCACAGATTGCTATCCAGACGATCGAATTCTGAGTTAACCTACAGTGTGTTATCCAGAATTAAGTGTACAACAGTATAAGTCATACGAATGTTTATGAGAAAATGCATGATTAATCTATACTCTTGCGAGTTATTTTCGGCAATGTGCCCACTAAGTGCTTTATGTACTTAGCCCTGCATGTTTGTTTTTAAATGTGCGGGTTGAGTGACGAAGGCAGAGGAGGTTGAGTAAAGGTCGTACTTAAGGAAGTAAAGTTTAGTTGAGCCTCGATTTCACATTTGATATGTGATATCATTCTACGTTTTTCCGCTGCAAACTAATACACTTTTTGTTGTGTAACCTATCGGACTAAGTTTTCATACTTTGAACCGAGCTTACTCTGATAATAACTTCGTCGAGCGATCCTTCGAGATCGACTCTCTTTTGTCTAATAAGAATCAGTTCATAGTATTTTTATCTCGGTTATAGATGTTAATTTATTCATTTATTCAGTAATTCCATTTTCTTCCCCGCCTCTTTAATCCAACCCCTAGTCACACTTCGGCTTTGCCGTCCCTCGGGATTTGGGCTGTGACAGAATGGTATCAGAGCATTCGGTTCTGCTTTGGTTGTAAGTTATTTTTCTAGTGATACCACAGAGTGGTATCATAGCAATCGTTTCTGCTCTGCATACAAGTTTCTTTCGAGTAAGTAAATAGAGTATTTGTATATACTCTACACCTGAGTCTTCTTTGGAGAAAGTAAAGTTTAGTTTGTATCACTAAACTTAAGAATATAGTAAACAACTCAACCTCCCGCTACGTCGACTCAACCAAAGAAGGAAAGTAAGAAAAGAATTTCAGAAGTATGATTTCTTTTAAGAAGAAATTTTTTAAGTATGCAAGAATTTGTGAATAAAGTATGCAAGTATGATATGAATAAAGTATGCCAAGTAAGAATGTGATTAAAGTATAAGAGTTATACTTTATAATATTATGTGAATTATGAGAAAGTATGAGTACTATACTTTGTGAAAGTATGTGAAATTATTTGAGCTATAATTTATGTTATTTTGAGAAGTATGTTGGTTTGAGAACCTAGACTATTTGCTTTAAGATTCTTCCCTATTCATTGAGAACATAGATGTTTTAAGAAGCGTTAGTCTCAAATTAAGCAAGAGACAATCAGAACGGGAAGGACAGAATAAAGGGAATCAAAGCGAATAAGAGACGAATGTTACTTTCGTATAAGTAACATGAACAAACTAGAGTCGTTACTTTATTTTAATGATTAAGAACCGATTAAAAGTTTTCTTCAAGAAAAACTAAGAAGTCTAAGTTAAGATAATTAAGGTAAGATGAGATGGTTAAGGTAAGCTAAGAACCATTAAGATTTGGGTTGTAATTTGAGAAATTACTAGATGATTAAGATAAGTTAATTCCTTATTGAATGGGTGAGTGCTTAAAGCACGGGGTTGATGAGAATTCTTGATTTCTGTAAGTTTCAAAATGCCGCCAAGAGTAGCGAATAACAAAAGAGGATGACTCGGTAGGCCTAGAGGACCGGGAAGAGGTCATAGACAACATGAGAGAGAGGAAGATCAAGGACGTCAGGAAACCCCTCCACCTCTACCACCACTACGTCGTGACATAGAGGATCTGTTCCTCAAAAGAAATCCATCTGTCTTTAATGGATTAGGAAACCCGAGCGATGCTGAGCTTTGGGTAAGAGCTACAGAAAGAATTTTTAAACTTCTCAGATGTACTGATGAGGAGCGTCTTTCGTGTGTTGCGTTTCAACTTACCGGACCAGTTGATTTCTGGTGGGAAACTAGGCAGAAGGTTATTCCAACAGAGCATCTGGCTCAGTTTACTTGGGATGAGTTTAAGGAAGCATTTTACGACAAGTATATCCCTAAAACCTATAGAGCAAAGAAGGAAGCAGAGTTCTACAGTCTGAAACAAGGGAATATGACAGTAACTGAATACGATGCAACCTTTTGTGAATTGTCAAGGTATGCACCCGAGCAGGTAGATACCGACGAGAAGATAGCAAAGAAGTTCCTGTGCTTTTGGCCCATTCACAAATGTCCATGTATTATGTTCGTGTCTAAGTCCAACTAATTAATATTCTATCCAACTTTGTATGAGATGAAAATCTATCGGTTTAAAAAAAGTTATGTATACTATTCCAATTTATTAATACGGTGTCATCATAAATCAATATGGCTATTATATTATTATAAATAAGAACGGCATTATGAACATAATACAACTTTAAGGTACAAAGGTAATAATCAATATAATATTTTCTTTTTAATTTGATAGATCTTATAAATAAAACATGGATATTGTATTTTGTATCCACATTATTTTCCAATGAAATTCTACTCTTTAACTATCTATATAAATACTGAAACTCAATATGTATTTTTTCATCTCACATTTATTTTCACAATCAATTTAGTTTGACTAATTTATTAATTGATACTGACCAAATAATAAGTTTTAATTTTATTTAATATCACATACACTGCTAGGAATGGCTTTTGAATGTTTTATTTAGCTACTTTATGTGCACGTATATAGACGTGTATTAGATATGCATCTATGAAAAATTTAAACTTAGTGAAGCATGTGATTTATAATAGAACTGAAAATAACAAACAAATCGTAAATGAAGATCGGGGAATCGTAGAGTAAATTTTTTGAATTTAATTATAAACTAATTATATATCAATTTTAAACTATAACTATTAAACAAATTGCGTCTAAATCATTTTTTTCTCCCTCTCAAAATTGTTAATTTGAAAAAGAACTATCTATCTAGGGGTAAAAATCATCACATCCTAAAGTGTGAATTTATAAATTAATTAATTCATTATTTTTTCTCAAATAAAAGCAAAAATATGATTATCTTGATAGAATGGACAAGATAATCCAAATAACGAATGATTGAAACATCATCTCTCATTTAGTTTAGTATCAGTTTTTATTTCATCTACTTATTATTTAATGATCTGACATATCAATTTATATTTATATAAATTATCTATCTATATATCTATATATTACGATTATGTATGAGCATTAATCTATTTCCTATATTTTTTAAATCTTATATGTCCAATGCGTCGAGCCAAGATCTTTGTGGAATTCCGTGTCTTACTTCATTTTGATTGAGTTTATATATAAGAGTAACTAAATAAAAAATTTCCTAACCGAAATAAAAGTGACGATGAAAACCAAAAAAGTTATTTCACACGTCCTAAAGTTAATTCATTATTATTCTCAAATAAAAGCAAAGATATGATTATTTTAATAGAATAAATGAGATAATATAAACAACATGTTATTGAAATATGTAATAGGTACAATTATGTTACAGAATGAGTTTATTTGATGAATGAAAAATGACGCAAAATAATCTCATAAATTATAATAACATAATCACTGTCGAATTTCTACAGGTTATATACTAATAATAAATAAAATTACAGACTTATCTCATTAAAGTTAAAATATAGTATCGTGATGAGAAGTTGAAAATGAGGAGTATACTTGCCAAATTTAACTTTATGTTGTAGTTACAATTTTAGTTTGCTTTCAAGCATTATTACAAAAAGGAAAAATGAGAAGAGATTATGTGCGACTAATGCTGATGGGACATCTTCGGTATGGCATGGTTGCCCGAAGGCAACCTCCCAGTAATACTCTCAGTATTCCCTTACTTGAATGACAACCTTGCTCCAATGCTCGTAGTAGCGGGGGAAGTATGCCCTGCATCATGTAATCTTACTCTTAAGGAAGATTGTCTCGCGGTAATCTTCCCCACTTATACTTTATCGACAGCTAGTCTAAAGTACAGTACGGATTTGTCTTCTCGAGGCATAAATATGTCAGATAGACGTCGGTACCGACCTATCACATCAACTGAAGTAGGGAACTTTCCCCTACCTAAGTCGGCTTGGAGACTTCCCAAGTCTTCCTGAAATGACTAAAATACCCTTATCGTTACAGGTATATATACAGATTTTACAGTAGAATCTCAGGTATCACGTATCTTTACTTCTGATTTACGATAGAACTCGTTGATTTCTCTTAAGATTCGTGTTGAACACACACTAACTTAATCGTCGGAGATGCGACGCCGGCACACAACCCGGCGTTACGCTTTGTAGTTCGGAATTCAAGGCTTAAATTCACGTGGAGAAGCTCTTCTCAACACAATCTCGTCGACACAAGGTATTCATTATGTGTTTACGATTCTTGAACACCTGTGTGTTCGAGGATTACGAATCTTGACCCCATCAAATGCATATAATTATTATGATTAAATACCAAAATAATTACTACCTCCGGTCCCCAAGTCTTTTCCTATCTTTCCTTTCTTGGATAGTCCCCAAGTTTCTTCCTAGCTACTTTTGGACACTACCCCACAACAAATTATTATCTTTTACCCTTACTTTATCAACTTATTTACCTAAAATACCACATATGGCCCACTATTATCTCAATTAATCAATATATCGCTACCCTTTATGTGGGACCCTTTCTCCACTCACAACAAATTCAATCACTTTTTCTCTACTCACAACTAACTCAATAACATTTTCCTTAATACGCGTGCCACTCCCTCCTAGGAAAAGACTTGGAGACCGGAGGTAGTATATTGTTATGATTAATTAAAGATAATTATTTGATTATACAATTCTTAATGTTTTGCTAATTATATACATTCTTAATTTCATTTGATTATACAACTTTTAATGTTTTGCTAATTATGTACATTCTTAATTTCATTTTCATGAGTTTTCATAAATAATTTCTAAATTTAAATTAATAAGTATTGTTTAAACTTTTTTTCTTAGCTGAACTATTGATATATTAGATTTTAGTATTTCATTATCCAGAGCTTTGAATGTCTAGGGGTGTTCAGTTAGATGGATTAGATCTTAGTCTCATGAATATTATTCGATTGGGTAGATTTAGACCAGTACTAAGTCTCATGATACAATGTCACGTCAGTAATTTTAGAATCTTTTCTACCTTCAGAAAATTATGAAATGCATCAATAAGAATAAATATTTGTTGGAATCATTTTCTTCAACGTGTGAGTGCACGTTATTATTACTAGTAATCAAAAGTGATGTTAAGTTTGTAATGAGGATCAAACGCTATGGCTTAATATGTTAAATTTGCGATGAGAACAAAAATCTGATTTGGAATGTAATTTAATTTAGCCCAACAAATATATACTACTTTCGTGATGGGGTCAAGATATGTAACCCTTAAACATACCGATATTCAAGGACCATTAACACATAATCAATACTTTGTATTGATTAGATTATGTTGAGAAGAGCTTCTCCGCGTAGTTTTAATCTCTGAGCTCCGACCTGCAAAACGTAACGTCGAGTTGTGTGCCGACATCGCGTCTCCGACGATCAAGTCAGTGTGTGTAGAACACGAAAGCTTGAGAGAATTCAACGGGTTCTATCGTATTTTAGAGATAATGAACGTGATACCTGATATTCTGCAATAAAATCTGTATATATACCTGTGATGGTAAGGATATTTTAGCTATTTCGGGAAGACTTGGGAAGTCTCCTAACCAACTTTGGTAGGAGAAACTTCCCTACTTTAGTTGATGTGATGGTCGGTACCGACATATTTCTAGAATATTTATGCCTCGAGAAAATAAATACGTACTGTACTTTAGACTAGCTGTCGATAAAGTATAAGTGGGGAAGATTATCAAGAGGTAAACTTCTGCAGGAGCAAGATTCCAAGATTCAGGGCATACTTCCCTCGTTACTATGAGTATTGGGCAAGGTTGTAATCCAAGTAAAGAAATACTGAGAGTATTAGAGCAAGGTTGTCGTCTGGCAACACGTACCGAAGGTGTCCTATCACTTTGGTCCCTAAATAACTTCCTATATATTCTTTTTGGGACTGTACTCAAATAACTTCCTATCTATTTTTGTCACACTCACACAATAAATTATTTTCTCATACCCTTAAAATTTCTCCATTCACAACAATTTTTTTTTTTTTTAATTCTTGTGTCACTCCCCCCTAAAAACTTATTTCACGATCGGAGATAGTAGAAGTTATGATAGATAGGATTCAAATCACCAATTACCTTAATTATTTGATTTTATTCACTTTTTAGGATTTCTGTTTTTCCCAATTATACTCTACCATCAAACATAACCAACTTAAACCAAACAATCTCAACATGAAACGACACTAGGTAATTGACAGATTTGGCAAATCAGATTCATTATGTTTGGCAAATGATCTACACTTTTCCAATTCACTTCTGCTTTAATTTAAAGAGTAAAAATTAGTTATATCCACTTAGTATATATTGAAATTAGTTATATCCACTTATTGAAAACCAAATTAGTTATATCCAATTTGACCTAAATACCCTTAAAATAATTGAAACATGACAAAAAAAACATCACTTCAACCGTGTGTTGCATGGGGAATTGGAAAGACAAAGATTCTGTTGCTACTTTATGAATTAATTAGGTTAGATTGGAGAGGTAGGTGAGAGTAGATTTAAAACCCTACTCCCGCCCACATGTTCAGGTTAAAGAGTTAAAACCCTGATATTATTATTATTTTTTCGTTAGGTATTTAATGTAATTTGATATTAATTTTTTATTTAATTGATAATGATAGCATTATAGTAAGAACAAAGTATATTTTAACAATTATATAAATTTGAACAAAAATGATCTCGCTCGAGTTATGTAGATCCCACTCGAGCGGGATCTGAAAATAATTCAATAATATGTGAGCGGGATTTAGTGTTTGACGAGTGAGATTAAAAATAAGTGGACAGAAATATATTATTTTGTGAAATTTATTTTATATATTTTAAGTTATGATTTTTTTAATCGTATAAGGTATTAATTTTATAAGTTTCATTAAATTTAATGTTCTAGTGATAAAAAGAACATTTTCCAACGCAAATAAATTATATAAATTTAAAAAACATAGATCCCGCTCGAGTTATGTAGATCCCACTCGAGCGGGATCTCAAAATACATCCATCATTTGCGGGCGGGATCTAATTTTTCACGAGTGGGATGTAGAAGACATAAAAAAAAATATTTATTTTTAATATGTTATATATATATATATATTAAGTTATAATATTTTTTATCGTATAAGGTATTATTTTTTAAATTTTATTAAATTTAATTTTATAGTAATAAAAAAAATATTTTTCAACTCAAATAAATTATATAAATTCAAAAAATATAGATCCCGCTTGAGTTATGTAGATCCCACTCGAGCGGGATCTCAAAATAATTCCAATATTTGCGGGCGGGATCTAGGTTTTCACGAGCGGGATTTAGAATTCGTAAAAATATATATTTTTTGTTTTCAAAATTATTATATATATATTATGTTATGAATTTTTTAATCGTATAAGGTATTAATTCAAATTTTTCAAAATATTCGCGCATGCTTGTGAGATATGACATTGCATCACATGCACTGGTTGAAGAATATAGGTTGACTCAAATTTTTGTCTCATATCTTTGTATTACTCAATATTCGATATATATCATCTATATATATCTTAAATTTGCTATCATCAAATCCCGCCCATCACGCCAATATATATCATCTATATATATCTTCAATTCTATCACAAATCCCGCCCATCACGCACGCGACATTAAACACCCTAATAAATCCCGCCCTATATATAATTCATCTTACTCCATCGCCTCCACCCTTCACCGTGCAAAAATCTTCCGTTGTTCACCGTCGAAAAACATCCCACCTCTACTTCCAAATAAAGAGAAAACAAGCGGCGGCGAGCGGGATCGTCGTTCCTCACCTCCACTCTACCGTCAAAATGTCTTTAGAGGTTAGCCGATTTTTTTATATTAATTAATAATTGTTGAATTATTAGTTAAATTATTAGTTAAATTATTAGTTGAATTATTTGTTGAATTAATTGTTGATTGATTTGTTGTTTATTTTTTGCGTTTCGATTTTGTGCGTACAAAATTAAAATCATATGTTTTAAGTTTGTAGTGTAGTTTATCCCATATTAATATAATTATATGAAATCCCACTCGTATATGAAATCCCGCTCGCCGTGAAGAAGATCCCGCTCGGTGGGTTGTATATCCCGCTCGGGCGGAATTTTCTATGGGACCCATGTCCGAGCGGGATCTTTGTTTTTCTTGGATGAAATTAATTTAAAATGAACAATATATAATAATTATTATTTTAGTCGAATAATTTGATGGTTAAAAAAAATAGTTTCCATTTGCGTAGAAAATTGTCAATTTGCTTTAGTTTTAAATTATTTTAGTCGAATAATTGGATTAAAAAAATATGTGTATTTAAATGTAATCAATTTTTATTTGTGGATTATTATAAGAAGTTGTGTATTTTTTTTTTGGATTATGTATCAAATTATTTTTTATTTTATTTGTAATGAATTGTTATTTTGATTTTGTGCATAGATTACATACAAGAGGCCCGACTTTATCAACCGTAGTTCTACTATTAGCACGTATTATAGGATTGGTGTTTTGGAAGATGTCAGAAGGGTTTTGTATGAGGTCGGTGGTCAAGAGTTGGTCGAGAGATTTATAAATGGATGCTTCGGGCATTTTGTCTATTGGGAGCCTGGGCAGAAATGCGGGATGGCTGTGCATCACGTACTGTCACGTGAGATCAACTATCCATGTTCTCAGCCTCACGAGATGTGGTTCCATATCAACGGCGTAAACCTCCGATTTTCTATTGAAGAATATGCTTTGGTGACTGGTTTGAGCTTTGGCGAGTCGAGCTTTAATCCGGCAGATGACCACGATTTATCGGATGTGGAGGTTTATCGACGGTTCTGTAACGGTATGCCTATCACTGCGAATGCCTTACTGGAGCGATTTAAGAACACGCGAGCGCCCATTGCCGATCGAAATGGTGATGTATGTGTTGATTTGTACCTCGGCGCGGCTCATGTTATAGTGGCGTACGCGGTAATACTCGGTAGAGACATGAAGAAATTGGTTCCGCAGTGGATTTGGAAATTGGTTGATGATTTGAATCTGTTCAATAATTTTTCATGGGGAGCATATTCATACTTGAATTTGAAGCACTACACACAAAGAAATATCACTTCTATGGTGCAGTGTGGGCATTTCATGTGTGGTCTCTAGAAGTCATGCCAGATTTAGCGGAAGCCGCTGCAAGACTTGATGACCCGACCGGGGCTCCCAGATGCCTTAAATGGAGGTTTAGAAGCAGACCTACAACAGATCTTGGACCACTTTTTTCTCAACTGGTAATAAATTAATTTTTTTATCTCTTAATACTTTGCTGTTCTTATACAATACGCCATATCTAATATCCATTTTGTTTTTGTACAAGAGCCCAATTTGACACCGATTGCTGTTTCTGACGACGAGTCGATGACGTTTTACTGGCAGTCGACTCAATATCCAAATGCTCTCAATATTGGTTTTGTCCCGCCCAGCAATCCGCTAAGGGATGGTGACCAGTTTCCTTCTCGTCCCCGTACGAAGCAATTTTTGATGAAGAGGCTAACCCGACACATGAAGCTTCAAGACTCAGACGATCACATGGAGCGGGTGCTAGCTATGTTGAGGCAGACAATTCAGACGAGGAGCCTCAAATTCAGCCACAAGATAAGGGGAAGCGTACTCGCAAAACTGCAAAAGTTGCATCCCAACAAGCTGCATCATCATCTTCCAGCAGTGGGGGCGAGCACCACCGCCGATACAATGATCGTCGTTGGATGAGAGAGGAACTGGAAAAATCTGAGGATCGGCTCCTGGACAAGATGGACAAGAGATGGGTACCTCGGTTTGCCAAGTGGTTTGGGGACTTGATGGATCAAATGCGATGTGGAACATCCCGACGTTCACCTGCATATGAACCTACAACTCGGCCTCGGCAGGAGCCCATCTTCCACTCACCACCACCAGAGCCCACCACCGTGCCTTTTACTACGGCGCCCAGTTCCATCCCATACACTTATGGACCATCCTCTTTGCCCTCTACTTCCATCCCATACAGTACTGAACCATTCACTGTGCCCTGTACTACCCCGCCCAGTTCCATCCCATACACTACTAAGCCATTCACTCCGGCCCGATTTTCTATGCCTGAATTTGGTACGACATATCGGCCGCAAGGACAGTTCGGTAGTACGCATCATGATCCGCCTCGGCATTCCATGTTCGGAAGTGGTCATCAGATGGATATGTGGAGTCACTTGGGAGAGGTAATGTAAAGATTTTATTATCAAATCAGTTTTTTTAATTATGTTTGAATTATTCTAATACTTTGTCCTTGTAGATTATTGGAAGCTCGTTTCAACAATCACTCGCTCAAGATCGTTCCCAAATGCAACATTCACAAGAAGTGCCAATCAGATGAGTGCCATCTAAAACTATCACAGGTCTCATATTGAATGGATACGCGAGTCTGCAGGCGCCGAGAGCCACGAACAAATGCTCAAATCTCCCATCATTTCCAACTTCAAGATCAGTCAGCGTGCCGGGATTTGATTCTTTGAGCATGTGAAGATAGCCAGGCAACAACTGGAAGGATTCAACATACCCTCCGTATATACTTTGTATTGCGTAATGCCGTGCTCGCAACGCCAAATCATAACGGATGGTGATACCGAACTCGCGTAACATCTCCTCCATAATGGCCTTTGGCTCCATGATTTTACAGTTGGTTCTGATTTTTCGCTCCACGTAAGTTGCAACAACATCCATCTTGATTTTCCTCGGAGCGGCACGTCGTAGCTGACGGATGCATGAATGCTCAGGAATGAACTTGTGTATTATCCAAGTATTCGTCCCACGTGAGGCTGCACGCAACTCAAATGGACAATTCGGATACTTGCATAGGAACTTCATTCTAATATAATCTGATTTCGGAGTTTTGAATTCAAGTCCTCTCTCCATGTGCCACGTTCCGACTGCAATATTTATCTCTTTTTTGCTGTGGAAAACAGCACCAACACGCAACTCATCATCATCTGTCAGGTCAGGATCACATGCTATGAGAGAAATCGTTGCATCGGGCGGAATCACCGGAACTAACCAGTTGGTTAGATCGCACGCGTCCGTCGTTGCACTGGGACGAATCCATGCACTGTGCTCCACCATAGTAAAATCGCGTAAACCTTCCTCAGTCCAGTCTTCAGATGCTTCACTATCAGTTTGGAGATCAGCACTGTCAACATCTTCATCGTCTGAATCCAACTCGACAGTGCATTGTGGTTCATCATCTTCGTTGTCTGGAAAATGACAATCCGGAACAACAGGTACGTGATACGTGGACGTCGCTTCGTAATTATACCCACTAGGATATAAGTTGGAAAAGAAATCTTGGGAATTGATTTGTTGTTGGATACACTCCATTTCATCAGAATACGTGTGCCCTTGGTCGTATTGAAATGATGACGACTGCCCTTGGTCGTATTGAAATGACGACGGCTGCCCTTGGTCGTATTGAAAGGATGACGCCCCAGGTTCTTCGAAATATGGAACATAGACATCTATTTGGCTGTGGATGAGATATACGGTTGGACGGGACTCCATGCACAATTGAGCAAATTGTTGATCTGTGCTCAAGAGAATCTTCACAGTGCGACCACTTCGAGCATGAGATAAATAATAAATCTCGTACCGAGTGCTCATCGAATTTCGACGCATCAGCACATCGATGTTATATTTCAAATTGATAAGAGCTGGAGTGGCAGCAAGAACTTGAGTGATCAATTCTGAACCGCCCACATACTCACAATCGTGCCATTCTCCACCATATTTGATGTTGAAATATTTCCATTCTTCCATATTGTGATAATTTTTTACGAGGAGTACAAAATATTTTGATGGTTGTGGTGTTTGAAGATTCATCTCTGCTACCACTTTTATAGAATTCATTCATTCATTCATTCATTCATTCAATTGGGTGAGTGAAATTGTACAAATTCACGTGAAAGTAAAATTGTTACATCAATGGTGAAATACCATTCACGTGAATATTTACAGATGAATATTCACATCCACCAGTGTCGATTACTATCACACTCAGTTGTATAGTACAATTATTATCACATACTGTATACAAATTATTAAAATCTACGAATTAATATACCAATACAATCCAAAAAATATGTAAACTATATAAAAAATTAAATAATGTTATTAGTTCCAAAATAATTATATATCCCGCTCGTACAAACTTAACAAAAATGAAGATCCCACTCGAATGGGATCTTCAATAATATCGAGTGGGATCTTCATTTCTTGTTAGAACACACGAGCGGGATTATTGTTCAATTTAATTGCTATAGTTTACATATATTTTCATTTTAATTGCTTATTCTAATATAGTTTACATATATTTTTATTTTCATTTAAATCACTTAATAGTTAGTCAATTTTATTATATTATTAATTTAATTAAAAATAGAGTAATTAATTAATAATTAATTTCTAATAATATTTAGATTTAAGAAACAGAAGATCCCGCTCGAGTGGGATCTTCAAAAACCTCGAGTGGGATCTTCTAAAATTTATGAACTAACCGAGCGGGATTTAAGTTGAGTTGTCAGATTGCTATAATTATATTTAATGTTATATATTATATATTTTAGTAATTTTATTTTAATAATTTAATTAGTTATTACGTATTCAATATTATTATATAATTAATATAATTAAAAATTGCGTAATTAATTACAAATTTATTCGAAATAATATTTATCCTTCACCTTGGAATGATCCCGCTCGAAAATTAGAAGATCCCGCTCTAGTGGGATCTTCAATAATCTCGAGTGGGATCTTCCAATATATATGAATTAACCGAGCGGGATTTCTCAAAAGTTGTCAAATTGATATAATTATATTTAATTTTATATATTATACATATTTTACTGTTTTTATTTTAATAAGTTAATTAGTTATTACGTATTCAATATTATTATATAATTAATTTATTAAAAATTGCGTAATTAATTAAGAATTTATTCGAAATAATATTTATCCTTCAACATGGAATGATCCCGCTCGAAATTTAGAAGATCCCGCTCGAGTGGGATCTTCAATAATCTCGAGTGGGATCTTTCAATATTATACATTTAGCCGAGCGGGTTTAAATAGATTTAGCAATTCATATAATTTTGGTTATTTTTGTAATGTTTAAATATTTTTTTGTTTTTATTTCATATAATTTTGGTTGTTTTTTTATGGTTTACATATAGTATCAGAAAATCTGTTTTGAGTAAACCCTAGACAAACTAATCATTGCAACACTAATTATCTAATTATTGACCACTTTTGCTAACTTCCATACCCTAACATCACAATCATTTTCGGTTAATGAGAGTAAAAGTATGAAACAAGTCAAATCGTACCTAATGTGTAAGAGATATAATATAAAAAATACACCATCAAGGGTAAATTAGTCTCTTCATACCAAACATGGACATAACTAATTTGATTTACAACAAGTGGATATAACTAATTTAGAAAAAGTGAAATTGGATATATTTCACAATTAAGACTAATTTAAAAATAAAAATAAAAAAATCGTGGGAACATATAGCTACTAATTACGATATGCACTAAATAAAATTATTGCATATGTGCAAAATCACGTTTTAAGGTAACCACACTAGAAAATCAGATGGTATAGAAGCGTTGACGGGATTCGAACTTGAGATATTTAGCCTGAAGAGCACCCTACTCCTATACATGTAAACTAGACCATCTTCCAATGGATAAAATTATGTTTATCCTAAACCACATATTGAGCATGAGCTTAGGGTCTAATTATTTAATTAAATTAAATTATCTTAAGTAGTATGCAATCCTTGTGTTTGTTTCTTGTTTCACCTTTGTTGGTAAAAGCTGCGACATATGCTCTTGATATTTAACTGCATGTGTGTGTTATCAAAACATGCAACGATTCTTTCAGGAAAGTAAGGGTGTTCAATCAAAGTGGATATCACGTGGATACCATGATATCCACTTTGATTGAAAAATTACTGCTGATCAGTAGTAATTTTTTATTCGTATTTCCTATTATTAGCATAAGCTTTGTTGTTCTCAAAAAAGCATAATTAAGCAAGAAATAAGTTATATACGTCACCAATTAAATAAATTAACCAAGAAATAAGGACTCCTCCGCCAAAAATCATAAACTCAAACTCTAGGATTCTAGGAATTAACTGCTGATCTAAATCATAGGTAATTCATAAAAAAATTATTTCTTACTATGTTATCCCTTCATTTAATTCATTAGACAAACTGCATTTTAAATACACCAAAATAGAAATCTAGAGCAAGGTTAACTTCCATTTGATGATCGCGAAAAAAAAAAAGATTATTTTTCCAAAATCCAATCACCGGTCCTTCCTCAGCAATTTTAATCGTCGAACGGATCCAACAAAGCTTCTGCAAGATAAAATAAAAAGAACTACTACTATTAATTGATTATTGTTGAGTCACAGACAAAGAATGAAGAATGAATGTCTTGATTTATAAATTACTAGTACATGTGTTTCTTCCAAAATAAATAAAAATGCATGTATAGTTATAACTTACACCCAAGGTACATCACCAGCAAGCAGCCAGTCGCCTTCATTATCCTGATACGTAAGCTTGTACATTTTGAGATTTTCGAGGCCTGTTTGGCAAAGTAGCAATTAACACCAACAAATTCGATAAAATAAGAAGCTTTTTGCGCCAAAATCAGGAGGTTTCATCTTACGTTTCCCAAACATGGCAATAAGGGTGGCCGTGAGGGATTCGTAAGAGTGATGGATGCTCAAATCAATCTTCCTTGCTATCCCAATCCCTTCCATTTCAACTTTCACATACATCGAACAATTGGATCCTCCTCCGCCGCCGCCCTTCTCCACCGTGATGCAGTTGGACGCGGTGCTTTCGCGGCGGCGCTGCTCCGCCAACTTCTTCATCCAAGACTTCACCGGCGGCCATCCCACCACCACGTCATCCTCTACATCCGCACATCTGCTCTCCCTGATTATCAATCGAACACTGCAAATCAGGAAAAGCAAATTCGCGATCTTGAGAGAGAGAGAGAGAGAGAGTGAGAGGAGAGAGAGGTACCTGTCGGTAATGGCAGAATGTTGAGTAGTGTGAATTTGGTGGTCTTCAAACTTTGCAGCGACATTCCAAATCAACAACGGCAATGTGCGTTTATTACTGCAACTCGTATCATCTGAGAATAAATCATGAAATTTGCGTTTCTGTTTTGTGGAGTAATCTGGATTTTGATTTGAGAGAGCCAGGTGTAGTTGAAGATCATCCATATTTGATAATTTACGTATGAATATAATACTGTAGTAATTTCACAAAACCCAATAGAAATTAAAATTAACAAGGCGATGACAATGTAATGTATATTTTGTTACGGTGTGGGTATAATGTAACTAGCTAGGTTATACACAACAAAAATAAGATGTATATATGGATCGGAGTGGGGTATATAATAGTATATGCAGGCAGCGGCAGCCGGCAGGCATATCTCTCTCTCTCTCTCTCTCTCTCTCTCTCTCTAAACCAGTGGAGAGAGAGTGCAGGTAGAGCAACAATTTCCCAAGTATGTCTCTATCATTGCTAGAGTATCAACCGACCGAATTGTTGTGCTGTTCCCGATTTGCTTAAATATAAGTATGCTTTTACTCTCCCTCTCTCTCAACACCGTTTCCCTTATTTTCTTGCGTTTTTAATTTTACTCAATATAATGTTCCCCACCTGTCTGCACAATTACCTCTATTTTATTTTATTTTATTTTATTTTATTATTATTTTGATAATATGGTGTAAATTCAATTTAATTTCGGTATTCAGTACCCATTAAAAGATTTAAATTTAAATTGTAGCTTCGCACTGGTGAGGTTGCATATATAGTAGTAGTAGAATTTAAATCGCAAGAGGATTAAACGATGGCTAATTTTTCCATCAATAAATCTTACCAAGTGTAGTTGATATAGAATATTTTATTGTTGATAATAAAATAATTTTTGCAAAAAAGAAAACAGGTCAAATTGAGTGAAACGCTGCGGACGCATAGCAAAGAATACAAGCAAAATTGAACAGTATGGTGGGAGTATAATTAAATAGATCAAAATGTTACCATCACACTTAAACATGTGTAAACGTAAAAGACATGATTCGAGTGGATGTGTGTTTCTCCTGAGCAGTGTGGATTGGTGCGGTACGTGCAGAGCCATTCTGGATTAAGGGTGTCGTTCGTGTTTAATCAGACACGGGGACTAAGTGCATGCATCTAGAGAGAGAGAGAGAGACTTAAGGCTATATACTTAGATTTTTTTTTAAAGACAGAGAGAAATTCGCTATAAGAAGTTATGAATACTATTTGAGATGAAATATACAAATATGTAAACTTACAGAAACAGTTACAACAAAGTTATGCTTTTTTTAATAGGGGAAACGGTAGCTGTGTTTGAACCTTTGATCTCAATACTTATAAACTGAAATGCACTTTTTTTTTGAAAGGTCAAAAAAAATTTATACTACAAAAGAGTACAACTCAAAACCCAAAGAATGTACTCCTTCCATCCATAATTTAACTCCCTATTTTGCTTCCGGCACGAAGATTAAGAAAAGTTGAAAAATTATTTTGAGAGAGGTAAAAGTTAGAATGTAGAGGTAGTGGATAATGACAAAAAAATAGTGGTATTGACAAAAAAATAATGGTATTGACCAAAAAGTAGGAATAAAATTGTTGTAAGGTGGAGTCATCAATGGCAAATGATAGTAAATAAAGAAAAAGTAGTAGGGTATAATTGTACAAAAAGATAAGTAAGGAAATAAATCATGGACAAAAAAGTGGGTAAGTAGGGAGATAAATAATGGACGGGAGGAGTACAACATAACAAAAGAAACCCAAAAAACTAAGCACCTTACAACTTGAACGGAATGCAATCTAAGGGTTGAAAACACCAGTCATTTAGAGCATAACAAAAGGAAAGAGGAAAATGAGCTCGAATCAATTTCCAAGAGCTTATTTTAATTTCTTCAATGACTTACACCACATCCGACAGAGAATTCTTGAAAATCCAGCTATTCCGAGTCTTCCAAATCTTTCAAACCACACATTGTCAAGTCAAACAAAACACCTTTTTCGCCACTTTATCTTTTTCTTCTTGAAAAAAATTAAACAGATGATCGGAGAGGGAATTGTAAAGAAAATGAGAGCCCTCCAACCAAAGAAGAATGCTACTCCACCCAATGATTGAGTAAGGGCAATCCAAGAATAAGTGTTGAAATGTTTCAAGAGAATTTTGACAAAGTACGCACGCACCGTTGAGATTATCGAAAACAACTCCCCTCTTTAATAAGTTTTCCTTTGTTGCAATCCTATCCAACAGTAGTTTCCAAGAGAACGCCGAGACTTTGAGTGGAATAGATCTCCACCAAATCCTTAAGAAGACAGTTGGACTGGATTGAAAATGCACATGTGTTTGAACGAGAGAGTTGTACATCAATTGAGTTGAGAACGCACCATCATTTGATTCACTCCATTTGAAGGAATTCAAACGAAGCGGGTCTACAGTAAACCTGCAAATGACGCTCCACAACTCCAAGAATATAACAAATTCGTTAGCATCAAAAGACCTATCCCATTCGAGAACCCACGACCAACACCCTCCCTCGAAAACACCACAATCTTTGACTAACCAATTTTTTTGGGAAGACATACAATATAACAAAGGAAATTTTATCCTAAGACAAATGTCATCACTCAACCACAGATCCTTCCAAAAAGAAACGGAACAACCATTTCCAAGACCAAACCTAACATTATTGCAAAAAACTGTACTCTCCACTGTTTCTAATAGACTTTGAAGATCTCTCCACCACAAAGACATCCTATTCCTATTCAAATCTCCCAAATCTCTAGGACCTAATGAACCATGTCTTGATTAAAGAATTTTAACCCAAAGCAAATCTTTTTCACTAATCCATCTCCAACACCACTTAAAATGGAGAGCAAAATTGAACAATCTCACATCACTCACTCCCAAAACTGAAATACACTTAAGTGTCCTCTTAAAACAAACAAATTGTGCTAGTTTAGAGTATTTTACTTTTGAGATGATTATACTACAATGTTTGCCAAAATTTTCAGAAATGTCACAATATAGAAAGAATATTTAATTACCCAGTATTTAAATATTGTACTAAAATGTCACAAGTTCAATTTTTAGGGATTAAAATCGACAAAAATCATGTAATTATTAATTCAACAATGTCAATCTCCAATTTCATACATCGATTCACTTCCCAAAAATATTGGACTTGAAGTAATTTAGTTAAAATATTAAAATATTGTGTTTTACCTTTTTATGCTAATTCGCAATAAACAATCATCTTGTTAATTTTTTAGTAGTATGTTTCTTAGTTCTAACACAACATCCTCCAACTTTTTTTTTTAATTTAAATACAAACATCGATTTTTTGGTTATTAAATTCAGACGACTCGATCCGATCTATATACCCTGTTCTCTTGTCTACCTCCTTTTATTAATTTAACTCCGAAAAAAGACAGGATTTAAAGAAAAATGGGAGACGAAGAAACATATGTTCCCAATATTGTTTCTTTGTTTAGGTTAAAATAATAAAATATATTTGTGCATGTTTTAGAATGTCGAAGCTGCGGTACATCACTTAAAGCATAAGTTACAAGTAATAAAAGGGGTTGCCATCCTGCCGGCTTCGAATTTGACGTAATTGTATTTTCAAACCAAATCCCATCTCTGAGGGAACATACATGATGAGGTGGCTTCCTATCTCAATATCTTCCGAGAATGACTTGGGTGCATAAGTCTGCACCCATTTGCACACAACACGACCCGTCCCGATCTGCCACACGTCATTCCGACCCGGCGTGTGAGATCCACGCGCCGCACGTGGGTCTCTTTTTAAAAATTTTTTTTTATAATTTTCAGATTATTTTTCAGCTCGCTCTGAGGCCTTCGGCTCCCCTCGCTTGAATCTTGACCATAGAAAAAGCGGCAAACAATAAAAAAAATTGGAAAAAAAAAAACTGAAAAAAAAAATTAAAAAAATAAAACTGGTCAAAGGGGGGTCTGACCGGATCAAACCCGGGTCAAACGGGTCGGGCGGGTCGGGTCGGGTCAAATTGGCAGGTGTTCTGCGGTGGCACAGTTGCACCCAAATTTTTGTCATATCTTTTATCTCACATTTTCTTTAATTTTTGTAAGCATAACATTAAATTTTATACTAGTATCTTATTAAGGTGGATTACACTCATTATATAATTACTTTACCATTATTAGGCCAACACACAAAAAATGGGAGCAAGTATGAAATTCATTTCCATCTTACTTTCAATTTTCTTGTGGATTTCAAATTGTATATTGTTAATTTGATTTTATAAATATTAATTAAAGTTTATTAGATCTAATTAGGGCATATTACTATTTCTAGCTTTCAACTAAAATCTTGTTAATTATTATGATTCATTAACTATTTTAAGTTTTAAATTTGAATAATAAATTTCTTCAAAAAAATAAATAAATAATAGTACTCCCTCCGTCCACCAATCGTTTGCCACAATTTCCTTTTTGAGATGTTTGCAAACCATTTGCTATCAATTTATAGTAATAATCCTCACACACACCACTTTAATTTGAACTTTGTTACACTGGCAACCACTTCATAAGTGATAAATCCTTATTTCAGTCAGAGCACATCATACCAACTAAATCAATCAAAATTAAAAACTTATGCCGGTCAAAATGTGACAATCGGATGGCGGACCGAGGAAATAATAAATTTATAGTGGGATCAGATAATGTTGGGACAGAGGATTTGAATTAATGCACCGCAGGTGATCACCAAACATTTCCTCCAGCAAACACAGTAATGGTGAGGAATGACTAGACTTCTCTCTCACCAATAAAAGTAAAAAACTTCTACAGAATCTAAATACAAAGCTAAATTCATAAGTAAACATTTTCAATATCTGCATTAAGAATTCTACAGCACTTAAAAACTTAAAACATTCCAAAAGGCAAAAATGCTGCATTCTCACAAGCAAAGCCAAGTATCCAAATGCTAGCAGCATTCCAAACATCACAAGTCAACATGCAGTTGACCAGCATAATTCCATGCAAATTTGGACAAAATTAATATCTTAGAAAACAACCTTAACCTGTTCAAACTAAACAAGATCATGCACCAAAGATCCATCGACGATGTTAATTTCGATCTGAGCTGCAGCCAGCTCATCCTGTTCTTGCTGCAGCCTCTCTTGCAACTTCATGGCAGCAGCCATGCAAACTTGCAGCTCTTCTTCACAGATCTGCACTGCTTTCTGCTTCTCACTGATGACTACGACGCTTCTTGCCTTGAAATCCTCGACTGTCGAAACCCCATCATAGATCTGCCTGGCCTTTGATATCTGGTTAAGCCTCGTACGAAGCCATCCGACCTTTACCTTCACAAGTTCAAGATCTCCAATTAGGCCTTGCATGGAATCCAGCTCCAACGGCGTCAGCTGGAATAACTTCGAAGCTTCTAACTTCTTATAAATGCGACAGACCCACTCCAGAAGTCTCGGGCGCGATTCTATTGAAAATGTGCTTTCCCTAGCAATGTCTCCATACCTTTTGAATATGGCCTTGAGGAGAGGCACTATTTCCTTCTTCACTTTGTACCCTTCAACGTTGATCAGGGGATCTCCGGCCTCAGACAGAACATCATGACTTTGGGAAGATTTATTATCCATAGAGAAAGTGGTTAGACAACTAGTAGGATTCTCACAAGTTAAAGCAGTTTGATTTGGAGAAATATTTAAGACCACATTAGCATCCCTTTCTGGTGGATTGTTGTTTACCATAATTTCGCTCGAGCAGGGGGAAACTACCTGGAAGGGCAATCCAGGTTGCAAAGTTTGGGCAAGTAGATCCATGGTAAATTTCTTCAAATCGAGCTCGTTGTTGCCTGGGGGTGGTTGATTTTCTATTTGGGATGAGGATGTTATACCATTCTGAGCTTCAACAAGTTTTTGATCAGGGCTTATGCCTTCAGGTTCAGAATGTGTATCCTTGAAAAAGAAAAAAAGTAACATTAATAGGTCTCAATGTGTGAATGCTTCAAAAGTCATTGCAACTTTATTTAATTTTAAATCAAATGCCATATGTTTGAATCAACTTCCATTGTAACCCTTTTAAATCAAATTCCATATGTCTTGTGAGCTTTACAAAGCAAAAAGGCATAAGGGGTTCTTAGTTTGGGTATAATGATTTAATTAATACTATCAGAAATCAAAGATGCTCTAAAAAATTTATGAAAATCAATTCCAGTAGATCCTTGGAGACCTACTTATCCAAGGTACTTATGCTGTCAATTTGCCGTACCTTAGCTTCCACTGGAACATGGTTCGATTCAAATAGAATTCGCTTCACCAGCATCAAGGTAGAAGTCTCGGACGAATTTCCATCAATATCTTGAGCTGGGGTTCTTGAAGGAGAGCTCACAGCTGCTTTCTTATTACCGCGTGACAAAGAAGACTGGGTTTGGGACCTTGAAACCACAGGTTCATCCAGTGATGCAGACTTATGTCCCTAACAATATACCACAAAAGAAAAAAACTGTTTTAATATGAAGCAATGAAGCAATAACTCAGTTGGCTTTGATGTGAACCATGGACTTTAAACTTCCAAAGACAGAAGAAAATGATTCCTGAGATTGCAACGTGCACTTAATATGTCCACTTCACTCCAATTTAAACATCAGAGCACTCATCAAAACAGGGGGAAACGAGGAACTTAAGTTTTGAAAAGCAATACTATTCCTATATATGTCCTTAACTTTTGAAAGAAGAAATTATTCCAAAGGGAGCAAGTCTTGCAAGGGAGACTATCGGGGAAGGCTTACTGCATCCACTAAACATTGAGGAAGATTAAGTGGCACAAATTTGGCTGCCTAAATGTCGTTGTGAGTAGATGCAACTACGGTTTTCTTCTCTCCATATTCCTATTTTTCTCCCTTTTTTCTCAAGCATGTTAATAAAACTATAGGTTAACTACACGCAGCACATGATGTCCATAGAATATAACCGGAAACACACATTGCTATAAGCCTATAACAGATTGCAATCATAAGTTCTCTCCATGAAACGAACTCTAACATGCACAAAGATTATGCTCAATGATGCTCGTGCTCACAGTTCAAATGCATATTGTTTTAGTTTTGCATAAAAGTTCAATCTACCACAAATATTAACATGAACAAGAACAACCGATGCTGAAAACTTTTAACACACACACACACAAGCAGAACGGTGTCCATGCATTGATCATATTCTTGATTTTCCTTCGAATCCCTTTAGCAAGTACATCGACCCCATTATACTAAAAAGAAAAAGTGAGAGAGAAACCTTAAATTTATCGTTATACAACTCATAATACATTTTGTATTTTTATAGACAACCTTATTTTCCCCAAGAAACTTTAACCTTACAATCCCTAACAACAACAAGAACAACAACAACAACAAAAAAGAAGGAAAACAAAGGGGACATTCATCTTTCACACTCTAGACACATACTTTAAAGAAATTCGAAACACGCACAATTACTTAAAAAGAAAAAGAGAAATTAGTGGAAAATGAAGGTGAAAATGTCATAAACATAATTTAAATTCCAAACCATAAATGGCTAATTAAATAAAGCGAGAAAAGAAAGAAACAGGGGTGAGAAATAGTATACCGGAGAAGAAGAAGAGGCATTGCCATTATCAGCAGTAGCGTAATCTTTTATGCTTCCATCTTCGAGTCTCTTTGTTTTTCTGGGCCTTCCTCTCTGCTTCTCGACTTTTATTTTCTTATTTTTCATTTCGAGTTTTCGTCTACTCCGTTGAAAGTGTCTCGAGAGTCGATTCAAAAAACAAAAAGAAGAAAAGATTGAAAATTTGAAACTTGGGAAAGACGAAACTTGAATAATGGCTGACAATTGACAAGAAAACTCAGCACACTAATCAATTTAGAGCCAAAGTACACGCGGTTTGCAGAAACAAACGTCCTTTCTTCTTCTGCATGTAATTATTACTCCCTCACCATCAAAATATTACTGTTGTTTACAGTAAAACTGAAAACCAAAAGTACTCCCTAAAGGATAAATGTAGTACCATCTCGTGAGTTTGTTTTCAAATAAGAAAAATAATTACTACCTCGTCTCCAAATTGTTCTTAAGAGAAAATGGCACCAATCTGTCTATATCTCAATATAAAAAATGTGTTGTTAGAAAAATTTGATTTACCTATAATACACTTGTTATATTTAATAGTATATATTATAATTGTATATACTTTCATTGACAATAAATAAAATCTCATACGACATATATATCTTACTTTTAAGAAAATAAAAACTCATATTAATGATATGTCCTCATTTTCTAATGCAACAACCTGTTTTTGACAATAAACAATTATGGCTATAAAATATTAGTATTGAATACTAGTAAAACTCATCTAAAAAAAAATATTAATAAACAATTTATGCAAGAAAAAAAAAGGGACTATTCAAGCACTATAAAGCTAGATTTTGGCTAACATATTAGTTAATTGCCAATTATTTCTAAACACAATCAATAGGCCAAAATAAATGAAATAATATATTCTTTAGAAAAAAATCAACTGAAACCTCGAAAACGATGATGCATAATCTAATCTATTCAAGTGTGAATATCTAAACAAGTTATATTCTAATTAAACTTTATAATCATTAATATTTTTATTTTGTTATGAAATTGTACAAGATATATCTTTAAAAACTCGTATTAAATGTCTTTTTCTCATTTTTCCAAACAACATATATCTAAACAACATATTAAGGAGGTAAATATTTTATCCAAATATATAGTAGAATTAATACAATTAACTTATGCAAGTCATTAACTTAATCCAAATATATATACTCCAATGCAATAATTATACAATTATGCTCTTCTTTTTAGACGGGGGTTTACCCAGTGCGCATCGAAGGTAGCGATTGCGGGTTCTCACAAATTAAAAAAAAATTATTCATGTAACAATTTGCCCAGCTTTAAGAAAAAAGGAAAATCCAATTCAACCAACTTTCAACTAATATATATATTTGAAAAAATTATTGTTCCAACAATAATTAATAAAAGAAAAAATAGATGAGCAATCGAGTCGAATTAAGATGAATACTATAATGCTTGAGGTTAACTCTATTTTTGATAAGGTTATCCAAATGTAATTGCAAAAATGAGCTATTTAAATATATATTCAAACTAAATAACCGTTATTTATTTCAAAAATAAATTACTGTGTTGAAGAAATAATAGACAATAAAAATAAGGTTAGTGACATAGTAAATATATTTTTATATGGCTGAAAAGTTAGCAAATATAATTTATTTATTAAATGCATAATAATAACGAGCTAAAGTCAAATACTGTTAACCTCAAGTTTGATCAATTTTCTAAGAGTTATTATATAGTATTGAATTAAAATTGGGTAGCTGGTATTTGTATAAGTTAGATAACTTGGGTATTACGTAATATTTCCTAATCATAAATAAATTTAATGATTTATTATTCATATTGTATAATTTTTATTATAATCATCTAAATTACGTGCAATACACATAACTCTCTGCTAGTATTAAGGAAAAAATTGTTAAGTTAGTTGTGAATAGATAAAAAGTGATTGAATTTGTTGTGAGTAAAGAAAATGATCCCACATTAAGTTTATTGTGAGTGGAGAAAGGATCCATATTGAGGTAGTGATATACTTATTAATTAATTGAAATAGTGGTGGATCATACATGGTATTTTATGTAAATAAGTTGATAAAGTGAGGGTAAAAGATAATAATTTGTTGTGATTAGTGTCCAAAAGTAGCTAGAAAGAAATTTGGGAACCGTCCTAAAAAGGAAAGATAGAAAGAAACTTGGGGATCGGAGATAGTCTGTGCCCTGAGTTATACCAATTTAATTAATTTTTATTTTTCATCTTAATATTCATGCACAAAAGAAATATATTACTTGTTTCGAAATGAAAAAAATACAATTTCCTTTGCATACACCATAAGTGTAGTACTAACCATTTTGGACAATAACTTATCCAATATTATTATTTTAAACCTCACAACAATTTATCATGATGAGTCTCTTTCTCACTCAAAATCAAGCTACCAATCCATTTGTAAAATATGTGCCGAACCTAAAGTGTTATACTTATTGTGAACGGAAAGATTAACTTTTAAAAGTATTTCTGGTCAAATTAAATGTAAAAAATGATAAAAGTACTTTATTTGCTTGCATAAAATACTGCACTACCATATATGTCACACAATCTCTCCTACTTAATTTGATATATATACTCAAACAATTGCTCTCTCCGTCCACGATAAGTGCAGTCCGATTTTCTTTTTTGATTGTCCACAATAAGTGTGGTCTAGCCATAAATAGAAATAACCCAACTTAATATTATTACCCATTTATCGCTTCAACATCTCTTTATTTACCCAAAAACCACTAAAATTAACACATATTTGTTCTTCACTCTCACCCACTCTTCTTATTCCACTAAAGTTTTTTTTTTATCAGGCAAAAGAAATTTTATAAATTAAAAAGAAAGGTACAAGCGGTACCAACCCGATAGAATTCAGATTACAGATTTTTCAAAGTATCATAGAGTTTACTATCCGACCACTCTAGAAAATAACTTTCTCTAATTGGGATTTCACTAGCCTCGCACCACCCCAAAATCTGCTTTTAATTTCTTCCTCTATTTTCTTGAAGTCCCAGTCTTTCGCTTCAAGATCGAAAAGTTTCTCCATCTCCACACAACCCAAACCACACAAATCCACAGCCCTCCGAATCTCTTCTTCATCTTCCCCCCCTGAGAATCCATGAGAATGAAACAAAGTGATCCTCCAAAAGTTGGGGGCCCACCCATTCCACTCCAATCCACGCTATAATCCTTCCCCAAAGTTTGATCACCTATTTATATCTAGCTTCTCACTCTCATCAACTCTCTTTCATTCTTATAACCCGTATCATTTCCTTTAAACCATATTTATTATGGACGGACGGTCTACTTTATATTTTCAATTTTTATCATAAATAACTCATTTTTTTAACATTTGTGTCCACTTATTGAAATGAGACAGATGATATGTTGTAGTACTAACATACTTCCTCCGTCTACGATATAGTTGCTACATTATAAATGACACGGATTTTAATAAAATGTGGTTAATAGTAGATAATAGTGGGTATTGTTATAGTGGAGTAAGGGTCTCACTATAAATGTGAGTGGAGTAGTATAAGATTAAATACAATGTATTACATGGATCCTATTACTATAAATGAAAGTGGCAATCATATCGTGAATGGACCTAAATGTCAAAAGTGACAACCATATTGTGGACTGAGGAAAAACTAAGTTATGTTCAAGGTATATTATTTAGTGTGTTGTATTATAGTGTCTAATCTATACTAATATAAAAAAAAAAAAAAAACGTCCTGTTTTACAAAATATGTTTTGCCTATAATGTCCCTAATATACATTTATTTAATTTGAGAATAATAATGTAATATACTCCCTCCGTACTTGAAATAATGCCCCATTTACCACATTTTAAGTGTACGCTATAAAATGTCATGTTTCACTTTATAGACTTATATACCCTAAAGAATCTCATTTATTTACACTCATTTGTCATTGATGGACCCATCTTCCAACAACTTTATCACTACATTTTGTCAATACCACTACATTTTTGGCATTACCACTACCCCTACTATTTAACTTTTACCCTACCCACAACAACTTTACCAGCTTTCTTAAATCTCGTGCTGAAAAGTAAATGTGGCATTATTTCAAGTACTGAGGGAGTAATATGTAAGGAATTAGAATAATTTATTAGGATTTAAATTTTCCTTATGTTGATTTAGATTACCTAATTTAACATATTTTATTATATCGATTTAGATTAACTATTTAATGTATTTTATGTATATATATATATATATTAATACCGATGGGGATTCGAGGTCTCCCCTTGAATTTAGATCCTACGTGGCGCAATCACAATTCGATATTCTTATTTATTTTAAATCATAATTTTAAGAAATTTAATTAATATACGTATATAATAGTTCTCGATTTTGATCATATGTAAAGAATTAATTGTGGTATTAAGATATTCTATCCAACTTTGTATAAGATGAAAATCTATCAGTTTAAAAAAAGATATGCATACTACTCCTATTTATTAATTTAGTGTCATTATAAATCAATATGGCTATTATATTATTATAAATAAGAACGACATTATGAACATAATACAATTTTAAGGTACAGAGGTAATAATCAATATAATATATATATTTTTTAATTTGACAGATCTTATAAATAAAATATGGATATTGTATTATTAGTAGTTTGGTATTCTTCATTAGTATTTAATAGTATGATAATTTGTATCTCACATTGTTTTCCAATGAAACTCTACTCTTTAAATATCTATATAAATACTCAAACTTAATACTGTATTTTGTCATCTCACATTTATTTCCACAATCAATTTAGTTTGACTAATTAATTAATTGATATTGACCAAATAATAAATTTTAATTTTATTTAATATCCCATACACTACTAGAAATGATTTTTGAATATTTTATTTAACTACTTTATGTGCACGTATATATATGTGTATTGAATATGTATCTATGAAAAATTTAATCTTAGTGAAGCATGTGATTTATAATAGAACTGAAAATAACAAACAAATCATAAATGAAGATCGGAGAATCGTGGAGTAAACTTTTTGAATTTAATTATAAACCAAATATATATCAATTTTAAACTATAACTATTAAACAAATTGTGTCCAAATCATTTCTCCCTCTCAGAATCATTAATTTGGAAAAGAACTATCTATGTAGGGGGGAAATCATCACATTCTAAAGTGTGAAAATTAATTAATTAATTATTTCATTATTTTTCTCAAATAAAAGCAATAATATGATTATCTTGATAGAATTGACAAGATAATCCAAATAACGGATGATTGAAACATTATCTCTTTTTAGTTTTAGTATCAGTATTTATTTTATCTACTTATTATTTAATGATTCGACATATCAATTTATATTTATATAAAATATCTATCTAATATATGTCTATATATTATGATTATGAATGAGCATTAATCTCTTTCCACATTTTTTAAAGCTTATATGTCCAATATGTTGAGCCAGGATCTTTGTGGAATTCTGGCTCTTACTTCATTTTGATTGAGTTTATATATAAAATAAGTAAATAAAAAATTTTCTAAACGAAATAAAAGTGACGATGAAAACCAAAAAAGTTATTTCACACATCCTAAAGTTAATTCATTATTTTTTCTCAAATAAAAGCAAAGATATGATTATTTTAATAGAATAAAGGAGATAATTCAACAACAGGTTATTGAAATACGTAATATGTACAACTATGTTACAAAATGAGTTTATTTGATGAATGAAAAATGACTCAAATTAATCGCATAAATTATAATAACATTTAATCACTGTCGAATTTCTACAGGTTATATACTAATAGTAAATAAAATTACAGGTTTATCTCATTAAAGTTAAAATATAGTGTTATGATGAGAAGTTGAAATGAGGAGTGTACTTGCCAAATTGGACTTTATGTTGTTGTTACATTTTAATTTGCTTTCAAGCATTATTACGGAAAGGAAAAATGAGAAGAGATTTTGTCCGACTAATGCATATAATTATTATGATTAAATACCAAAATAATTATATTATTATGACTAATTAAAGATAAGGAGTATTGATATTCAGACACACTGTGGCCAGTCACACGCGCTAAAAATGGATATTATAAGTTTTGAAAATGAAAATATATCCTAATTGGGAAGCATAAACCCTAGGGGGAAATGTGATTATTTCCATTTTACAGTCAACTTTCCTTTTTTTACTCGTGTGGTTGGCCACAGTGTTTCCAAATATCATTACTGATAATTATTTGATTATACAGTTCTTAATGTTTTATTAATTATACACATTTTTAATTTCATTTAATTATATAACTTTTAATGTTTTACTAATTATGTACATTCTTAATTTCATTTGCATGAGTTTTCATAAATAATTTCTAAACTTAAATTAATAACTATTGTTTAGACTTTTTTTCTTAGTCGAACTATTAGTATATTAGATTTTAGTATTTCATTATCAAGAGCTTTGAATGTCTAGGTGTCACAAGGTTTTTGTGTACTAGAATTTTTCGCCTTGTGATGGAGCAGGATCACTGCAACCCGACCAGCCTTCTCCCTCATCGACACCAGTAATCATGGGTGGAACACGTGAATTCACAAAATATATTGAGAGACGAGCTCGCGTTCAAGATGCAACGGCTCAGGAGCGTCTAGCGGACGATTTGATTGGAGAAATTTGGACGCGTTTCGGTTCGCTCAACTAGCTCTAGGGTTGTTTTCAATATTATTTGTATTTTTCGTATCTGTTTCTTAAATTGAATAAAATTGTTCGATTTTTAATTCTATATATTTAGATAATTAATTTGGTATTGTTAGTTATTGCAAATAAAATTAAAATTAAAATTAAAACGCAAAATTAAATACAAAATCAACTGTTGTGAAATTTTCACCCTAGAACTATCAATCATTGAAATCCCATCAAAATACTCATCACCCTAGGACTTCAAAGCGACTATTATGAATGCTCTTAGAGTAAAGGAATATCAAATTTCTCAATCATCCTGGTCGTCGTCCATACAACTTTTGTACTCTTCAGATTTTTTATGTGATAATTAGAAAAATGTTGTCACTTTGTATGTGAATTTTGACTGGTGGGAAAACTTATTAAGTGTTATCAATCACAAAGGGAGTATACAATACACAATGCATTCATATATTAGTAAGCGTCTGATATTTAAAAAAACAACAAAGAAATATAAGTACTTATTCCATTCAGAAGACTTAGGGATGACAATTACATCTTCAGACCGTGTCCCCGCAGATACCCGCCTTTAATGGGGCGGGTATGGGGTAAATATTTCGGAGGCGGGGCGGGGATAGGTATGAATGTTTATAACTGATCAAATTCGGGGCGGGTACGGGGATATAGATATCCGCCCCGAAGCCACGCTGAATAATTTTTGTATATTTAAATTTTTATAATTAACAAAGTTTATTATTTAATATGGAAAATCAAATTCAAATTTAATGAGAATAGAAAATTCACATGAAGCATATACATGTACATTACTTCCTCCATCTTTTATATAACCAACTCTCTTTTTTCTTCCATCAATTTTCAATGTGGGACAACTTGTTTCTCTTCATTTCTCCTCATCTTTCACTATTTTTTATTCCACATCGAAAATAAATGGAAGAGAAGGAGGAGTAGACTTATAAATAAGATTGTCTCCATTCTTTGACTTCATATTATTTTTTTCTTGTTTATTATGAAAGAATAAATTTTTAATTCCAATAAGAGTTTTAAATTTTGAACAATATATACTTCTAAATGGGTACCCTATGGCTATCCATCCCCCGCTGGATAATTCTCATTCCGAACCCGCCCCAATTTAAACGGGTATGGAAGCGGGCACGGGGGTTATTTTTTGAGGTGGGTATGACTTATGAGGATGGCAAAACAATCCCCGCCCCAAACCCGCCCCGTTGCCATCCTAAGAAGACTTCTAAACTTCGCTTGCGTGATCATATTACTATTGGCAAGACACTTATTTATGTCTCCATTGTCTGTTTTAATACCGTTTAAAGTTAATTTACGTGTGTCTTCGTAGAGTAGAACTAATATTTCAAGCCATTATGGTTGTTAAATTTCTAAAACAATGATTCATTACATCATTGATTTTCTCTTTTCAAAGCAGAAAATAAAATGTAAGCCCATGATAGAATTGAAGGCTCGTAGAGTAGGATAAATAAACTAACAACATAGAATTTGATGAATAAGAAAATTAAAAACTAATCTCAGAAAATGCGATAGGATTGGCGACTCTTAGTCCGATGAGATATATGTAAAGCCCACGAAGCACTACAAAAACGAGATTCAAAACGCAAAATTTTTGTTATAATTATTAAGGAGTCTCAAATGTTTGCCTATGTATGAAGAAAACAAGGCTTGGAAACAAGACCGTATCAACACATAATGATATTCAAATTAACAAGTGCAGTAGCGCGATATATGTGCGAAATTTGAAACCATATTTACAATATTCAAAAAGATGATTGAACACTGAATACAATAGAAATCTCTATCGTTGTTTCGTCGACAGTCGTCTACAATATTTCATCGTCCAACTGAGGATATATTGAAGCATCTTCCACTGGAAGAGAAGGTGGAGTTCCAGGTGGGATACAAGCCACACCATTCTCACCGGCACATATACAGAGGGCTTCGGCTTCTCTTAGAGTTGAATCGAGGTCAATCTGACCGCTCAATTCATTGATGAATTTTAAGAGTGTATCGAAATCCATCTGCTCCCCCATTATCTTGCCACGATATCTCTTGAGAATGGCAACACAAATATATAGGTGTAGGTGTTCGCTAAGATGGTGAGTCCACAGAACTTCCCATATGCACATTGTCTTATCGTATTCAAATTCCCTGCAAACACATGGGATCGTCATATACAGAACGAAATACGCGTATGTAATCCAAGAGATGAGAGAAAGGGGAAACCACACTTGCCTTTTGAACTGTATCAGCAGCCAACGAAAACAAAAGAAATAGTTGAGACAATCGTTCTGCTTGAAATAGTTGTTCAGCGGGCTGTCTAACAACTCGACCAGCTGCACGATACAAATTGATATTGATTAGAGTGTTGGCAATATGTGCAATGTGATCATAACTATTCCACTGTCAAAACTAGATAGAAATAAGTCACTATTTACACCGGTCATATCTGTTCCACTATTAGGATTATTGGTAATACCATGACATAAGAATATGAACTATCCAGAAAATTATATAAAGCTCTGTAATATCATTTTCTGAATATCGTATGCAACTAACGAGTGTCTGACAAGAATATAATATACACAGTCAAAAGATAACAGAGCTTCAGATGGTTTGGTGTCCGAGGATATATTATCCCTTTAAAAAGATTCAAATCTCAGAAAGTGCTTATAACATAAACCATTTTGATGCATAACACAGTTTATGGTCTTTTTACCATTTTGAGTAGATACTAAAAACTCCAACCATAAGAGAAAGGATGGCACTTTTGATCTTTAAAACAAAATAAAAATAGTCAAGTGATACTTTATATCAAAAAATAAATAAATAAATAAATCTCTAGAAGGAACGAACTTCAAGAGGCAAATGAGATGATTGCTGTCCACAATAATGTCATATTGCCAAAACGAATTATAGTTTATACCTCAATAAGTTAATAGGAAATACAATTTTCAACCAAAAGATTATAGTAAGTAACATCTTTGTTAGACAAGTTTCATTTTTCAGCAAAAAAACAAAAATATCAATTTTAAACGACAAGTTTCATGCACAAACAGAAGAAACACATTCTAGGAAGGCAAAGTGGGTGGTGAAAGGGAACCTTTGATAAAGCAAAAAGTTGAGAGTGCATCCCGCTTTGATCACGATTGAAATTAGGTCCAAGACGCTCCATAAGGAAAACAAAGCACCAAAAGGACTCGGATTCATCTCTCATCACATACAAGATTGGAGAGAGAAGATCACTCATACCCTGAAGGCAAAAAAAAAAAGCATTCCAAAGTATATAACTGTTCATAGAGTCAAAATAGTTCCATAGAGGTTGCAATAGTAACGACACCAGAAGTAAAAACTACCTGACAGTACCCAAGATCAAAGTTGTAAAACGAGTACGTCAACAGTATATCTCGCATGAGATACACATTCGGATTGTCATCCCCGTCATAAAAAGACAGCGACCTATCAGTTCTCACCTGAAAAGAAAGCAAAAATACTTACTATGAATACTTCATCCAGAATCTTGATAGTAAGGAACTTCTAAGATTAAAAAATGTGACAGTAGACCCTACCACATCCTTGTCAATAAGGCCTTTCCTCTCTCGGAATTTGGTAAATCGCTTTGCCTGCTCCGGTGAGATGCTCTAAACACAAAATGACACAATACTTATAATTCAGGAACACTAAATCAAGAAGTAAGTATTCATCGCGAACAAAAAAACCCCTATGTACCAGGTTAAAGCATTACATTATATAGAATATACTTGCAAGAGAATGAAAACAGCCCCTTTATTATATCAGATCATAGTTATTAATCGAGGACCGCGCACTATTGCGAAAACCTGTCCTAGAGCTATTTCAATATGTCGCGCAAAAGCATATAAAAACATATATATCATAAATATAAGAAAAAATATGCATGATATGTCTAGTTAATAAAGATAGAATCATAAAAACTCAAGTAGTTCAAATGAAAATAAAACCACGTTCAAATGAATAGAAGGATGAAACAAAACCACTGATTCAACTAGGGCCCGGCCGGCTAAATTTCTGATTTTTCTTTGTGGTTGGCGCTTTGGATATTTGAAGAGAAGAGAGGAAAAAGTAGAACCGAAGAGTCTATCGTTTGGGATTAGGAGAAGAAGAAAAGAAACGATACATATGAATATATGATCATGCAGATTGACGGTTAGATTCCTATTATATAAGTTAAGTTTGAACCCTAATGAAATCTTAAAAGCCCAAGCCCATGCAGAATTACATTAATAGCGCGCTATTTTGCATGATTCACGATCAGAAAATAGCGGCAATAGCGCTCACTATTTGACATTGGCCAGTAAATCATGATGCAGTGCGATTTCATTGCGTGAAGCACCGCGATGAGCGATAGCGAGCGATCTGCGCGATTGATAACTATGTATCAGATATTATATGCCTCCAATTTCCACATTGGGATTCTTTCTTGTGGAACATTTTCCATAAAATAAGATCTATATTTTAAGACTTCTAATTGATCTGGTCGCTAAAATTTCTACCATGAAATGGCTCACTTCAGAGGCACCACCATCTAAGTGGTATGCTAAGATTGCTATACATCTCAATTCTCTAATATCTCCGGAGGACTAGAGCAAAATAAAATCTGGAGTATGCCTTCAAATATTTGAGCGACTGAAGTCGACATATGTCAAGGTAATGGTTTAACAAAGAGAATATTATACGGTTATGCCATGTACACTCTATGAGTTAATTCAGTGGCCCCAACTGATCTTACTGGTTTTCAGAAAGAAGCTATACAGATTATATTAAATCTATGCTTTGGGAGTACCAACCACAGAAAAAAAGTGTTTTCGAGTTTAAGGCCAACCAATAGCCTCCAAGAACATGGACAAAAAGACCAAATACCTCGTCATAAGAGACTGGAAATAGTGAATGTACTAGGAAAAGGCATAAACTCCCTCTTCAAGAACCTCATCAAAGGGATTCAGTCCTAATTCCCAACTTCAAATAGAATCTTTAATGCCGACAAACACCTCAAATAGCATTTAGCAGATACTATGAAGAAAATAAAACATCAAGAAACACATAAAGCAAAACTCAGAACCAAACACGGCAGGACTTTCAAGAGGACCTTAAATGTGTGTGCTTTTGCAACTTCTTATATTAATATAATATTATTGATGATTAGTGAGCCTTCGGGACTATTTTCAATTGGAGAAGAACCTGGAACCTAAGTAATAGTTGGGAGATATTCAAATGAACCAGATCTAACAAACTTACCATTGGCATAATTTAAAAGAAATGCAGGAGGAAATACAATTTTGAATCAACTCATAAAAGGACAAACCTGCCACTGCTTTTTTATAGTTTCATACTCCAACTTTTTCACTGATGTGAGATACTCTCTTTCTGCAAATGTTGAATCATAGGCGTGGTATCCTAATAAAAGTCTCCAAACCTGTGAAGAGTTTTTTTCCCCACAATAATGGAGGAGAAGCAAAACGAGTCAGCTTAAAAATTTCAACAAAGCAATCAGATTAAAAGGTCATGTATCAGAGCAATAATTTCTTTCTGTAAGCAGACCTCTTTTCGCAAATCATGTTCTATGCCCCCATAGAAGATTCTCTTTCTCAAAGCTTTTGAATCCATTACTCGCCCTTCCGCATCCAAGAAGGTAGCCCACTGCAAGGAAAAGTTTTGACTCAGAGTAAGCAATCGCACATACAGATTATACAGTGATCTAGTGAACGAATAAATTAATCCTGATCACTCAACTCATTCAGCAGCATAAGAAGCAGACACCTTGCAAGAAGTAGAAAATGTGCCAATTACAGAAACAACATAACATTTAGACAATCATTAACTATTTGAAAGTACTTATTAGCAGCCCATAGCGGAAATCCTCTTTATAACTAAGAATGTGCATCATATTCCATAAAGGATTTCTTCATTGCTCTCATCCAATCTCAATAAAGAGACGAATCAGTACTGAGGCAAATGAGATCTATAATTTATTAAAGAAATCAATTACTTTATGACAACAAGTTATCCTTATAAACCTATATAGTATTCTCAGTGTTTGGCACCAAAGGAGAGGTCGACTTAAACCTGGAAAAGCTGATTCAATACAAGGTAAACTTTCAAATACCAGCATTGTCTTAGCTATAGTTCACTGGAATAGATCATTTGCAAAAGAAGCTACTAACTTTAAAGTATAAATTGAGTAGCCTCAAGTGATAAGAACAAAGAAGTCGCTTTCCCTCATTTTTTTCTCCTTCCATAGACAGGGATGCTTGGCCTGCTACTTGAGTTGCTGTAAATTCAACTATCCTTCAACTTGCAGCTATGACAATTCACTTGTGGCCAATCCCATTTGATACACGAGCAGTCCTAGAAAAATTGCCCTTGTGAATTACTCTTTTCTAGTGGCATCAACAGGTGAGTATGTGATCCCGCTAAGCTTATTATTCCAGAAGTAACTCCGATGTTGAAGTAGGTTATACTTCTCATTCATGAACTCAATAGTGCCCAGCTGCCCATTTGGGTTAAATTTCGTATAGGGAAGAGCTAATCTTTGAATTTGATGGTGTGGAGGAATACAATGGTTAAGTAAAGCTTGTTATTCCAGAAGCAACTTGGATTTTGAAGTAGGTTATACTTCTCATTCATGAATTCAATAATGCCCAATTGCCCATTTGGGTTAAATTTCATATAGGTAAGAGCTAAATTTTGCAATTTGATGGTGAGGAATAAAATGGTACTCAAAGAAATCTGCATCTCCATTCATTTATTTTCAAGCACTTGTAATTGTTTTTAGGTTAATCATCACGATTCATTAGATTTAGCACAGCTCACAGGAACAATTCCTAAATGTTTTCATGACCAGATAAAATTCTGGTAAATGGCTATAAATTTAACCGCAGCCAAATTCACTCCCTTGCTCAAATAAAGTGAAAAATTTCACTGAGGAACACACACACACAAAATGTATGAGTGTTTGAATAAATTTCCCCAGAATATAACAGCCCCAGAACAAAGAATCTTGTTCTAGCCTCTGAATGACATTATACTCCATTCCTAATGAATTTCTACCACATTACTCTATAGAAGTCATATTGGAAGATAATAAGAAAATTTCACTTAGATGAGCTATTTATTTGGGGTTCGATGGAGCATCCCTACAGAAGTAACTATTTTGTTCCATAATCCAACACTTTATCTAGTATTGACCTAGAAAGCAGATCATTTTTAGATACAAATCAGAAAGCAGATCTTTTTAAATACAAATCAGACAGGCAAGCAGGCTTACCTCTTCTCGCCCCAGGGGTGGTTGACGTGGCTTTCCCCAAACCAATGATAATTTGTCAATCTGCCAACAAAAGAAGAAATGTTATCAAGAACTTGATTGTACCGAGATAATGAATGAATGTCCAAATGATTTTTCATGATTTCACTATCAAAACACATAGACATGCAAGCATTTTATGATTCACATTCAGAGGGTATTTTTTATCCGAGCAAAATTTCACCCCAATACCATAAGTGATTTGTCTACGTTTAATTACAATTTGAAGATAGTACCTGTATTTCTTCCATTAACATTGGATACTAACTACTAAGACTACCTCCATTTGTAATTCTGCTTTATCTTCTCAATGATTGACTAAAATAATGCTACAAGTCTACTTTTTAGATATAAGAATAAAATAAAATGCTACAAGTCTACTTTTTCCCTATTCTGCAAGATCTTGTGTATAATGCTACTAATATATGTTCTGATTGATACCTGTATGATTTTGAGCTTAACTAGATATAAGCTCACATGGATATATTATTACCGGTGCCACAACTTGATCTGGAGGCATTTCGATATCAGCGGGTGACTTTAACATAAAAAAGAGTGGAGATACAGAACAAAACCAAAAGCTCCTTTCTATACCTCCTTAAAATTGATTTACTCAAATGTTCTGCCCTTGGTGGCAGCTTCTTCACCAAGAACTATTAATGAGGTTTTCTGGGTGCAAAGCCCTAAATGAGACTGACCCTAAATATATGTTTAACCAAAACTATACATATTATGTGAGAAAACAACTTCAAACGAGATTGAGACATCGAATTCGATAGAGGTTTTCACGTTAAATTTGTATTTCCAACTGAACGTTGGTATCATTCCTAACCAGCCAGCCACCTGGACACCCACCCCCTCACCACTCCCCCCCCCCCCAAAAAAAAAAAAATCACGACAACCAGTATAAGAAGAAGTTGAGGCTACCCGTCTCACATTTAAATGTCAAGTAATAACAGACAAACAACAAAGCACCTAAGACAAATTTTTAAATACAGAAACTTGATGTGAAGAGAAAAATTATTACCTCTACTGGATCCGCTGCTACAGGAACTTTAGCTTCAATTGATGCTGTCACATGATTAGATGCAGGTGACAACGGATCATCCTTCCACCCCTCATTAGGAGTAAAATCAAGTTGGCTTTCCCGAAAAAGTTGGGAAGTTGTTTCACGAGCAAATCTAGTAACAAGCGAAAATTTCTCCAATACTTGAATTGATATGTCCCTGGCAGGATCATGATGCTTCTGTCTCCTGCCATTCTGAAAAATACTGGAACTTTTATCTAACTCACCCTTATCCAGATCAGCAGCAGTGGGGGATTCACAGAGAGGAGAAGGAACATTTGCAAGAGCCCTAGGAAGCTCCAAGGAAGATAGAGTCCTCTGTACGAAGTAAAAGGATTAAGGTTACTTGAAAAAGATTAGCCTATTCAAGGATTATTATACAGGCAATTAACCATAGAAGGAGAGGAATTTGACACGAGCATGTAAAAATTCTAGTTCATGTTAAATTCAATCTTAGTTCATACCTGGAGTGGATTTTGAAAATCATTGACAAGAAACACGTTGGCATCATCTGCTGACCTGGAAATAAAAATCAGGTAAAGCCCAACTACTCACACATTTAAATGCATGTCATTGTTATCAACCGCGGTTCAAAATTGTCACTTTTTCTTATGAAAGATACTTCATAATTTCTTAAAAAGCTACATAAAATTGTGGTTCAGCCATTTTCTCTTAACACCCCCCCCCCCCAACCCGCCGAAGGGGTGGCATTCTAGTGGATGGATGGGATCGTATACGAAAGTACGAGTTCGAATCCCACCAATGATTTCTAAGTCAAGCCCATTGCAAAGTGCTTTCCTGGAGTGATTATGTCCGTCTAATGTGGTTTGTAACCTATTATACAAGAGTGGGTGATTTGCAGCCTACTATACAAGAACAGGGTTTGCCAAAACCGCACCTTCAAGTATTGACTGTGGATTTTTCATGGATACCCAAAAAAATGGATGTATATGACAAAGTTGTCTATATGTTAACATCAATTTTCTTCATTTCCATTGAAGTATTGATTAACATTATAAGAAAAAAGAAAATAACATGGTTGGTTTCCAATTCAGCATTTCTCAATTCTTGGTGTAAGTATAACATTCTTAGAAGCAAGAGCTTCTATCCAGACCCATGGCAGCACATATAGAAATGCAAATTCTGTTAGATTATTTCTTGACCGAGTCATAAACATGCACATATTTTATCTGACAGTTAGAAGTAGTAAACAATTAAGGTTGCTTTGTCATTTCAATGTTTTTCTGGGTAGGGTACATGGTTCATTTTTAAGATAAGACAACAAAGAAGGGAGAAAGAAAAGATCCATAACTCAAGAACCTTTTGAATGTTCAAAGATGTTAAAAGAGAGAAAAATCTCAGCGCCCCTACAAGGTAGTAACTAGTGATTATATACTACTGTAGTTGCAATCAAGTCAGACATTGACAACGGTGAATTTGTTACCAGATAAAAATAATATTTCTTCGGTTTAGTACACATAAGAAGTTAGCCAAACAAAAAATACAAGCATTAGGTGGTAAGAAAACAATACCTGACAAGAACAACATGCTGCTTGATGGTTGCGAGAAATTCTCGGACTCCTCCATTATAGAAATAAAGTGGAGGAAAAGCCAATCCTGAAAATAATAAGGACGTCAACAGTAAGGAAAATGAAGAACTTATCATTGGCTACAAGATATCAGATGTCATCTCCCATAAGTAAAAATGAAGAAGAGAAAATGTCATCATGCAGGAGACGGAAAGACTGTTTCCAAATGTAAATAAAAGAATGAAGAACATATGTTTTGAAGATCAAGTTCTGCTTCTGGAGGAATTAATCAACATAAAACAAGGAATCTGATAACTGATAAGGGTGGGAGGTCACCTTTGCTATATTATACAAGTAAATAAATACTCCATTCGTCCACAAAGAGTGTGGTAAGTATTCCATTTTGGTCCATCCATAGAGTGTGCACTTTCCTTTTTAGTACATAACCCCACCACTCTCTTATACTCATTCCGTCCCATATAAGGTGGTCATATTTCCTTTTTGGGTTGTCCAACATAAGGTGGCCACTTCTAAATATGGAAATTAATACTCTCTTAAGAAGTTGTGAACTCTACCACTTTAACCATTTTCTTTTCGATCTTGTACCTGCTTGCTTCGCATGGGCTACACATATTACGTTGAGGGTGGGTTCTTGTTAGTTGGTCAGAATTGAGTCGAATGTGGTACGCAAAAGAGAGGTCGTGATGATATCATCTACGTCCGTACCGGTTTTTTCCCACAACTCGAGTAAAGAATGCCAAAGTTGTTGAGCTTCCCGTCCTTCGATAGTATAGTCGGCAACAACTTCTTCTTAATACCCGCCATGCCGAAAAGAAAGTGGCCACCTTATATGGAACGGAAGGAGTATTTATACCTCACATAAATTCAAAATCGTGGGTCCCTTTCTCCACTTACATAACATTTACTTACTTTTCTTAACACCCGTGCCACTCCAAATGTACCACACTCTTTGTGGAAGGAGGGAGAAATAAAATAGGAGCGACAAAAAAGTAAATTTCATGAGAGTACTTGTGATGAAGTACTAGAAGTTGAAATGAGTAACCCCTCACTTCTCTAATTTTTTGAATTCACATTTTGTAGTACGTTAGTATTTTGCTTCGGAACAAAGAGTCAGGGGAGGTCGAGTAGCTTTATACTATGTAACAAATGTACAAATGCTTTTCTAGATTTCACATTTCTTTCTACTTTCTAGAAATTCCAAAATGAGGTTTCATGTTTGTGCAAGTTTTTTCACATTCCTTTGGAATCAAATGTATCATGATGAGTGATGACCCTAGAATTTAATTTACGTCCTGCTTGCCACTATACCAATATTTCAAATTTGATGTATACTTGCAATCATATTGGTTTGGTACATTTCGTATTTGTGTTGGAACTTCAGTCGAGAATCTTAAATTCTCATCCCTCAAGACATTTAAATTTTATTTGACAACACTCACAATTCAGGATACTTGAATAGTTAGGTATTAGCCATTATCTAATATGGCAAAACTTTTGATTGAGATTATTTTGTTTTATATAACAAAATTATTGTTTTAACTTCAATTAATTCATCTACAAGATGGAGTATGTTGGATATAAATAGACAGAAGGTTAAGAATCAAGATCTTGAAAGTTTAGGTTGTCCCTAACAACTTATGAAACGTCTATAACTGTTTTATGTTATCATTTCCGTATAATACAAGTAATTTCCGTATCCGACTAAGCCGAAAATATACTTGGAACTATAGGGCATACCAAATATCGCTTCAAGTTCTTTATTGTTTACTAAAGGACTTCTAAATCCTCTTGGCGGCTTACATAGGTTTTTTGTTCAAGTAACGTCCAATTGCTTCAGAAAGGCGAATGACTAACCTCCGTCATACCATAAATAGAATCTAAATATAAATACAAACAAAGGTAAATTGCTTCTCTATATCGTGCTGCTACATCTAATAATAATATTAAAATTTTGTCCTCTTCAGTTATCCTCGTTTTAATAAAGAACTCTCAGTGACAGCATAAACCCACAAAAACATGCATAACGAAAAGGCTTATATCATTATTAATAAAAAAAGAATAAGCTAACTGGAACACATTGAACATATCAGTATAACTAGCTCATACTATGATTACCTGATGACATAACAACAATAATATATTGCCAACCCAGGGTTGGGGTGTGTCTACGTATTGATCGAATCTCTGAAAACGGCACAGCCCTGATAGTATAAAGATTCTTATCTGCATTCATGTAGGGAGATGTAAGCAATCTGTTTATGTAGAGGAAGCCAAAAACTCTTTACTGTAAATAAAAGAGTTACAGTAACTGAGGCTCTACCTTTCTCAGACAATTTTGCATTTGAACTTTGCCCTTTGTAGGGAAGCCATGTCTATATCAAGAAAAGAGAGGGAAAGTTGAATTAAATTTCATGATTTAGAACACACTACGCACATATACTTTTAGTGGCTTCATAATATACCTGACAAATAGGATATTTTTGAAGCCAAATTCAATTTCTCAATCTTTCTAGTTAAGCAGTGGGATGTAATAAATTGTTTGTTGGAAAGAAAATTAGCAGTGCAATTTTTCTAAATCAGAAGAAGTTGATTCGTACATCAAACAGCTAAGCAATCACAAACTCTTGTGCCTCCAAAAACTCAGATAATCTAATTTATCAAAGTGAAGTCAATTACCATAAGATATACTGGATCCCACTATTTTAAGCATGCTACTCTTCACATGAAACTATAGAAACTTGCAACCAAAGAATTCCGTATTTCTCATGGAAGAATGAGAAATACTAAATGGGAATCTTCAAATAAATCAAACAGGAGGTACAAGAACTAGGTTCCACTATGTTAAAGGAGCTACTCTTCCATCAGAAACAGTATAACTTATAACCAAAAAAATATTAGTATTTCATAACCACAAACCAATTTGTTCTGCAATGATCAGCATACATGTTCAAACTTTCTCCCAAATAAAATGAAAAGGCATTAGTACCATGAAAAGAGCATTTCCTTGCTTGATCAGCTTCAATCGACCACTAATTCTCTCAGAAGCGAACTGAGTAGGATGTATTGCCACATTATCTTTAGTATATACAGTCTCTGAACCTTCCGGCTCGGTCGTTGAGCTTCGTCCGTAGCTGTCATTCCGACTTATGCTTACAGAGCCCTAATAGTAATCAATTGAACCAAATTGCAGATAATTTGAGAAAATATTTTGATTCATACAGTAATTAATCAATTAACAGTTAATAAATAGAGAATCAAGGATTCAATTCAATGTTTGCATTCATGGAGAAGTCATGAATGATTAAATTAAAAAAAAAAAAAAAAAAAACGCCAATTAAGCAAAAATTCAATACAACATTCATATTTGAAAGATATTACCTGTTGAATCGCGGCATAATCGGCATCATCTGATAAATCATGTTGGTCAGGCTCGTGCATCGCTATGTTTACGAATCAGTGAGAGAGAGAGAGAGAGAGAGAGATCGCTTCTGATTCCTTGGAGACGAAGGAGACGGAAGAGGGATTTTATTTTTTCTTTATTTGGACGACGGAAAGGATTTTTATTTATCTATTAAATTAAATGTCGTCCCACGGGGATGAAAAACTGAGAGAGAGAGAGAGAGACGTGATTGGGTCCCGCGGTGCAGTAGGTCGGTTGGGAAGTTTCCGGCCATGTTTTCATTTATGTGCAACTTGATTTTTGATCACCGTCCTTTTTTTCCTTCATGGGCCGATAAACGTCCCTCAACAAAAGAAAGAAAAAGAAAAAGAAAAAGAAAAAAAGAGAGATAAACGTAATGATACAATACAAAACAAATATTGCATCAAATGAATGTCACATACAAAAAAAAGCAAATAATTTTTATATTTATATCCTCTCAGATATGAGTCGAATATGATGATTTATTTATAAATGAGGTGTACATATCGGATTATCAATGCAGATTAGTCTTTATCATAAACAAGAGTATATGCCGAGCGAAAATTAGTCAATTAATGAACTTGATATTTTTTTAATCCCTCCATACTTGAAAAAATGCATTACTTACCATATTTTTACTGTACACCAAATAATGCACTACTTCACTTTATGGATTTCTATACCCTTTCAATCTCACTTATTTACACCATTTATCATTACTTTATCATTCACTGTTTAATCCACCCAAATCTAATCAATCCACTAATAACACTAATTACCCAATTAAAAAAAAAACATCACAATATTAACAAAAAAACCCACCCAACAATTTAAAAAACCCAACCTAAATTAAACAATTTCTACCCAAATTATTCAAACCCAACCCAAAACCTAAATCTATATCAGCATAACCCAACCCACCACACCACCCTCAGCTCAAAAACAAGAAACCCTCAATCCCTTACACTTCGCCCCCCACCCCATTCACTATCTATTTGCTGCATTCTCTCAATCCCTAAATCTACCCACCATTGTTCCAGTCGCATCTTTCAAACCTAAATCTATCTGCATCGCCCCCTTCCCTATTCACTAAATGTATTTGCATCCCTCCGATATGCGAAAGAAATTTCCGATCCAAGAATCTGAATTTCCTGCTGGAGACGGAGTTTCTTGCCGGAGACTGAATCGGTGTCGCTCAGTGATGACTCTCAAGCTTCTCCGCTCGGATCTCACACCATTGTGCCAGAAACTCGCACTTCGAGGCGCATGGTGGCAAATCTGAGGTTCAATCTTCTGAAATCGGAAAAGAAATGCTCGAATCTGAGAGCATGGTGTCGTTCGGTTATGTCTCTCAGTCTTCTCCGCTTGGATCTCACACCATCGTGTCAGAAACGGAATTTGAGGCGTATGGTGGCAAATTCGGGCTTCAACCTTCTGAAATAAAAAAAAAATGGCTCGAATCTGAGAGCATGGTGTCGTTCGGTGATGACTCTCAAGCTTCTCCGATCATCTCCGACACCATTGTGCCGGAAACTTACCTGTTGCCGCCGACCACCTCGTATCCGTTTGAATCCCCTTGAATGGGTTGTGATGTTGAACTTTCTTTGACCTATGAAGAGTGGAAAGTCATTGAAATCCAACGGCGAGTTCGTCGGAGGCTTTATGATGAGAATTTACAGTCCAAAAATTAGGGCTTTTTCAGCCTTAGTGTTTTGCGACTTCTTGAATCAGGTGACTTTGTTCTAGTTTATGTTACTGCATTTTTCTAAGTGGGTGGTGGTTGGTGATGCCTTATGTGTGCAATTTCTGATGTTGAGTTGATGCTATGCAATTTCAGGTTCTGATGTTGAGTTGATGCTATACAATTTCAGTTTCTGATAATTATGAGATTTTGATATTTTCTAAGTGAATGGTGGTGGCTGGTGATGCCTTATGTGTGCAATTTCTAATATTTACTTGATGATATGCAATTTCTGTGGCAAATATGAATTGATTCCGTATTTGATCATGCAATGATACTGCTGGTGATGCCTTATGTGTGCAATTTCTGATATTTACTTGATGCTATGCAATTTCTGTGGCTCTGCATTTGATAATGAACACAATCTTTACTTGATCATGCACTGTGATGATAATGAACAGATTCTTTACTTGATCATGCACTGTGATGCATTTAATAATCAACAGATACTGCACACTTGTTTGTTGCATCCTATCAATGCCACCACTAGGACAGATAATTTGTTCTAATTTTGGAGGCATAAATAGGCATACATTTGAGTCAATGATGCAAAAACACATTTTTTTAAAAAAAGGTGAGACTACATTCATGATCAAAAATCAGTTTACATTCCAAACACAACTACATGCAAAATGTTTGACCCTGTAAACCATATCCCAAAAATTGGATCTCTGCAGATCTTCTATTCTTTTATCTGCATGTGTTCCACTCCAGCAACTATATATTCATTCTTATATATTAATCCTCCATCAATCCCATGCATCTTCAAATATTCTCAACCTTCTCTTACAAGTTGTTCATCCACTGTGATGCATTCTGGCAGCAAGTCAAGCCTCATTAATCTTTCCTTGCCCATATGTGGGATCTTATAGTTGTTGTTGCCCCTACATTTTATGATCTCTTCATGGCAGCCCTGCAAAGTTAGGAATACATTGTTTAATTTCCATGTTGGAAACTCATCAAATGCTTCCTTAACATTTCTGATCATATCATATCATCCTTGAGTGACTGTATGGCTCTAAAAAAAGCCAAGATCATTGATGTTAGTATCTGGTGAATTTGGAGGTTGGCAAACAAGCTATATGTTGAATCCATCACATGATGCAACTGCTCTAAAATCTGGATCATTGTTATCTATGTGTGGTCTTGCATTGTCTTGCTGTATAATTATGTGTTTGTTTATGCCTTCAGGCCATTTTGCTTTAATGATCGGTATCATTTGCAGCAGTTAAGGTTGTAACATGTACATGTGCTAAATGATGAATGAATCAGATTCTGATAATGTAAAATTAACATGGGAAGAACCTTACCTACCGCAGAAAGACTTCCTTCATTACTGCTCTATAAATGGTTTGAATTGGCTTTGTTACCATGGCGCCCTTCTCTGTTTTTGCTATGTCTTTGTGCTGGCTTCTCATAAGTGAATGGAATAATTCCAAACTTGCCATCAAATATCACTTTACTCGTGCTATCAATGATTGGTCTAGAAACCATGCACTCAAACATGATTTTCTCAATAAATGATTTGAATTTACATGTTCTATGTGTCTTATCTTCTCCTTGCAGCAGGTAATACCTTCCTTTTGTTCTAGTTAAATTGAACCATTTTTCATCTATGTGAATCACATTATACATAGGCTGAAATTGTATCTTCCCCTCTTCACTAATGCAACTGAGTTGATTGAGACTGAATTTCATTCTATTCAGCATGTTTATAGGAGTGAGGAATGGTTTTATAGCACTAGTATGAGGCCTTAACTCTTTATGTTTCAACCAAACTTGTACATGACCTTCGCTCACACTCATACCTAGTGCCATGTTTCTGATTGATGATCTATGAAAAACTGATAAACTCTTCACTTTTTCTGCATCAATGTGTTTTCTATCTTTATGAACTAACCCCTTCTTCATGCTTACAATGTGTATAGGCCTGCCCAAGGCCTGTTGAGTTGTTGCTTTCTTCCAGATGCGCCATACAGTGCTGGGATCATTGTTGAAGAGTGCAACAACTTCCCTTTTGGCACCGTGATGCAATTTTGAGTCCCTAGTGTGTTGGAGATGCCATTGAGCCAAGTTATTGCGCTCTTCGTCAGTTAGATTTCTCTTTTTTTGCCCTATAAGCATTGCTGCAAAATTTCAGTTTTTTTTAAGTGTAGAATCTGAATGGTTGGAGCCTTGAATGTTGTATTTATGGTTGTTTTATAATGGTAGGTGTACTTCATTTTCCTCCTAATTGTACTTTTAGTGGAAAATTTGAAATTGGATGTAAATTTTCATTTTGGCACCAAGGGATCCTTATTTCACTGTAATTTTCAATCACTTCATCAATGAATGAAAATCTGACATTCACTTTAAATTTTGATTTCTTACTTTATTTTAATATTGCCCAGTATTTATTTAATGAGTTTAAAAACCTGTAATTTTGAAATCAGTAATTATTTGCTCAGCATTTATTTTAATTTGCTGGAGTAATGAAGAAATGAACTTAATAAAAATTGAAATATAAAAACCAGAAAAAAGAAAAATGATGTGCAAACATAAAAAAAAAGCAAAATTTATAAAATGAGTGTGGGTGGTTTTAAAGTGACAAGTGCTAATTGTAAATAAAATACAAGCTTAACACTACCCCTCATGTCTTTTTACACCACTTTATACAACTTTACCAGCTTTCTTAAACTCTGCACCGAACAGTAAATGGTGCATTCTTTCAAGTACGAAGGGAGTAGTAGATTCATTATAATTGTCAATGAGATAAAAAAAACATTACAATAAATGAGTTTTAAATGTATTTTTATAGATAAAAACTGAGCATGCTTGTACAGTTAATGAGTATAAACCTATTGCTTATTTTAGTGTGCTATGTAAGATGATCTCTAAGATTATTGCAAATAGAATGCAACTTGTTCTTGATGAAATTATAAGTGAAAGTCCTTTTGTGAAGGGAAGAATCATATTTGACAATATTCTGTTTATCAATAAGATAATGGGTTATTATCACGAAAATACACGAACTTTAAATCAACTTTCATTTTTTCCACGAACTTTCAATTTTTTGTGACAATACACGAACTTTCAATTAACTTTTATTTTTCCCACGAACTTTCACTTTTTTGTGACAATACACAAACTTTCGGTCAACTTTCATTATTCCCACGAACTTTCAGTATTTTGTGACAATAGACAATCTTTAGGTCAACTTTCATTTTTCTAATTAACTTTCAATTTTCTATGACAATACATGAACTTTGTGTGGCAATCGAGAGTATGCAATCCTCCTGTCAGGCTATTACGTTAAACGATCCCATCTTTTGATCTTCGTACGTCGTCGTTCAATCTCAAAATTAACATACCTAACGGTTTAGGGTGATATTGAGCGAAAATTCTACATATTACTCATATCAAGATGATAGGGAAGAATAAGACATTAGTGTATGAATTTGGTTTGGATACGACGATTAGTGGCGAAATTGAAAAATTAAGAAAAGATATGAAGAAATTTTAAAGGGGAGGTGATACGCCTATCTTTATAGGAGAAATATGAAAAAAATTTTGCCGCAATATTTATATGACCTTAAACTCTAGCAAGATAATTAAAAAGTTAGGTTTGGTAATGTTTGAATCTAACGATGACTTATGGAGATTACAAAAAATGAGTTATTTAAGTTAGCCGGCGCGAAAAGACCGCACCATCTCGATTGCTAGATAAGACATGTCAACTTGAATTTGAACGAAATTAAGGATCGTTTATTGGATCAAAGTTCATGTACTCTCAAAGAAAATTGAAAGTTAATGGTAAAAATGAAAGTTAATTCAAAGTTCGTGTATTGTCACAAAAAATCATAAGTTCGTGGGAAAAATGAAACTTAATTAAAAGTTCGTGTATTGTCACAAAAAAATTGAAAGTTTGTGGGAAAAATGAAAGTTGATCCAAAGTTCATGTATTTTCATGATATTAAGCCTAAGATAATTAAAGGTTATAATAGGAAGAATATATTTTGTGAAGTGAGTGTAAATGATGATATCACAGATTTTTTTGAAGCTCAAAGGGGATTAAGACAGGGGGATTCTATATCCCCATATCTCTTTGGGAAAAGGAGTACCGTATAATAAAGATACATACGTACGTTACGAGGGTGTTCTCAAGGGACTACAATCACAACGTATGACTACGGGAGGGGACAAAACGATAAAAGAAGTTACAAGTTCAAATGATACATTAATGTTTACAACCCAAAACAATAACCAAATCTGCCCACATATGAAAAACGTGATATCTCATGAACAATTGTTATACCATACTTAAAAAAAAAATCGTTTCTTTTAATTATTTTATTTGTATTATCAATATCAATCAACTTTATTTCCATTTCAATGTTACTTCCTTTTGTTTTGTTTATGCTTACTTGTGAAAAAGTGATACTATAAGGGGAAGCACAGATGGAATTCAGCCTGCATAGGACTTCATAAAGGAAATTCCACGATATTGAATTATAGGCCTTTTGGAGGACTATTTTCAGCATGCATCTTGGACCAACTCCTTGCTTCCATTCATATTTACGTATAAGTTTCTGCGCCAAAAATATATTATCAGTTATATTGCGTCATTTGACAAAGGCTGACTGGGCACGATCTATGATATCATTTAAGTGATGTGTCATTCCATTAGTGATAATTTTTGTGATGGTTTTATATACCACATTTGTGCAAGTAATGGGGCGATAATCAGCCACAGTTGGATCATGGGGCTTTTTGGGAATGAAGGTAATGTTGGTATGATTGAGGCGATGTTGAAGTAATCCCGTTTTAAAAAATTCCTTCACCACAACCAATACATCATTGCCGACGATATCCCAATTTTCTTTAAAGAACGCGGCTGGAGAACCATCTGACCCCGACGCCTTTTCACTTGCAATGCTTAAGAGAGTTTCTTTTATTTTTTAACTTGTAACCGGTGCGATCATAGGTGCATGTGCATCATCAGACAATGTATAGCCCTCTTTGATAACTTCACGATCCAAATGAGTGTAATGTAATGATCCACCAAAGAGTCTCTCATAATACTCTACGAAGTCCTTGACAATTTGATTGATATCATAGGATATTGCACCATCTGACCTGCAGATGAAAGCAATGGTATTACGAACAATGTTCCTTTTAACAGGAGAATGGAAATATTTTGTGTTTTTATCAGCTAGAAATAAATGCTTATTCCTAGCTCTTTGACAGAAATACTCCATCTCAAACTTATCCAGTTTTTTGGCAAGTTCACGGCAGCAGATCATTTGGTCTCTTAGTTCTTGGTTTCCAGGGTCAAGATCTCATTTTTCTTGGATTACGGTCAGTTGTTTCCTCGTTGTTTCTGCCCTCTCAGACTGATTATTGAATTCTTTGAAATTTTTTTAGTTTCCTTAACAAGGCTTCCAACTTCTTCAACTTTTGGACAAGAGTAGCTTGAGCTAGTGAAGGAATGTGGTTTGTCCAATTCTTCTTGAGTTCATCCTTGAATGCTGAGTGTTTCATCCAAACATTCAAGAATTTGAAAGGTCTGTTGAAGCCTTGAATTTGGTGAAACAAAGTAGTGTGTGCAGCCGAGTGATATGAATGCATTCCTTAAGCGAAAAAATTAGTCCTGCAAAAGAAATTAGCATCCATCCAAGCACCATTCAACAAAACTCTTATCTATTTTTTATTTTTTGTTGTGGCCAGTCCATGTGAAGTGGCAGCCTGTGGAGGGGCTGTCTTCCAAGTTTAGTACATCACAAGTATCGACGAATTCCGTATATTCACTCGGGTCAAGGACACTATTGAAATCACATGCACCGTTTGGTTCGCATTCAGATTGAGGAACTTGTAGCTCTGTTTTACCGATATGAGCAGAAATCACAAAAGGGACATTAGTAATAAGAGAATCCCAGAGCCCGCTACGAGGGACTGGTTGACAAAAACCATAAACCAAGGTGAAATGAAATTTTCCATTTAGCACCTTTAATGTAATCATACAATGGATAACCTGTTCTTCAATTTTTATAACATCAACAATCCCTCTTAATGGGTTCCAAATCACTAAAATGCGACCACCATCATGCACATCAAAATTATGGACAAAATCATAGAGTTTTTTATATACTTAGCCATGAAGACACGAGTTGTTTTCAGTTTCAATTTTGTCTCAACCAGTCCTAAAATATCAGGTTTATTTTTAAAAACAAAGTCAGACACAACTGCTTGTTTATCGAGCCAATTTAGGCCCTTAATATTCCAGGTTGTAATATCCATTTGTAGGGTTTAGAGATACCTTTCCGAATTTGTTCCTTACCCACATTTGTGTTCCTTGATAACATGCCCAACATTCCAATCAGTTTATTCTTTCTACTGATCTTCGTACTTCTCTGCTGGATTGAATTTGATATAGTATGGTTTTTGGCTCCAATACTCTATCCAGCCTTTGTTTTGTTCGTGTTGGGAATTCCTGGCACAACCATGTTAGAAGAAGAGGAAGGTAAAATGATATTCTCATTAAGCTTATTTGCCTACTGGTTTTTGCTTTTGTCTACAAGTTGTGATTTGCAGCTGCTACTAACATCATCTTCTTCTATTGCATCAGTTTGGCCACTCTTATCTACTACATTCGTACCCTTCTTGTTTCCCACTTTAGCCAAAGGCGTAGGAAGGTTCTGATAGAATGAAGCATCTAGCGAGCTATCTTCCATGTTTTCAGCAAGTGGCGAGAATTTGCCCCCAACTACAACATTAAAATTTGTATCTTCAGCTTCATCCTTGTCAAATCCTCTTGGGGTTGGATCTTAGGCAGTTGGTGATTCAAATCTGATGTGCTGGTTGAGGGGCGTTTTAGGCGTTTCTTGCTGCTTTGCTGCCACATTTTCCCCTTATCGACATCGATTGGGGGTCTTGATTTTTATCTCCACTAAGTTGTGACAGTAGCAGCTCCTTGGTTGTTGTTATACGAGGTCTCGAGATGGATCTGTCACTTCTATTTTATTGGCAGCAGAAGTATGTCTTGTTGGAGGACGAGATTTAGGCATTTCATTCACATTATTTGGCCTGCTTTTCGACCTCTAACTTTGTTGATATCCCTGGTTCCCTGGCCCTTGCCTCTCTCTAGTAGGTCTCGTATGCCAACCTGCATTGTCAACAAAATAACCCCTTCTATCAGTAGGGCGGTTAGTAGCACCGACCTTCGAATTGAAGTAACAAGCATCAGCAAGGTGACCCAATTTGAAACATTTAATACACATTTTTGGGTAAAAAATGTACTTTATTTTATGCTCAAAAATTTGTTCCATCAGGTAATTTCATATTAATTTCTCTAGTTGGTTCCACAGAGACATCGACTTTCACCTCAAAATTCGGTCCATCCACATGATTTTTATGGATTGTTCTATAATCAACGAAAAGAGGCGTACCTAATATGGAACCAATTTTCCCAAGAGCGAACAGGTTCCACAATTCCAGAGACATCTTAGGGAGCGAGGCCCGTACAACAAACAATGTGTCCGGTTTCTCAAAGCGAAAGTTTTCAGGTAGGTTGCAGAGAACAAGTCTATTACATAAAATATTGTAAGGACCCTCCGCCAACACAGTACTTTTGTCTACTTCAGTAGCGAAGCCAAACACTATGAAGCCGTTAGGATGAAAGGCTATACGTGACTCTCTTGTCCAGTTCCCAACCAGTTGCTCGTTTAGAATTTTGTCGGGGGGATTTTCTGCGAAAAAACCCAAAAGGCAGTAGCCCCAGCCAATATTGACTGGGACACAATTATCATTAGTTAATTCTAATGTATTATCGATTAGTTTTACTCAAATAATGGGAGTTTGAAGATTTCTTTGTTGAATATTTTTTTTTATTTGAAACTCGGTAACGTTGCGCAGCGAAGGTGCGAGTGGATCGGTGGTTGTTGGGCCTGCTGATTCCGAGTCATCCTCCGACCCCTCATTCATGTCAGTTTCCTCCACTCTACTTTGTTCAAACTCATCCCCTGAGGCGTAGAGATTCTGCAAAATATGGTCATGTTCACCATCAAAGGGAAAGATTTCGTTGGGGGGGTCTGCTGCCACAACCTCTTTGTAGCTTTTATTTTCTTATTGGTCTGTTGCCTTGGCCATTGCGATAATTAAGCACAATGAATCTACAAAGCAAACTCAAATTCCATAGAAAAAAATAACGGCAAAATCGACTATATGATCAGAAGAACCCAATCATACCATCATGCACATCACCGCTGCTATGTAATGGGTTCTCACACAGCGAACCAAAATTAAAATTGAATCAATAAACACCCAACCAACCACACTTAAAATTCTAGACATATCGAAATGAAACAGAAGGAGATTAGAGAGAAATACTCCCTCGAAGCCCTCGATTGATTATCTGTAGGATTAAACCCCAAATATAAATCGAGCGGATTGAGCGGATTTATGACGAGAATCTAGATATATAATTTATTTGTCAATATTACGTGATTATCTAAGAGAAACTCGATGGATTTGACTCAATGAAAGGGGCCAAGAAAATAAATGTTCAACGAGAACTAGAGAGAAACGAGAGGGCTTTTCCTAGTGAAAGAAACTCTAACTCGTTTTTTGCCCCATATCTCTTCGTATTATGTATGAGTACCTCCACAAATGTCTGATGGAATTAAGAACAAATAAAGCCTTCAATTTTCATCCAAAATGCAAAAAGTTCAACTTGATTTATGTTTACTTTGTTGATGATTTTTTACTTTTTGCTTAAGGAGATGTCAGCTCAGTTAAACAGCTAAGAATGCATTTCAAAAATTTTCTGCGGTGTATGGACTTAAAGCAAATCATTCAAAAAGTTGTGTATATTTTGGAGGAATGGTTGCTAGTCAGCAAGAACTTATTCTCAATGAATTTGGAATGGTGCTTGGAGAATTGTCTTTTAAATACCTAGGAGTTCCTCTCTCAACTAAGAAGCTTACAGTGATGCAAAGTGCTGGTCTTCAAGACTTTTATCTTATGCAGGAAAGGTGTAATTGATAAAGTCAGTGATTTTTGACATTCAATCATATTGGTGTCAAGTTTTTGTCCTACCTCAGAAGGTCATTAAGGTAATTCAATCAGCTTGCAGAGTGTTTTTGTGGATAGGAAAATCTGGGATGAGTAAGAGGGCTCTTGTAGCTTGGGATCACATTTTCCTTCCTAAAATAGCAGGTGGTTTGAATATCATTGATATTAAATGATGGAATAAGGTTGTTGTGTGTCAACTCCTCTTATGTGTAACTCAAAAGAAATATAGGGTGTGTATTCAATGGATTCAATGGATTCATGTATACTACATTAAGCACCAAAACCTTTCCACCATGATTATCCCTTCTCAATCATCTTGGGTGGTGAGGAAAATACTTCAAGCTCATGATTTGTGATGACTACTTCAGATGGAATCAGTTTATTGAGTAATCATAAATTTTCAGTTAGAAAACTTTATAGTGAGTTGAGGGGTTCTTCACAAAGAGTGACTTGGTTTCAAAGCATTTGTAGTAATGTTGCCCCTCCAAAGAATGTGTTTATCTTGTTGCTCACATTGTTGGGGAGGTTGGTAACATGTGACAACCTTATTAAGATTGGAGTGCAAGTGGAGCCAACATGTTGTCTTTGTGAGCAAAAATTGGAAATCATAAATCATCTATTTTTTGCTTGTGAGTTTCAGCTCAAGTGTGTACTCAAGTTACAACATGAGAAGGCGTGGCTGGTACTTTTGTCTTGGGCAAATGAAGTGGTTTATTTGGCTTCACAATGTCGATCAAAAACAACAAGACAAAAGATGTATAGGATGTTTGTGGCAATAGTGGTGTATCAAATTTGGAAGGAGAGGAATCGAAGAAAGTTTCAAGAAGACTCAATAAGTGTGGACTTTTGTGGTGAAACAGTGCAAGTAATAGCTACTGTGAGATGCCAACATGATCCTCAATTAGCTCATATGATGCTGAATTAAGGAAGGATAGGATGATCTGTTTGTTGGTGAGGTTGAGAGTTTGAGTGATTGTACTAAACCCAGTTTCTATATTTGGTGAAGCAAAAAAAAGAAACTTTTTACCAAAAAAAAATTAAATGTACTTTTATAGATGGATCGATCATCACACTAAACTGCAAAACTTGTAGTGCAAATTAATTAAATGTCAGTTATACTTATGCTTTTGTTATATCGTGAGACATTGTTGTACGCTTATAAGGCTGTAACTATATATTTTCGTTAACATGATCAGGTGATGTCACTCACGTGCAATATTATGTGAACTATAAATCTACAATCTATAGTATTACGAGTTTACAACCTAGAGTCATATTAGACTCTTTTATAGTGCAAAGATTATTCCAAATTCCCAATACATTAACATATGGTAATATTTATATGAATTTATTTGTCTAGCTAGTTTCTAGTTTAGTTTGATTATTATCATATGAAATCTTTATAATGTAAATACATATGTAACAAAGTCTATTAGGTTTAATTTAAGTGGCTAGCTGAGGTATTTAAGTTTTTCTTTAGTGAGAGGTCTTAGGTTCAATCTCGTCACATTGCGTTGTAGTATATTTCCACCATATTTGGTGGTGTAGTGGTTCCGCCTGCGTGCAGAGTAGTAATCTCAACCTTGTAGTGTAGATGTCCCACATGTATAATGGTGTATCGATTTATTTGATAATGATAATATACATATATACCTCGTAATTTCCTTTGAAAAAAAAAATACAGATACAAGAAAAATATTATCCAACATATTCACCGCCGTCGATACGTATAAGCGACGGCTCACCAATTCTTTTTATTTCGTTATGTTTGGGTTTGACGCACTGAACCTCAAATTCTTAGGAATTAAGTTCTTTTATTATATCTACTCTAAGTCTATAATGCAACATTTAAGCTTACATTAAATTTATTCAAAAAAAAAAAAAAAGTTTACATTAAATGTAGGTTGGGCCTCAATTGTGATTGTTGGTCCGTTGGGCCTGATAAATGTTCAGTCCATGAACGAGTTATTACGTGCAACTTTTTTTGTATTTTACAGTTTTTATACTAATACACACTACTATGTGTATATCTAATAAAACCTCTAGTAAATTCAACAGTTCTAATTTTTCAACAATAATAACGATGTTTTCAACCTTAAAATCGATATTGCTCAAGTGATAACTTGGCTGAAAATTTTGGAGATGCTAGTTTATTTTATACTTATTGTGGAAAATATCATAACAATAAATATGAATTTTTTTTTTCTGGTAGGGTGATATGAAATATAAGTGGCATCATAATGTTTATTCAAATTGAACAAATTAATTTAATTTCAACCTTTGAACACATTGGAAAAATACACGACGACCACTAACCATTGAAGCTCCCCTAAAATACTTTGAGAAAAATGAATGGCTGCATGAGAAAGTAGTAACTATAATAATTTTGGGAGACCCATTTTAGCCTTTTAAGCAGGAAACTCGATTTTGATATACTATATAGTAAATTTGTGACAGAAGATAGGTCTATCGGCACAAGATTATCAAACTATTTTACACAAGATTATCTCTTGTTTCTTTGGAACATATGCACAAGATAATCATTTTTCTTTTTTATACCTACATAGGAAATTCGAATAATAAATAAGAGTTGTGTCGATCCGCCACTATTGATGGAAGCAAAGTAGAGAGACAAAACGTGTGCAAGAAAATTCCCTGACTTTGCAATTAGAATGAGTGGAGATAAATTTATAAAAGAAAAGTACGAAAGAAACTGTCTTCACTTTTCCCAGTGAAAAGCAGCCACGAAATTATTTGACCAAAGTATTAGAGCGATTCAATTTCATTTTTGTGCGTTTACTATTTCACAAAAATTCTGGTGCAACTGTTGCACCGTAGAATATCCGTCCTTTTGACCTGATCCGATCCGAGTTTGACCCGGGTCAACCCCCCACGACCAGTTCTTTTTTTCAGTTTTTTTTTTCCAATTTTTTTTTTATTGTTTGCCGCTTCTTCTATGGTCAAGATTCGAGCGAAGGGAGCCGAAGGCCTTGGAGCGAGCCGAAAAAGTCCAAATTATTGTCCGTCGATTATCCTTATTTTAGTAATCGGAGCGAAGGCGGAGCGGAAAAAAAAATCTGGAAAAAAAAAAAATGAGTGCGTGAGATCCATACGCGGCTCGTGGATCTCACGCGCGGGTCGGAATGGCGCGTGTCGGGTCGGGGCGGGTCGAGTTGTGTGCAAAGTCTGCACCCAAATCCTTCTCTTACTATTTTTTATCAATTTGAGTGTTCCGTGGAATGAATTTGACATGATTTAATTTTCATAATATTTTGTTAGGTTGGATAAACTTGATCCGATACTTAATTCCAGAATAGTGTCACATATATATGATTAATCTGGCATTATGAATGACTCTTGACTTCACCTCTTGCACAAAAATAGGTTTTAATAATCTTGGACTAATTTAATTTCACTTAATTATGAAACAACTTAATCTTTGTAAAATGAACATTAATACACAATAATACCAATATATTGGTTGCTTAATCGATTAATTTTTGTCATGTCAAAAATAAATAAATTAATGTTTGATAACTAATTGATGTGTTTAATAAATAATTTTAATACATATAATAAAACTTAATGTTAATTACCGTCCATATTTGACGGGTTACTGACTAGTAGATACCAATACATGTCGAGAGTAATTTGTTTTAAATAAATTTTTTTAAAGCCAAACGTAAATTGATAGGAGTTTGATCCCCCACACCTCCTCAGCAGATCCATCCTCAAATCAAAATAAATAAGAAATTAAATAAAGGTGTTTTTTTGTTTTTTTTTTGTTTTGTTTTTGGGTTTTTTTTTGTTTTTTGTTTTATATATATATATATATATATATATATATATATTATGAAATAAAGGTGTTAAGTCGGCATAGTATTAGCCTGGGACCAAAGACATCATTTTATTAAAAAAAAAAAGAAGACCTGCCTAGCTTAATATTAGGCCTCGGATTTTATGTATAGGACACGTAAAATGTTTTTATGTACTACTTAATTATCTTCTTTCATGTACTTTTTTTAGGGTTGAAATTAGCTTTTATTAAGATGAATAAATCTATGTAGCCATATTATGGCTAGCTATAATTTATTTTAAACAAGAGAAAAAATTGATTTATTTATAATTTTAAGTTCTAAATGACTTCTAATAGTTTAAATATTCAGTTTATACAAATTTATGTTGATAGTATTTGAATTTTGAGGTAACAAAAATCTCTATATAAAACTTTTTGTTGAAAGAATGAAAGAGTTATATATTTACACCACTTATGACAAAATTTAAGTCAAGAATATGATAAGAACATAAAATATATGTTTATACTTTTTAAAATAAATTAAAAAATTATTTAAATCGATTTATTTTCACATAGTTGACTGAATTATGGCTAACCATATTATGACTAAATAGCATCACTCTTTTATAATATGATTTGTAGGTATTATACCAATTAGATTTATGTTTGGGATATGAACTTTCATAAGTTAGAACGTGTCTTCAACGTAAAAGTACGAGGGATTGCGAATATTATTATGGTTACAATACCTATCTTTTGCCGGAACTGACCCCTCCTACGATGGAATAAATTTGTGTGTGTGCGTGTATGTGTGTGAGAGAGAGAGAGAGAGAGAGAGAGAGAGAGAGAGAGAGAGAGAGAGAGAGAGAGAGAGAGAGAGAGAGTCCTAGGATCTGGTGGATTAAAATTTGAATATAAAGAAAGAAAGGAAGGAAAGGATGAGATGGTTTACTAAGGCGTGTGAGAATCTGGTCACGCGAACTGGTCGCCCCAAATCATGAGTTTGTGCATTATTTTAGGACAATAAAATGAGTGTCACTTTCTCAATTCAAGGTCTTTGCCTCATATTAAATCTATTTATTTTACTGTCTAATTTAGGGATTAATATTTATTTATTTAATAATTTGTTTGGTTGTATATAAATTAGCTAGTCAAAGTTTTACCTTCAAATCGTCATAGACAAATGGATATATATGTTCATACATGCAAAATTTGCTATGAACATCTCCTAATCAATTAATCTATGATCGCAAACCGAAATCAAATTAGGAGATTCTCAGCTCTCACACATATATACTTAGATTTGCATAAATGAAATGTTGTTAATGTCTTAGATTTAATGAAGAGCCATTTAATATATGTACATGTTGAATTTGCAAAATCAATAAAGAAAAAGTGTTGATAAGAATTTTTTATTTTATTTTTAAAAAGAGGTGAAAGAAAAATGGGAAAAAAAGAGTGGGTAGCAACCCAAGATGATTGTCCCCCTAATACAACCCCTCCTTTGGCGCCGGTGTCTCCGCTTTGCCTTTGATACACACACTTTTACACTTTTTTATGTGTGTCTGAAAATTACATTTAATTTGTAATCTTTAGCTTGGAAACTTCTTTCTGGACAATCCCTTTGCTGACATTCTGCACTCCTGTTTCCAATACATATACTAGTACTAGTATTTCTTTCCTTCCTTAATTTTCTGCATGGCCTTTCTTTATCCATTTTGTTTGTCAATTTAATACACATAGATTGACATCAAAACAACATCGTTTAAATTGATAAAGATGAAAAGATTAGACCAGTAGATCATTTTTTTTTTCGCTTTGAAACTTTTCGGCATCAAGACAATACCATTTTAGTTCTAGCTAATTATTTTCAATTTATTTGAGGGAAATTCCACGCCAACTTACAGCATGCCATGTGTGCTTTCTGTAGTCGAAAATTCAAGTATGTGGCGTAATTGTAAAAAAAATTATAACATGGGAGTTTGAGTATATTGTTTGTCCCCTAGCTAGTCAAAATATTAAAGAAGGCGAAGCCCAAAGACAAAAATTGCATTCTCCTGACTGACTAGTTAATTATATTAATATATTACTATAATATAATCAAATGAGAGAAGCATGGAAATAATATACTATTTAAGACAAAAAGGGGCACTTAATTTGTGTGTTGTGGTAGAGAATATTAGAGGTGCATGCGCAAGAGATGGAAGAGAAAAATTAAAAAGTGTTTGATTTTGCGATTTGAGTGCAAAGGAAGCATGAGAACCCTAAAAGTGAGAAATGGCTCCTCTTTGATATCATTTTCCTCACCTTCTTCCCCTTCTCATCCCGAGGAGGCAAACCCCACCACCTCTCCTCCCCTTATACATCAACCCATATTTCCTTCATTAATCACCTCTCTCTCTCTCTCTCTCTCTCTCTCTCTCTCTCTCTCTAATTAAGCATTGCATATTTGAAACCCTAATTGATACTACATCCCACTCTCACGATGTATTTTCTTTTGATTAGTACAAAAAGTAAAAAGCTACTTTCTCCCCAATTCTTGAAATCACATTCTTTTTCTATATTTCTTAGTAGACGATTGATGGCATAATTTCCGCAAATAGGTATAAAGATAGTGAGTTCCTCACTATAAATGTTTATACGTGAGTGTATATATGTACATATATTTGGGGTATACTTATTATAAGAAACATAACGTCCCACCAAAAAGTTTGTTGTTATTTTAATGAAGAATTTGCTGCTGCAGGAGTCGAAAATATTAAAACCACATGAGTTTGGTGATCCCACCTCCACAGTTCTCCCACCCTCAACCACCAACATAACTTCCTCAACCAACATCTCCTATGATTTCATGTCTTATTTATTCCCACTTCACTTCAAGATATATGTCTAAACTTAATTATGCTTTTGCTGTCTTTTTCCGATTACCAATCCTTTATTCCATATATATATCCTGCCCTTTTAGGTGTTTTGACCATCATTCAAATATTCGATTGATCAAATATCTTTCAAGATTATTTAGAATTCGTGTGATCAATTGCGACTAATTTGATGGTGTACTGGGTAGAGAAAGCGATATTGGTGAGGTTCAATCCGAAGACGAACTTACTCATGCAGCGAGTAAAGTACGATCTCAGATTGAGCCGCGCCAATATCACTTTAAATTTTAATTATTTCATTAATTGTTTCCCCTCCCAAAGGCAATTTTCTTATTATGAATTCGTGTTGTCGTGTATGCCTCTTTGTGATGTTATTATGCAGGTCCTCTAGTAGAGAGAAGCTTCTCATTTTGATGAAGATGAAGTTCGTCGTCTGCTATAAATATATAGTGTATGTATCACTTTTTTTTATTAATTCGTGCTTTATTTTATTTATGTGACTTCATATAAGTTCATCTGTTTAATTTGGCTTTCATCAAATAATAATGATATGAATTTCATCTGTTAATTTTCGGGGAAAACTATTGCCTTATTACTTTTACTGATGATGATATATAACTCATGGTCATATGTATACTAATGAATTTTTCTTTTGTTATTTCCGAGTTTCCATGAATCACACTATACCTTAGAAATTTAACAGCCCCCTCTGAGCTATTGTAGATATAGTAAATGTTAATGTGCTTGTAATGTAGAAGAATCTTTAGGTGTTGAGATTAATATAAAAGTAGAGGAAATTTTCAGTTTTAGCTATTGACGTGTAAAAATTACTAATTAATTAATTAAGGGCAGAAATTAAGCAGTCGAAATAAACTAAATGGATTCAATTTGGACTAGTATTTTTTATTTTGCACACCATTTTAAAATTTGGCCTGCGTTAATTTGGATTATTTTGGAATTATAATTTTTAGCAAGATATTAATGTGGATGTAAATGTATCCGATCTTGCATTACTTTATACTGATCGCAAAAATATACTACCCCATGCACAACGAAGGTAGCGGCTGAGAGTTCCTATCTATATATCTATATATATTAAAACAAATGTTTTCAACTGTTTTCAATCAATTTTGACTTTCAATTTAATTTTCAATCAATTTTGACTACCCCAAATTTTGAGAGATCATTGTTTTCCAAATTTTTTGAGGAAAGTTTTGTCATTTTTTCCCCCAAAATTTTCACACGATACGTGAAACCTAATAGAGATTTCTAGGGTCTGCAAATGTCTCCTCATCAAGGAGGTCCGTCGAAGAGTAGTTGGCGCATGTTTCATCAAGAATGAGAGGAAATTGGTGATAAATCAAGGGCGGCGACGCCGTGGAGATGTCGACAATAAGGAAAAAGAAGTGATGAAAGGTATCTCTTAATGTTTTTTGTTTGCAAAGTGGCATGCTCTTCAAATTTAGTATAAATAGTTTCATAGTACTAAATCTCTTACCTCTCATTCCTGCTATTGTTATTCTTTCTCCTAATGAGAAATCATTAATGATTGACAGTGATAGGGCATGGAGTTTTGGAAAAGGTTGCAGAAATTGTTCTCTATAGAAACTTCAAATCGTGTGGGCGACGAATTTTGATGAATACGAAAACTACTAGCATCTTGCTCGAGTGCCATGTTTGTACAAAGTCGTCTATGTATCTGCCTCCACCGATCCAGCCCTATATATCTATGTCACAAACTGTTTTTCTAGCTTTTTCTTTTTTCGACGAAAGATTATTGTAAATTTTTGAGTTCAGATGAATACTGTATATATGTAGTTTTAGTTTTCAGTCATGACTTACATGTGATGGCAACTTGAATAAGTATTCAAAGGAAATATTCTTATGCCGAAAAAATGCACCGCCCCAAATTATGTAATTTTGGTAGTTGGATTTGTTCTTTTTCTTTTAAATTTGTGAAATCATGGTTCACATCTTTTCCTGCCTTTCTACTAGATGAAGACAAGTGAGTAGTTCATTAAGCATCATCTCTGAGTTTAAACTTTCAAGAGATATTCGACCCAAGGAAATGTACCCAAGAAATATATATATATATATATATATATATATATATATATTCTAGGGATTTATAATCTTACCTTATCCCTAAAAGAAATTGAAAGATTTGGAAATAATATTTTATCTTATAGTATTTCTTGATATATTTTTTTTTCTATCTGTCAATAAATATATAGTCATGTATTACTTCATTTATTGTTTTATTGTATATGGAGTAGAATTTTACAATGTGTGTTGAACTAATCAAATTAAGTTTATATGTTTTCTCAACACCACCACATGTAATCAAATGATTTAATACAATTTTTGAAAATTATACACAATATATTTTATTATTTTGAATTTTACATTTATGTATTTGTGTATTATAATTTTGTTATATTGTCTTTTAATATAGTATAATGACCGTGTGCATCGCACAGCGAGCAAATACTAGTTTCCATGACATCAAAAGAAAAAAAAAGAAAATATATGCTATAAATTAGGTTATAGCTACAAATTAGAAAAGAAATAAAAAATCCTGTATTTGGTTACATTCAAAGTCTCTGTGCAGAAACAACAAAACTACCTAAAGTTAAAGAAGTTCACGAATTTAGCCCTTTTGCTGTAATTTGGCGGAAAATCTTGAATTTGAGGATTTTACGGCAATGCGCGTCACAAGTTTTAGCACCATCAGTATTTATGCATTCTGTTGGGCCCACAAACAAAAAAGAGCGCCACTCTGGTGCCGTAGATCACACCATACGGTTGGTGTGGTTCGTCCTATTTAAACTAGTATTTCTTTATCTTATGTTTAATCAATCAGTTATAAATTAATTTTAATTTGAGTTTTAACGAACTTCAATTAAATTAATAAACTTCAATTGAAGCATAATAAATTCTAATTGTGCTTCATAAACTCTAATTTATATTAATAAGTTTTTATTAAGATTAAAAATCTTACTTATCTCCTAATTAATTCCTTTAATTATCTTATAACCCAACTTTACTGTTTGGGTTAATCGTACTTAAATTTCTGCTGGAAAAAAGAAGTGAAATAAATCATGAAGCCATCATGGAAGTGAAATTGTTAGAGTTATATATGACAATTATTTTGGTGCACCGATTGTATACCGGGTCATACGGGTCCGGTTGACCAGCACATGCTATTTAAAAAAAAAAAAAACTGTTAACTTTATACTATATATAAAAGTGGCGCTAAGTATATACAAGAAAAATGCCTTGGCCCAACGATCAAGGCATGAGATTGAGGAATAGGAGGCGAAGGTTTGATTATTGGCTAGAGCAAAGCTTCTGTTTTTCATTTTTCAGGTTTTTTTTTTTCCAATTTTTTTATTTTACTTTATTTTTTCAGGTTTTTTTTTATTAAATTTTTTTCCCAATTTTTCAACCATAATACTTGATTTTACTTCATTTTCCATTTTTCAGTTTTTATTTTCATTTTTTAAAGAATTATTAGTCACTTACTCCCTGCGTCCACAAATAAGTGTCCCATTTGGCTTTGGGCACGTGATTTAAGAAAGCTGAAAAATGTGTTTTGAGTGGAGTAAAAGAGTTTTTTTTTTCCAATTTTTTTATTTTACTTTATTTTTTCAGGTTTTTTTTATTTAATTTTTTTCCCCAGTTTTTCAACCATAATACTTGATTTTACTTCATTTTTCATTTTTCAGTTTTTATTTTCATTTTTTAAAGAATTATTAGTCACTTACTCCCTGCGTCCACAAATAAGTGTCCCATTTGGCTTTGGGCACGTGATTTAAGAAAGCTGAAAAAGGTGTTTTGAGTGGAGTAAAAGTTAGGATGTAGGAGTAGTGGTAATGACACACTTAATTTCCTAAGCCTTGTTTACTTTTTGGGTGTTGTTATTTTTGGTGGTTGGCTTTTTTTTTATTGTTCATTTACTGTTTTTTTCACCATATTTAAATCACTAATTTTTTTTAAACATATTTCGATTTTCTGTTTTAATGTAAGGAAATTATCAATTTTTTTTTTCTGTTGTAATGTAAATTCAGGAAATTTCAATTTTTGTTGTAAATGAACATTTTTTTTTTCTCAATTTAAGGAAATTTCATTTTTTTTTCTTTTCCAGTTTAAATAATGAAAATTCCAGCAATAATCAAATAAAATTAATTAAATTAACATGATTTTTAAAACTGAAAAATAAACAAATGCAAGCATATTGGAGGCAAAACACAAAATTTAAAGCAAAAATACCCTTTCATTTACTGCTGATAAGATCAAATTGGAGGCAAAAGTACAAATTTTGGAGCCACTAAACCTTTCATTTCCTGCTGACAAGATCAAAATCTGTGGAGGGAATTTCAAATTGTGTTTACCCTCTAAAAACTTTATAAATACAGAGACCACCTTCACTTCTTCCATTACTACAACTAAAATGCAATAAATACAAAGGGAGAGAAACAGCAGCATGGCAAAGAGCAACAAGAAACCTAATTTAAGCAATGACCAGAAAAATAGAGTGGCACAGTGGTTGTTACAACACAACAATGAAGGCAGGCTTCAACATGGAGCAAAGAAAGAGGCAGCCGAACTTTTCAAGGTGGATGTGAGGACCATCTTTCGAATCTGGAAGGCAGCTGCTGCTCAGATTGCTCTAGGAGAGCCTATTCATCTGCAAAGTTTGAAAAAAGGGTTAACAAACAACAAAAAAAGCAACTTGATGTAGAAAAGGTAAAGACTTTAACTGTTTTTGAAAAGAAGTTCATTAAGGTGCATGGCAGAGAATCTAGGAGTAAGTAAAACTTTGCTTCACAACTCGATGAAACATGGGAACAGAAGCCTCATACCAATGCTATTAAGCCTTTTTTAACACCTCAAAATATGATAAATAGGCTGCCTTAATCAGCTCAGTCCAATTGTTGCTGATGGTAAAATCAGTTTTCAGAATATGTATAACACCATACATATAGATGAAAAATGGTTCTATCTCACAAAGGTGGCAGGCAGATACTATGTGCTACCAGATGAAATAGACCCTCATAGGACATGAAAATCAGTAAGATTTATAGAGAAGATAATGTTTCTATGTGTTGTAGCAAGACTTATCATTGATAGTGATGGTCAAGTCATATTTGATGTCAAGATTGGGATTTTCCATTTCATAAAGTCTGAACCAGCATTAAGAAACTCAAAGAATAGAACAAATGAAACCTTGGAAAGTAAGGCAATTCAAGCAATCACACAAATTGTCATGAAAGAGTGTTTCATCAATTGGGTAAGTATGATTGTATATATCTATCAGAATTTACCGTATTTCAATTCTTCATTTAGATATTGTTTTAAAGTGACATTCTTATGCAGCTCATTCCCAGAATCAAGGCAAAATGGCCTCAGCATCTAAGCAAAACAATATTCATACAACAGGACAATGCCAAGCCTTACATCAAATGCAATGACCCTGATTTCCTAAAGGCTGCACAGAGTGATGAATTTGACATTCAACTGGTTTGCCAACCAGCAAATTCTTCTGACACAAATGTTCTGGATTTAGGTTTTTTCAGGGCCATTCAATCTCTCAAAGATAAAAAGATGGCAAGAAATATGGATGAATTGGTGAAAAATGTGATAGATGCATTTGAAGACTTTGAAGCATGGAAGCTCTATAATGTTTTCCTGACTCTACAATGCTGCCACCAGAAGATTATGAAGAAGCAAGGCAATAACAACTATAGAATTCCACACATGAATAAGGAAAGGCTTAGGAGGCTTGGAATACTACCACAATGCATTGAAGTAGAGGAGCAGTTGGTAGTGGACAATTTACAGTATTTGAGAATGCATGAAATGAAAGCTGACAGAAGTTTCAATGTGAACAAGCTAGTGGAAGCGCTCATGCAGGAAAACTTAGACATTATAGTGCAGAAATTCAACCAATTGAATCTCATTGGTTAGAATAGAATTGTGGTAGCTTTTTTTGGGCAGTGTTTACATGAACAAACAAGTACAGTGGCAGTTTTTATGTTGTTTGGAATGTAAACAACTCTTGTGTTGTCTCAGTCTCATGAAATGAATTAAAATTTGCATCATTGACATAATTTCATTGTTTTTACCTTCCTAAGTAGGTTACCCGACTTGTTGCAACAAACAAGGAAACACATCCTTAGGAAATCTGTAAGATATACCTCATCATTGGACACACATTTTTTTCAGTCAGCTTAGGGACTAAATTTAGGCAGCTTAGGGACAGAATTATCATGATAAAGATACAGTATGATGATGCAGCTTATTTCAACAATTCTCAGGTAAATAACAGAGATCAAAATAGTGGCATCACCAGCCCCCAACACGATCAAATTAGAAATCTGGTTAGAGATAGCATATAGTGGCATCACCAGCCCCCAACACCAAAAAATAAGAATTAGAATTAGAGATAGCATCACATAATGGCATCACAACCTCAAATCGCATCACATAAATCCTCAAATGGCACCACAGAAATCATGAAATGGCATCAACAGCCCCCAACACCAAATTAGACAGTAAAAAACAAACAATAGAACCTGGACAGCAAGCCCTAGCGTTTCCCAGCCTTGAGAAGATGAAGGTACTTTGTCTTCCAATCATCGTAGGTGAGATACACATCACCTTCATCATCAAAATCTGACGGTGGAGTTTGTGGCACCTCAGATTCTCTTTTAGAATCGGCCTCAGATTCCCAGCGAGGAGACGGCTGGCGCCTAGCTCCGATCACCATTAATAGAGTCGCCGTCGCGTTAGAGAAAGAGGATGGTTGCAAAGCGTCGGATCCAGAAGGTGGCGACGAAGTGGCGGCCGCCATCAATCGAGAATCCGACGGTGAAGGCATTTCATCATAGAAGATGCCACCGTTAGCCCGCCAAACATCATATTCTAACTCTGTGACTAGGTTGTCCGACGCCGACACGATCTCCATCGAATTAGCCTCCAACTCCCATGAATTTTGTGGAATCAGGGAGAGAGGGGCCGCCGTTAGAGAGAGGGTGGTCGAAATCGGAGAGAGAGGTGTCTCCGTCGGAGGGATTGCGGCGTCTTCTATCGGAGATTTAGAGAGAGACGAAAGGGAAGGACGACGGTGAAGAGCGATGGAGGAATTTAGGGATTGTAGAGATAGTGAGACAGATCGGGGAGGACGACAGTGAAGAGAATTTGTGAGGAAATGAGGGTTTGTCGAGAGAGAGGGAGACAGATCGGGGAGGACGACAACGAAGAGTAATGTTGTGAGGAAATTAGAGTTTGTCGAGAGAGAGAGAGAGATCGGAGAGAACGACGGCGAAGAGGAATGTTGTGAGGAAATTAGGGTTTGTCGAGAGAGAGAGAGATACAGATCTGTTGAATGAAATGGGAATTTTGGGTATTAAAATGGGGCCTATATTTGGCCTGCCCAATTTGTTTAGCAGAATTAGGTTGAAATTAGGGAATTAGATTAGGGAATTAATTGTGGGTCCATAATGACAAGGGGTAGTAAATATTGAAAAATATGGAGGTTACTTTTGTACGAAAAGTGTAAGTAGGACACTTATTTGTGGACAAGAGAAAGTGGTAAGTAGGACACTTATTTGTGAACGGAGGGAGTATTTTTTTACATTTACCTTTTTTTTTATTATTTTCTCTTTGTTTTTAGTTTCTTTTCATTTCTTTGTATTGTTTTTGTTTTCTTAATTATTTTTATTTATTTATAAATTAATAATAGTTATTAGTTACTTTTACAACTATTACTTTTATCCACGACAATGTTTACTTTTATTTATGATAACCTTGTACTTTTAATTATTTAGTTAAGTAATTATTGTCGTTAAGAAAAGTAATTATTGATATGAAGAAAGGTAATGTTTCATAATAATTACTTTTTCTCACGACAATTTGTACTTTTATTTACGACAACCTATACTTTTAATTATTTGATAAAGTAATTATTGTCGTGATTAAAAGTAATCATTGACATGAATAAAAGTAATGTTTAAAAAATATTACTTTTCTTCACGACAATATTTACTTTCATTCACGACAACTTGTAACTCGGTCAAGTAATTATTACCATAATGAAAAATAATCATTGATATGGATAAAGGTAACGTTTCAAAGATATTACTTTTCTTCACGACTATATTTACTTTTATTCACGATAATTTGTACTTTTAATAATTCGATCAAATAATTATTATCGTAATGAAAAATAATCATTGATATGAACAAATGTAATGTTTTAAAAATATTAATTTTTAAATGTAAATAATTTTAAAAATAAAAAATTGAAAAAATAAGTAAAATGAATCATTGGACACAACATAATCAAAGAAATACTAAGAAAAAATGGAAAAAATGAAAATTACACTAAAAAAATAAATATGAAGAATAAATAATTAAAAAAATTAGAAACAACAAATAAAATGAATAACAGGTAAAAAAACAACATAATGGAGAAGAAAAATTAAAGAAAGAAAACGAAAAAACAAAAAAACAAAAAAGAAAAAATAAAAACAAACAAGGCTTTAAAAAGTAAAAGCCCAGTGCCTATAAATAAATATATGTACGTATAAACTTACGAAAGGAGAGGCAGCCTAGTGGGCTTGCGCTACCGCTTAGAGCTCTGCTAGAGGGGAGGTCGCGTGTTCGAGTCCTGAAAGAGAAGCGTTGAAGCAATTTATTTTTTTTTCAAATAAATGGAGCGCTGGTCAGCGGCGTTTGACCCGGCTGACCCGATTGTATACTATAAAACAGTTATACAGAAACACACACACACACACACACACACACACACACACACACACACACACACATATATATATATATATATATATATATATACATAATACCAAAAAGTGGGGTGAGGCGTATTTTTTGGGGATACGCGTTAATCCACTTAATAAAAGAAGAGAAGAAGAGATCTTACAACAAGAATGTTATCCAGGTTGATCAGATCGAAACAGAAGTATGCACAGCGGAAATAAAATGAAGTATGCACAGCGGTTTTTTTTTTTTTTTTTGGGATATATTATATGAACTAGGAACGATTAACTATTTAGCTAGAAACTAAGATGGGGAGAATTTAGAAACTCATTCTCTTCATTGATTCATCGAGGTGTGTGTGTGTGAATGTGTGTTACAACGAGAGCTATTAAGCTCTTTATATAGAAAACTAACTTATTCCTAACATGTCGACATAACATGATATCTGACAAGAAATAAAATAAAGGCTAGTCTAAAAAGCTAAAATAGCTAGTCTAAGAGCTAAAATTTTTAGTCGACATACCAATAAGCTAATAATTTTGGCCGACATAACAATCGTGGCCCAAAATTAAAAAGTATAGAGAACTTTTTGAAAAAATACTAGTAACGATAAAACTTTAATTTTTGTCACTACTTTCATCATTATTTTCTAGAAATTCCTGTGAGTTTCTGGAATTTCTTCATCAATTTCTGTATTACTTTCTTGGTGTCCGAACACTTCTTCAGTATTGATTATGTGTTCGTCGTCTTCTAATTTTTCGCCTTGACCGTATATATATATATATATATATATATATATATATATATATATATATATATATATATAGGGTGTGGATCTGGTGAGAACTACTCCTTATATGAGAACTAGGAACTAATCTTGACCACTCGTATGTAAAGAATGTGTGGTTGAGATTAAATCTGAAAATTTGATATGAATTAAAAAATAAGGGTTGAAGGGTTAAATTGGGGAAAATAATTCACAGACATCGTCCTCTCTCTCATGACTCATCCCTCTCGTTCTCTCTCTCTCCCTCTCCCTCTCTCCCCCGTATTCTCTTTCTCCCTTCTCCACCACCATCACCCGCTGCCACCGCCACTCCCATCACGTACCGCCGTCGCCACCACCACGTAATTATCTTTCTCCTTCTCTCTTTTTTCCCCTCTCTATATCTCTTTCTCTATCTCTCTCTACTAAACCCAAATTACAACACAGTGTTTGCATCGATTCCTATGGCTCTGAGGGGGAAAAACAAGAAATAAGGAATCCTATTATGGAATATGAGATTAATTATTGGATTTTGTCAGCAACATTCGGCTGATATGTGAATTGATTCACATTTTCAAATCTTAAATGGTTCCTTTTCTAAATTAATTATAATTGTTTGTTCATGGCTATTGTGGAATAGAGAGTGCAGTGGGCGTTTTCTTTTTCTTGCTGAGAGTTTGGATTGATAGACTTTGCTGAAGGATATTAGAATATTGGAGATTAAACATGGTTTGATCCAGATTGCAAGGACATTATAATGCACAAAGTTAAACAATGTAATGCATAAATGTCACATACGTAATGCATTATTTGTGATAATAAATAATTTTCTATTTTGTGCATTTATAATAACATATTCATGCATCCGTACATTGTATTAATGCATCATAACATTGTTCCCAGAACATCAAGTAATAAATATGAAAATAATATACGTAATACATTAATTATGATACTATATACGCATATGAATACGATATACATAATGCATTAGTTGTATAAGTACATATTTATATTAATTTTATTTGTTGTCCACAAAACCGTATATTTTGATATTGATGCATCACTTTGTACTAGTTTATGCATCACTTTATACTAGTTAATGCATCACGATTTTACAGTGCATAAACACCGAAAATGACCATTTTAACCCTATTTAAGTAAAAGACACGGGATTGACCAAAAAAAGCGGGTTTGACCAGCTAATTATGAGATTAAATAATATCCATTGATCTTGTAGGATGGATGGCTTGGATTGGTTCCTAATTCCTATATAAAATGTGGTTCCTATATGATCCTATGAGAATCAATCTTAACCTAAGAAATAAGAATAAATCACCACCCTTCATCCCACAAAATCAACGGCTGAAATAATACCGCATCTTTTAATTAAAGGAAGTAACTACCGTCTGTTTTAGTTATGTGAAGGGTAAAATAGTCATTCAATAATTCTATTCTATTTTATCTTCCCTCGGCTTATTGTGTTTACGTTTTCTTCTTCCTCAATTCAACCGATTTCCTCAGCCAGATTTCTTCGTCGAATTTACTCTTTAATTCTTCCTCGATCAATGAACTTATCTCTTGTTCTATTCATTTCGATTATTTCTCTCAAGTAAGTACGTTGTTGGGAAATTTATTAGTATAAGTTTTGATGAATTCCAAAACCGACTGACCCCAACCGAGTAGATGTTGCCAGAACCTAATGTTAGAATTTAGGCTCGCTGTTTGAGCAAAGTTAAGATTTTATCTTTACAGGTCTCCAGCTGAAGATGGCAACAAGGCATTACTCAGACAGAACATCAGTTATGTTGAAAGGTAACTGAGAGTTCTTTTGTTCAGATGGAATGAGGGGGAAGTCTTCAGAACATCAGTTGAGAAGGAAACCAACTGAGGGTTCATCAGATGAGAAGCAGTAGAGAGGAAGAGAACATTAGATGAAAAGGAAGTCATTTGAGGGTTCAAACCCAACTGAGTAAATATAAGGAAGACAACTGAGTGTTCAGTTTCAGAACCTCAGTTGTAGAATCCAACCAAGAAGTCCAACTGCTTGAAGTTCAAAGTCAGCTGAGAGTTCAACAGCTCAGAACATCAGCTGAAGACCACTCAGATGAGGATCAAGACTTTCAACCAACTGACCAAGGTTGACTGTCAGGAAGGTTAAGATTTGAATTTCAAAAGGAAGTCACATGAGGGTTTGACCGTTCAGTCATTACCCCATCTGGCCCAACACAAGGCTGTCTCAGATGGAAAGCAGAAGAGCACAGATGCCATATCGGGAAAGTCTGCAGAGATAAGAGACAAACCTTTGCTTTCAACGATCAGAGATCAACAGCTCCTCCAACGGCTAGTTGATTCTCTCCACCTATAAATAAAGGCATTCTCTCATTCGAGAGACACACACACGACAGACAATAGAAGCGAGACAGAGAAGTGCAATCACAAGAGAATCAAGCGAAAGAAAAATCTGCAAAAATCCTATTCTAAGAACATCAGCAGTTGAGAGTTCAAGAGTGATAGAACATTAGTAGCTGAGGGTTCATAGAGTGAAAATCTGTCTTAGATCTTAGTTTGAGTGTTTATTCGTTCAAGCCTTAGATCCAGCTCTCATTCGTGATCGAGCTGTAGTTGAAAAACCCAACCACACCCTAAAAAGTGTTTGTTAGGACAATACTCTTCCTGTAATTGAGTAGCTAGGTCGTCAAGTACCCGCAAACTTGACATAGGTTGTTAAGTACCCGCAAACTTAACTGTTAAGGTTGATAAGTACCCGTAAACTTATTACCACGGTTGCACAGCCCGGGTAAGCTGTGTGGAACTGTCCAGAAGAACTTGGACTGAGGTGTGAGGATTCACATCTCCCCGTGGACGTAGGAGGGTTATCTCCGAACCACGTTAAATCCCGTGTGTCTGTGTTTATTTTCATTCAGTTGCTTATTGCATTTCTATCTGACCGAACTAACCGGCATACAAACCTCATTTGCACATTTTCAATCGAGCTGTTTTGGTACTTGACCAACCGAGCTGTTTTGCGTGAGTTATTTTTAACGAGTTTAATTTCCACCACATTCCGCACAGCTTCACTCTTCCAGCTGAGGTCGCTTACTCAGCTGTGAGATTCCAACTGAGTCCTTTTTACTCAGTTGAAGTGATTTTTCAGGTTTAAGTTTTTTTAAATCCTAACTGGTGTATTCCCCCCCCCCCCCATACACCAGTAACTCGTTTCGGGACCATCAAGTGGTATCAGAGCAGTGGTTCAAAAGACTGCTGACTCTGTTTCACAAGGTGTGAATTCGAGAATTTTTTTTTTCAGTGGTCAGCTGAACAGATCTTTTCACGCTAGTGCATATTTACTCGCATATTTGTTCTGTTTGTTGTGTGCAGATGGACGTCAAGGACAAGATCGTCGTCATGTTCTCAGTCGTCAATTATACATCTTGGAGAACTCGGATGAAGAAGATCCTTCTATCAAAGCATCACAGGATGCAACAAGTTCTCACTTCTGGACCAATCGTCATAAAAGACAGAATAGTTCGCACTCCCACAAATCCCAACGATGGAGATGCAGTGGTGGAGTATGTGGAGAAACAGCCAGAAGACTATACTCCGGAGGAGGCAAAGGTGAGCCAGTTGGATATCTAGGCTCAGAGCACAATAATGTCCACGGTTGGACAAGATTATCTGCCCTGGATAGAGGAGTGTGAGACTGCAAAAGAGATGTGGGACGTCCTGGCATCGCTAAGTGAAGGAAGTGACGAGACGAAGGAAAACAAGTTCTCGCATGCATGTCAAGATTTCGACAACTTCAGTCTGCGACCTGATGAGACTATCGATCAACTAGAGCTCCGGTTTATGGACATCCTTAGAAGAATCCAGTCCATCCGGAGAGGAAAATACACACTAAGAGAAATCAACCTCAAAGTGTTACAAGCTCTACCGGCTGAGTGGGATACTTTCACAAATATCCACAAGAGCCGAGCTGATCTTGGTGAAATGGGAACTGAAAGATTGTTCTCAATTTTGAAAGGAAATGAGTATAAGGTCAACAGGAGGAGATCGCAGACCTCAGGTCAGACAAGTAGAATTGAGGATGTTGGCTCAGCCTCAAAGTCAGTTGCTCTCCGAGCTGACTACTCAAAGTCGAGATCGTCAAGGCCAACCAGATCGGCTGACACGACTGCAAAGGAGCCGAGCAGAGAGGAACTGCAACAGAACATCGCAGCGTTGTCAAAGAAGCTAGCCGACATGGACACTTGGTTCGGCAAATACAAACGCTTCTACAAATCAAACCGAACTCGAGACAGTTCTAAGCCAGTCACCAATGGTTGCTTCGAATGCGGCAAGGAAGGACATTTCAAAGATGACTGCCCAGACCTCTCAAAGAAGGAAAGAGAAGCATTGAGGGCCAAGCAAACTGTAAAGAACAAGGCCATGGTAGCTGAAGAAGCAGCTGACGATATGGACATCTTCACAGACACTGAAGATGAGGATGAATTGACCTCTACCAACAAAGTCATCAGTCCAGATCAATGCCTCATGGCACTTGGAACCGACCAAGATGATATTGAGGTACAATCTAATCCTGCTCGCTTAAATTCTTTCAATACTTCTAACCTGCAGGAATCTCTGAGCGATGAGTTGGAACCCTCCTGGAATGATTTTCAAGAACTCAGTGAGGAACTGCATCAGCAGTCGGTTGAGTTTAAGAGTCTTCAAGCTCAGTTTGCCAAGCTTGAAGATTCCTTAACCGAAAAAGAGGATCTGATTACGAGCCAAACTCAGGAGATTGAGAATCTCAAGAGTCAACTGATCGAGGCTAAGGCTCCAGCTAATGAGGAGTTGACAAAGCAGAACAAGGAACAGCAAGATCAGTTGAAAAATCGAGATGCTCAGATCGAATAGCTGATAAAGAAGTCAGATGGACAAACCGAGCAGATAGCTGTAATCGTTAAAGAGTTGCAAACTGAGAAGGACAATCTAATTAAGCTGTATCAGTCATCCAAGATCATAGAGAATCTTATCAGTTATAGTAGACAGATGGATGACGTGTCAGGTCTCGGCTATGATGTTGTCAAGGATACTGGGATTCCACCAGCAACCTTCATCAAAGCAGTAGAAGTCACAACTGTCGAGCCTAACACAGCTGAGTCTCCAGAAGCTAACTCAACCTCCACCTCTCAGCAAGTTCAACCGACCAACAGAATCTCAACTGAGAAGGGAAAAGAAGTAGCTGATGTAGGAAAGAATGTTCCATCGGTTGGGACATCAACCGAGGGGGAATGTTCCAAAAGTCAGAAGAGGAATCAGAGGCGTCGAAGGCATAACCGGAACCGAACTCAGAATCCGAACCGACCTCTATATCATCCTCGGAGTCAACATCAAAAGGAATGGAACCGACCTCAGAACAAGCAAGGGTTCAATCATCTGAATCAGCAGCGGTTCCAACATCAGCTCGACCAAAGGTTCCAACCAAGTCAACAGTTAAGGAACAGGTCGGACAACTGGAGATATTCATGGCACAATATGAATCTTCAGCAGGGCGTGAACAGCTACAGACAAGCCACAGGAAGTTGGAATCAGAATCAGCCACGAAGATTCCAGCATGGCGTCCGATCATTCAGACAAATCAGACAGGATAAAAATCGCCATCAAAACAGGGGGAAAGCCTCACCTCCTAAAGCCCAACATGGGAGAAATCCAACTCCTCCCAAGAAACAGAGCATCATCTCTAACAACAAGCCTAAGGATAACCGAGGTGTTGTTATAATTGATGAAAATGGGCAAATCATTTGGAATGACAAGGCTATTCGAGTCTACAGAGAAAAGCGACGCACAGTTCCAGGGGGAACTGGTTCTAACCCTTCAGGACCCAACTAGAATTGGGGACCTAAGCGAGTTTCTCTTTGCAGGTACAAGAGAAACAGCTGAGGAAGAAGAAGGCGTCAGCTTCAATATGGGTGATGGACAGTGGATGCTCGAAACACATGACAAATCTAAAGGGTTTGCTTGGAAGTTTCGTGGAAAAAGAAGGCCCATCAGTTACTTTTGGTGATAACTCAAAAGGTTACACCAGAGGTTACGGTACACTTGAAACTGATCATATTTCTATTTCTAATGTCTCTTATGTTGATGGATTGAAGTATAACTTGCTCTCCATCAGCCAATTCTGTGATAATGGTTTTTCTGTCAAGTTTAATGCACAGGGTTGCAGGGTTAAAGATGTTGGATCAAAGCAGGTGATATTGTTGGGAAATCGATCCCCAACTGGGAATGTTTACTACGCTGACTGGAACAGCAGCCTCCCTGACACTTGCCTGTTATCAAAGAGCAGTTCGGATGTGAGCTGGCTGTGGCACAAAAGGCTCAACCATCTGAACTTCAAAACGATGAACCGACTCGCCAGACAAGAACATGCAAGAGGCATACCTAACCGAGTGTTTTCAACAACACACATCTGCAGTGCATGCCAGCTGGGAAAGCTCGCTAGATCCTTCTTCCAGTTGAAGTCAACTCCTTCAACTGACCGAGTGTTACAGCTGATCCATATGGATCTCTTCGGGCCAGTTACACCAAAGAGCATGAACGGGAACGAGTATACCCTGGTTGTAACTGATGACTACTCAAGATATACGTGGACCATCTTCATGCGCCACAAGAGTGAAACCCAAGATGAGCTGCCCAAGCTGATGGATCGGATATCGAACCAATAAGAGATGAAGATCATATCTATCCGATCAGATCGTGGAACAGAATTTCTAAATGAAACCATCATTGAGTATTGCGAAAAGAATGGCATAACCCATCAGACCTCAGCCGCGCGTACTACGCAACAGAATGGCGTAGCTGAGCGAAGAAACAGAACGCTAAAGGATGCAGCCACATCCATGTTAGAGAGCTCAGCTCTGCCAAAGAAATTTTGGGATGAAGCGATCAACACAACATGCTACACTCAGAATCGATCTCTTCTCACCAAGCGGTTGGGAAAGACGCCCTACGAGCTGTGGAGACGCAGAAAGCCAGATATTTCTTATTTTCGTGTTTTTGGTTCTAAGTGTTATATTCACAACAATGGGAAGACTCAGTTGAAAACTTTTGATGCCAAAGCTTCGAAGGACATATTTCTTGGATATGCAGCTCGGATCAAGGCATATAGAGTTTTCAACAACAACTCTCGTGTTGTGGAAATAACACCTCATGTTAGTTTTGATGAATCTACCTTTGAGTGCAGGGAACAGGTAAAAGAACAACTCACGGATCCAGCTGTTCTACCAGTTCTCACCAGATTGCAAGCACTTCGGGAAAAGAACCGAGCTGAACCACTGGTATGGGCAACTGAGGATGAGGATCCATACTCCTCTGAAGATGAATGTGAAGACCTCAGCTCGTCCCAAGGGGGAACTTCAGCTGATGCCCCTCCAACTGCATCAACATCTGAAGCAGAACCAAACTCAGCTCGAACTATTGTGAATGTTGAGGATCCAGACTCAACAGCTGATCAATCACCAGCTCTGAAGACTCCAACTCAGATTTCTGAACAGCCACAGTTGGAAGAAGAAGGAAGACGCAACCGAAGATGGTATGAAGTTCATTCTACCGACGACATTATCGGAGATCCAACCGAGGGTGTGCGTACACGGAGCAGAGTTGCAAATCCAGAATCAACCGAGGAAGATTCCAACACGTATGCCCAATATGCTGAAGAATTGGCAGTTCTAGAGAAGTTCGACCAAGCTGGAGATGTTGCCATGATTTCTTGCTTTGTAGCTGATGTACCAGAATCGAAGAATGTTGGGAAAGCTCTCAACTGTGTCCACTGGACAACGGCCATGCAAGAAGAACTGGATGAGTTTATACGCAACTGTGTATGAGAGTTGGTAGAAAGACCAAATGGTGTCAAGGTGATTGGATTGAAGTGAATTTTCAAGAACAAGAGAGACGCCATTGGATTCATTGTGAGGAATAAAGCAAGGTTGGTAGCTCAAGGATACTGCCAACAAGAAGGAATTAACTTTGAAGATTCCTTCGCACCAATTGCAAGGCTGGAAGCCATCCGGATCTTTCTAGCTTATGCCGCACATCACAAGTTCAAAGTATATCAGATGGATGTGAAGTGTGCATTCCTCAATGGAGATATCAAAGAAGATGTATATGTTGAACAACCTCCTGGTTTTGAGACTGGAGATGGAAGAGTGTATAAGTTGAAGAAAGCTATCTATGGTCTAAAACAAGCGCCAAGGGCCTGGTATAACACTCTTTGTGGATTTCTTCTGAACTCGGGGTTCAAACGAGGTTCAGTTGATAAAACTCTGTTCACCATCAAAGTTGGAGAAGATATACTTGTTGTGCAAATTTATGTTGATGACATCATTTTCGGCTCCAAGTCGGAGGAGCTGTGCAAGAAATTCTTCGATCTCATGAAGGAAAAGTTCGAGATGTCAATGATGGGCGAGATGAATTATTTCCTTGGATTACAAGTGAAGCAGTCACCTGAAGGGATTTTCATCAACCAGTCCAAGTATACAAAGGAGCTCATCACCAAGTTCGGATTGCAGACAAGTAAGACAACAAAGATCCCTATGAATACGAACTGGAAGATCGAACCAGGAGCTGAGGGAAAGCTCGTTGATGCCAGCCAGTATAGAGGGATCATCGGTTCGCTGCTCTACCTAACTGCCAGCCGACCAGACATTTCATACGCAGTTGGAGTGTGTTCTCGTTTTCAAGTCCAACCAAGAGAAGCACACATGTTGGCAGCAAAGAACATCATTAAGTATTTGAAGGGAACTGTCAATGTTGGGTTGTGGTACCCAACTGATGACAATATCCAGCTGACTGGATACTCAGATGCCGACCTAGCAGGAGATCGGTTGGACAAGAAGTCTACTTCTGGACACTGTCAGTTCATGGGAAGCAAGCTGGTTTCATGGTTCTCCAAGAAACAAGTGTGTGTTGCTACTTCGACAACCGAGTCAGAGTACATGGCTGCCGGAAGCTGTTGCATGCAAGTATTGTGGCTGAAGCAGCAGCTGAGAGATTATGAAGTCTCAACTGGACAGGTTCCCATTCATTGTGATAGCTCGAGTGCCATAGCTATCTCTCTAAACCCTGTTCACCACTCTCGGACTAAGCATATCGACATTCGTCATCATTTCATCCGAGATCATATTGAGAAGAAGGATGTGTCCATGGAGAAGATCCCAACTGAGATTCAGAGAGCTGACATCTTCACCAAACCTCTTCCTGAAGCCCGGTTCAAGATGTTGTGTGATCTTCTAGGACTCTTGGATCCGAGCTGAAGCGTCATCCAAGCTGAAGAGTCATCCGAGCTGAAGGGTCATCCGAGATGATAAGGATCCATCCGAGCTGAAGAATCGGATATCTATTTAAGGGGGAAGCTCAGATAAAGGGGGAAGCTCAGATGAAAAGGGAAGCTCAGATGAAGGAGGAATCTCAGATACGAATTGCCAACTGAAGACATCAAACGTAGTCAGCTGATGATATGCGGCAACTGAGGAGCACAACTGAGGTATACAGCTGATATCGACATCAGCTGACAGGTATCATTTATGACTGAAGGTGTTATGATATTAAATGAGAATGTTTGAAATAAATTCAAACATTCCTGAACATGTCAGCTAGACTAAACAAGCCATCATATCGCATTTAATGTAAAGTCTGGCTGAACACCTATAGCCTTACTTTATAGTGCGACTGGGCTGACACTCTAAACTATTCACCTTCTCACTCGCGCGCGTGGAGCATCAGTCAAAATTACTCAACAGTCGCAAAATCACAGCCGTTGATAAATACGCGCGATTTAACCCCAGCCGTTGATATTATCTGAGTTAAAGATTATATAATACGGCAAATCAGGAAGTGATCATTACCTTCTCTTTTCGTGCATATCTTTACTCACTATTCATCATCCTCTCCGATTTTGTTTCACCAATTTCAGTAAAGATTTTCCTTCTTTCTTTGCATATATATCGATTCGAGATGGCGCCCAAATCCAAAGCCTCTAAGAAGATGGTTTCCGCAGAGCCTGCAACTTTCCAGGAATCGTTCGACATGGTGATGTCGAAGATTTATTTCGAACAAATTTTATCCAGAGCGGCTCTCTCCTCGCCTGAGCTCGCTCCCGTCGCCGCCATTCTCTCTGACCACCATCTGCTTGACTGGGCAACCTTCTCTCCGTCCCTGTTGCTCAGAAAGCAGGTCGTACATTTCTATCGGAATCTGCAGCGAGTTGCAGAAGACGGGCTTGTCACGATCATCCCGTGCAAGCAACGCCACAGAACCTCTCGGACAGTAGAAGACACCGTCGTGGAGATAAAGGTATCCAAGGAGCTGGAGAAGCTCATCCCCAGAAACCGCAAAGCCACAGATGTGCTGGGGAACTTCACTGACAAAGAAGCTGATACCTTCCTTCAAACAATCCTCATTGTTCCTGAGCCATTGATGGGGAGCATGTAGAGGACGAAGCTGAAGCCGGCTCACCGACTTCTCTTCGACGTAATCTCCAAGTGCGCCTTCGCATATGGTGGAGCCTTCGGTGACATAAGCAGACCTAAGCTCAAGCAGCAGAAAGCCCTGGAAGAGCTGCACCAGGTCGACTGGCTGGGATATCTGGAGAGCCAGCTGTTGTTGGAGAAGCAGAAGATATCCGAGACGACAGCTGAGTCCGGAGAACTGCTGTTGAGTGTCAAGGGGACTCTCAACTTTGGGACAAAAATATCCGCCCTCATCCTCCAAGCCACAAAAGGATTGCCGCTGATATGGGAAGGGAGTGAGGACACTCCGGTCAGCAAGTTGTCGCTGTTCCCCTCAGCTAAGAAGGCCAGGGACGTTGTAGAGGCCGTCTACACACCCAAGGGTGCCCCCAAGCCAGCTATGGAGTCAGCAGCTCGCCGCCCTTCGAGGACCAAGCCAGCGAAGCGCCAGCTGGAGAAGGTGGCTGAGGAGGAAGAAGACGAAGAAGAAGAAGAGGAGGAACCTCTGCAGAAAAGGCCAAGGATCAGGATCATCCAGCCAGCGGCTCAACCATCCACAACAAGTCCAGTGGTGGCAAAGCCAGCTGAAGAGAAGGAGTCAACCGAATCCAGCCAATCGGTTGACCCAGCTGGGTTTGTTCTTCAACCACGACAGGAGGACGCGGCTGAAGGCGTGGAAATCCAAGTGGAGGATACCAGCTCCTCCTCAGATGACTCTTCTTCATCTGAAGAGTCCCACGACAGTCCAACAGGAGCTGATGCCAGCCAGGTAAACCCGCCTGTGACTGAAGAAACCATTGAGCCAGCCGACTCACCATCCAAAGAGGATCCAGTTCTCTCAATTGGTCCTCAGTCAGATATTCCGAGCCTCTCGCTCGATGCCAATGTTGTGACCATTCCTTCGGCCAACGTTGATGAAACCATCGAACCCGTAACCTTCGATATTGACCCCCCCGGCAATTGATGAAGAAGACAACCGCCAGGCGATTCTGGCTGAATATGAAGGAAGACTCAGCTACTGCTTCCGCAAGCTGATTGGTATGTTCCCCGAGGCAGCCTCAATGCCCATATTCACTGTATTCGGGACGGAACTTCTATACCAGTTCAGCGTCATATTCAGCTACTGGTACGTAAAGGAGGAAACCCTCAGGATCCATGGTTGGGACAGGCTGAAGGTCGAAGAGTCCAACCTGAGGGAATACTTCGACTACCAGAACCTGGAGGTGGCTTACAACCAGAAAGTGGTTGTGCTACGACGTCGTCTGGATAGGAGCATCCAAGAAGGGACAGACACCAGGGAGCTGTGCAACAACCCTGGAGCTGTTCAGTTCCTTGATGATATGCTGGCCAAGAATGCCACCTGCATGGAAGACGTCGATGCTGCTGATGAGGCGACCAAGAGAGAAGAAGACAAGCTCAAGGCCTACCTCGCCAGCCGATCTGCCATGGTTGTCTCGGAGCCTGCTGCCCAGCCACAACCACAACTTCTGCCTGGACCCTCCGATCAGCCAGCTCTCTCAACCGACGCCATCTGCGAGCTGATCTCGGAGAGGGTCAACCAGCTGAGGCAGGAGATGCTGTCCAAGATCCAGCTGAGCAAGGAGGAGGAAGCTGACAGGATGCAGCAGCTGGTGGCAGAAAATGCCAACTTGAAGAATCAGCTGGAACACCTCTCCTCTTCTCTGCAACACAAGTTCGAAGACCTCTCCACTTCTTCCAGCTCGGAGGTCTCGGCTCTAAGGAAGGCCGTTCAGAGCCTCAGCTCCGATTTCAACGTGTTCAAAACCGTTGCTGAATCTGACCTCGCAAAGTCCCAGCAGACTCAGGACCAGGAGTGGATGTCTCAGTTCGCATCTTTCCGAGCTGAGTTCGTCTCCCTCCACAAAGAGGTCTCTGCGACCTTTGCAGCTGTGCAGCGAGCTGAGCAGGAGTGCCAAGACTTGGAGTTGGCCAAGAAGGTAGCTGAGAAGGATGCTGTTGACGAATGTTTTCCCGAGTTCAACAGGCTGAAGCCAAGTTGACCTCCCTGGATGGCACTGTAGCCACCCTTTTGGATGATGCCAAAAAGGGGGAAGATAAAGAACCAGCAGCTGGGGAAGACAAGGAGCCAACAACTGTTGCTGGACGAGGGAAAGCTGTTCTCCAGCAAGCTGAAGGAGCTCAGCAGGGGGAAGGAGTGCCAGCTGAAGGAGCTGAAGGATCGCAGCCCGAACTGGAAGTCTCCCACGACCTCGTAGCCGAGCTTACGGCCGAGCTCGATGCAGAACTTGACTGGATATCTGTTGAAGACTGCATTGAAGCTGCCAAAGCTATGGGGAAGTCCAAGGAGAAGTACTTGAATCCCTCTTGGATCAAGAAGTTCGCTGCCGATCAGGCCAAGAAGATGGCCAAGTTCGAGAAGGAGCTCGCCAAGGTGGAGAAGAACGTCGACAGGAATAAAGCCAGCCGGAGTGTGCGAAGAATCAACAAGCACCAGATGAAGGCTGAGGCTAGGAAGTCGACGCGCCAACTGTAGAAGAACGCTCCGCTCCCGTCTCGGTACCCACATGTTGACAAGTGGATGAATGCTGAGTGGAACGATGACTGGGAGCAGTTCAAGCATGAATTCATCAATGACTTTTACTACAAAAAAGTCTACTCGACTGAAGACCCAAGGCAAGCCTTCAAGGAAGTCCTGTGGGAACTCAGATCTGGAGACCCTGGAATGTTTAGTCAGTTCAAGCGAGCTATGCTGAATGCTCAGCTCGATCCTAACACCGTTCCAGTTCGGAAGATGTGCAGGTACCGCCCTCAGATGATCAAAGGCACGAGCACGCCGAACAGAAATGCGATCATGGCTGAGGTGAGGCAAGTCTGCAAGGAACACGGCGTCAACACTGGGATTGAGTCGGAGACGAAGAAGGAGATCTTTGACCGTATCTTCAGCAAGTACGGTCAACAGTATTTTTGAGCCGTCAAAGTTTTTGAGCTGATGAAGTTTCTTTTTGGATGTTGTAGTTTTTGAAGCAACTGTTGTATCTTTATCTGTTTTGTGCTTAACCTTGTAACCTTCAGTTGTAACAGAAACTTCAAAGTATATAATACGATTCAACTTGACGCACAATACCTCATTGTCCAAGCTCTGAATCACAAAGTCTTTCAATACCATGTTATAACTGCACTAACCCTTTGATGTTTTATCTTATAGACTGTCTAGAATTTCAGCTGAGTTTTTAGATAAGTTAGTGAGTTTTAGATCAATAGTGGTTTAAAGTTGTAAGTGGTTTTGACATCATCAAAAAGGGGGAAATTGTTGGGAAATTTATTAGTATAAGTTTTGATGAATTCCAAAACCGACTGACCCCAACCGAGTAGATGTTGCCAGAACCTAATGTTAGAATTTAGGCTCGCTGTTTGAGCAAAGTTAAGATTTTATCTTTACAGGTCTCCAGCTGAAGATGGCAACAAGGCATTACTCAGACAGAACATCATTTATGTTGAAAGGTAAATGGGAGTTCTTTTGTTCAGATGGAATGAGGGGGAAGTCTTCAGAACATCAGTTGAGAAGGAAACCAACTGATGGTTCATCAGATGAGAAGCAGTAGAGAGGAAGAGAACATTAGATGAAAAGGAAGTCATCTGAGGGTTCAAACCCAACTGAGTAAATACAAGGAAGACAACTGAGTGTTCAGTTTCAGAACCTCAGTTGTAGAATCCAACCAAGAAGTCCAACTGCTTGAAGTTCAAAGTTAGCTGAGAGTTCAATAGCTCGGAACATCAGCTGAAGACCACTCAGATGAGGATCAAGACTTTCAACCAACTGACCAAGGTTGACTGTCAGGAAGGTTAAGATTTGAATTTTAAAAAGAAGTCACATGAGGGTTTGACCGTTCAGTCATTACCCCATCTGGCCCAATACAAGGCTGTCTCAGATGGAAAGCAGAAGAGCACAGATGCCATATCGGGAAAGTCTGGAGAGATAAGAGACAAGCCTTCGCTTTCAACGATCAGAGATCAACAGCTCCTCCAATGGCTAGTTGATTCTCTCCACCTATAAATAGAGGCATTCTCTCATTCGAGAGACACACACACAACAGACAATAGAAGCGAGACAGAGAAGTGCAATCACAAGAGAATCAAGCGAAAGAAAAATCTGCAAAAATCCTATTCTAAGAACATCAGCAGCTGAGAGTTCAAGAGTGATAGAACATTAGTAGCTGAGGGTTCATAGAGTGAAAATCTGTCTTAGATCTTAGTTTGAGTGTTTATTCGTTCAAGCCTTAGATCCAGCTCTCATTCGTGATCGAGCTGTAGTTGGAAAACCTACCCACACCCTAAAAAGTGTTTGTTAGGACAATACTCTTCCTGTAATTGAGTAGCTAGGTCGTTAAATACCCGCAAACTTGACATAGGTTGTTAAGTACCCGCAAACTTAACTGTTAAGGTTGATAAGTACCCGTAAACTTATTACAACGGTTGCACAGCCCGGGTAAGCTGTGTGGAACTGTCCAGAAGAACTTGGACTGAGGTGTGAGGATTCACATCTCCCCGTGGACGTAGGAGGGTTATCTCCGAACCACGTTAAATCCCGTGTGTCTGTGTTTATTTTCATTCAGTTGCTTATTGCATTTCTATCTGACCGAACTAACCGGCATACAAACCTCATTTGCACATTTTCAACCAAGCTGTTTTGGTACTTGACCAACCGAGCTGTTTTGCGTGAGTTGTTTTTAACGAGTTTAATTTCCACCATATTCCGCACAGCTTCACTCTTCCAGCTGAGGTCGCTTACTCAACTGTGAGATTCCAACTGAGTCCTTTTTACTCAGTTGAAGTGATTTTTCAGGTTTAAGTGTTTTTAAATCCTAACTGGTGTATTCCCCCCCCCCCCTCATACACCAGTAACTCGTTTCGGGACCATCATACGTTATATTTTTCAATTGTTTTTCATTCTTAGGCGAATTCGAACTCAGATTTTTCCTTTTTTGTTCGATGTTTTATACTCGGATTTTGTTGTTGATTTGCTCGGGAGTTGTAAATAAGCTGAATTCTGTAGGTAATTTTGATATATATTTGTTAATTTTGCTGATTTTGTGTTTTTTAATTCTTGTTTGGGTGATGTTCTGTAGTTGTTGATTTTTGGTGATGTTTATTGCAGAATTTGGTGAATCTCATACATTCACGCAACATATGATCGTTAATTCTTTTATTGATTTCTGGATTGATTGGGTATATACATCATGCCCAATTCTACAGGTAATTTCTAAAATTGTTGTTGAATAATGTAGAAATTGATTTTAATTATTATTGTTATGTTTTGTTCTTGGTTCTTTGTAATTGACTGATATATATCATGCTTGAGAATTGTTGATTGGGTACATAGATCGTGCATGAGTATTGTTTAGCCATTTATGAATAGTCTGAATAATACATGTGACTATTTATTTTGGTGCACTTGTTTATGATGTGTGGTGCATCTATAAGTGTTCTGTGGTGCAACTCTTAATGATTTGATTATCTTTAGGCTTTCCATTCTCTGTTTTTACATCACGTGGTATGTTTATTTGCAGATTCTGTTCATCAAAGTATTGTTAGTGTGGAAGAGAACTCTAATGTTTATATTCCTGAGTGTAGTGATAATCTGAAACCTTATGTTTGACGCTGCTTTAGTAATTTGGAAGATGGTGTTAAATTTTATAAAATTTATGCTGGTGTTTGTGGTTTTGATACTCGGCTTGGTACTCTGACCAAGGAAAGTGGTGTAGCGATGTTTAGATATGTTTTGTGCAATCGGGAAGGTGAAAGTACCAATGTTTCTTTAGATGGTTGTAAACAAAAAAAAAAGAAAAGAATGTCTTTGAGCTTCAATTGTAAGGCACGTGTTGTGTTTAGGTATTGTGGATCTCGAGGGTATATGATTACTGTGTTCAATGAGGCTCATACTCATTCTCTTGTATCTGAAGGTTACAAGCAGTTCATGAAAGCCAATAGACGTCTAAATTTTGGACATCAAGCTTTTATTTTGAATTGTGCTAGATCCAATATAGGACCGATGAAGTCTTTCCGTATTTTTAAGGAGTTGGTTGATAGTTACGAGAATGTGGGTTGTACTGGTGTTGATTTTAGAAATTTCTCTCGTGATTTACGTGCTTATGTTCTTGGTGTTGATGCTCAGATTGTGTTGAATGATCTTAAGAGAAAGAGTGAGTTTTGCCCTGGTTTCTGCTATTATTTTTATGTTGATGATGAGAAAAAGTTGAAGCAATTGTTATGGGCGGATAAGTTTTCGATTGAGAGTTACAAGTTATTTGGTGATGCTGTATCATTTGACGCAACTTATTCAACGAACAAGTAAACATTTAATCCACTTTTTTTGTATACCTATATTCTGAATACATTATTCAATATCTTATGATTGTAGATTGCAAATTATTGTAGCATTTATGTTTCATCTCTTGAAGTTTTGTGGTGCATCTGTTTATGACTAGTGGTGCATCTGTTCATGAATAGTGGCGCATCTATCAATGTTTACTTGTGCACCTTCATCTTTTAAAATCTTACTATTTCTACTAAAATTTCTGTATCATGTTATATTTTTCCAGGTACAACCTCATATTTACACCCTTTACTGGAAAGGATAACCATGGGAGGTGTGTGACATTTGCTGGTCTTTTGTCTAGTGAGGATGCAGATTCGTATACTTAGCTTTTTGAGAATTTTTTATGTTGTATGGATAAGAAAAAGCCTCCTCAATAGCCAGTTGTATTATGAGATGTACAAATTTGTAGGATCAATTACTAGCAACGTTCATCTTATGGCAGAGTTACTGGATGATTTCAAGGTTTTATCTGAAAAATACAGCAAGGTTGTTGGATCTAGTTTATCATCTGTTGATGAAAAGGAGAAGGTTTTTGATAACTTTTATGGCTCTTCGATTTCAGAATCCATCTCAGTTCACCCTCCTGATCCAGTGAAGACAAAAGGAACCGGTAGCAGGTTGATTTCAAGAAAAGAAGCGGCAATAAGAAAGACGAGCAAACCAAAGAGAAGGTGCAACAATTGCAAGGAAATGGTGAATCACGATTCGCGTAATTTTGATAGGCCAAAGAAAGTCTAGTAATATCATATTTTTACTTTTTACATGTCCTATACTCATTGTTGAATTTGGAATAACACTTTTTCATTCATATTATTAAATTCGTTTTGTGCTTAGACATTATTTCCATTGTTTAAAGTTCTTCCTTGTAATAACTGTCTAATATTTTGATTATTTTAGTAGTATGCTTTGTTATGTCTCTTGTTCATGCTGGTTTCGAGTGATCAATTTGATTATTATATATTGGATTGAGTATTTGAAAATTGATACAATATGTTTATAGTTCAAATTATTAAAATCTATGTTGAATTAGACTTTATTATGTTAATTATATTCTGAACCAGTATATATTACTAATTGATTGTGTTAGTTTTTAGGGGTTGATCTTTCTTCAGAGTTTGTTTCTTGCTTGGTAGATTATATCTTGGTGTATGTGATGTGATGTAAAGTATTGCAAAATTATGTTAACCTTGATTAATGAAATAAAGTGAAAATGTACTATTATATTTATGTATCTCCATCTCATATGGAGAATGTGTGCAAGTGTTTTCAGCTTATTTAGAATAAAACCTATAATGTTGCCAAAAAAAATTTAGATACACAACTTCAAAATTTTAGATGCACAACTTCAACATTGTAGATGCACAACTTTAAAATTGTAGATGCACCACATGCTCACTATAATTTTAAATTTACTTTTTGGAATTCTAATTATTTTCTAGTTTTAAAAATTTTTAAATCCCAAATTATTGTTCATTATTGCCCAACGCAAATACTTGAATGTGCTAGGTCGTAATCCATGAGACAGGGTGTGGGGCCTGCATGCAATATATGCATCAAATTTTAATAATTTAATTTTTTTTTCAAATTCTGATTATATTCAAGTTTAAAAATTTTAGAAATCGTGAATTTTGGTTTATTATTACCCAACAAAAATACTTCAATTCAGTAGGTCACACCTCAGGTGATAGGGTTTGGGGTGTCGTGCGGTGCACGCGCCCGATTCCTATGCGCCTGATTTATTTTAATTTTTTTTTTCATATTGAAAGTCTTTTGTTGCTTTTTTTTAAGGTTCAATTTTTTATTTTTTTTAGTTTGCCACTTAATTTTTTTGTTTGCCGCTTCTTCTTTGGTCAAATTCAAGAGAGGGGAGCCGAAGGCCTCGGAGCGAGCCGAAAAAATCCAAATTATTGCTCGACGATTATCTTTATATTAGTAATCGGAGCAAAAGGCAGAACCGTAAAATCGGAGCCGAAAGCGCAGCCATAAAATAGAAGGCACCCACCCCATGTGACAGGGCGTGAGCGGCATTTGCAATGCACACGCCTGATTTAATCTAATTTTGTTTTTTTATTTCATTTTCCATTTTTTTGTTTGCTGCTTCATTATTTGTTTGCCACTTCATTTTTTTATTTGTCGCTTCTTTTTTGGTCAAGATTCGAGCGAGGGAAGCCGAAGGCCTCGGAGCGAGCCGAAAAAATTCAAATTGTTGCCCGCCGATTATCTTTATATTAGTAATTGGAGCGAAGGCGGAGCCGTAAAATCAGAGGTGGCACGTCGGACCCCATGTGACTGTCCGTGAGCCGCATATGTGGTGCACGTGTCTGGCTTCCATGTCCCTGATTTAATTTAATTTAATTTAATTTAATTTTTCTTTAATTCTCAAATATTTTTGCTTGCCGCTTCATTTTTTTGTTTGCCGCTTCTTCTTTGCTCAAGATTCGAGCGAGGGGAGTCAAAGGCCGCGGAGCGAGCCGAAAAAATCTAAATTGTTGCCCGCCGATTATCCTTATATTAGTAATCAGAGCGAAGGTGGAGCCGTAAAATCAGAAGTGGCACGTCGGACCCCATGTGACTGTCCGTGAGCCGCATATGTGGTGCACGTGTCTGGCTCCCATGTTCCTGATTTAATTTAATTTTATTTTTCTATAATTCTCAAATATTTTTATTTGCCGCTTCATTTTTTTGTTTGCCGCTTCTTCTTTGGTCAAAATTGGAGTGATGGGAGCCGAAGGCCACGGAACGAGGCTAAAAATCTAAATTTTTACCTGCCGATTATCCTTATATTAGTAATTGGAGCAAAGGCGGAGACGTAAAATCGAAGTCGAAGACGGAGCCATAAAATTGGAGCCGAAGGCGTAGCTGTAAAATTAGAGGCGGCAAGTTAGACCCCATTTGATTGTCTGTGAGCCGCACATGTTGTGCACATGCTCGGATCCCACGCGCATGATTTAATTTTATTTTATTTTTCTATAATTTTCAAATATTTTTGTTGCGCGACAAATTGACTTGAATTCGTACTTTTTGCATAAATCGTGCTGCACAAGGGAATAAACCTGAATTAAGTTTTTTTTTTAATTCCAAATTAAGTTCTATTAGTTTCCAATTTTGAATTTTTTAAACATGAATTAGTTATGAAATTATAAAATCATATTAATATTGTTCATATTGTTAGTTGCAATTTGAGTTTAGTAATAAAAATTATTTTTTAGTAAAATAACAAAATTAAATGGTTGATAATTTTTTTTAACCTTGATTGCATATATATTTTATTATTTTGGGTTTGACCCATTATAGTACTATGCAAAGTAATACGGATCCCTTCACGACCATCCAATCGTTTCAGAGGAGTTTGGACATGTACAGATCCTATCCAAATTTTGTCGCATGTCATGGGTTAGGATGCATAATTTGGTTAAAAAAATATATTTATAGTTCATTTTGATAATATATAATGTTACAATTTAACCTAATTACAAGAAATTAAAATTAAAAGAACCACATACTATTAGGGCAAGATCGGTACGGTATGCCGAATTTTTGTCGCCATACCGTATACCATACCGAAAATATCGGTATGAGAAAGTTCATATCACTACCATACCGAACTTTTCGGTATACCGAATATTCGGTATCATAATTTAATATACCGTTACCATACCGTTTTTCCGGTATACCGCATTGTGATTCGGCATACCGAATTTTATGGTATAACGAAAATAAAAATAAAATATTCACTTTGTAATCCATAAAATAATTAATCAACATCGCAAAAATAATTAACCAACAAAGTCGAGAAGCTCCAATAGTTAAACATCTAAAAAACAATTAACTTAAAAGTCAAGAAGCTCCAAGCCTCCAAGAGTTTAACAATAGTTCAAATGTTCAAAATAATACTCCCTCCGTTTTTAAATATAAGATGTTTTGGACCTTTTTTTTTATAAGATGTTTTCCGTTACCAAGAGTGTTCTCTCTCTCCCTTCCATCAATTTTATTTACTTTTCAACTCATTATTAACGATGTGCTCATTTTTCAATGTATGTTGAGTTCATTTCATTAACTTCGACAATATATTACCCTATCATATTATCATAAATTGCAAAAAGGAACCCAAAAGACAACAATACAATTGACCAAATAAATTTCTTTCATTAAAGTTTAAAATTAATTAATTTTTCTTAATCGTAGTGCAAAATGCCAAAACATCTTTTTAGAGGGAGTATTAATTATATTATAAGTATAAAGGTATAATATTAATTTTATTTTATTTAATAAATTCGGTATTGACGGTATATACGGTATGAGATATACCGAATTTTCGGTACGACACAGTATACAGAAAATCATACCGTTGCAGTACCGTGTGTATTCGGTACGGTATCATACCGTACCGTAAATTTCGGTATACTGGAAATTTCAGTAATTTCGGTAAATTTCGATTTAATTTCGATATACGGCATATTCGGTATTTTTTTCCAACCCTACATATTATTACTAGATGCACAAGACTTCTTCAATAGATGCATCACATACTATTAGTAGATGCACTGCATTATGATAATGATGATTAAAACTAATCAATAATTTTTTAATATATAAGTAAAGAACCTTTACATTCAAAAAAAAAAATTGTAATATAATTAATAATATGTATATATATGTAAGAAAATTAAGAATAATTAAAGATGTTGAGGTTGAGCAAAAGAGAACATTTGAAGGTAAGTTATGCAATGTATGGGGAAAATTGAGTAGATGCACCACATGCTATTAGCAGATGCATCAGACTTCTTCAATAGACGCACCACATACTATTACTAGATGCACTGCAGTATAACAATTAACTACATAATCTTCAACATATCAAGATGCAATTGGACTACTGACAACTAAGCAATCACAATACCTTATCATCATTTTAGAAAACAACATATCATTTGAACCATTTAATATATTCCGAAATATAAAACTGCATTATACAAAGTAATTCAAAACATTACATCCAACTGTTTTAACTTTTTATTGAATTTTCAGTTTCTAATAGTTGTTGGAACTCAACATTCCAACAAAAAATTGTCGATATCAAATTCCTTGTTTCCATTCAAATCCTTGTAGTAGAACTGAGCTTCTACTTTAATTTTATCATTGAGTGTGTTCTTGTTGCAAACTAGAATAGCTGCATAGTACTTCACTCTAAGCATTCTGATATGTTTTATTCATTTCTTTGTCAGTCCTACCCTCCACCTTATTCTTGGGTTTCCCATGAAAGTTTTCATGTGCCTCATTGTAAATATTGCACCATCTCTTTTGTTGTCCTCATCTCCCCATTTCATGTTGACAATGTTGTAATTGTCATTCTTCAGTGTCTTCACTTTTGATTTCAAATTTTGTTCAATCAAGAAATAATTGAACATTTCTTTCTGCAGTAGGTATTCATGCACATATTAATGACAGTAAATCTAAACATTTGGTCTCAATCTTTGAGTAATAACACAGTGCATTGAAAGAGTAGTTATATCTAATCTAACTGGCTCTCATCTCATGGAGCATTATCCATACTAAAACTAGGTTTCACATCACATAGTTATTAGTACTAATTGTGTATACAACCGCAAACAAAGCAAAAAAGATACTCCCTCCGTCTCACCGAATACGGTTTGTTTTTCATTTTGGGACGTCCTACTATACTTGGCATGTTTCCCTTAAAGGAAACAACTAGTTTATATACATGGCCCACCATCCCATCTAAACCCCACTAACCTACTCCCACTACACACTCAACCATCTCGTCTATAACTTTATTAGTATTATAAAATATTGCATTCACACTACACTAAACACTTTCTTTATACCCAATACCCTTTTTCTTAATCTCCGTGCCCATATGAACTAAGCCGTATTCGGTGGGACGGAGAGAGTAACTGGCAGTTGGATATGTTGATGAAATGTTTTGTAACAGGAAAAGTGCATGTGCATCAATGATTAATAGACTGTTACTATTCATAGGTGTGAAGAAGACATAACACCAATTTTTTTGAAACATTTACTAAATGCTCTCAGAATACATCGACAAGTATCATCATATCTATAAACATTGCAAACATCAAAGAATTCAAGCTAAATGTACAGACATATTCTAATCATATCCTTCTACAGTATGTATCCATGCACATATTAATGAAGTATTAAATTATTTACCATGTCACTGAGAATATCTCCATATTTCTCTTCCAAGCAGTTCAATTCTCTGTCATTTCTGTGATCAACAACAAATATTTTTCCAGTCCTCACATCAATACAAATTATAAAGCAATGATTTTCTTTGTATATAGGAAAGAAGAATTACATAAAATAAATAAGTCATTAGATAATTTAACCATCATAATCAATATTATCATTATAGTTTTAACTATATATAATTTACTTCAAAATACCATATCGATGTCTTCAACCGGATCATGAGCCATAGGTTTGAATTTCATGTGTTAATATTTCTACAAACTGACACATAATTGCATTGACTTTCACTGAAGTTGGACGCGATACCATTATATCTCTCTGAAATATAATAGAATAAATAAGTATTTGTGACACAAAAACATGTTATAATATATGTATTACAGATAGTTAACTTACACAAACTCTCGTTGTGACAAAGAATCATTTTGGTGATTGAGATGACCTTGAAGCTTCACTATCATTCAGCTTTATAGACTATGCATCCACAACATCACAGTGAACAATTGCTTCATATGCCATTGACTTGAGTTTTTGCCTATCGAGTGCAATTTCTCCAAAACTGAACATTGGATGTTTCTTGTTTCATTAAATACTTGTGAGAATAAATTAACATACAAATTTATAAAATAGAAATTTAATCACTACAAATTTAGTGCATACCATTTCTTTTCGAAATGCCAAGTGTAAAGTGTTAATTCCTTTTCAAATTTCTTCAGGCTTGAAATTGTAACTGGCCTTTTATTATAAGGAGAACCCATAATTTCAGTTTTTTTTTTATCCTTGATTTGCTCCTGCACTTCATACCATGTTGGTTGCCTCTTTTCTCTTGCACCTTCTTCTCTGGAGTTTGATACTGCAATTTTTGCAATTGTTATACCAAACACGTATATTAAAAAAATATAAATATCAATCTATATATACTTTTCAAGTAATACCTTTTATAAAGCATTATCTCCTTCATCTTCAACTTTCTCATCTCCATTGTCTTCTTTTTCTTCTTCTTCTGTCTTGTCATCTTCTTCTTGCATATCTTCTTCTTCTTCTTCTATTTCTATTTCTTCTTCAGCTTTAGCTTCCTTTTGTTTTACATCATCTCCAAACATCTTGTGATTTTAAATTTTCATCTACCTCCTTAAGCACCTGGGATATTACTGCATCAACATTATCCAACTTAACATTCGTTTCATCCATCTCCATCTCCAACCCATCATCATGATATTGATCTATTTCATCAAACTGCATGAACCCACCATTTATAATTTAAATTGTATTAAGAAGTTCTTAATTTTTAAAAACAATAAAATGCATAGATAACAAATGCATTAAACTATTTAACTACCTTCTCATCGTCTGTTTTGTCTTCGTCTCCACTGCCTTGTTCATCATCCCCATCATTTCTTTCATCTGCCTTGTTCTTTTCACCTTGTTCTCCTCTCTTCTCTTCTTCTCTATCCTCATGTTCTTCTACTTTCTCTTCTTCGTCTGTTTTGTCTTCGTCTCCGCTGCTTTGTTCATCATCTCCATCATTTCTTTCATGTGCCTTGTTCTTTTCATCTTGTTCTCCTCTTTTCTCTTATTATCTATCCTCCTGTTCTTCTGCTTTCTCCTCTTCTTTTTCATCCTGTTTTCCTTGTTCATCCTATAAACATTATAATATAATTCAATATTATTGATCTCAATAAACTAATTTAAAAACTTATTTATTATATGAATTAATTCAGTAACAATCATACTATATCTGTCCTCAATTCTTCATCTTCATCATTGTTGTTGTAATTGTTTTCAAAAGCACCTTCATCACCTTGCATTGTTTGATTGTCATCTTGTACATAGATTAACCTTGTCAGTTGTATATATGTAGTATATTAAATACTTAGATGCAAATAACAAAATTACATGCACAAAACCAAATAGTTACATGAAGCAATTTTAATTACCTTATCGTCGTGGTAATTTTCAAACTTTCCGATCTCTGTTGACAATCTAATGTTGAAGCTTGGCATGGGCTTGACATACTCCATATACTCTAACTTTTTTTTGGCAGCCTCTTGAATTGCTACTATCCCTTTGACAAATTCCTCGTTGCTCCAGAAGTCATCATCTTCCAATCATTGATTTTTTACTTATCTTTCTCTGCTTCTTCAGGACTTGGTTGAGATGATGGTTTCTCGACATTTCCAATCAGCTTGTGCAATGCATCATGAGATTTTCTGAAGCTTGCACTTTGAACAGCTTCTTCTGGTGCATCTTGAATCATGTTGTACAACTCAACCATATTTTTTGCAAGGCTTTGCGCTTTATCATCCATATTGTGTACATACTTATGCACACTGACTTCTGCCTTCTTGCCTGCTTTTTGTCCTTCAGTCATTGCTTCTTTTTCCTTGCCTTTTATCCTTCTTTGAATTTATGATAAAGTTTCACAATCGATTTCAATTCTTTTCAACGGATCTCTTTTTCCAAATCCTCCGTACGACACCTCATCTGCCTCATGTCCTCTCAAGGATTCAAAATCCTAGTTGCCAATTGTTGGGAAGTCTCTGCTGAACCTTATGTTGAATACAGGATACTCTATCGACATACACCAACTGCACAACAATTACAATTGTAAGCAATTAACAAAAAAAAAAAAATAACAGTCATTGTGTATAATTTCATATAAAAACCACCATTAAGAATAATGCAGGACTAGTAAACTTGTTGTGTTTTATCTTACTTTCCATTCAAGTGTATTCCTCAGCAAACTCTTCATTACATAACCACATCAATCCCATCTTTGTATCTTCTCCATATCATTCAAACAATTCATTATGAAAGGAAATATGTATCCAGTTGGGATCCCCTCAATCAATGTTGATGCCATTAGGATCAAGAAGTTCCTCTTGAACCAAATGCCTCAATCTTTCAGTTTCTTGATCGTGATTACGACATTTTTCCCATTGACCATCCATTTTTTTCCCTCCTGGTAGCATAGCTTTCCACTCTTTAGCTATTTCTATATTGTTGATTCTTTCAATTGGGACGATATTTCTTTTCCCTCTTGGGAATCCAAATACTCTGTACACATCCTCTTCATCTATGTGCAATTTTCTGCCATCACTAAGCATGAGGTCACAGCTTGCCGGATCAAAGTTGTCAACTAGCCAGTATGCTAGTTTAGAAGGAATCTTTTCTACACTTAGCTCTAACACATGTCCAAATCGCATGTCTTTTACAGCTTGTCTTTGTTCTTCTTCAAGCTCTTTTATAGCTTCAAATAAGCACTTGATTGTTGTCCTTATTTTTAAAGTAGGAAGCTCTTTTATCATCTTGGTCAATTCTTGTCGCTTAGTTGCCAGAATTTTCTGCTTCTTGATTACCCGTTTCTTGCCTTTCGTCTCAACAACTTTGCCCCCTTCTTCTTCATTCTGAGCATCTTTTGCGTTTCCCCTGTTTTATGAGTATCTTTGCTCCCTTCTCCTTAAATAGCCAATATTTTCTTCTTCTTGTTATCCACCACCGGCATTTTCCTCAAAATCACTATCATTATATTCAATTTCAATTGTCTTCCTCTTTCTTTCATGCTTGCTTTTGGTTCTCACTGATGCAACAAAGACTCAAAATTGTTAATAGTCAATAGATATATTATTAAAATAAAAAATCACCCACATTCACCAGATTCACAAATCAGATGCGAAACACCTACATTCATCTTATAAGTTTATATGCACCACACTCACTAATTGGATGCACCACACTACCTAATTGGATGCACCATAGGTGCACACTCACTAATTTGATGCTATGAAAATGAGGTGCTAAACAAGATGTCTTGCCAACAAAACTCCAAAACAATCCTCTCATACACAGGATTTTATACTGATGAATTCCTGATTCTAAAGTACCAATACACAGGGGAAAAGAAATGAGTGCGTAGTTCTTGTTCTTGAACAAATTTAAAATACACATAATACATCAAAACAAATGTTGTATCAACCTCCCAAGATGCACCATATAGCCTACACAAATGCACAAAAAGCTTACACACATGCACCACAAAACTAAAATGCACCACATAGAATTACACCAAACAAATCATGTATCATCAGCTTCCTATAATCAAACAACATAGACATATGCACCAGAAATCCTACCTATATGCACCTCTATAGTTTTAATCACTATAATAATCTCAATACTCATATGCTATATATTCCAAACCTATATTTAGAATCATTCAACTAAAATTTTAATTATGTAAAACCAAATCAGATGCAGTGGACTTCTTTAATAGATGCAACAAAGTTCAATACTAAAAAAAACCCGTAAATACTCATGCATGCAACTGACATATCCTATTCAATCATGTTCTGCAATCGATTTTTTTTCCAATATCATGCATTCATACAATCAGAATAACATCAAATTGTATTTCTCTAGTTTTATCAAGTTTTATCACATAAAATTGAAGAAAAAAACATTTGTACACATTAAATTCATGCACATAAAAGAGGAATTGAGAAAATTTTTTCGATTGAACCTTATAAACAAAGTCTTCTCAAGTAATTAACCTTCAGAAATTTTCTTTGACGACATTGTTTTTCAGATGAATAAACTTTGATTTCAAGCTGTGATATTGTCGAAATCCACCGAAAATCTATGATTTCAACCTCGATTTTAGCTTTACTCCCTTCGATCTGATTATAATCGGTATTTTCAACTAGAAATTTCTGAATTTTGTAGTTGATTTTAGAGTATTTGAGGTGTGAATCAAGACTTTTGAAAGCTGAAGGATTTGAGTTTTGGGTTTCTACGAATTGAATGCGGGAAGACGGAGACATGTCGTGTGTTTTTGGATGGATTTATTTCTTATTTTGCTGAATGACGAAATTGCCCCTCCGTGTTTTATTTTTAATTTTATTAGCTTAAATTTGTAGATTAAATCTGGCCATCCATCCCTTATTTTGTATGGTTGAGATTAATTCTCATTTCTTAGTTTAAGGGGGGTTTGCATGAGAATCACTCCATATATATATATATATATGTGTGTGTGTGTGTGTGTGTGTGAGAGAGAGAGAGAGAGTAATGATATTCAGACACACTGTGGTCAACCACACGTGCTAAAAATGGTAATATAGATTTTAAAAATGAAAATATACCCGTGTGGCTGGTCACAGTATGTCCGAATATCATTACTATATATATATATATTATTAATTTTTTTAGCGGAAAGTTGTTAGAGAATTAAGTTTTAATTTATTTGTGGAAAAGGGTTTCCTGGAATCACGACATTGTCGCCGGAAAGAAATTAAAAAAGGAGACACTAAAATCGTAGTACATTATTAAAAGTTTATAGGATTATCTTTGTCACAATTTAGGTATGAGAATAGTATGAGACTAGAAATGCTACTTCAAGGAATATTCTAAATTTGGCATTTAATTAATCCAAGAAAGTTGTAGCATGACAAGTTTTGAAAAGAGGAGCTTGTATATAAAGCAAAAAATCATTTTTTTAATCTATTATACTATAGTCTATAACAGGAGCGACCTGGTGAGGGTTATTTTTACCTTATGTCCTTTTACAGTATAGAACAATTTAGTTCACTGATAGGGAATTCACACATAACTAATTTGAAGATTTTATGAATACAAATTAAATAAAAAAGACTGGCTTGGTGGGGGCTTAATTAATTAAGTCGGTCTCCACTCATTTTCACATGTATTCCGTTAATGTTGATATATATATATATATATATATATATATATATATATATATATATATTAGGATATAATAAAATGAATTATGTATGTTTAATCGAATAAATCACTACACTATTGTATAAGTAGGACCTTTATAATCATTACATCACTAAATAAAATGAAAAAATAGACTTGCAATGCCTCAACTAGCTAATTAAACTAGACCTTATGAGCATTAATGTTGATATACATTATTATGCTTTAAAAGTTGATATGATAGTATCTGTCAGTGATGGACATGCAAAATAATAGTGACAAAACTTACACCATTATTTTGTAATATTGAGTTCAACAGAATCGCAATCATGAATCTCCAAATATTCCGTTACAATTTGCAAATTAATTATATAGAAAACCATTTTCATTTTGTTGTTGTTGGGGCCTGGGGGCTCAAGCCCGCTTGGCTTGGGGCCACTTTATCTTGGGATGACGATGTGACATTTTTAATCTCCTGTAGAGCAATGAGAATGGTGAAACATTTTTTTTTTTAAATTTAATTGGATGCTGTATATTTTCACTTTTAAGATAAATTTTTGAAATTACTGAATAAATTGCATCTAGTAATATATTTTGTCAATTTTCGACGGTAATATATTCTGTCGATTTTCAACGGATTGCACTCTAGTTTTCAATAGATACAAATAATTTTAATTTAATTCTAATATACAAATCTCAATTATTTAATTTAATTTAATTCTAATATACAAATCTCAAGCTCACACCATTCAAATAAACGGGGTTATAGAATTGATCGAAAACTCAATATTACACACATTTTCATGTTTTTCCTTTTGCGAAAATTGATGTGACCGAATTTATGAATTAAGTTCCACAAAACGGACCAAAATTAAAGAACCGACACCTCATTTTATAGTAAACTAGCATATAACCCGTCGATTAAATTATATTAATATTTAATAATAATAAAATTATTAGATAGTATTAATAGTGATATATTAAGAAAAATATTATTTTTAATTATTTAGGGTTAAATAATTCGATTATGCAATCTACTAAACTCGCTTAGAATTTATATGTGTACGACTCAATCATATAGTTATGTTTGTTAAAAATTATGATCTAATATATTCTCATTTCTTTCGATTTCTAAAAAAAAATCCGTATATCAATAACCTTCGATTGGGAATTGCCCTATTTACTGCCACAGTTCTGCATCGGAATCGCCCCGTGTACCACGGCTCTGATTTATAAGTGTGTAATTTATAAAACTCATTTAGAATACATATAGACCCAAAATTTGATAAGAAAAATTCGTTGTACTATTCGTTCACGTCCTTAGCCATACAATAATGTTCGCTAATCACAATTATAGATTATGCAAAGTTGGGAACTCAACTACAAATAACGTGAAAATTAATTCATGGATGACTATTTTAGATTTTAGAATGTACAGGAAAAACAATGCATAAAATGAAGAAAAATTTTCCGAGTTCAGGTACCCGTCAGTTGAGAATTGACCCGTTTACCGCTACGGTTCCGGGTGAAAATTGGCCCATTGACCACATTTTTTATTTATAAGTGCGTAATTTATAAAACTCGTTTAAAATTTATATAGACCCAAAAATTAATAAAAAATTAATTGTACTATTTGTTCTCATTTTAATTGTATAGTAATATTCACTAATTACAATTATAAGTTATGCAAAGCTGGAAACTCAACTACAAATCACGTAAAAATCAATTCATAGATGGCGATTCTAGATTTTAGAAAAATATATGGAAAAAAAATAAAATAATATTTAAAATAAATGAGAATAAATAATGAAAATTGTCACGTGGGATCTCGAGTTGAGGTGCCTGTCAGTTGAGAATTGACTCGTCTACCTAAATAATTGATAAATTAAAAATTAATTATTTTTTATCAAATTAAATAAAAATTATTAGACTATTTCAAAATTTAATTCGACCAATCAATACATTAGTCAATTATTTTGGAACCATTTATTCTGTTAACTAAAAAAAATTGTATAGTATTAGTCACTAATTACAATTATAAGTTATACAAAGCTGGAAACTCAACTACAAATCACGTACAGATCAATTCATAGATGGAGATTCTAAATTTTAGAAAAATACATGGAAAAAAATGAATAAAATAAAATTTAAAATTAATAAGAATAAAGAATAGAAATGTGCCAGACCTCGAGTTGAGGTGTCTGTCAGTTGGGAATTGGCACGTCTACCTAAATAATTGATAAATTATAAATTAAATATTAGTTATCAAATTCAATAAAAATTATTAAACTATTTCAAAATTTAATTCGACCAACCAATACATTAACTATATTATCCAATTATTATTCTTTCAACTAATAAATTGGTTCCCTACGAAAAATAATTTTCTATTGGCCAATTAATAAATTGACCAAATTAAATTAAATTAAACTAAACTATAAAAATATAGTTATTTATTCGGCCGATTAATAAATAAATTGGTTAAATAAAACTGGTGGAGCAAAAGATGAGAAAATACACATTAATTCTATGTATTTATAGGTTTTTCAATAGGTAAAATTTCTTTGAATAACCGATGTGGGTATTATTTTACATTTAAAAATTCAAATATTTGAGAATTTAGATAAATAGGAATGGAGAATTAAGAGAGGTGCTACGTAGAATTTTTTTCAAAGTAAGAATCGTTTTTCTTTTAGTAATATAATGATTAAATATTAGTAGTGTTTTTTTGAGAGAAAGTTCATGAATTCACTAATGATGTCAATTCAAGCTTACAATATCTATGAGTAACAACCATCATTTTTATTTTTTTTTCAAAAAAAAAAACAAACATCATATTTTTTCAAGTAGACATGTTTCTTTGTAATAATAATAGTTGTTCTTAATTTTTAGCCAGGTTCTTATTCCATTTAATAATCAATCAAGAATACCTTTTAAACTCATTAATATTTCTTAAAAAAAAAAAATCAAATACTGCATTTTTTTATCAAGTTCCTAGCTAACTCAATTATCACGAACAATATATATTTTGGAAAAACATTTAACATGTGGATTATTCATGGAGGCGGCACATACACGCACATCTATAGTAAAATATAAAGAAAATCAATAAATCAAGAAATGGGCAACCTCGCTATCACCCTCTATTTAATTATTTAAGTTATTGTTGCTATAAATTCGATCGAGAAAAATGTATAGCTGGATCTGTCGAATAGGCTATGGAAATTGTAAAATTTAATGTTCTCTTAATTTGTCTTTGCATAGTTCTGGATTTTGAATATGATATGCAATTAGAAGAGCTTAAAAAATATCAATTCCATTGAGTTGTCCAATGCAACAACATTAATTTTTGTCACATTAAGATTGTTGAATACGCCATCAATCTCGATAAGTTTCACGAACCGTAAAAAATATTTTTCAAATATCATTATTTTTCGAGCATGGAGCGATGAGTATGCTTTTCCGATATTTAAATTCAACGTCAATAAAATTTTTCTCAAATAATCAACCTTCATGCGTGATAATATCGATTAATAATCTTCGGGATTTTTGTGTGCAAGATGACAATCAATATGACGAGTGTAAAGGCTAAATCTACAATTGATGATGACGCTAGGCACGTCTGGATGGATCGAGCTCTAGCAACCTGTCAACAAAAAACACGTAAGAGCCGTAGGTTGAGCACCGGTGGAGTGTGTTGACCGTAGAGTCTCCGACGCTCAAGTTAGTAACGGATTATCAAAACGGAATGATAGAGAAGACTATTAAGATAGAAAGATAAGTTGGAACTAATGGTTATTCCAAATTGCCGCCTGCGTTCGAAAGGTAGAAACAGTGACAATGAGTAAATAGTAATGACAAGCTGGTGGTGGAATAATCTAAATTGGAACTGTAATACAATTTTCAAACTTTGATAAACGATAGTATCTTTGTTTGATACAACTAAGATTTCTTCCTTTATCCTAGAATCGGATATCGGTACGTAGGTTTTTTTTATGCAACACACATTTCATTCCAATTACTGGTACAAATATTGTGAATTTGTGCGTGTATTTTAATCTGAGCTGGCAGATGACGTGGCTATCGTCATCAAATTCACAAGGACCATACCTGTATTGACCTTTGCAAAGAGATAACCGGTCGCAGACTCTCTCTCAGCTGCTAATTGCAAGAAATGAGAATTCCTCTCATTATAATTTAATTACATCTTCATTTGATAGATCGAACCCTAGATTTGTCAACGTTTCCGCTCCGTATACCATAATTTGTTCTTGATTTCTTTGTTCGTCGGATTGGGAATGAAATCAGATCGATTCTGTTGATCGGTTCTGATACTGAGTAGTATCAATCATTTATCATCTTATTATCGGCGGGATAATATAAATTCATTTGATTCTGCATGAGAAAAGTGGTGGCGGCGGAGGGATCGGATACACAGTAGAGAGAAGGATTTCTTCTTGGTTGTGGGCGAAACATGTCTGCGGTCGTGTGCGGAAAGAGATCGAACATCTTCGAGGAATCGCCGTCGTCGCCGCCAGTTTCCAAGAGAATCCGCTATTTATCTTCGTCTCCCGGCCGAGCTTTCTCTCCGCCGCGGGTCGCCGCCGCTTCGGCTAGCTGGTTCTCCAATTCGTCCTCGCCGCTCGATCATCTTCTCGCTCTTTTTCCTGACATGGACAGACAGGTCTTCGTTTTTCTTTAATTTTTTTTCTTCAGATTAATGATATGCTCCTGTTTACATTTGGGGGGCATTGTTGCTGCGGGAAAATTGATGCTGCAGCGATGAACTTCGGGTTTTGATCTGGTTCTAGTTGAGTTTTTTCATTGCTCGTCTGTGATTATGGATGAAGTTTTAGGTTACTAATAGTTTAATCTAGTTTGTTATAATTCCCGTATAGCTTTTTATTCATGACATTTGGCGTTGATAATTAGAGAATTAATATGTTTAACAAAAAGTATTTTAACACAAAACTACAGTTGTGCTGCTTAAATTCTATGACTGCATCGTATTACCTCAAAAGACAACTTGTTCATAGTTACTTACAAATTACGTTTTCAAATTTAAGACCGAATCCATAAGCAGTCGCTTCCAGAAAGCATGTGATTGTGATCTAGAAAAGGATATAGAAGATTGATAAGTCCTAGTTTGTTGATTACTGCTCAGGTAAATGCAAAAGGAATTACTCAATCTGTTTCACAAATAAGTCATATTTGTATTGTTAGATGTTTGTTGATTACGCCATTCTTTGAAATGGAGAAGTTGATTCACATATTTCAATTTAAGACATGTTCTAACTGAGGGAACCTCTGAGTCTATTTGAGAAACCAAGTTTGTACATTGTCTGTATAATTGTTATGAAAAGTGAATATGATTTGATACGATGATCATAGATTGGTTATGGAATAAATTTGAGTAAGGTTAAATTTTATTCAGGGAATTCAAAAGAACGCCTGCACATGTTTACTCTGGAAGAGTTCTCTTGCAAAGTGTTATAATTGACTGCGGTTACTAGCTTTTCATAGGAGAAATCTTTGTTGTATAATTGTATTAATTGATTATGTTATAAGAATGCGCCCTTTTCTTTATTTTCAAGTTCTTGGTCCTACTTATGATTGCAAAATCTGCAGTTTCCAATAATTTTGTTTATTATGTGTTTTTTTATTAAAGCGTTCTTCATTTAATACAGAACTCGGAAATCCGAAGTGCCAATAGTACACGCGCCACTAAAAATCACCCGTGTCTTCTGTTTGAACTATGATTATTCCTTATATTAGTTAACATTTTCATTATGCTTCATTTAAAAGTGCATTTGCTAATTGTATAAACAGCAAGATGGTATATTCTGGATATTATTACTACTTTCTAAGGTGAGCTTCATAAACAACATGGTTTTAGGGATAAGAGGTGCTCATGGGCTCAATTGCTTCAAGCCTTTTATACATCTATTCCCAATTGATAAACTTGCAAAAATAAAATGAAAAATTGGCACAGTTTATTTATGATTGAAAAATGTAGGTGTCTTGTCTTTGCATGATTTTTGTATACATGATCATGTAAGCTAAAAAGTGATGCTAGATTAGTTAACTATCTCTTGGTTTCTCTGCTTGTATGAAGAGTCGACTATATCATATCACATACTACTACTTGGCGGCATTAACGTTTCTTATGCATACTGTCAAACCCATTGGGCAACTCTTGCAAATTTACTTGTATAGTTTGATTTGATGAATGCTGCAGTAAAAAACCTTGTGTCCGATTCTTTTTATTTCTCTCGTAGTTTCTCAAGCTTAGGTTAATAATAATGCTGAAACATTATTATATGGTCACGTAACTGGAAAAATTTGTGTTTGAACATTTAATAAATAGCGAGACTACAGTTCACTAATAGCAGAAATAAAAAATTTATTCCCTGCAGATCAGATTTTTTCGACAATATTTCTAAATATCTTTGGTTATGATTTATGAATAAGTTATCGCATTCACTTGAATTATCTTATTGTTTGCAGGATATGGACTAATAATATTTGAGCAGTATGGAAAATTAAACAATAAACTTTTGGGACTTTGTAGGATATAGACTAATAATATTTGAGCAGTCTGGAAAATTAATCAATGAATGTTAAGTAATTTTTCTGGTATTAATTGATTTTGTCATTCTGAGCTGGATCTGATGACCTCATAAGCGGCTTTAATAACACCTATCTTATCTAATCTGGAACCGTAAGTGCGATGATGACTTGTCATGATCTGCATTTTCAGTGGCCTATTTTATGGCTTTTAAAATGCATAAATTCTGTATTTGGCATCAATCAAGTGTTTGCTTAATTAGAAGAATCCATGTTCCCAAATGCAGATCCGAATGTGGTGCGGATTAGTTTAAATCTTCTGTGAATAGAAGTATCCATTTTCGTTTGCTGCTTATGCTTTTATCATGTACCATGATTAGAAACATCGTGCAGAACTCTTTCTCTCTCCATCTCCCCTTTGAGGTTTTGGACTAATTTATTAATACAAGATTCTTTTATTTGTAGTTTCTTGAGAATGCCCTTGAAGAATCTGGTGATGATTTGGATTCAGCGATAAAAAGATTAAATGAGCTTAGGTTGAATGCTGCAGAAAGTGTATCTGACATTTCCCAGGAAATAAATGCTCAATTTTCTGCTCAAGGTTCGTCTCTCTTTGGCTTTGGTTTAGAAATCTATCTTTTGTCCTTCGTCTGGTGATCTATATTACTGATGCATTCTTGTGTTTGTTCATTGGGTGTGAATGACTGGCAAATGTATAACCTGAAACATGTTTTTTGGTCTATCCGTTCTGTCCGAAGCCTGTATTCTGTTCTTTTAGCATGTGACATTTTGTGAGCACGATATAAAATTTTGAAGTGTGATTGTTGATTTGTCGATTAGATTCCACTTCCATAAGTGGAAATCCGCTGTGCCCACCACCAATTGCTATACTTGTATTAATAGATATACTCTGTCCATATAAGCGTAGATCTGAATTCCTAAATGTTGAAAGCAGCTATTGTGTGAAATTCACAAACTCCGCACCATCTTTTAAAAAAAAAAAAAAAGTTTAGATCTGAATTCTGTCTTTTTCCATCATTTTCTATGGAAAAGAATTTCTCCCTCTCTTCTTCCTCCTTTTCACTCCAAAGAGGGAATATATTATCATGTGATAATATATTCCCTCTTTGGAGTGAAAAGGAGGAAGAAGAGAGGGTGAAATTTTGTTCCATAGAAAATGATGGAGATTCTCAGGACGGATTTTAAGGGTGATAATTTTCTTTTCCCTTCTTTTCACATGATAAATTTAACAACCAAAATAAAGACACCTTAAGTAGTACTTAATTCACTACACCACCTCTATAACATGCTTTATGAAAAATGACAAGGTTTTCCTGCAGTTTCACTGTTGATCAATTTCTAGGAAGCCTGCACTTCTAACCACTTGTAATTTAAGATTGGCCTAAGTGGGCTCAGTTCCAGTTTGGTTCTGGTAAGTTGGGTGTTGCAGAAGTGGCTGACTCTTCTAAAAGTTCTACTCTGATCTTAGGGGCTCTGGATGCTCGCAAACTCTCTTCCTTCTTTCCTCGTCCTTCCTTATATAATAGGGAAATAGAGGAAATGTTTGTGATGTATGCTTGATTTTGGTTTTGAGCTCTCAAATGTGAAATATATCAAATGCAATGCACTATACGTGAGTGGATGATAACTTTAAGTATTACCAGTGATAGCTGCTTCACCACTATGAATATACTCCTTTAAATATCAATGATGAAATTAGGGATGGCAACGGGTCGGGCTTTCGTGGGTATCCGCATTTTCCAAACCCTGATGGGACGGGTTTGAGAAATATTAAATGATTTTGGGATGGGTTTGGGTCGAAACATGCAAACCCGTGACGGGTTTGGGTCGGGTTTGGGCAATTACCTCCGGGTACCCGTTACCCAAACCCATTTATATATATAAGATAAAAGTTATTATTATATGTATAATTTATTATATAATTATAAATATTAGTATAAATATTAGGGTTTTATCTGATTTTCTTAATCCACACACACATTCTGTAAGAGTCAAGTCTTTAATAATTCTCCTGTACTTTTGTAAATCTACTTCCGAAATATGACGACACAACGATAACATCAATAATTCATACTTCTAGTTATGTTTTAAGATTTTGTAAAGTTTCGTAGTACTTTGCTTTGAAATTAATTTTAGTGAAATTTTCTGCTGATGTTTATGTTTTAATCATATTTATAGTAATATTTTGTTATTTGATGTTTACTTTTTAGTATTCGGGTTTTTAGCGGATAATAAACGGGTAATACCCAACGGATTTGAGTCAGGTATGAGTTTTAAAATTATTTTTTAATCGGGTTTGGGACGGGTTTGGGTGTTGGAAATTTTCATGGGTTTGGGTTTGGGAGATGCTTAATGGGTGGGTACCCGACCCATTGCCATCCCTAGATGAAATTGTCTTGGATGACTTTGTCTGTGCCCATTACTTCTTCCAAGCTCTTTAAAGTTCTACTTGATATTTAATTTTAGAATCTTGATTGAAAAGTGAAGAACATGTAAATCTGCATTGATAATTCTTTGTTGCTCGAGGATACATGTGAGGCAACATGCACTTAACTGAAGTAGAATGAGATTTTATTGCTCCTCTGCTAATGTTTTTATAAGGTTTTGCAGACTAAGCATTCTGTATCCTGTATTTTATTTACTGCACTAGCATATATTGTTGCAGTTCCTGATTTCTGTGCCCTATTCAGGATATATCTCAGTTTAATTTGGCGCAGAGAGTAGTTTCTCGGAGATGGTTTCACATCATTATCTTTGCTTAAGAGAATAAATCTGCAGAAAAGATCTATTCTAGACAATATGTCCCTTTACGATTTGATGTTTTTGAGATCCTGTTGGTTCTTTGTAGGAACAAAGATTTTTACTAATCCATGAGTATGGTGCCCTAGGAACTCTCTTTTCACCAGAGGGGTGAAGATCTGTGTTTCATAATTGCAGTAATTTTCGCTATGATTATGAAGACAGTTGATTTGTGTTAACATGACAATACTTTGTTTAAGATACAGGTCCAGTGGAAAATAATGAGAGTACTGCTCGAAGAGAAGAATCATCCGGTGGAAGTAGTTTTCCTTCCAATGGTGCAGAATGGGTGGAGCTCTTGGTGAGAGAAGTGTTAAATGCATCGAATGTAGAGGATGCTAAGGCACGTGTATCACAAGCACTTGAGGCACTGGAGAAGTCTATTTGCGCGAATGCGACAGAAGAGGCTGCCCAGAGCTTTCAGAGGGTATGTTGCTTTTTTAATGCTATGTCAACTTTCTCTATAAAATCACTTAATTTTGATTTACATAATCTTGTAGTCATTGTTATAAGTATTGTCAGCAGTGAAGATAAGTTGCTTAGGTTGCATTTACTTTGATGGAAAAGGGTGGAAAACAAATATTTTCATCCTTTTTCCATCATTTTCACACGTTTACTACGGTTGTTATTTTTGTCTAGGCAGAATGGATAATCTTCCTGAGCAGCCCCTTTTACATTATTTTCTCTCCAATAATGGAAAATATTAACATGGGGGAGGGTGTATTTATATTTTGCATAGGACAAAAGAAAAAAATGGGAGAGGGTGGGGGGACCACTAATATAATATTCTTTTCCTAACTAGTAAACATGTGATAGAATAGTGTAAAAACGATAATATTTTCTCATGTATTCTTATTCATCATTTTCAAATGAAAATTTTACAGCCAAAGTAAACGCACAAGTTATTTTGTTTTTTTTTTGTTTTGTTTTGTTTTGTTTTGTTTTGTTTTGTTTTTGTTTTTTTTTTTTTTTTTTTTTTTTTTTTTTTTTTTTTTTTTTTATCGGAGTCCCTTTGAATTTACTTCCCGGATCGGTATGATCTAAGCTATGTCCTGTAATATTTACACAAAAGTTTATATGCTCGTTATTCTCTCTAGGAGAACCTAATGCTGAAGCAGCAGCTAGAAGCGCTCGTTCACGAGAACACAATATTGAAGCGGGCAGTTTCTATCCAGCACGAACGACAGAAGGAGTTTGAGGAAATGGGTCAGGAGTTGCACAAGGTGAAGCAGCTAGTATCTCAATACCAGGAGCAAGTGAGAACTCTTGAGGTCAGATTCACAACCTTATTAAATTCCGATAACCACAACCTTATTACTTGCTTAATGCATATAATATATGTTTTGGTTTGTTTGTTTATTCTTGGTTTTATGGAAATGCATGTAAAAGAGTTTTGGTAAAATTTATTTGGTGCAAAGTTGTGAAATTGAAGTGTGGAATTTTGATATTGACAGGTGAACAACTATGCTTTAGCCATGCACCTGAAGCAGGCTCAACAAAATAATTCAATTTCTGGGCGTTTTAACCCAGATGTCTTTTAGCTATCAACCCCCTTCCCGGTGAGGCCTCTCTCTCTCTCCCCTCCTCTTCTCTTCTCTTCTCTGAGTATCAATAAGATTCAGCATGTCACTTTTTTTTTTCTTTCTTTCTTTTTATTGTAATTCTTTTTTATACTTTTGGACTATTCATTTTCCTATATAAGTAAGAATTAAGACATGTATTACAGTTCTTTTTTTTTGCGCTTAACATACTGACGTGAAATAATAGCAATGGAACAATGTGATGAAACAAATTATAAAACTAACTTCACGTGCATCGCTTGAGCTCCCGCTTGAGCTTTTTAAGCACCTTTCTGATTTGTTTAAGCAGCAAGTATCTCTCTCACTCTCTCAATTTGTTTGATGTTGCTCGAAACACAGAATAACCATTTCAGTTGCAACACAATGTGAACGCTTAATAGAAAGCGTGGACTGAGAGGGAGGTCCAAACTACTTAAACGCGCATTTCTCCGTTGGATTACGTAATTTTGTTCTTCCGACTCATAACTGCAATTGTCTTCCCCCCTTCTTCATACATTCGACCTATTTTTCATATGATCGCGACCTAAATCTAACCGCTAAAAATTATAACTCCTCAAAAAACAACTGTACTCGTCCATCCATTTTTTAAATGTCGACGAATATTGGTTGGTTTTAATTATTTGAAAGAAAAAAAAAAATTGAAAACGATGCTGAAAAATTGAATAAAAAACTCATTAAGATTAATGCATTATTGGATGGATATATCTTCTTACAAAGGGTGGAGGGCAAATCCAGTCATTTTTTACCCATCCAATTCAATCACATCTATCAAACACTGAAAGATCAACTTTTTAACCAACTATTCCACTTATTTATGATTTATTTATTAAAAATCAACCTATTCATACTACTACTAAATGTAAATAATCATTTGTTTAAAAGCAAATTGATTTTCTTTTCCCCATCAAACAATGCCAAAAAAGTAGTATGATAGAATCTAAAACAAATTCGGTTGTTTTCTTTTGGCGACAAGTGGGGAACACGGCTTTCCACGCAAACGTAGGGGCGACGATACTCGGGTGTGTGCACCCACAAAGACCCAAGAGAGGTTACACCGTACGATCTGATGTAGGTTGGAAGAGGTTAAGAAACGTACAACGTCCTAATGCATGTTCACGTGCACCCCATGTGCGCTGATTCACACTCGATTTCTTTTACTGCTCCAGTGTGTGTGGATCCGCCGGAATTTCGGGAAAGATTCCATCCGATGCCGATGGTGTTGTGTTACCTTTCATTTCTTTTCTGTTTTTTGCTTTTTGTCTTTTTTTCCCCACTGCATGTGTGCTGTTGTTTTTTCCTTCCTGATTTATCCGACATTGTTCTTGTATTTAGTTGTGTAAGGTTTATGTGAGAGCGTATTCTGCAATTTAATTGGCTCACCAGTCATGACTAAATGCTTTTTATTTTATTTTTTGTCACGTTTAAATGTTGCACTCCTTGCATCGTTTTCTTTTCTTCGAAAAGTCGTAGTAGTATGTTTTGTTGATCAAACAATTTGAACTTTTCGTTACATCTTTTCTTTCCTAGCAATTACGCGATATTATTTTCGAGGAAGTAAGGATTTTTATGTGATTATAAAGAAGTTTTTTAGTTAGTAATTAAAAGATGGATTGCTTACTTTTACTAACATATTTAGTCGTCGCTACTCATAAATGTGATAATTAAGGATAGCTCGACTTGAATTCAAACTCATGATTATTCATGGAATGACATAATCCACATTTATTGTGATTCTTTAGAATAGAAGATTTAACATGGACGATATGAGACTATATTTATTGTGATTATTTAAAATGAAGGACCGAAGGGTCGCATTTCAAAATTCATTGACCTCATTTTGAAATGCTTTTCAGAGTTTTTTTTTTTTTTTTTTTTTTTTTTTGTTTTTGTTTTTTTTTTGGAGTTATTATTACAGCTTTCAATGAAAGGAAATTCACTATAAATACAACAATGCTTGTGCTCTTTTTTAAACAATTTAGGTAAACATAAAATGTATATAATTTGCTAGGGTACAAGTAAATATTTCCTTCAAAATTTCAGAACGCCGTCTATAAGCTTTAGCAATCAAACCTTTGATTTAAACAGAGGTGTTGCGAATTAATTGCACTTTTATTTTGCTTTGCGCATGCAGAATTCATCTTGCAGGAAATATACTGCAAAATGAATCTCGAGTTTTGGACTTCTATGACCTCGAAACAAGAAAAAAAAAATGCAAAACAAAACCAGATAATGACTTTCTAAGATAGTGTTGAAATATTATTTGGATTGAGTGGTGAAGATTTGTTGATGTGAAGCTAACAATTTTCCAAATTGTTCGAATTTACGTGGTTGAAACAATTTGGATATAAGTATCTGTATGGAGGCATTACCAATCAAGAAGACGAGGACGAAGACATGATAACTTTTATAGCCTAAATTCATTCAAATGTTAAATTTTAGCCGACTTTTTTTGTCTTGACATAATTGGCTAAGAACCTAAGAAATGGTCTGCAAGTAATATTGCACAAGACGATGTTATACTCACAATACTATTTTTTTGGTTCTTTCTAATCAAATTGTATGTATAATGATATTACGCTTATATTAAAAATGGACCAATATTGCATATGATAGGTTCAACATCTTGGCAAGGAAATGTGCTACAATCAAAATAATGATAAAAAGATGAGCTCCAAATGTGATTTATAGCGATGAATTGTCAATTCAAACACTCCCAACTTCTGCTTTGCGGTGGTCGAGCTGGGAGGGTCGATATTTTGAAATGAGAAGGACTCCTGTGCGGCAGGTCGTAGGGTCCATGCGATCGGATTCGGGTCGGGTTGACCCGTTGACCCGGTCAAAAAAATTTCAATTTTTTTTTTAATTTCATTTTTTTTGCTCCGCCTTCGGCTTTGATTTCACTCCAATTACTAATATAAGGATAATCTTCGGACAACAATTTGGATTTATTCGGCTCGCTCCGACGACTTCAGCGCCCCTCGCTCGAATCTTGACTAAAGAAGAAGCGCAAACAAAAAAACGAAGAGGCAAACAAAAAAAAGAGGGAAAAAAATCTGAAAATTAAAAAAAAAATCGAAAAAGGAGCGTGCACCCCACGCACGGTCGCATGGGGTGCGACCTGCTGCATATAAGTTTTTGCATTTTGAAATTGAGAGGTCATGATTTTTTAGGTGGAATTTATTAATCAACATATCGTGCTTACTTAATACTAGTTTGCCTCTTTTTCTTTTATGTTACGAACTCTAACGGATTATTATGTAGACTTGCAAGTTTTCAATTATAAGAAAAACTAATCACCCGCCGTTTTGTTTTCTATTGAGTAAAATGATGATATACTACAAATTTTGAAATAGGCTCAGTTTCTGTCTAGTTTTTGTGTTGATTTATACCAAATTTTATGTGATATGATAAACGACTTATAAAATTAATGAGAATTGGAATAAAATTTAATGTGGCACATGTTGGAACCGATTATTGAAAACCGATTCGTTTTCACCCATGGATCAGTTATGTATATCTAACAAACACATACAAAATTCACACCTAGCATGATCCTATGAATTTAATTACAATCATAGGATGTTTATTCGGAATACCTGCAGACTTGGTGCACAACGACTCCCGAGTGATCTTCTGAACTGTTCCCAGCTAGAGCTCGACGATGGATGGGATCGACTTCGAACTCTCTCTCTCACTATGGGGGGGGGGGGGGGCTAACTCTCTCTCACTCTAGGTTTTAATTGCTTCGAATGCAAGTTGAATAATGAGTCTTTTATGAGCCTTGTATTTATGATGGTCCCGAAACGAGTTACTGGTGTATGGGGGGAGGGGGGGGAATACACCAGTTAAGATTTAAAAACTTAAACCTGAAAAATTACTTCAACTGAGTAAAAGAGGACCTAGTTGGAATCTCACAGCTGAGTAAGCGACTTCAGCTGGAAGAGTGAGGCCGTGCGGAATGTGGTGGAAAATTAAACTCGTTAAAAACAACTCACGCAAAACAGCTCGGTTGGTCAAGAACCAAAACAGCTCGGTTGAAAATGTGCAAATGAGATTTGTATGCCGGTTAGATTGATCAGATAAAAATGCAAAAGCAACTGAAAAAAAACAAACACAGACACACAGGATTTAACGTGGTTCGGAGATAACCCTCCTACGTCCACGGGGAGATGTGAATCCTCACACCTCAGTCCAAGTTCTTCTGGACAGAACCACTCAACTTACGCGGGCTGAGCAACCGTTAAGGATAAGTTGGCGGGTACTTATCGACCTTACAGATTAGTTTCCGGGCACTAAACAGCCTATGTCAAGTTTGCGGGTACTTGACGACCTGACTACTCAATTACAGGAAGAGTAAGGTCCTAGCACACTTTTTAGGGTGTGAGTGTGGGTGGGATTTCCAACTACAGCTCGATCACGAATGAGAGCTGGATCTAAGGCTTGAACGAATAAACACTCAAACTAAGATCTAAGACAGATTTTCACTCTATGAACCCTCAGCTACTAATGTTCTATCACTCTTGAACTCTCAGCTGCTGATGTTCTTAGAATGGGATTTTAGCAGATTTTTCTTTCGCTTGATTCTCTTGTAATTGCACTTTTCTCTCTTGCTTCAGTCTTTCTCTCATATCTCTCGAATGAGAGAATGCCTCTATTTATAGGCGGAGAGAATCAACTAGCCGTTGGAGGAGCTGTTGATCTCTGATCGTTGATAGCGATGGCTTGCCTCTTGTTTCTGCAGACTTTCCCGATATGGCATCTGTGCTCTTCTGCTTTCCATCTGAGACATCCTTGTGTTGGGCCAGATGGGGTGGTGACTGAACGGTCAAACCCTCATGTGACTTCCTTTTGAAATTCAAATCTTAACCTTCCTGACAGTCAACCTTGGCCAGTTAGTTGAAAGTCTTGATCTTCATCTGAGTGGTCTTCAGCTGATGTTCCGATCTGATGAACTCTCAGCTGACCTTGAATTTCAAGCAGTTGATCTTCTTGTTTGAGTTCTACAACTGAGGTTATGAAACTGAACACTTAGCTGTCTTCCTTGTATTTACTTAGTTTGGTTTGAGCCCTCAAATGACTTCCTTCTCATCTGATGTTCTCTTTCTCTCTGCTGCTTCTCATCTGATGAACCCTCAGTTGGTTTCCTTCTCAACTGATGTTCTGAAGACTTCCCCCTAATTGCATCTGAACACTGAGCTCTCGGTTGTATTTTGTGACAACTGATATTCTGTCTGAGTGATGCCTTGTTGCCATCTTCAGCTGGAGACCTGTAAAGATAAAATCTTAACTTTGCTCAAACAGCGAGCCTAAATTCTAACATTAGGTTCTGGCAACATCTACTCGGTTGGGGTCAGTCGGTTTTGGAATTCATCAAAACTTATACTAATAATTTTCCCAACAATTTCCCCCTTTTTGATGATGCCAAAACCATTTATAACTTTAAACCACTATTGATCTAAAACTCACTAACTTATCTACAATCTCAGCTGAAATTCTAGACAGTCTATAAGATGAAACATCAAAGGGTTAGTGCAGATATAACATGATATTGAAAGACTTTGTGATTCAGAGCTTGGACAATGAGGAATTGTTCATCAAGGTGAATCGTATTATATACTTTGAAGTTTTTGTTACAACTGAAGGTTACAAGGTTAAGCACAAAACAGATAAAGATACAACAGTTGCTTCAAAAACTACAACATCCAAAAACTTCATCAGCTCAAAAACTTTTACAGCTCAAAAATACTGTTGACCGTACTTGCTGAAGATTCGGTCGAAAATCTCTTTCTTCGCAGCTGACTCGATCCCAGTGTTGACACCATGTTCCTTGCAGACTTGTCTCGCCTCAGCCATGATCGCGTTTCTGTTTGGCGTGCTCGTGCCTTTGATCATCTGAGGGCGGTATATGCACTTCTTTGGAAGTGGAACGGTGTTGGGATCGAGCTGAGCATTCAGCATAGCTCGCTTGAACTGACTAAACATTCCAGGGTCTCCAGATCTGAGTTCCCACAGGGCTTCCTTGAAGGCTTGCCTTGGGTCTTCAGTCGAGTAGACTTTCCTGTAGTAAAAGTCATTGATGAATTCATGCTTGAACTGCTCCTAGTCATCGTTCCACTCAGCATTCATCCACTTGTCAACATGTGGGTACCGAGACGGGAGCGGAGCGTTCTTTTGCAGTTGGCGCGTCGACTTCCTAGCCTCAGCCTTCATCTGGTGCTTGTTGATTCTTCGCACACTCCGGCTGGCTTTATTCCTGTCGACGTTCTTCTCTACCTTGGCGAGCTCCTTCTCGAACTTGGCCACCTTCTTGGCCTGATCGGCAGGGAACTTCTTGATCCAGGAGGGATTCAAGTACTTCTCCTTGACTCCCTCATAGCTTTGGCAGCTTCGATACAGTCTTCAATAGATATTCCTCCGTCAAGTTCTGCTTCGAGCTCGGCCGTAAGCTCGGCTACGAGGTCGTGGGAGACTTCCAGTTCGGGCTGCGATCGTTCAGCTTCAGCTCCTTCAGCTGGCACTCCTTCCCCTTCAGCTTGCTGGAGAACAGCTTTCCCTCGTCCAGCAACAGCTGCTGGTTCCTTGTCTTCCCCAGTTGCTGGCTCCTTATCTTCCCCCTTTTTGGCATCATCCAAAAGGGTGGCTATAGTGCCATCCAGGGAGGTCAACTTGGCTTCAGCCTGTTGAACTCGGGAAAACAGCTCGTCAACAGCATCCTTCTCAGCTACCTTCTTGGCCAACTCCAAGTCTTGGCGCTCCTGCTCAGCTCGCTGCACAGCTGCAAAGGTCGCATAGACCTCTTTGTGGAGAGAGACGAACTCAGCTCGGAAAGAGGCGAACTGAGACATCCACTCCTGGTCCTGAGTCTGCTGGGACTTTGCGAGGTCAGATTCAGCAACGGTCTTGAACACGTTGAAATCCGAGCTGAGGCTCTGAACGGCCTTCCTTAGAGCCGAGACCTCCGAGCTGGAAGAAGTGGAGAGGTCTTCGAACTTGTGCTGCAGAGAAGAGGAGAGGTGTTCTAGCTGATTCTTCAAGCTGGCATTTTCTGCCATCAGCTGCTGCATCGTGTCAGCTTCCTCCACCTTGCTCAGCTGGATCTTGGACAACATCTCCTGCCTCAGCTGGTTGACCCTCTCCGAGATCAGCTCGCAGATGGCGTCGGTTGAGAGAGCTGGCTGATCGGAGGGTCTGGGCAGAAGCTGTGGTTGTGGCTGGGCAGCAGGCTCCGAGACAACCATGGCAGATCGGCTGGCGAGGTAGGCCTTGAGCTTGTCTTCTTCTCTCTTGGCCGCCTCATCAGCTGCGTCGACGTCGTCCATGCAGGAGGCATTTTTGGCTAGCATCTCGTCAAGAAACTGAACAGCTCCAGGATTGTTGCACAGTTCCCTGGTCTCTGTCCCTTCTTGGATGCTCTTGTCCAGACGTCGTCGTAGCACATCTTCAGCTGCTTTCTCCTGACGCGGCTGAAGAATGAATCCAGCTGGGTCAACCGATTGACTAGATTCGGTTGACTCCTTCGCCTCAGCCGGCTTAACCACCACTGGACTTGTTGTGGATGGTTGAGCCGCTGGCTGGATGATCCTGATCCTTGGCCTCTTCTGCAGAGGTTCCTCCTCTTCCTCCTCTTCGTCTTCTTCCTCCTCAGCTACCTCCTCCAGCTGGCGCTTCGCCGGCTTGGTCCTCGAAGGGCGGCGAGCTGCTGACTCCACAGCTGGCTTGGGGGCACCCTTGGGGGTGTAGACAGCCTCCACAACATCCCTGGCTTTCTTAGCTGAGGGGAATAGCGACAGCTTGCTGACCGGAGTGTCCTCACTCCCTTCCCATGTCAGCGGTAGTCCTTTTGTGGCTTGGAGAATGAGGGCGGATATTTTTGTCCCAAAGTTGAGAGTCCCCTTGACACTCAACAGCAGTTCTCCAGACTCAGCTGTCGTCTCGGATATCTTTTGCTTCTCCAACAACAGCTGGCTTTCCAGATATCCCAACCAGTCAACCTGGTGCAGCTCTTCCAGGGCCTTCTGCTGCTTGAGCTTAGGACGGCTTATGTCACCGAAGGCTCCACCATATGCGAAGGCGCACTTGGAGATTACGTCGAAGAGAAGTCGGTGAGCCGGCTTCAGCTTCGTCCTCTGCATGCTCCCCTTCAATGGCTCGGGAACAATGAGGATTGTTTGAAGGAAGGTATCAGCTTCTTTGTCAGTGAAGTTCCCCAGCACATCTGTGGCTTCGCGGTTTCTGGGGATGAGCTTCTCCAGCTCTTTGACACCTTTATCTCCACGACGGAGTCTTCTACTGTTTGGGAGGTTCTGTGGCGTTGCTTGCACGGGATGATCGTGACAAGCCCGTCTTCTGCAACTCGTTGCAGATTCCGGTAGAAATGTACGACCTGCTTCCTGAGCAACAGGGCCGGAGAGAGGGTTGCCTAGTCAAGCAGATGGTGGTCGGAGAGGATGGCGGCGACGGGAGCGAGCTCAGGTGAGGAGAGAGCCGCTCTGGATAAAATCTGTTCGAAATGAATCTTCGACATCACCATGTCGAACGATTCCTGGAACGTAGCAGGCTCTGTGGAGACCATCTTCTTAGAGGCTTTGGATTTAGGCGCCATCTCGACTCGATATATATGCAAAGAAGAAGGAAAAACTTTACTGAAAATGGCGAAACAAGATTTGAGAAGATGATGAATAGTGAGTAAAGATATGCACGAAAAGAGAAGGTAAGGATCACTTCCTGATTTGCCGTATTATATAATCTTTGACTCGGATAAAATCAACGGCTGGGGTTAAATCGCGCGTATTTATCAACGGCTGTGATTTCGCGACTGATGAGTAATTTTGACTGATATACCACGCGCGCGAGTGAGAAGGTGAATAGTTTGAGGTGTCAGCCCAGTCGCACTATAAAGTAAGGCTATAGGAGTTCAGCCAAACTTTGCATTAAATGCGACATGATGGCTTGTTTAGTCTAGCTGACATGTCCAGGAATGTTTGAATTTATTTCAAACATTCTCATTTAATATCATAACACCTTCAGTCATAAATGATACCTGTCAGCTGATGTCGATATCAGCTGTATACCTCAGTTGTGCTCCTCAGTTGCAGCATACCATCAGCTGACTGGAGTTCGTCTGTTCAGCTGACGTTTGATGTCTTAGTTGGCGATTCGTATCTGAGATTCCTCCTTCATCTGAGCTTCTCCCTTAAGTCGATATCCGATTCTTCAGCTCGGATGGATCTTTATCAGCTCGGATGACTGTTCATCTCGGATGACTCTTCAGCTCGGATCCAAGAGTCCTAGAAGGTCACACATGATCTTGAACCTGGCTTCAGGAAGAGGTTTGGTGAAGATGTCAGCTCTCTGAATCTCAGTTGGGATCTTCTCCATGGACACATCCTTCTTCTCAATATGATCTCGGATGAAATGATGACGAATGTCGATGTGCTTAGTCCGAGAGTGGTGAACAGGGTTTAGAGAGATAGCTATGGCACTCGAGCTATCACAATGAATGAGAACCTGTCCAGTTGAGACTTCATAATCTCAGCTGCTGCTTTAGCCACAATACTTGCATGCAACAGCTTCCGGCAGCCATGTACTTTGACTCGGTTGTCGAAGTAGCAACACACGCTTGTTTCTTGGAGAACCATGAAACTAGCTTGCTTCCCATGAACTGACAGTGTCCAGAAGTAGACTTCCTGTCCAACCGATCTCCTGCTAGGTCAGCATCTGAGTATCCAGTCAGCTGGATATTGTCATCAGTTGGGTACCACAATCCAACATTGACAGTTCCCTTCAGATACTTAATGATGTTCTTCGCTGCCAACATGTGTGCTTCTCTTGGTTGGACTTGAAATCGAGCACACACTCCAACTGCGTATGAAATGTCTGGTCGGCTGGCAGTTAGGTATAGCAGCGAACCGATGATCCCTCTATACTGGCTGGCATCAACGAGCTTTCCCTCAGCTCCTGGTTCGATCTTCCAGTTCGTATTCATAGCGATCTTTGTTGTCTTACTTGTCTGCAATCCGAACTTGGTGATGAGCTCCTTTGTATATTTGGACTGGTTGATGAAAATCCCTTCAGGTGACTGCTTCACTTGTAATCCAAGGAAATAATTCATCTCACCCATCATTGACATCTCGAACTTTTCCTTCATAAGATCGGAGAATTTCTTGCACAGCTCCTCCGACTTGGAGCCGAAAATGATGTCATCGACATAAATTTGCACAACAAGTATATCTTCTCCAACTTTGATGGTGAACAGAGTTTTATCAACTGAACCTCGTTTGAACCCCAAGTTCAGAAGAAATCCACAAAGAGTGTCATACCATGCCCTTGGCGCTTGCTTTAGACCATAGATAGCTTTCTTCAGCTTGTACACTCTTCCATCTCTAGTCTCAAAACCAGGAGGCTGTTCAACATATACATCTTCTTTGATATCTCCATTGAGGAATGCACACTTCACATCCATCTGATATACTTTGAACTTGTGATGTGCGGCATAGGCTAGAAAGATCTGGATGACTTCCAGCCTTGCAACTGGTGCAAAGGAATCTTCAAAGTCAATTCCTTCTTGTTGGCAGTATCCTTGAGCTACCAACCTTGCTTTATTCCTTACAATGAATCCAATGGCGTCTCTCTTGTTTTTGAAAATCCACTTCAATCCAATCACCTTGACACCATTTGGTCTTTCTACCAACTCCCATACACAGTTGCGTAGAAACTCATTCAATTCTTCTTGCATGGCTGTTGTCCAGTGGACACAGTTGAGAGCTTCCCCAACATTCTTCGGTTCTGGCACATCAGCTACAAAGCAAGAAATCATAGCAACATCTCCAGCTTGCTCGAACTCTTCTAGAACTGTCAATTCTTCTGCATATTGGGCATATGTGTTGGAATCTTCCTCGGTTGATTCTGGATTTGCAATTCTGCTCCGTGTGCGCACACCCTCGATTGGATCTCCGATGATGTCGTTGGTGGAATTAACTTCATACCATCTTCGGTTGCGTCTTCCTTCTTCCAACTGTGGCTGTTCAGAAATCTGAGTTGGAGTCTTCAGAGCTGGTGATTGATCAGCTGTTGAGTCTGGATTCTTAACATTGATAGTAGTTTGAACTGAGCTCGGTTGGGCATCGGATGCTGATGCAGTTGGTGGAGCATCAGCTGAAGTTCCCCCTTGGGATGAGCTGAGGTCTTCGCATTCATCTTCAGAGGAGTATGGATCCTCATCCTCAGTTGCCCATACCAGTGGTTCAGCTCGGTTCTTTTCCCGAAGTGCTTGCGATCTGGTGAGAACTGGTAGAACAGCTGGATCCGCGTGTTGTTCCTTTACCTGTTCCCTGCACTCAAAGGTAGATTCATCAAAACTAACATGAGGTGTTATTTCCACAACACAAGAGCTGTTGTTGAAAACTCTATATGCCTTGATCTGAGCTGCATATCCAAGAAATATGCCCTTCGAAGCTTTGGCATCAAAGGTTCTCAACTGAGTTTTTCTATTGTTGTGAATATAACACTTAGATCCAAAAACACGAAAATAAGAAATATCTGGCTTTCTGCGTCTCCACAGCTCGTAGGGCGTCTTTCCCAACCGCTTGGTGAGAAGAGATCGATTCTGAGTGTAGCATGTTGTGTTGATCACTTCAGCCCAAAATCTCTTTGGCAGTGCTGAGCTCGCTAACATGGATGTGGCTGCATCCTTCAGAGTTCTATTTCTTCGCTCAGCTACGCCATTCTGTTATAGAGTACGCACAGCTGATGTCTAATGGGTTATGCCATTCTTTTCGCAATACTCAATGATGGTTTCATTTAGAAACTCCGTTCCACGATCTGATCGGATGGATATGATCTTCATCTCTTGTTGGTTCGATATCCGATCCATCAGCTTGGGCAGCTCATCTTGGGTCTCACTCTTGTGGCACATGAAGATGGTCCACGTATATCTTGAGTAGTCGTCAGTTACAACCAATGTATATTCGTTGCCATTAATGCTTTTTGGTGTAACTGGTCCGAAGAGATCCATATGGATCAGCTGTAACACTCGGTCGGTTGAGGGAGTTGACTTCAACCGGAAGGAGGTTCTAGCGAGCTTTCCCAGCTGGCATGCACTGCAGATGTGTGTTGTTGAAAACACTCGGTTAGGTATGCCTCTTGCATGTTCTTGTCTGGCGAGTCGGTTCATCGTCTTGAAGTTCAGATGGTTGAGCCTTTTATGCCACAGCCATCTCACATCCGAACTGCTCTTTGATAACAGGCAAGTGTCAGGGAGGCTGCTGTTCCAGTTAGCGTAGTATACATTCCCAGTTGGAGATCGATTTCTCAACAAAATCACCTGCTTTGATCCGACATCTTTAGCTCTGCAACCCTGTGCATCAAACTTGACAGAGAAACCATTATCACAGAATTGGCTGATGGAGAGCAGGTTATGCTTCAATCTATCAACATAAGAGACATTAGAAATTGAAACATGATTGGTTTCAAGGGTACCGTAACCTCTGGTATAACCTTTTGAGTTATCACCAAAAGTAACTGATGGACCTTCTTTCTCCACGAAACTTTCAAGCAAATCCTTCAGATTTGTCATGTATTTCGAGCATCCACTATCCATCACCCACATTATAGCAGACGCCTTCTTCTTCCTCAGCTGTTTCTCCTGCACCTGCAAAGAGAAACTCGCTTAGGTCCCTAATTTCAGTTGGGTCCTGGAGGGTTAGAACCAGTTCTCGCTGGAACTGTGCGTCGCTTTTCCCGGTAAACTCGAATAGCCTTGTCATTCCAAATGATTTGCCCATTTTCATCAATTATAACAACACCTCGGTTATCCTTAGGCTTGTTGTTAGAAATGATGCTCTGTTTCTTGGGAGGAGTTGGATTTCTCCCATGTTGGGCTTTAGGAGGTGAGGCTTTCCCCCTGTTTTGATGGCGATTCTTATCCTGTTGAGTTTGTCTGTGAGGTCAGACGCCTTGTTGGAATCTTTGTGGCTGATTATGATTCCAACTTCCTGAGGGTTGTCTGTAGCTGTTCATGCCCTGTTGATGATTCTTATTATGGCATGAATATCTCCAGTTGTCCGACCTATTCCTTAACTGTTGACTTGGTTGGAACCTTTGGTCGAGCTGATGTTGGAACCGCTGCTGATTCAGATGATTGAACCCTTGCTTGTTCTGAAGTCGGTTTCATTCCTTTTGATGTTGACTCCGAGGATGATACAGAGGTCGGTTTAGATTCTGAGTTCGGTTCCGGTTATGCCTTCGACGCCTCTGATTCCTCTTCTGACTTTTGGAACATTCCCCCTCGGTTGACGTCCCAACCGATGTAACATTCTGTCCTACATCAGCTACTCCTTTTCCCTTCTCAGTTGAGATTCTGTTGGTCGGTTGAACTTACTGAGAGGTGGAGGTTGAGTTAGCTTCTGGAGACTCAGCTGTGTTAGGCTCGACAGCTGTGACTTCTACTGCTTTGATGAAGGTTGCTGGTGGAATCCCAGTATCCTTGACAACATCATAACCGAGTCCTGACACATCATCCATCTGTCTGCTATAACATAAAAGGTTTTCGATGATCTTGGATGACTGATACAGCTTGATTAGATTGTCCTTTTCAGTTTGCAACTCCTTGACGAGTACAACTATCTGCTCGGTTTGTTCATCTGACTTCTTTATCAGTTGTTCGATCTGAGCATCTTGATTTTTCAACTGATCTTGCTGTTCTTTGTTTTGCTTTGTCAACTCCTCATCAGCTGGAGGCTTAGCCTCGATCAGTTGACTCTTGAGATTCTCAATTTCCTGAGTTTGGCTCGTAATCAGATCCTCTTTTTCGGTTAAGGAATCTTCAAGCTTGGCGAAATGAGCTTGAAGACTCTTAAACTCAACCGACTGCTGATGCAGTTCCTCGCTGAGTTCTTGAAAATCATTCCAGGAGGGTTCCAACTCATCGCTCAGAGATTCCTGCAGGTTAGAAGTATTGGAAGAATTTAAGCGAGCAGGATTAGATTGTATCTCAATATCATCTTGGTCGGTTCCAAGTGCCATGAGGCATTGATCCGGACTGATGACTTTGTTGGTAGAGGTCAGTTCATCCTCATCTTCAGTGTCTGTGAAGATGTCCATATCGTCAGCTGCCTCTTCAGCTACCATGGCCTTGTTCTTTGCAGTTTGCTTGACCCTCAGTGCTTCTCTTTCCTTCTTTGAGAGGTCTGGGCAGTCAGCTTTGAAGTGTCCTTCCTTGCCGCATTCGAAGCAACCATTGGTGACTGGCTTCGAACTGTCTCGAGTTCGGTTTGATTTATAGAAACGTTTATATTTGCCGAACCGAGTGTCCATGTCGGCTAGTTTCTTTGACAGCGCTGCAATGTTCTGTTGCAGTTCCTCTCTGCTCGGCTCCTTTGCAGTCGTGTCAGCCGATCTGGTTGGCCTTGATGATCTCGACTTTTAGTAGTCAGCTCGGAGAGCAACTGACTTTGATGCCGAGCCAACATCCTCAATTCTATTTGTCTGACCTGGGGGCTGTGATCTCCTTCTGTTGACCTTATACTCATTTCTTTTCAAGATTGAGAACAATCTTTCAGTTCCCATTTTACCAAGGTCAGCTCGGCTCTCCTGGATATTTGTGAAAGTATCCCACTCAGCCGGTAGAGCTTGCAACACTTTGAGGTTAATTTCTCTTAGTGTGTATTTTCCTTTCCGGATGGACTGGATTCTTCTGATGATGTCCATAAACCGGAGCTCTAGCTGATCGATAGTCTCATCAGGTCGCAGGCTAAAGTTGTCGAAATCTTGACATGCATGTGAGAACTTGTTTTCCTTCGTCTCGTCACTTCCTTCACTTAGCGAAGCCAGGACATCCCACATCTCTTTTGCAGTCTCACACTCCTCTATCCAAGGCAGATAATCTTGTCCAACCGTGGACATTATTGTGCTCTGAGCCCAGATATCCAACTGGCTCACCTTGGCCTCCTCTGGAGAGTAGTCTTCTGGCTGTTTCTCCACATACTCCACCACTGTATCTCCATCGTGAGGATTTGTGGGAGTGCGAGCTATTCTTTCTTTAATGACTATTGGTCCAGAAGTGAGAACTTGTTGCATCATATGATGCTTTGACAGAAGGATCTTCTTCATTCGAGTTCTCCATGATGTATAATTGACTACAGAGAACATGACGACGATCTTGTCCTTGACGTCCATCTGCACAAACAAAAACAGGACAAAAAATGCGAGCAAGTATGCACTAGCGTGAAAAGATCTGTTCAGTTGACCACTGAAGAAAAATTCTCGAATTCATACCTCGTGAAACAGAGTCAGCAGTCTTTTGAACCACCGCTCTGATACCACTTGATGGTCCCGAAACGAGTTACTGGTGTATGGGGGGGGGAATACACCAGTTAAGATTTAAAAACTTAAACCTGAAAAATTACTTCAACTAAGTAAAAGAGGACTCAGTTGGAATCTCACAGCTGAGTAAGCGACTTCAGCTGGAAGAGTGAGGCCGTGCGGAATGTGGTGGAAAATTAAACTCGTTAAAAACAACTCACGCAAAACAACTCGGTTGGTCAAGAACCAAAACAGCTCGGTTGAAAATGTGCAAATGAGATTTGTATGCCGGTTAGATTGATCAGATAAAAATGCAAAAGCAACTGAAAAAAAACAAACACAGACACACAGGATTTAACGTGGTTCGGAGATAACCCTCCTACGTCCACGGGGAGATGTGAATCCTCACACCTCAATCCAAGTTCTTCTGGATAGAACCACTCAGCTTACGCGGGCTGAGCAACCGTTAAGGATAAGTTTGCGGGTACTTATCGACCTTACAGATTAGTTTCCGGGCACTAAACAACCTATGTCAAGTTTGCGGGTACTTGACGACCTGACTACTCAATTACAGGAAGAGTAAGGTCCTAGCACACTTTTTAAGGTGTGAGTGTGGGTGGGATTTCCAACTACAGCTTGATCACGAATGAGAGCTGGATCTAAGGCTTGAACGAATAAACACTCAAACTAAGATCTAAGACAGATTTTCACTCTATGAACCCTCAGCTACTAATGTTCTATCACTCTTGAACTCTCAGCTGCTGATGTTCTTAGAATGGGATTTTAGCAGATTTTTCTTTCGCTTGATTATCTTGTGATTGCACTTTTCTCTCTTGCTTCAGTCTGTCTCTCATATCTCTCGAATGAGAGAATGCCTCTATTTATAGGCGGAGAGAATCAACTAGCCGTTGGAGGAGAATGCCTCTATTTTGTGAGAATGCCTCTATTTTGTGACAACTGATATTTTGTCTGAGTGATGCCTTGTTGCCATCTTCAGCTGGAGACATGTAAAGATAAAATCTTAACTTTGCTCAAATAGCGAGCCTAAATTCTAACATTAGGTTCTGGCAACATCTACTCGGTTGGGGTCAGTCGGTTTTGGAATTCATCAAAACTTATACTAATAATTTTCCCAACAATTTATAGATAAATAACTGCTCATATTCATTAACCTAGACAACTCTTACGGGCCGTAGGAGAGTAGGCGCCTAAGCCTACTAGGACACAGGTCATTGGGCCAGTTCAGGAATCTACTAGCTTAAATAAGATTGGCCCGATAATATCCGATTTAATCTATCAGCCCAGAATATAAATCAGATATAAATATTAATTCATTCCACTAAAGAATTAATACTGACTTACCCTCTTATTTATTTAGTTGAGTCGGGGTTAGTATTAGACTTAATTAATCTCCGTGTTTAAGATTCTCGAATATCCATTAATTAATTAAATACTTCTGACAACAATTAATTAATCAATTAATTATTTACTAATAAATAATTATCTCGAGTGCTACCACTTAAACTTATTATCGTATCGGAACTAATTCCACCTGCAGGATTTAATACGATAAACTTATTAAGTTCCTCGAGAGAATATCATCATCCCATTATTCATATGACACAGATCCTTATTGCAGCTCTATTAATATCAAATAAGAACTGCTACTGCCCAAAATACGAAATTTCGAACCACTATCAAGTTCTCATTTATAATAGATCAAAGCAATAGTCAGACACTTATTTATACTGATAAGCCCAATAAAGGTTAAGACTATTTAAGTCACCGAGATCTTTAATTCTTAATAAGTCAGAACAAAGAATTAATCTCACTGTGATCCTTTCAATACGATTAACGTACTAGCATAACTAAATAGTCAAGGCAAACTATTTAATATACTATTATGCTACAGTCTAAACCAATAACTCATCCAAGTTGTCTCGACTGTGAATATTAGTTTATATCTCATAAGATACCGATTATATAATCTTCTGTGATCTACAACACATTATATAATATCTAATATTGAGATAATTGGACAAATAATTAATATGCAATAATAAACATTTCAGATAGAACAATTATAGTGAAATAAATATCAATTTTATATAAGCAAAAAGTCTTACTTTCGTATACAAATCCTTGAGCACATCTATGAATTAGAGAATTTTCATTAACAAAATATTTCTAAGGCGATGATATTTCATATATCACCCTTCATGAATTAATAATTATTAATCTTGTAGAATGTACATTAACTGTTAACATATCCGTTCGTGATATAACATAAAATGATTTTGCCAAGAATTAAAGTGGTTTGTCGACAATAATGTAGGGAGTAACACAAAAGTAGGGAGATTGATAGAAGCCTCAAAATTCTTATCCACGTAATGACATAAAAGTATGGGAAAAATGTAGAAATAGCACTTCTTAGTTCTTAGGATAAAAATATCAATTATAGCAGTAGTTTTTAAAAGTATCAAATAATAGTAATGTAAGACTTTTATATCCGTTATGATTATTTCGTATAATCTCCCAGATATGTTTTTTATTTATTTTCAATAAATCTAAATTATTAATATAACAAATTCATTAGATCGTGTAATTCCCTTTCTACTCAATATTAATTAATCTTATCTTTATATTCTCCACGCTCTCAAGAACCGTCGTGGAACAGGAGGTTAATCTTTTCCATCTAAATATCGTTAGAATAAACTGAATTCATGATCGTCTCCACCGTTCAAAAACACCAAATGCAATAGGGGGAAGCAAATTGATAAGAACAACCATGGCCGAATCTTCAACGGCTAGTACCCAGAGAATCACACAATAATCCTAAAAGTAATACCATAAAGAAAGTTTATACAAATATTGATTTATTTAATGAGATATTTTATGTTTTTGGTAAATTATACTAGTATTAAAATTAAAGAGCGGGTCAAGGTAGACTTGAACTTGAAATTTTAACTTTAGACATATATTAATAACAATAATGACAAACGGATAACTGTTGTCCGGACAACTATCAGTTTTAGGCTTGAAAATCGATCTAACTAATATTATTTAAAACCGTCGGTTTTTTTTTCTTGAAAACCGGTCCAACCAATTCCTTACACCCATCATTTTACTTTTTGTAAATAATTTTATTAATTGATTATAAATTATATTTTTAATCGATTTTAGCATAACCTTTCGTTCGAACTTAATTAAGGGATACAATAGTAAAACAAGAAAATGAAAAAAACGGCGGTTTTAAATAATATTGGTTGGACCGATTTTCAAGCTTAAAACCGATTAATTGTCCGAATAACAGTTGTCCGTTTATCATTACCCACATCTACGGTTAAACTAACATACGGATTGATTTAGTAGTATTTGATTAACCATCTACTTGGATAATTCTAACTGTGGTCACACATACGCACCCACATATATAAGGGACAATGATCAAAAATTTATTTTTTCCAATAAAAAAAAATATTTTTTGCTCTGGAGTTGATTCTTATATTGTTGATCTTTGTACGATTATCATAAAAAGTTACATGAAATTATATACAAATAAGCACTGAAATATTAGTTCATTCCTTGTACCATATATTTCGTTTAAAGTTTAATACTGTAAAGTAAGTTAAAAGGAAAGATATTGAAAGTAGGGAGGTGATTAAAGTTTACTTTTAAATAATCGGGATAATTACAAATCAATCCTGTAATTTAGCTTATTTTCCCTGAAAAGTCCTATATCTTGCAAAAGTTGACTAACAACTCCCTAAAAGTCCGAAACACTACGAACAAATGAACAATCTTGTAAATTATCTATATAGAACCTGCATATAGTTACTATGATGATTAAAGAATCTGTATGAATATATATATCTTAATAATTGTTTTTTTTTGGTAAATAAATAATTTTTTTATTCACCAATTTTGGGAAAATGAAACCAACCGTACAAACAAAGCTATTCAAAAAGCAAAGAAGCAAACCACTACTTAACTATCAAGCAACATTGCGAGGCTTCGATCTTTCCTACAGCACAAGGCAATGAGAGTTGTGCATTGCAAGATAACCTCCTCAACACTGCTATTATGATTGTGAAATCTCCGCTGATTCCTTTTCTTCCAAACAAGATAAAGCACGATTGTAGATGCACTGCAATACATCAGTTGTCTCTTGCTTTTAGATCGACATTGAGACTCCAATTCTTTCCTTTCCTCTTCCCAACTCCTTCTCACACCTCGCCGATCACACCATGTAGATACTTCTTCCGTGGTCACACATACGCACCCACATATATAAGGGACAACGATCAAAAATTTATTTTTTCCAAAAAAAAAAATATATTTTTGCTCTGGAGTTGATTCTTATATTGTTGATCTTTGTACTATTATTATAAAAAGTTGCATGAAATTATATACAAATAAGCACTGAAATATTAGTAATAATATTTCATTTAAAGTTTAACTAGTGTGTTGCCCGTCGAAAATCGACGGGAAATTATTTAATAAAATTAATAAAATTTATGTGATAGTATACGAAAGATATTGTTTGTTAATTATTTTTTATTTTTTTCAATATTACTCATTAAAAATTCAAATCTAATTCACACTTATTATTTTTATAGATAATTTTGAAAGCCCTATTTCTTTTCAAAACTGTTGTGAGACAAAAACTATTTACTTCTCAAAAATTGTCTTGTATTGATTTTGTATGAGAATTGAGGTGGTTCTTTTTATAGCAGATATCTACTTGTCTCCCTAAATTCTAAAAAAAATAAAAGTTGCCCCGTTGGTACTGAATCGGTCCCTCAATACGCACAATTTTGGGTCAGAATTAGTCCGTTGACAAATCGTTAGCAAATTACTGCTAATTTCCAATGCATGCAAACGTTTTCCAGCGGAAATGATTAATCAAACAATTTGAGACAGTATGTTTAAAATTATTCAAACTTGTTTGAAATTTATAATCCCGTACTTGTTTCAAACCCTATATTCTTTTCTAAAAAAAATTCTTATAGCAATACCCATCAGTTGGAAATTGACCCGCTTACCGCCACAGTTTCAACCCGAAACCAGTCCGTTGATCACGACTTTGATTTATAAGTGCGTAATTGATGAAACTCATTTAGAATTTATATATACTCAAAATTTAATTAAAAAATTGATTATATCATTCATTCTCGTCCTTAACCGTATAGTAATATTTGTTACTTACTACTATAGATTATGCACAATTAAAAATCCGATGATTCTAGATTTTAGAAAATATGTGGAAAAATGCGTAAATGAAAATTTTTTCGAGTTGAGGCCCGGGTACCCATCGGTTGGGAATTGGCCCGTCTACAACCACTTTTACGGGTCAGAATTGGCCCACTAACTACGGTTTTGATTTATAAGTGCGTAATCCGTTTAGAATTTATGTAGACCGAAAATTTAACCAAAAAAAAATGATTGTACTATAATTTCTCTTCTTTAAATGTATAGTAATATTCACTAATTATATTTATGAATTATGTAAAGTTTGGAAATCCAACTACATACCGAGTTGAGGTACTCGTCTGTTGGGATTGGTCCATCTACCTAATTAATTGACCATATTAAATTAATTAAAAAAATTAATTGTACTATTTGTTCTCGTCGTTAAATGTATAGTAATATTCGCTAATTTTATTTATGAATTATGCAAAGTTGGAAACTCAACTACAAATAACGTAGTAAAAATTAATACATTGAGGATGAATCTAAATTTTAGAAAATACATGAAAAAATGCATAAAATGAAAAATTTAAATAAATCAGAATAAAGAATGGAGATATGTCACGTGTGATCCCATGTTGAGGTACCCGTCGGTTGAGAATTGGTTCTAATTAAAATTAATTATTTTTTATCAAATTAAATAAAAATTTATCATACTATTTTAAATTTTATTTCAGCCAACCAATAAATTAGCCAAATTATAATGGAACTATTTATTCGGTCATCTAATAAATTGGTTCCCTAAAAAAATAATTATTTGTTCGACCAACTAATAAATTGATCAAATTAAATTAAATGAATTAAACTTTAAAAATATATTTATTAATTCAACCGACTAATAAATAAATTGGCCAAATAAAACTGGTGGTGCAAAAGATGAGAAAAAATATTTTGATTCTAGGTATTTATAGACTTTTCAATAGGTGAAGTTTCATTGAACAACCGATATGGGACACAAGATTTTAGTAGAGATATTTAAAATCTATTATTTTATATTTAAAAACTCAAAAATTTGAGAATTTAGATAAATAGGAATGATGGATTAAGAGAGTTGCCACGTAGAATAAAGAATGGAGATGTGTCATGTGTGATCCCAAGTTGAGGTACCCGTCGGCTGAGAATTAGAATTGGTTCTAATTAAAATTAATTATTTTTTATCAAATTATTATGGAACTATTTATTAAGTCATCTAATAAATTGGTTCCTTAAAATAATAATTATTTGTTCGACCAACTAATAAATTGACTAAATTAAATTAAATTAATTAAACTATAAAAATATATTTATTTATTTAGCCGAGTAATAAATAAATTGGCTAAATAAAACTGGTGGTGCAAAAGATGAAAAAATATATATTGATTCTAGGTATTTATAGATTTTTCAATAGGTGAAGTTTCATTGAACAATCAATGTGGGACACAAGATTTTAGTAGAGATATTTAAAATCTATTATTTTATATTTAAAAACTCAAAAATTTAAAAATTTAGATAAATAAGAATGATGAATTAAAAGAGGTGCCAGGAAGAATTTTTTCAAAACAATAATCGTTTTCCTTTTAATAATATATAATAACGTTGTAAAGTAAATTAAAAGGAAAGATATTGAAAGTAGGGAGGTGATTAAAGTTTACTTTTAAATAATCGGGATAATTACAAATCAATCCTGTAATTTGGCTTATTTTACCTGAAAAGTCCTATATCTAACAAAAGCTGACTAACAACTCCCTAAAAGTCCGAAACACTACGAACAAATGAACAATCTTGTAAATTATTTATATAGAACCTGCATATAGTTACTATGATGATTAAAGAATCTGTATGAATATATATATCTTAATAATTGTTTTTTTTTTTTTTGTTAAATAGATAATTTTTTTATTCACCAATTTTGGGAAAATGAAGCCAATCTTACAAACAAAGCTACTCAAAAAGCAAAGAAGCAAACCACTACTTAACTATCAAGCAACGTTGGGAGGCTTCGTGTAATATCCCGGATATTTCTTCCGTCGCTAAAATAAAAAGTTATTAATTAATTAAGGCTTTGCACACCTAAGTTAAGAAATCTCGGTTTTAAGACTAACGGTGAAATCCGTTTCTGAAAATAAATTCCAGAAGTCGTTCAACCGACTACTGTATTAGGGTTTTCGCGTCCGATAGAATTTTCGTTCGAGAACTCAGATCGAAAAACCGTCTGACTTTACATTCACTTATTTTGCGATACGAGTCTATTGAAGAAAGTCAGTTTTAATTATTTTTTCGGGCGAAATTTGGATTGTCATGTCACGCCCCCAAATCCCGAGGGACGGCAGAAGCCGGGGTGCGACTGGGGTTGGATTAAAGAAGCGGGAAAGAAGGGGGCTAACTGACTAAACATACATGATAAACATCGATAAAGTATGAACAAGACTTGATTATAGAAAAGAAAGAGTTAATCCTTAAGGATTTCTCGACATAAGTACAAAAGATGAAACTAAGTTCAAATGTACGGACATAAACTACTGAGTTGTTCAAAAATACATCTCAAAAGAAATACAGAGATTGACAGCGGAAGAGTTCTACTAAGCATCTTATCCTTAAACTCAACAACAACCGTCGCCGCTCACCGTCGCTTCAACCTGCACATTTAGAAAGCAATGCAGGGCTAAGTACAAACGTACTTAGTGGGCACGATGCCGAAAACATACTTATAAATATAGATAAATATGGCATATCATAAGCGTAGCACACGGGGTTTTATTGAAAGAATCCGTGTCTACTAAACATTTTCTGACTTTTTCTCATAAATCACTTGGCCAAGTATTTTTAGGTATGCTATGTTCAATCTTGACCTCTACTAATTCACCGTGGCTGGCTACCCCTCAACAGGATACCACATACACCACAGGTTACAAAGTGCACTAACTCTGGAAAGCACTTAGCAGCTAACTCAGAGCCGATCGTTAGTTAATCTAAAAATAGACTAACTCTAAATGTCTGGAAAACCCGAAGGTTAACTCAGAAATCTGGAAAACACGAATGTTAACTCAGATAGGTACAAGAGAACTCACATAAAGACTTAAAACAGTTCATGCCATATTATCACTTTGAAAACACAGATATCAAAGCAATAAAGAAAGATTTTTCGAGCATTGCTCGTTTTATTTGTATATAAAAGCCCACCTTGTAAATACAGAACTTATACGTAAAAGCGTCCAACTTCGGATCTTTCGTCCTTTCTTTACAGTTGGCTTCTTCCTTCATCGTAAAAAGAACAAATTTAAAAGCGGTTCGTAAAAGATACTCGAAGGAAGAGAATCGAAGAGAGATTTAGTTATTTTATTCTTTTGGCATTTGCACTCTTACTAGATTCGTTTTACTAAAACGGGAAACAAGACTCGTACTAATCTTGTTTAGAACTCGGAAGATTTCATACTCGACTCTCGGGTCAGTAGATAAGGTAGTCGATGTCTTAAAACGACTTTAAAGATTATAAGAAACTAAGTTGGAAAGAACCAACTTAGGCGATTTTCATTTATAGCTCACTTACGACTTATGAATATTTCTCGTTCATTACTTCTTTAAAGAAAAGATAAGATATAAGATACGATCTCGACTGGTTTTCATCATTAAAGGTCTGATCCTTGACTCTAGGGTCAGATGGAAGGTATCCGTTAGATAAGACGGCTTAAACGATCAAAAGAAACTAAGTTGTGAACTAAACAACTTAGAAAACAAGAAACTGAAATTTCTACTGCACAGTCCAGTAACTTTGGAGGCTGTCCAGAACAGAAGACTTGGAAACAGGGGGTGATCCCTGTACCGCTAGAAAGCTTAGGAAGTCTAGTTTCTGCTCCAATTTACGGATCACAAATCCGATAAACGAGCCGGAAGTTATAACAGTTTCCGGCAGGGGTCGCAAAACTGCCGTGAAACCCTAGCTTATTGATAAATTCGCCGTATAACGTTTTAGGTTCGTTTTAAATCTTCGTAATCAACTTTTTTTAGAAACTGAACTCTCAAGGCAGTTATCACGTACCTCCGTACGTGTTAAACTCCTTCTCACTTACTCAAAGGCACGACGTTCTAACGTCGGATTTCAACTATCAATTACTATACCAACAAAAGAATTCCAAACGTGTTTTAGTTCCCGATTATCACTTTAACCCATATTATATGAACTCGGATGCTTACGATGTCAACTAGAAAGATGTTCCAAATTTCATTATAAACAATAATATCAAGTTAAAATTTTCATCCGACTTCCCGATTATTAGTTACAACTAGATATTCGCCTCTTACGCGATCTTTAAAAGTCGTCGGTTTTCGTTCAAACTTTACGACGTTAATCTACATCTAATATGAATCGTTTTCATGCATGCTAACATGTCTTAACATCTTTATAACTCAGATTATATAGTGATCTTTGTCTCTTACATTCCATTAAACATTTTTAGAAAATTACCAATTAATTCCTATTATCGATTAACATGATTTGTAACAATATTCCACTAACAATTTGTCATTTATATCTAACATGCATAAACTCCTAATTATCTTATAAATTTTCTGATTTCATACATACTTTAAGGAAATGATTTTCTTTTCAAAATAACAACATTTATTTACTAAACATACTCTTATATCACCAATTAAATAATTGCAATTCTATTATTACTTAACATGCAAAAACCCCTAATTTCATACTTCAAACCCTAATTAAATTTCATAATAACATAGGGCTTTCAATCCCTTTTCATCTCATACACTAATTAAACCTCTACTAAGCATGAATTTACAAACAAAAGAAGAAAAACTAAAAACCTACAACTTCCCAAAAAAAAATTCTGCATTCATACAAAAGTTAGGTTTCATATTTTTGATCATTTTCAATCCATAAATATCATACCTAGCATATCTAATTACACTATTTCAAGATCAATTCCTCCATTCCAACTTCTAAAAAAAATCGAACAAGAAGAAGAAGAAAAGAAAAAGAAACTAAATGGATAGGATTGTAGAGGATGAAAATACCTTAAGTTTTAATGAAGGAAGGTATGGAATTGAATGGATGGATGGATGGTTTGTGTGAGTTCTTCAAGCTCTTAAGAGTGTTCTTCAATGGAGGATTGAAGTGATGAAGAAGATGAAGTTGAGGGAGAGAGGGAGAGAGTGGCCGAGAGAGAGAGTGGAGAGAGAGAGATGAAAAAGTTTTGTTCAAAGTGGGATGACTAATGTTGACCGTGCATATAGGTAGACTTAGGTGTCATTAAATTAAGCATGGTTAACATGCAAGCTTCCACCTAAAGGAATGAGGTGGCACGGCTGCATGCAGATTTTTTTGATGGTTTTACGGGTTTTTCCGGCGTGATCCGACGTTACGGAAAAACGAACGACGAAAAACGTTGTTCGGTGCAAAAATCGTCGCGATTCGATTTGACTTACAATTCTAACGTACAAATTAATTAGAAAATAAATTTATAAAATTTATTTTGACAAAAACTCGGGACGACAAATCCGAGTTCCGTCCGAAAAAACGTAAAAACAAATTTTCTCGACGTGTTCGTATATGCGATTTTGTAAACGTAAAATTAGACAAATTTTCCTTTCCGAAATTACAAACTAAATTTTTCGTACGTGCTAACCCCTAATACGGTAGTCGTCTAGCCGACTTCTGTAATTTATTTTTATTAACGGGTTCGACCATTAGCTTTTAGAATTAAGAAATTGTAAACTTAGGCGTGCAAAGCCATCTATTTGGTTAACTTTAAATATTAGAACGCAAGGATTTTACGGGGCATTACATGTCATGTCCCGACTTTTCTTTGAATTTCGGAAATCGAATTATGCTTTCTGACTAAGTAAATTATTTCCAATCCATTGATCGAATTAGTTTTCGCCGGAAACGTAACCGTCTAAGAAAATAATTAATCGACTTCAATACGCCGTATTAGACCCGTAATCGAGATATTTTGAATTATTCCACCACTCACAAACCGCCACCTACACCCCTTAGTCATCCTACACCTTATTAAGTTAAATAAAACCTTATTAGTCATCACACTCTCTCTCTCATCCCTCCCCATTACCGCCCCCTCTCTCCTCTCTCTCTTCTCTCTCTTGTTCTTCATCTTCATCAAGTTTTTCATCAAAGTTCATCAAGTTCTTCAAGTATTCAAGTTCCATAACTTTTTCATCTACCGATCGATTTCAAATCCGAGTTCATATTTAGAAAGGTGAGAGCATCCTCTTCACTTCTATCCGAACAAAATCTCTTTCTCTTAAACTTGAAATTTTTGAAATTATATAAGAAGGTTAAAGTTTGTTCTGTAAATGGTTGAGGTGGGCTTTTCTATATCAAACAAAATGAGCGATGCTCGAAAATGTTTACTTACTGCTTTGATAAATGTGTTTTCAAAATGATTATCAGTGCATTAAAGAATTTGTTTTATGTGAGTTCTTTTGTGCCATTCTGAGTTAGCCAACTGCTAACTAAATCGATCGGACTCTGAGTTAGCCGACTGTTTTTCCAGAGTTAGTGTCCACGGTAGCCGGTGTGTGTGGTACTCTGTTGAGGGGTAGCCAACCATGGTGAATAGAACGTGCGCGGAAAAAGTTAACTCTTCCCCGACGTTGAAACAGAATTGGACAAGTTGAATATAACAACAATCAGAAAATGCTCGGCCGAGTGATTTATGAGAAAAGAAAATGTTTAGTAAGCACGGGCCTTTGATGAAAAACCCCGATGCGTTACTTTTTGAGATGCCTGATTAATCTATACTCTTATGATATGTTTTCAGCACTGTGCCCACTAAGTATGTTTATACTTAGCCCTACATGTATTTATAAATGTGCAGGTTGAGTGACGGAAGCGGCGGAGGTTGAGTTGAGTTGTACTTAGGAAAGAAGAACAATGTTTCAGTCTACGTTATTCCGCTGCAAAACTATTTCATTTTAATGTATAACTTTTTGGTCTAAGTTTCGTACTTTAAAACTTAGTCTACTCTGATAACAAACTTCATCGAGTGATCCTTCGAGATCGACTCTCTCTTTTGTTAATAAAATCGGTTCATAGATATCATCTTATTTAATATTATTAGTTAAGACATTTGTTCAGTTAGTTATCCCCCCCTTCTTCCCCGCTTCTTTAATCCAACCCCTAGTCGCACCCCTGCTTTGCTGTCCCTCGGGATTTAGGGTTGTGACACTTCGATCTTTCCTACAGCACAAGGCAATGAGAGTTTTGCATTGCAAGATAATTTCCTCAACGCTGCTATTATGGTTGTGAAATCTCTGTTGATTCATTTCCTTCCAAACAAGATAAAGTACGATTGTGGATGCACTGCGATACATCAGTTGTCTCTTGCTTTTAGATCGACATTGAGACTCCAATTCTTTCTTTTCCTCTTCCCAACTCCTTCTCACACCTCGCCGACCACACCATGCAGATACTTCTTCCCATATCTGCCCAGAGAACTCACAACTAAAGAATAGATGATCCATTGTTTCCTCATTAGTTCCACAAAGACAGCATGCATGGTCGGTGTGAACTCCGATCTTTTCCAACTGCTCACAAGTAGCTAATCGTCCATGGAAAGCCAACCACATCAGAAATACACATTTAAGGTGAGCCACGTTGTGACATATGATCTTATTCCGCCTAACTTTTGGCATTTCTCCCCTCATCGCATTGTACAACTTTTTAATGGAGAACTGAGGCTTCTCTATCCAGTTGATTCCATCATCAAGCATTCTCAAATACTCTCTTGACCCTATAATCTTCTTCATCACCCATGAAATCTGTGGGGGAATGTTCATGCTCATCACATCTTGTCCTTTGATATAAAAGCCATGCAACCATCGTACCCATATTTTATCTTTTTTATTGGCCAGGTTCCATAGCATTTTGCAAATAGCGGCTTTGTTCCAAAGCTCCAAATTTATGACATTCCATCCACCTGCTACTCTTGGCATGCAAATTTTATCCCAAGCAACTAAACCACGCCTAGATAAACCAGATTTGTCAGTCCACAAAAATGAACGACACACAGCTTGAATTGTTTTGATCACTTTCTGAGGCAAGATGAATACTTGACTCCAATAAACCTGAATTCCAAAGAGCACAAATTTGATAAGTTGAAGGCGACCAGCATAGGATAACAACTTGGTAGACCAACAATCAATACGTGCAAGGATTTTCTTGATGAGAGACATGCATTGAATGATAGTAAGCTTCATTGATGAGAGAGGGACACCCAAATATTTAAATGGGAGTTCACCTCTAGTCATTTCTGACATTCTCAGAATTTTCTCTTGAACTTCAATCTATACTCCTCCAAAATATAAGCAGCTTTTCTGATGATTGGCTTTTAAGCCAGAAGGTTCAGAGAATTTTTGGAACACATCTTAATAAGTGTTTTGTATAATTTTTAAATCAATAATAACTATATATTATATATGCTGTAGGGACGGAGCCAGAAATTTTTTATATGGGGGTGAACTTTCTCAAAACTCAAAGTATAAAAACATGATTAATATTTAATATTAACACATCAATGATATTTTTCGCACAATATATACATATTTTATACATGAACATTCAAAATAAAAATTTATAAAGAAACCAGGTTATAATTAATAAGACTAACTAATTCAAATTTGACCTTTAAAAAACAAGGGAAAAAAACTCAAATTTGACCAATTTCATTGAAACGGTTTAATATTCTAGTTAAGAGTTCTGCAACTAATTGTAAATTTGAAAGGCTTAATTTGCCTAAAATACACCACCTTTTCCGTAATTTGAAATTTAACATGACCTTTAAAAATCTCTGTAAATACACCACCTTTACACCCGTTTGAATTTTGACACGGCGAGAACCTCCGAGACAGACATGACAGTTTTTAGTTGGCGTGTTATTTATTGACGTGGCATTTCCGTTAGACATGGGTATATGAATAAGACGGAGCGACATCGTTTTAACAATTTCGATACAAGATTTAAGCCGGTTCATATTTCATTCACCATGGTATAATTTAGGTGAAATAACACTCTTTTATTTTAAAGTTAAAACGACGCCGTTTCTTTGGCCAAGAAATTTTATGTGTACAATTCCGACAGACATAATTTGGGGATTTTTGAAACTCATGTCAAAATTCAAATGGGTGTAAAGGTGGTGTATTTACAGAGAGTTTTTTAAGGTCATGTTAAATTTTAAAATTCGGAAAAGGTGGTGCATTATAAGAAAATTAACCCAATTTGAAAATATAATTTTAGTAACGACACATTTTTCGCTTAATCAATTCAACACCGTGTCGCCCTCCGCCATATTCAACACACAAAGTTCCAAAAAACATCAGTTTTCCTCCTCCAAAACAAACCCCGTTGTTGATTCTATACATCCAAAGGTATAATAGGTTATTTAATTAAGTCCCAATATATATTTAAGTTGAATGTTTAACTATTTGACATTGAACTTCAATAATGAGCTTGAAAATTTATTAATAGAATGTTATAGTCTTACAATTAGTTTTATATATTTATATATGTATAAATGCATAAGACTATTATGCAGTCCCTAGAAAAATAGTGAGAATCATCGAAAAGGCTAACATAGATCAGCCTTATATGTATATATAATGTGTATAGTGTTTAACTACATAAATTTATAAATATTTATAATAAATACATACTCCCTCCGTTCATGAAATAGTTGTCACTTTTGCAAAGTTTGTCCACGAAATGGTTGCCACTTTTACTACTCCACTCACATTTATTGTGAGACCCTTACTCCACTCACAACAATACTCACTATAATTCACTACTACTTACCATTTTTTTAAAACCCATATTTTTGACAATGTGACAACTATTTAGTAAATAGAGATAGTATGTATAAACAAGTTGGAGAATTTGAGAGGGGCGGCCGCCACCACCTGCCACCCCCTAGCTCCCTATGATAAGTGGATGATAATAATGTTCCCAACATAGTTGCCCATAATTTCTGTGTATTAAGTGAATGCCCTCAAAAGGAAAAGCAAAACAGCTGAAATCTCAATTATTGCTTTCAATTAATTTTATTAATGGTAAGTGATAAAGAGACAAAATGAAGATATTTTGGTAAAGTTATACAAATCTAATTAATTATCTTTATATTTACAAAAATTAAAAATTCTAAATTTACTTAATCATCCTTTTCATATTTACCCGTCCTGTGTGGTTTGCAGGCTACTGCACAAGGAACGAGAGTTTACCCAGTGCGCACCGAAAGTAGTGGTTGCGGGTTCCCATAATATCAAAAAAAAAAAAAACACAGAGATAGAGAGTAGCGTATTCGTTTTTAGTTTTGAAAAACATATCATATATGTACCATAATTATTAAGATTACCTTAATATATATTGATTTGATTAAATCATGGCATAAATTAATATATATTGATTTGATTAAATCATGGCATAAATTAAATTATGTATTCGCTAAATTAAATAAATTTGCTCATCTTTTATGTGCAAGCAGCGTTATCTTTGATAAATTCTGATTTAGGTGACTGCCTTTCTACCTCTATCCTACGTGATGAATTAGCTTCCTCCTACCCATCACTGCATCACATATGAAGATCAGAAAAAGAAATAGAACAAAACTTTAAAACATTGACTCAAATACATAAATAAATAAGAAGAAAACAGCCTTAATTTTATGGACTGGAACAAGCACAAATAAGTTTTAGTAATCGTTGTATGATTATAATTTCCTTAATTGATGAATTTAATTGTAGTCAACTTTCCACACTTTTTACCTCCAAAACATAACAAGGGTTAAATTAGTAACATCAAAAATATTAAGAACCGGTTCTAATTGGACCGAAATTAAAAAAAAAAAAACAATTTAGGGGTAATAAAAATCCATTTTGTCTAAGACATTTTGTCAATTTATCATTTCTCTTTTATTAATTTAGAATTGATCTAATGTTAGGGGTATTCTGAGGTAAAGATTTAAGTTCAAATCCTACAAATATTTTACTATAAGTCAAGTTTGTAGAGCTAGTTTCTCAAGTGTTGTTCACATATTTTCCGTATGATATTGATGCTATTAATTACACTTAATTAAGCAAAGTTGATGCACACCTTTATTAGCAGTTACAAGTTACACTCATTATAAAAAAAGTTATACTAACACATAATAGATTATATATTACGGAAGAGATTTTTGGACAATGGTTGTCTTAGACAACTACCGGTTTTCATGAAAAAACCGGTTCAACCATTAAGTATGAGAAAAAGATTTTAGGCAATAATCATGTTATTTAGTATTTCTCTAAAATATCCTTTCCGGTTTTTAGAAGTTAACCGGTTATAAATTTGAATTTCCAAACTTGAATTTGAAATTATAGTTATTTTCAATTTCTAATTTATTTGTTTCTAAAATTATATAATTGATTTGTTTCCACTAATTTAGGGATTCTCCTAAATATAATCCGATGTTTGAATTTTAAATTTTGAAATCGGAATTATTTTTATTTTAGGAACAAATTTGTGATTTATTTGTTTCCAAAATTATTTTATTGATTTGTTTCCACTAATTGAGGGATTATCCTAAATTTTATCCGATATTTGAATTTTAATTTTTTAAATTGTAATATTTTTATTTTAGGAACTAATTTGTGATTTATTTGTTTCCAAAATTATTTTATTGATTTGTTTCCACTAATTGAGGGATTCTCCTAAATTTTATCCGATATTTGAATTTTAATTTTTTAAATCGGAATTATTTTTATTTTAGGAACTAATTTATGATTTATTTGTTTCCAAAATTATTGTTGATTTGTTTCCACTAATTGAGGGATTCTCCTAAAATTTATCCGAGATTTGATTTTGAAATTTGAAATCGAAATTATATGTTGGTTTTTTTTTTCAACCATTCGAAACCTAATGTGGTTGTATGTCTTTCATTTTTCTTTTTCGTTTACCATCCCACATACAGTCATGAAAATAAAATCCAGAGGAAGCGAGAAGAATAAGAAGAAGTTCTATGTAGTTTTCGAAGGTAGACGAACCGGAATTTTTCAAAATGGGGAAATTGTGCTCCATGTGTGCTAGGTTTTAAGGGCAATTTGTATAAGGTTTTTCCATCATAAAATGAAGTCTTCAAGGCGTACACAAAATATTTGCAATTGAGAAACAAGTCTGAAGATTCATCCAGTTACAATGTCATAGAAGATTTTGTTGGCGATTCAAGGCAACGTTATATTCGAAAACAATTCATCCTAATCGAGATGCAGAAGAGACAGTTGATGAAGATAATAATATTAAATTGAAATTTTATGTTATGATAGTTTTGTGTGTTGGATTTGTAACGGGGGTGTTTTATTCACTGTTTTAGTTGTTAAATGTTTATTATCGAATGTAAGCTTTGAATTATTATTTTACAATTGTAATCGATTATTGTTAAGTATGTTCTCCATTTCTGTACTAGTAAAATTCATATAGATTGTATATATACGATACAATTTCGTCACCTTCTATACAATTTCTTTAAAATTCAGTATTTGGATTATGAGTTAGTAAACATAATTAATTAACTAAAACAGACCTCGATTTCATAAAAAAAAATTGAATCCTCATGATACCAGTTTAAAATTTATAAGACTATCTTATAACCCCAAAATGAAATGTAAACTCATACATTCAATGTTGTCAATTGTTTATAAATTCATTTGGCATCACTAATCTTTTTATAATATCAAACATGATAATTATTGATCTAGCTATGCACTAATTTAGGCTAGAAAGGTGCTTGGCATACACTAGCAAAGTTTCTAGATGAATTCTTGGTAGAATAAGTTGCAACCCTTCACGGTGGTTATCTTTAGAATAAATTAAAAAATGCACTATTATTATAAAAAATTTCAAAAATTGAAGTGTTTTTAACTTATTTGATTTCTCATTTAATTTCGTTTTTTTTTTTTTGTGATATTTGTAGGTAACTTGGAATTACGATTTAGAGTTACGAATATATATACCAACGTTGTGATATTACATTCAAGAATTGAAGTGTTTTAACATATTTGATTTTATTTAGTTTCGTAAGTTTTATTTCTTTTGTGTGTCATGGAATTAATATCTCATTTCATATGTTTTTGTAGAAGAAAAATGCAGATTTAAATAACAAATTCATTAAGTAAAACTAATAATCGATAACTTTTTATATAATTAAGCTTCATAAGACTCGACAATTAATAGAACGACTAGGACTTCATACCACAAAAAAAAGACTTTACTAGACTCTACGAGAACATGACATTGACAAAAATAAAAGGGTTTAAAATAACCCAAAATCATAATTCAAAATAAACATTATGGTATTAAGCACTGCTGGAATCCCCATGGAGCAGGTAGATAAAATTTACGGAATTGGATGGGTTGATAAGAATCACTTCGTTGCTTACTGCATAGATACAGTGCAAAAAAATATAGTGCATGTCAGGAGAGAAGAAGTGGCCGTCACTTAAGGAGCAATTTGATTGCTTTAGTAGCAGGGTTTTCATTGATTTTCCAGAAGTTATGTGGGAAAAAGGATTGCCATTCGTCGGATGTTGTACGCCCATGGGATGTGGTTGCAGCCGTTGATTCACCACAACAATCAAACCTATACGACTGTGGCATAATATCATTGAAGGTTATTGAATCTCTCGTACTTGGTTCTCTATTTCCTGCAGTTGACGGAGACTCTTGTAGACGTTATCGACAAAAGTATTGCATTGATGTGTATCGTCTCTCGGATGTGGCTGATGATATCTAGAACAGGGCTTCAATATTTTGGTTTTTTTGAACAACTTTACCTTGCTAAGTCATTCTAGTTGATGTGTATCGTCTCTCGTACTATGGCTATTTTTGTGTTTCACGGACAAATCACTAACTCAAGTTGATGGTTTCTTCCAAAAACGAATTTGTTTATGAATTATTTATGAATTATTTGTGTATCGAATTGTTTATGAATTATTTCAAAAAACGAATTTGGATATTAATATTTATTGTGAAAATACTAGAAATTTGATCTAAGGTTTAATGTAATTTTTGAAAATTTAAGAATCAGACATACAAGTAGCATAAATTTAATTACGTCTAATAATTTATCTAATCACACATCTCATAATTTCACAAAATTGATAAGAGATTAAAACAGGTTTAATCCAGTCTAAAGCAAAACAAAACAAAAGGACCTCGTGCATGCTTATACCTCATTTTCTTTTAACGTATAATGATGTAGACAATGAGAATTAGCGATAAAGTATATAGAAAATTCAAGAATCGTGACAAGCTAATCAGTTTTTGGACCTTGACAAATTCCTATCCCAAATAGTAAAATGACAGTCATCTATGTCGAAGCAAGGGACGCTAACAAATATCGAAATAGAAATAACACAAAAACGTGAACTAATCCATCATGATAACATAAAAACGATAAAAATAATACCAATATCCAAACAAAACAACTAACCTAACATAACGAATCTTCACCTAATTAGTGACACTCCCTTGAGTTCCTAGAACGGTGGTATCTCCGGCACCGCGCCCCCTTCCACCTCTTCCACGCAAGGCCGTACTCCCCCCCACAAGAATTCTTACCTCGCCCTCGATTCTTCTCAGCCAAACTCTGCAGACGCTTCTCTTTTGGTCTTCCCCTCGATTTCGAAATATGTGGATCTAAAACATGAAATCCGTGGTAGGCTCTGATACATCATTAGAACAACTGTCCACCTCATCCGACCCAATCTCTACTCTAGATAACTCGACAATCAATTCGTCAAGCCTTTTATCTAGTAACGCCATCCTCAATGGTTTATTATAAACAATTTCATTGCACTTCTCATACTTCTCATCATACTTTCGGTACAGATTATACTCTTTTGTCAAGTGTGGATAGCCTCTGGCGAATTGGATTTTAGTATGAGGTCGATATACATCCTTCCTCCACCTCCTCAATATGTATCTATCATTCACAAGTTTAATATCCTTGTGCGCGACAACTTTCAAAATGTGACAGCATAATATACCCTTACTCTCAAACTTCTTGCACTCACATCGAAAATAACCGTCATTCGAGCGATACTCAACTTTGTATATATACTCCCTGTGATACCAATTGTCAATGATCCCAATCTCTCTTACTTCATACCTATGTGCCAAAATATTTTTATAATTTCAGCCATACCATTCCAACAATTATTTCGCAAAAAAAAAATTAATACAAATGAATTAGTATTAAAAGGACAACATTTTTTTTCGAAATTATGCTAAGTGCATTTTTACCATGAATACGAATTAGTATTAATATGAATGAAAAAGAAAGAAAAAATCATGCTAATAAATAAGATGAATCGACATGGTCTCAACCTCATTATTTTAGCAATACAAAATTGTACGTACCTCTCAATCCCGCCGAGCACGTCTGCAATAGATCCATTGACGACAGTCAAATTGCAACATAACATCTTGTCTATTTCCTGTTGCAATAACTCGAACACCTTATTCGTGTACACACGACCGAATTGGTCCTCCCAATCAAATCGACTTCGCCGTGTCATGATCGAACACTTAGACTTGAAATCAGCTTCGAATTCTTTATGTGTTTTGTTTGTTATAGCAATCTCGTATTGCTCAACAAAAGACTTCAACGTGCTTCGGGAGTTGATGTAGCTATCAAAAAAAGCATGCATTGATTCACTCATTTGTGTTGACTTCATACCAGCCCAAAACATGTGATTCAAATATATCGGCACCCAGCTTTCTCTCAGTTCATAGAGGTCCGCCAGCCAAGTATTATCTTCAAACTCATATTCATCAATGAATGCAGCCCACCTCGTTTCAAATTCACTAATGCTTAGGCTATCATATATAATATTTTTGAAAGTTGTTGCCATCTTGGTATATTCTTTCATCCCCTTGAACTTATCGAGCAACTTGTACAGAATATGCCAAATACAAAAGCGCTGGATGGTATTCGGCATAACTTCTCTCAAAGCATTCTTGATGATATCGCATTGATCCGTCAGAATTGTTGTAGGCGTCACGCCTCCCATAGCTTCCAACCAATTGCTAAAAAACCACTTAAAAGACTCAGATTGCTCATGTGTCAAAAGTGCACACCCTAATAGGATAGACTGATGATGATGATTGATACCGACCAGTTGCGAATGGCATACGGTACCGATTCACAAGATACGTTGTATCAAAACTAATAACGTCATGAAATTCTTTGTAAGCTGCTTTACTTCGTGGATGAATCCACATGACGTTGCGCAGCGTGCAATCATCACCGATATCCATCCTGTGATAAAATGATGGATATTTCTTTTCCAGTTTATTGAAAAGTTTATGAATAGCAGCAGCATCTCCATCACCGAGTCGCAATCGTCTCATTTTGTTGATGAAAGTCCTGCAATCTCTTTCCGAGCAGCTTAAATTTCCAGGGCACCTGCTTTAAATTGTAGCCATCGAATATTCTTACACATCGGCACACCACTAATATCGATATTCTCAAGATGTCTTTTATGCGCGTATGTGATTGTTCTATGACCAGCTATGAACTTCGACATATCCGGATCCATCTCATGATTGTGAGCAACGTTCATTATGATCACAACCCAATAATCATTCTTATCTTTACGTGCAGAAATTTTAGCCTCACATTCGACTCTTTTGGTTCTCTTCTTTGCCTTATCATTTTTTCGACCACGATCACAACTTATGGTGACATAGTTATTCCTTGAACTTCGAATGGAAACACAAAAACCCTTCATCTTGCCGAAAGCCTTATAAGCATCTACAAGATCGTCTCTAGTCTTAAATATCATATCAATTTGAGGGCCTCAAACAGCGAAATCTCCTTCTTCCTCCTCATCAACATTTGTTCCATCAATTTCAATTGTTTCTGGTTCGACCTCCTCATTATGGTTTTCACTTTCCTCTTCTTCATCGCCATGCATTTCTTCATCACCAGCGAGTTCTTCATCACCATGCAGTTCTTCATCATCATGCATTTCTTCATCGTTGGACTGATTATTGGAGTTTAACTCATTAGATTCATCATTCGACGATGGGACTTCACCGAAGATTGAAGTCATAACGTTGGTTACATCTTCAGACGCCATAATTGAACTTGCAAAGCTTGCACGGTAAAATTTTCAGCGTTTACAGTGGACTTGAACACGATATGGTTGAGAAAAAATAAATTACGGTTATTATTTTTATTATTATTTTAATATTGTTATTATTGAAATAAAATAACCCTAATATAGTCGTGTGAATCAAATTGTGTGAAATTATAATCCCACAAATTTAGGAAACAATTTGAGGGAGGGAAAAATAACCCTAATATAATTTGAGGAACCAATTAACTGTAATTTAGGAACCAATTTGAGGGAGGGAAAAAACGTGTGAATCAAATCATATGATTCTAAGAGATAAATAAAATCCCACAAATTTAAGAACTAAATTTTGGGATGGAATAAAAACCTAATATAATTGAAAGATAAAATCGTGCTAAATTAGTTGGTATATTTGATCCCACCAATTTAGGAATTATTTTGTGAGAGGGAAAAAAATCCTAATAAAACGTGTGACTTTGGGAGGAAAATCAAAATAATAATGTAGGATAAAATCATAGTATCTTATGTGAAAAAATAATCCCACTAATTTAGGAACAAATTTGTAGATGGAATAATTCCCTAATTTAATTGCAATGAAATGGTGCAAAATTACGAGCAATATATGATATCACTAATTTAGAAATTTATTTGTGGGATAGAGAACAATAATATTTTTGGAGGAAAATAAAACATAATATAATTCCCAATGAAAGAACTAGTTATTCATAGAAGGTGAAATGATTTTAGGCGGTACAAATATTTTTTTCTCTTAAATCATAAATTTAATTGATTAATATTAAATTTAATTTAATTTAATTAATTTTCATTTTGAAACATTATACTATAGCTCATAATATGAATAAGGAAAAATATTAAAATCGATAAATAAATTTATTTTGCGTTAAATATATCAATTGATAAATAATATTTTTATTTATAATAAATATATAATTATATTTAAATAGTAATTAATTGTTTTCATTTTTATTATATTAAGACGAATAATATGAAATTAATATATAAACAATTTCACATGGATATATTGATGTTCAACCAAAAAAAGATACAAAATTTATTAAAAAAATTCGAACAAAAGTAAATTATGTAAATTCATTATGTGAATTTTCATGTTATGGAGGGAATTAGAAAATAGAGGGAAATGGTTTAAGGATAAAATGTGCATACTACATATTATCATAAAATCGTTTTTATGAGTAATTTTGGTTCAACCAGTTTTATCTCAAAAAATCCAAGTTATCTTGGACAATAGTTGTCCAAAAATTACTACCCTATATATTATGCTCATGCATGATCGAATTTTTAATTAAAAAAATAAAGTAACTGACAAATGTTAAATAAGTATAATTAATACGATCAAAATAGCATATATGCTATTTATATTACTTAAAAGTTAGTAATAAGTTGTCCATAACGCGGTCTCGAGCCGTTGTCTCGAAGCCGGCTCGAGACCGCATGTGCTCGAGGCTGCTGCGTTGGAGAAGGGCGCGACTCGATACCGGCTCGAGCGGCGCGTGCACGAAAAAAAATTATAGGCGCGTGGTTTCACGCACCAACGTTAAAAAAAAAAATCGACAATGGCTCTAAAACGGTAAAAAAAACGATAACAATGATTTTAATTTTTTTTATTCAATTATTTAAGCCTATTAACACTCATTATCATCTCTTACATTTCACACCTCTTCATCTCTTTCATCCCTCAAATATTTTTCATCTCTTTCATTTCTCCAACAAATTCATCCAAAAAAAAAATATGGATTGTTCAACTAAAATTAATCCTAAGTTGCACACAAATTAACGTGGTCGTTTAGATTGATTAAGTTAAACCCGAATATCGTATCTCTCGAGAAAGACTTAACAGGGCAACGTTCGTATTGCGAAAAGAACAGAAAATAAAAATAAAGCAGTAAAGATTGATTGGATTGGTTGTTCTAATCTAAAGAAATTGAAAGACAAATTAATCTAGACAAAAGTATAAACCCTAGTTCTAAGAACAAAATAAATCATAGACATAAATTAAGATGAACAGAAAGAACTCACAATAATTAAACTAAATCCGCAGTGGAAGTCTGTCACAAAATCCGTACGAATTGAATGCAATAAATCTATCTAGAACTGGGAAGAACAAGAAGAAGAAAAATACTGGGAAAGAAAAAGTAAAGTGTTGTTCTCTGGAGGCGGAAGCAAAAATAAGACGTAAAAACGAAAGTAATCCCAATTCCCTATTTATAGGGCTGAAGCGCCGCCTCAGCCCGGACGATCGCCCAACACGGGCGAGCGTCCGTCCCTTAGCAACCACGCTTACCCGGACGATCACCCAACACGGGCGAGCGTCTGTCTCTTCACAATCGTGCCTACCCGGACGAGCGCTGGAAGCGGACGAGCGTTTGGTGTAGCTTCTGTCGCTCGTCCTCGCTCCCACATGCCGGACGAGCGTTGGAGGCCGGCGGTCGATGGTGGTCAAGTTGCTTCACGTCGGGGGCGGACGAGCGCCCCATAGAGCTTTCTGTCATTGCTCACAATTCATGCCGGACGAGCGCCCAACATGGGCGAGCGTCCGTCACATTTCTGCCTCGCGCGCTCTTTTTGTTTCGATCATATCTCTCTCGTCCGAACTCTGATTTGTGCACGGTTTTCGCCTACGAACTCGTATCGAGACGTACTTCAATTCTATCAAGTTCAACTCCTTAAATAAATGTCACATCATTTCTCATTTTTGTCCATCTCTCGTCTATTCTCGCGCAATTCTTAGATTAACTAGAACCAATGAATTTAACAATAAAATCCGACAAAATAGTGATGAGAAAGATCACTTGACACATAATTACACATCAAAATGAAGCTCAAAATGAGGTGAAACATGGATCCCAACAATTCTAACGACCCCAACAACCCATACTCGTCAGCGTGGTTTCCCGACATGTCCGACAACATTTATGGTTTCACAAGGGCGAGGCTTGATTCAATCAACCTCAACACTCCAGCCTCCGCTGAATCCTACCCATTCTTCTCCCCCGACACCAATAGTCCGGCGACAAACACCGACGATCGCCTAATTTTGGCGCCGCCGCCTTTCCAACCCACTGCCAAAGGAAGAAAGAACAAGGGGAAGGGCAAAGCCATCAGCACCTCCGCCGCCGCTGCCGAGGAAGATGCAGAGGAAGTCGCCAAGGGCTACAAGCGTCACAACTACACGGACGAACAAGCCACCTTTTTGGCACAGATTTGGGTGGAAGAGACCTACAACTCCATCGTCGGATGCGACCAGTCCAGCGAGAAATACTGGGGCACGGTCCAAGAGCGTTTCAACAAGAGGTTCGACTTGCGCCTCAATAAGAAGTAGGTGAAGAGCTACTTCGGCCGCATCCAGACAATGGTTAAAGCTTGGATTGTCGCTTACAAGAAAGCCCAAGGTCTCCGGCAATGCGGCGCCGATGACGGGATGGTGCTCGCCGATGCTTAAGCCATCTACAAGGCATCAACCCAAAGCCCTGCTTTCCACTATTTCACAGCTTGAGAGATTCTGAAAGACTATCCCAGGTTCCTCCTCGCCGCTTTCCCAGACATACAATCCATGAAGAGGACGAAGACTACGGCGGAGGGCAACTACACATCTTCTCCGTTCCAGCCGTCAGCGGAAGAAGTCCAGTCCACCGAAGGAGAAATTGCGCCTCCCCGACCGGAGGGTCGAGATGCGGCAAGTGATGGTCCCGATACGAGTTCTGGTGTATGGGGGGGGGGGAATACACCAGATAGGAATTTTAAAAACAACCCCCTGAAAATTACCACAACTGAGTAAGAGGACTCAGTTGGAATCACAACTGAGTAAGAAAACTCACCTGGAAGAGTGGTGCTGTGCGGAATGTGGTGGAAACAACAATAACTCGTATAAAACAACTCACGCTCCGATGCAAGGTCGGTCAACAACCAAATCAGTTGAAATGTAAAGATGCAGTTTTGAGTGCTGGTTAGTTGGTCAGTTGGATATGCAAAAAGTAACTGAACAGAAAACACAACACAAAGGAATTACGTGGTTCGGAGAGAACTCCTACGTCCACGGGGAGTTGTGAGTCCACGCAACTCAGTCCAAATTCTTTAAGACAGCTACCACAAAGCTTACACGGGCTTTGCAAACGTTCAGATAAGTTTGCGGGTACTTATCAACCTTACAGATAAGTTTACGGGTACTTATCAACCTTTCTACTCAATTTCGGGAAGAGCAGGATCCTAACAACCTTTTTAGGAGATGTGTATAAGAGTGGGTTTTCCAACTACTAGCTCTAACAAAGAAGTGAGCTAAGATCTAAGCTTGAATAGATGAAGACTCAAACTAGGATCGAAAACACCAAGACAGATTCTAACTCTCTATGAACTCTCAACTGGTGATGTTCTTAGAGATTAATTGCAGTTTAGCTTGTGCGAAGTATATCATCGTTCTTTCGCTCGTCTGTCTCTTTTCTGTCTTGTGTGTTATGTGTTCTTACTTGATGAATGAATGAATGCCTCTATTTATAGGCGGTGAGAATCAACTAGCCGTTGGAAGAGCCATTGATCTCTGTTCTGTGAAAGCGATGGCTTGTCTCTCATCTCTGCAGATTTTCCCGATTTAGCAACTGTGAACTTCTGCTTTCCTTCTGAGACAACCTTGTGTTGGTCCAAATGAGGTAATGACATAACGTCAAACCTTCACGTGACTTCCTTTTTGAAATTCAAATTTCAACCTTTGTCTTTCAACATTGGTTAGTCGGTTGAGGCGTTTGATCTTCATCTGAGTGGTCTTCAGCTGATGTTCCATCTGATCGCTACCTTCATCTGACCTTCTGTCTGAAGAGGAACAGTTGAACCCTCAGCTGCATTGAACTTCATGTTGTCGATCTATCAGATTGAGTCCTGCAACTGATGTTCCACATCTGATCAGGTGGATTGTCACATCTGACGAACAGTTGATTACTCAGATGTTTTCCTTCATCCGATGATCTAGATCAGATCGGTTGGCTTGAACGCTCAATTGTCTTTCTTACATCTGATGTTCCATGCGAGTTTCCATCTGAAGTTCTATCTGAGTAAAGCCATGTTGCCGTCTACAGCTGGAGTCCTGTAAAGATAAAATCTGAACATTGCTCAAACAGCGAGCCTAAATACTAACTTTAGGAAATGGCAACATCTACTCGGTTGGAGTCAGTTGGTTTTGGAATCAATCAAAACTTTACTTAAATTTCCCAACAATTTCCCCCTTTTTGATGATGCCAAAACCCTACTGATCTAAACCCTACTGACCTATCTAAAATCTCAGCTGAAATTCTAGACAGTCTATAAGATTAAACATCAAAGAGTTAGCACAGTTATAACATGGTATTGAAATAACTTTGCGATTCAGAGCTTGGACAACTGGAAATTGTACATCAAGATGAATCGGATATATGATGAAAGTTTTCATTACAACTGATGTTTACACAGAAATGCACAAAAATCAAAATACATCAGTAGCTCAAAAACTCTAACTTGGCTAATACTTTAGCCTATACTTGCCGAAAATCCTGAAAAAAATTTCTCTCTTGGCATCTGACTCCTTCGAGATATCTACTCCATGTTCCTGACAGACTTTTCTGGCTTCAGCTGCGATCTTCTGCCTGTTGGGATTTCTTGTATCTTGAATGAATGGAGGAAGATAAGTAACCTTCTGAGGGACATGGACTGTGTTCATATCCAGCTTTGCATCAATCATAGCTCGTCTGAACTGGCCGAACATGCCCGGATCCCCAGAGTATAGCTCGGTTATGGCTTCTTTGAAAGCTCTTCTAGAATCCTCAGTTGCGAACACCTTCCTGTAGTAGAAGTCATTCACAAAATCTTGTTTGAATGATTCCCAATCATCATTCCATTCTTCCGGCATCCATTTGTCAACATGCTTGAAGCGTCCCTGGAGCTTTATCTTTCCTGGCAGTCTTTGTTGCTTCAATCTTGCTTCAGCCTTCACTTGATGTTTCTCAATGCATCGTCGGCATCGAGAGGCAACATTTCTATCCAAGTTGTTGGTAACCTTGGCAAGCTCTTCCTCGAACTGGTTAACTCTTGTTGCTTGGTTGGCTGCGAATTTCTTCACCCATTCTGGATTCATGTAATCCTTCTCCGGGACATCCATAGCCTTAGCAGCAGCAATACACTCTTCGGTTGTAATACCGTCGAGTTCAGCATCGAGCTCGGCTGCAATCTCGGCTATGGAGTTGTAGGAGACTCCATACTTCTTCGCTTGCTCCATGTCCTTAGCCATTTCTTCTCCTCCGACAACAATAGATTTCAGCTGTTGTTGTTTCTTGTCGGTTGGCTTCGGAGCGGACTTCTTCTTCGGAGCTGTCTTCTTCGGCTGGGTCTTCTTCAGCTAAGATTCCTTTCCGGCTGGTATCTCTTCTTCTGGTTCTTGCATCTCATCTTCCTGGGTCTCATCTTCTCCTTTTTTGGCATCAGCAACAAGGCTTGCGACTGAGTCATCCAGAGAAGTGAGTTTTTGTTCAGCCTGCTGAATCCGGTTGAAGAGCTCATCCACTGCGCATTCCACATCAACCTTCTTCGCCAGTTCCTTGTCACGGCGCTCTTCATCAGCTTTCTTCATTGCAGCGAAGGTTTCAGTGACTTCAGTTTGGAAGGCGACGAACTCAACCCATCTTTGTTCGAACCGAGAATCCCATTCTTGGTCTTGAGTCTGTTGAGATTTGGCAAGATTGGATTCTGAGATAGACTTGAACACGTTCAGTTCTGATTTGATTCCAAGAACTGTTGTCTTCAGGTCATTGATATCCTTGCTGGTGGATGTTGAAAGATCATCCAGCTTCATCTTCAGTGCATCATGTTCTTCCAGCAGCTTCCTGTGCTTCTCATCCTGAACTTCAATTATCTTCTGTTGTTCTTCACGGTTGAGCTGGATGTTGGCAAGCATCTCCTTCCTCAGTTGATTGACCCTCTCAGCGATCAACTCGCAAATTTCATCTGAGGAGGGTGCTGGCTGTTCAGCTGGTGCTGGCTGTTCAACAGCAACCATGGCTTGGCGATTGGCCAGGTACTGTTGAAGTTCTTCTTCCTCCTGCTTGGCTGCTGCTGCAGCTGCGTCAAGATCATCTACAAAATCAGCAGACTTGGTCAGCATGTTGTCAAGGAAAGTGACACAATCTTGTTCAGCTGTCTCCCTTGTGTCTCTTCCTTTTGCCTTGCTGACATCCAGACGGCGAGTCAGCAGTGCGATCTTGTTGTTATACGCAACTTCGAGGTTGGTATAATTGAAGTATTCTCTTATACGCGACTCATCTGCCTTGAGCTAGTTCCAGCTGTGTATCCGGATGGTATCTTCCTTGACATACCAATGACTGAAAATGATGTTGAATTGATACAACAGCTCAGTTCCGAGCGTGGCAAAGGTGGGCATGTCGCACGCCTCGGGGAACATTCCAATCAGCTTCTGAAAGCAATAAGCCAACTGGCCTTCATGTTCCAACGCGACAGCTCGACGATCAGCTTCTTCGTCGATGGGGGAGGGAGAGAGATTTTCGTAGGGAATGGGTTCAAGGGTTTCCTCAACATTGGCCAAAGAAGTGGTCACAATGTTGGCATCGAGTGGAGAGCTCGGAATTTCTGACTGGGTTGTAATGTTGGCATCGAGAGGTTCCTCAACATTGGCCAAAGAAGTGGTCACAATGTTGACATCGAGTGGGGAGCTCGGAATTTCTGACTGAGAATCGGTTACTAGAACCTGTCTGTGCTGTACGGCATCAGCTCCTGCCGTGGGGGAGGATGAAACGTCTTCGGATTCCTTGGATGAAGAAGCTGCATCCGAGGACATGTTCGGCTCATCTTCCGGATCGGTCTCCACCCCTTCTATCACATCTTGATGGGGAGACCTCTCCTTCCTAGTTCCACTTTCACGAGGAACAATTTCAAAAGCATCCTTGTCAACTGAGTGACTCGACTCAGATGGTACCTCCTCAGCTGGTTTTGCAACTGACTTCTTGATGCGAACCCTCAACTTCTTCTTACGCGGCTCCTCCTCTTGATCCTTATCTGACTCATCTCTGAGTCGGCGTGCAACTGTCGATTTGGAAGAGTGGCCGACAGCGGGAGGCAGCTCCTCAGTTGTATCTTTCTCCTCAGCTGATTTCACAGCTTCCCTTTTCTCTTTGGGAGTGTAGACACTCCGAATCACATCAAGAGCTTTCTTGGCTGTTGGGAACAACATCTGCCTCTTGACTGGTGTCTTCTCACTGTCTTCCCACACCATGTTCTGATCCTTCGTGGCGAGAAGTATCAGGGCAGAGATTTTGACTCCAAAATTCAGAGTTCCCTTGACACTCAACAACTTTTCCCCGGAATCATTGATAGATTCTGAGATCTTCTGCTTCTTCATTGTCAACTAGTGTTCGAAGTACTTGAACCAGTTGATGTTGTGCTTGTACTCCAGAGCTATCAGCTGCTTGAGCTTGGGTCGGCTGACGTCTCCAAAGGCTCTGCTGTATCCAAAGATAACCTTGGATACAACATCGAACAGAAGTCGATGCTCGGGTTTCAACTTCGTTCGCTGCATGTTGCTCCTCAATCTTTCTGCTGTAATGAGAGTATTCTCCAGAAATTGATCTACATCTGCATCTGTGATGTTCTCGATGGTGTCCGTAGCGGTCAGATTCGGTGGAATGATGGAGCGTAGCAACTCGGAAACTGGTAGGTGGAAGTTGACACGGCGGACAGTTCGGGCAGGAACGTCGCGCTGTCGACAGGAGATCTCTGAAACAAGGCCTACTCCTTGTTCGTGTTGCAGGTTCATGTAGAATTCTCCGACTTGACGCCTAAGCAACTGGGTGGGAAAGAGCGTCGCCCACTCAAGAAGGCCATTATCCCTGAGAAGATCGGCGAGAGGTGATAACACCGGTGAGTCCAGTGCTTCTGTTGACAGAATCTGCTCGACGTGAATTCTGGATATCATCATGTCATATGATTCCTCGTACGACGACGGGACAAGAGCTGGTCCTAATGATGCTATCTTCTTTCCTTGAGATGAAGCTTTCGGTGCCATTTAGTATTCCAGTTGAGTTTATATATAAAAAGAAGAAATGAAGAACTTAGTCGAAAATGGTGAGACAAGATCAGAGACGAAGATGAACAGTTACTCAGATAAACATAAGTATAGAAGGTAAGAAATCACTTCTTGATTTTCCGCTTTTTATAGGTTAATGGGTCGTTTGAAATCGATGGCCAAGATTGAATGGCACGAATTCATCAACGGCTGAGATCTCGCGACTGTTGACTAACTCTGACTGTCGTCACATTCCGAGTTCCAACATGCGCGCGTGAGAAGATGAACTGTTTTTATGTCAGCCCAGTCGCACTATAAAGTAAGGCCATTGATGTTCAGCCGTACTTTACATTAAATGCGCTATGATGGCTGTTTTAATCTATCTGACATGCTCAGGAATGTTTGAATTTATTTCAAACATTCACATTTAAGAACTAAACACCTTCAGCCATAACTGATACCTGCCAGCTGATGTCGGAATCAGCTGTGTTCCTATGTTGCGGCATACCATCAGCTGACTCGAGTTCGTCTGTTCAGCTGACGTCTGATGTCTTCGGATGGCGATCCGCATCTGAGATTTCCCCTTCATCTGAGCTTCCCCCTCAGATGGATATCTATCTCTTCACCTCGGCTGATTCCTCATCTGATGGATCCAACAATCCAAGGAGATTGCATAACATCTTGAATCGTGCTTCGGCTAGAGGTTTGGTGAAGATATCGGCTCTCTGAATCTCAGTTGGAATCTTCTCCACAGATACATCCTTCTTCTCAATATGATCTCGGATAAAATGATGTCGGATGGCAATGTGCTTTGTCCGAGAATGGTGAACAAGATTCAAAGAGATAGCAATAGCACTTGAGCTATCACAATGGATGGGAACCTGTCCAGTTGCTACTTCATAATCTCTCAGCTGTTGCTTGAGCCACAACACTTGCATGCAACAACTACCGACAGCCATATACTCTGACTCGGTTGTAGAAGTGGCAACACATGCTTGTTTCTTGGAAAACCATGAAACTAGCTTGCTTCCCATGAACTTACAGTGTCCAGATGTGGACTTCCTGCCCAAACCGATCTCCGGCTAGATCTGCATCTGAGTATCCGGACAGTTGGATATTGTCGTCGGCTGGGTACCACAACCCAATATTAACAGTACCCTTCAGATACTTGATGATGTTCTTTGCTGCCAACATGTGTGCTTTCCTCGGCTGAATTTGGAACCGAGCACACACTCCAACCGCGTAAGATATATCTGGCCGACTGGCGGTTAGATATAGCAAAGAACCAATAATCCCTCTATACTTACTGGCATCCACGAGTTTTCCCTCAGATCTGGGTTCAATCTTCCAGTTAGTATTCATCGGGATCCGTGTAGTTTTACTGTCTGCAATCCGAACTTTGCGATGAGCTCCTTTGTATATTTGGACTGATTAATAAAAATCCCTTTTGATGACTGCTTCACTTGTAGCCTAAGAAAATAGTTCATCTCACCCATCATCGACATCTCGAATTTCTCCTTCATGAGAGTTGAGAATTTCTCGCACAGCTCCTCCGACCTGGAACCGAATATGATGTCGTCGACATAGATTTGCACAACAAGTATGTCTTCTCCAACTTTTATGGTGAGCAGTATTTTGTCAACTGACCCTCGTTTGAACCCCGAGTTCAGAAGAAAACCACAGAGAGTGTCATACCAAGCCCTATGTGCTTGCTTCAATCCATAGATTGCTTTCTTCAACTTATACACTCTTCCATCACCAGTCTCAAACCGGGAGGCTGTTCAACATAAACATCTTCCTTAATATCACCGTTGAGGAAGGCACACTTTACATCCATCTGATAAACCTTGAATTTGTGAAATGCGGCATAGGCTAGAAATATTCGGATGGCTTCCAACCTTGCAACAGGCGCGAAAGAATCCTCGAAATAAATTCTTTCTTGTTGGCAATATCCCTGAGCTACCAACCTTGCCTTGTTTCTCACGATGAATCCAATGGCGTCTCTCTTGTTCTTGAAAATCCACTTTAATCCAATGACTTTAACACCATTTGGTCTTTCTACCAACTCCCATACACAGTTGCGTAGAAATTCATTCAGCTCTTCTTGCATGGTTGTTGTCCAATGAACACAGTTGAGAGCTTCCATAACATGCTTCGGCTCTGGCACATCAGCTACGAAACATGAAATCATGGCAACATCTTCTGCCTGTTCGAACTCCTCAAAAACTGCCAACTCCTCAGCATATTGGGCGTAAGTGCTGGAAACTTTCTCAGCTGAGTCTGGATTTGCAACTCTTCTCCTAGTACGCACACATTTGGTTGGATCTCTAATGATGTTGTCCTTGGAATGATCTTTATACCATCTTCTGTTGCGTCTTCCTTCTTCTTCCAAAAGTGGTTGTTCCGTAATTTCAGAGGATGGGATAACCTGAGCCGTGAGAGATGCTGGGATCTTCAGAACTGGTGATTTATCTGCTGTTGAGTCTGGATCCTCAACATGGATAATATTTCGAACCGAGTTAGGTTGGGCTTCGGATGCTGATGCAGTTGGAGTAACATCAGCTGAAGTTCCCCCTTGAGATGAGCTGGGGTCCTCACATTCATCTTCAAAGGAACAAGGATCATCATCTTCGGTTGCCCATACCAATGGTTCAGCTAGATTTTTCTGCCTTAGAACCTACGATCTGGTGAGAGCTGGTGGAACATGTGGATCTGCTTATTGTCCTTTAGCCTGTTCCCTGCACTCAAAAGTAGATTCATCAAAACTAACATGAGGTGTTATCTCCACAACACGAGAACTGTTGTTAAAAACTCTATAAGCCTTTATCCGAGCGGCATATCCGAGAAATATGCCCTTCGAAGCCTTGGCGTCAAAAGTTTTCAACTGAGTCTTCCCATTGTTGTGAATATAACACTTAGAACCAAAAACGCGAAAATATGAAATATCAGACTTCCTGCGTCTCCATAGTTCATATGGAGTCTTTCCCAACCGCTTGGTCCGAAGAGACCGGTTCTGGGTATAGCATGCTGTGTTGATTGCCTCAGCCCAAAATCTCTTTGGCAGAGCTGAGCTTGTCAACATGGATGTAGCAGCATCCTTCAGCGTTCGGTTTCTTCGCTCGGCTACTCCATTCTGTTGTGGAGTACGAGCAGTCGATGTTTGATGAGTGATTCCGTGCTTCTCGCAGGATTCGATGATGGTTTTATTGAGGAACTCGGTTCCACGGTCTAATCGGATGCAAATGATTTTCATCTCTTGTTGGTTAGATATCCGATCTATCAGCTTGGGTAGCTCATCTCGGGTTTCACTCTTGTGACGCATGAAAATGGTCCATGTGTACCTAGAGAAATCATCAGTAACAACAAGTGTATATTCGTTACCATTCATGCTCTTGGGAGTAACAGTCCCGAAGAGATCCATATGGATCAGCTGCAATACTCGGTCGGTTGAGGGAATCGTTTTCAACCGAAAGGAGGATCTAGCGAGCTTTCCCAACTGACACGCACTGCAGATATGTGTTGGTGAAAACACAAGGTTCGGAATACCCTTTGCATGTTCCTGTCTCGCAAGTCGGTTCATTGTCTTGAAATTCAGATGGTTGAGTCTTTTGTGCCACAACCAGCTCACATCTGAACTGCTCTTCGATAAAAGACAGGTGTCAGGAGGACTACTATTCCAATCTGCATAGTAGACATTCCCGGTTGGGGATCGATTTCCCAACAGTATGACTTGCTTTGTTCTGACATTTTTGACCCTACAGCTGTGTGCATCAAACTTGATAGAGAAACCATTATCACAGAATTGGCTGATGGAGAGCAAGTTATGCTTCAATCCATCAACATATGAAACATTTGGAATAGACACGAGATTGGTTTCAAGGGTACCGTAGCCTTTGGTGTGACCTTTTGAGTTGTCACCAAAGGTAACAGATGGTCCTTCCTTCTCCACGAAACTTCCAAGCAAATCCCTCAGATTTGTCATGTGTTTCGAGCATCCACTGTCCATCACCCACATGGTATGTGATGCTTTATTCATCCTCAGTTGTTCCTCCTGCTCCTGCACAGAGAAACACGCTTAGATCCCCAATTTTAGTTGGGTCCTGGAGGGTTAGAACCAGTTCCCCCTTGAACTGTGGGTCGCTTTTCCCTGTAGATTCAGATAGATTTGTTATTCCAAATTATTTTTCCTTCTCCATCAACTATAACAACACCTCGGTCATCCTTAGGCTTGTTGTTATTTTTGATGTTCTGTTTCTTGGGAGGAGATTGATTTCTCCCATTGTGGGCTTTAGAAGGAGAGGCGTTCCCCCTGTTTTGTTGACGTTTCTGACCCTTTTGGTTTTGCAGATGAGGTCGGATGCCATTTTGGAATCTTTGTGGCTGAGTCTGATTCCATTTTCCTAGCTGTTGACGATAGTTGTTCATGTCCGGTTGTTGATTCATGTTCTGGCATGAATATCTCCAGCTGCTGGAACTGTTCCACATTAGTTGACTCTGATGGAACCTCTGGTTGTTCTGAAGATGGAACCGATGTTGATTCTGATGGTTAAATCCCTGCCGGTTCTGTTGATTCCATCTCTTCTGAGGTCGGTTCAGAGGTCGGTTCTGAGGTCGGTTCTGATTGTATCTCCGATTCCTTTTCTGAGTCCTGGAACATTCCCCCTCAGTTGTTATCCTGACCGATGGATTCTTCAGTTCTCCAACCACAGCTCCTTTACCTTTCTCAGCTGCAGTTCCCTTGGCAGGTTGTGCTGTAGGTGCTTGCTGTGACGTGGAGGTTGGATTAAGTTGGGGAATTGCAGACTCAACAGTATTTGGTTTGGCAACCGTGACATCCACAGCCTTGATAAAGGTTGCGGGTGGAATTCCAGTGTCCTTGACCATGTCGTAACCGAGTCCAGACACGTCATCCATTTTTCGTCGGTAACTGATGAGATTCTCGATGATTTTGGATGATTGATAGAGCTTTATCAGGTTGTCCTTCTCAGTTTGTAGATCCTTGAGAAGAACAGCTATATGCTCTGTCTGTGCGTCTGACATCTTCATCAGCTGGTCGATCTGTGCCTCTTGCTTGTTCAACTGCTCATGCTGCTCCTTGATCTACTCCTTCAACTCCTCATCGGTTGGAGCCTTAGTTTGGTTGGCCTCATTCAGTTGACTTTTCAGATCATCAATCTCTTCGGTTTGACTTTTAATCAGATCGTCCTTTTCGATTAAGGATTCTTCAAGTCTGACAAACTGTTCTTGAAGATTCTTAAATTCAACTGATTGCTGATGCAATTCCTCACTGAGTTTTAGGAAGTCACCCAAGAGGGTTCCAACTCTTCATCCACTGTTTCTTGCATATTAGTAGCATTAGAAGAATTTAAATTAACTGGACTAGAATATACCTCAGCATCATCCTGGTCGGTTCCAAATGCCATGAGACATTGATCCTGTCCGATAGTGTTGTTGGTGTGAGTCAGCTCGTCCTCATCTTCGGTGTCGGTGAAGATGTCCATGTCATCAGCTGCTTCTTCTGCAACCATGGCCTTGTTTATTATGCTTGGCCCTCAACGCATCTCTATCTTTCTTCGAAAGATATGGACAATCAACTTTGAAGTGTCCCTCTTTGCTGCATTCAAAGCAACTGTTGGTCACAGGCTTTGAGTTATCTCGAATTCGGTTGGATTTATAGAACTGCTTATATTTTCAAAACCGAGTATCCATGTCAGCCAGCTTCTTTGACAAGGCGCCTATACTCTGTTGCAGCTCTTCTCTGCTCGGCTCCTTCGAAGCTTTGTCCGCAGATCTTATTGCCCTTGATGTTCGCGGCTTGGAATAGTCGGCTCGAAGTGCTACTGTCTTTGTTTCGGAACCAACATCCTCAAGTCGACTTGTCTGCACCGAAGACTGAGTTGATCTTCGTCGGTTCACCTTGTACTCATTTCCTTTCAGAATTGAGAACAGTCTGTCAGTTTCCATCTCTCCAAGATCAGCTCGGCTTTCATGAATGTTGGTGAAGGTGTCCCACTCAGCTGGTAGGGCTTGTAATACTTTGAGATTGATTTCTCTCAAAGTATATTTTCCTCGTCGGATAGACTGAATCCTTCGGATGATATCCATGAACCGAAGCTCCAACTGATCAATGGTTTCATCGACTTTTAGACAGAAATTGTCAAAGTCTTGACAAGCATGGGAGAACTTGTTCTCCTTGGTTTCGTCACTCGCTTCACTAAGAGATGCTAAAATGTCCCATATTTCCTTAGTTGTGTCGCACTCTTCTATCCATGGAAGATAGTCTTGTCCAACTGTGGACATGATAGTGCTCTGAGCCCAGATATCCAACTGGCTCACTTTTGCTTCCTCAGGAGTAAAATCTTCTGGCTTTTTCTCAACCATCACCTCAGTTGCATCCCCATCATTGGGATTTGTAGGAGTGCAAATGACTTTTTCCATGATGGTGATCGGTCCGGATGTAATCACTTGTTGCATTCGATGATGCTTGGACAGTAGAATCTTCTTCATCCGAGTTTTCCAGGATGTATAGTTCACAACCGAGAACATGACAACAATCTTGTCTTTAACATCCATCTGCACACAACAAAAACAGACGACAAATGCAAGCAGAAATGCACTAGCGTGAAAAGGATCTATTCAGTTGACCACTGAGGAAAAACACCTCGATTCACACCTCGTGAAACAGAGACAGCGGTCTTGTGAACCACTGCTCTGATACCACTTGATGGTCCCGATACGAGTTCTGGTGTATGGGTGGGGGAATACACCAGATAGAAATTTTAAAAACAACCCCCTGAAAATTACCACAACTGAGTAAGAGGACTCAGTTGGAATCACAACTGAGTAAGAAAACTCAGCTGGAAGAGTGGTGTTGTGCGGAATGTGGTGGAAACAACAATAACTCGTATAAAACAACTCACGCTCAGATGCAAGGTCGGTCAACAACCAAATCAGTTGAAATGTAAAGATGCAGTTTTGAGTGCTGGTTAGTTGGTCAGTTGGATATGCAAAAAGTAACTGAACAGAAAACACAACACAAAGGAATTACGTGGTTCGGAGAGAACTCCTAGGTCCACGGGGAGTTGTGAGTCCACACAACTCAGTCCAAATTCTTTAGGACAGCTACCACAAAGCTTACGCGGGCTTTGCAACCGTTCAGATAAGTTTGCGGGTACTTATCAACCTTACAGATAAGTTTACGGGTACTTATCAACCTTTCTACTCAATTTCGGGAAGAGCAGGATCCTAACAACCTTTTTAGGGGATGTGTATAAGGGTGGGTTTTCCAACTACTAGCTTTAACAAAGAAGTGAGCTAAGATCTAAGCTTGAATAGATGAAGACTCAAACTAGGATCGAAAACACCAAGACAGATTCTAACTCTCGATGAACTCTCAACTGGTGATGTTCTTAGAGATTAATTGCAGTTTAGCTTGTGCGAAGTATATCGTCGTTCTTTCGCTCGTCTGTCTCTTTTCTGTCTTGTGTGTTCTATGTTCTTACTTGATGAATGAATGAATGCCTCTATTTATAGGCGGTGAGAATCAACTAGCCGTTGGAGGAGCCGTTGATCTCTTTTCTGTGAAAGCGATGGCTTGTCTCTCATCTCTGCGGATTTTCCCAATTTGACAACTGTGAACTTCTGCTTTCCTTCTGAGACAACCTTGTGTTGGGCTAAATGAGGTAATGACAGAACATCAAACCTTCACGTGACTTCCTTTTTGAAATTTAAATTTCAACCTTTGTCTTTCAACATTGGTTAGTCGATTGAGGCGTTTGATCTTCATCTGAGTGGTCTTCAACTGATGTTCCATCTGATCGCTACCTTCATCTGACCTTCTGTCTGAAGAGGAACAGTTGAACCCTCAGCTGTCTTGAACTTCATGTTGTCGATCTATCAGATTGAGTCCTGCAACTGATGTTCCACATCTGATCAGGTGGATTGTCACATCTGACGAACAGTTGATTACTCAGATGTTTTCCTTCATCCGATGATCTAGATCAGATCGGTTGGCTTGAACGCTCAGTTGTCTTTCTTACATCTGATGTTCCATGCGAGTTTCCATCTCAAGTTCTATCTAAGTAAAGCCATGTTGCCTTCTACAGCTGGAGTCCTGTAAAGATAAAATCTGAACATTGCTCAAATAGCAAGCCTAAATACTAACTTTAGGAAATGGAAACATCTACTCGGTTGGGGTAAGTTGGTTTTGGAATCAATCAAAACTTTACTTAAATTTCCCAACAGCAAGGGCCAAGGCAAGGGGCAAAGGAAAGAAGCCGGCAGAGGAGTCGTCCCAGTTCGAATCCGTCATGGATCGATATGCCTCCCGACTTGGTCAGTTCGCCGAGGCCAAGCATGAGATCGCGGTGGCATTGCTGGAATCAGCTCAAGCGAAGCTGGAAAATGCTCGGGCGAGGTCGGAAGCTGCTCGGGCCAAACAATATGCCACCGACTTGGAAGTATTCTCCAAAGATACGAGATTCATGACATCGGAGCAGCTCCATGTTCACATGATGATGGTGGAGGAGGTGAAGCAACGTCGGGGATGGGCGTAGTTTTTTTTTCGTAATTTTTAGTTTTATGTAATTTTTTATTTTTAATTAAGTAGTATTTTATTTTTATTGTGTGCGGCATGTAATTTTCTAATTTTCAAATATTAATGAAAAATTCGTATTATTAATTAATTAGTGTATTTTAATTTATTTACAAATACATGAATTAATTTAATAAATAGAAATGGGGAATTATTTAATATGGTGCTAGAGACCCCTTGAAGACAGCTGCGTTGCAGGGGTAGGTGTCTCTAAGGGGTCTCTAGTAGAAAAATGGTGTTGGAGCAGTGACGGATCCAAAAAATTTTCATTGTGGGGGCACGAATACTATGTACGATAAGAATTACTTCACATGATAATTCAAGTCGAAATCTTTGAGTTTTCATTAACTAAAATATTTGCATGATTGACTCTAACACTATCAAAAACTTATTTCTCAATAACAAATGTTGGTTCCAATGCTCTTTTATAAAATCTTTCTTAGCTACAAAATAATTCAAAATGTCACATCTTTCTAATTTTTTAGCTACAATTACATACATACAAAAATCTTTTGAAAAAATAATTTAAAAATTTAATACACATAATTCAATCTCTTGTTCCTTAAAATCGTAATCATGTAATTTCAATAACAAAAATCAAGATCATATAATCAAATTCAAAACCTGGAAATTGAGATGGAATGGGATAGAAGCTTTGAAACTGTATAAAATTCTTTAATGATGGATGGAGGAGTTCGATCGAGATATTGTATTCATATTGTTCAGATATTAGGGGGGTAAGTGAAGTGGGGACGATATGAATTTGTGGAATTGGAGTTAAGTTTTGATTATATATTATATAAATTAATTAAATATTATACAAATATATAAACATACATACTTAGTAAAAAAAATTCATTTTATTGTGGGGACACGTGCCCCCCCCTGTAGGAAGCGTGCGTTCATCCCTTTGCTGGAGACACCCTTGGAGACCACTTGATCTCCAAGGATAGCAGATATGGATCTACTAAGATTATATATGTTCTTGTGTCACTACAAAAAAACAGCTAATCACCGAAAAAATTACCGAGGGCAAGCTTAACCTCGGTAATTACCGACCATTTACCGATGGCAAAAAATACGGGTCGGTTTTGGCGAAGTTACCGACCATTTACCGACGGCAATTTGGCGGGATGGTTCCCGCTGAAATCACCGACGGTATTACCGAGGGAATTTGCCCTCGTTAAATTACCGAGGGAATTTGCCCTCGGTAATAAATTAAATAAAAAATTGAATAATTCTAAATATAATTACCGACGGCGTTGTCCCTCGGTAATTATTGAGGGCGTGATTGCCGTCGGTGATTACCGAGGGCACACTCCACCGTCGGTGATTACCGAGAGCTTATGCCGCCGTCGGTGATTTTTACGGGTCGGCGATTTACCGAGGGCGGTTGGCGTCGGTAATCGTTCGAATCAAATTGGGGCTTCCAGCCCTAATTCCCCATTTCTGCAAATCCGCCCTCCCGTCATCCTCCCTGCGCCATTGCCGCCGAGTCGCCGGTAAGTTCTCTCTCTCTCTCTCTCTCTCTGTCTCTCTCTCTCTCTAACTCCTCTCTCTCTCTCTATGTCAGCCGCACGCCACCGCCGTTGTTGCACTCCCCGTCGCCGTTGCGCCATCGCCGCTGAGTCGCCGGTAAGTTCTCTATCTCTCTCTCTCTGTCTGTCTCTCTCTCTCTCTAACTCTTCTCTCTCTCTATGTCAGCCGCACGCCACCACCGTCCCCGCCGCCGAGTCGCCGATAAGTTCTCTCTCTCTGTCTCTCTCTCTCTCTGTCTCTATGTCTCTCTCTCTCTGTCTCTCTCTCTCTCATCTCTCTCTCTCTCTCTCTCTCTCTATGTCAGCCGCCCGCCACCGCTGTTGCCGCCGTCCCCGCTGCCCGCTGCCTCCGCTGCCGGTAATTACATTTCTTCCCTCTCGGTTTTTTGTGATATATATATATATATATATATATATGTGTGTGTGTGTATGCATATTTGTTTGCTAGAGTAGAAATTACGAATCAATATAGAATTTGTATGTTGACTTGTATGTTAGTATTACAAAGTAAATTATGTGATAAGTATGATGTAGGTTTGATAAGTACGTTGCATACATGTTTGATAAATATGTTGATTTATGTTGATAAGTATATTTATGTTTGATAAATATGTTCGTATTTGATACATCTTTTCACTTAATACATGCATATTACATATTAATTTATGTGATAAGAAATATGATTACATATATGTTATTACATTGTGGGATAGATTTAATCAATTTCTTAAGGATCTTCTCCCTTTGGGATAGATTTTAATTATTTCTTAAGGATCTTCTCCCAACAACTATTTGTAACTTGATTAATTATTATATTTTTTATTGCTTATTTTATATTGTATTGGTTGAAAAATTGGGGGTCGGGTCGGGTAGCCTTAGTAAATTAGAACTATTATGGTTAACATAGCTGGTAGAGTCGAGCACTTGGTAGTTAGGATAGTGGGGTTATGCTGTCGAAATTTTGGTTCATAGAATGAGGATGAATCAGGCAACGATGAAGACATAAATACATCATCTAATGATGAAAGTAGTAATGGTTACGACACATATTTGTGAGACTTGGTAATGTAGGTGTTAATCTATTTTTATATGGTTTTTTTGTTTTTTTATATGTTTTTGCATATGTTTTTTTTTTTATTTTTTTATATGTTTTTGCATATGTTTTTTTTTTTTTTTATATGTTTTTATAGGGTTTTTTTTTATATGTTTTTAGATCGTCTAAGCTTAATTATCTGATTTTTTATTTGAAACAGGTACAATATCTTTTCGTAGAGGTTTTCGTCCTCCCTCTTCACAGCAGACTTCTGATGGGTCTTCACAGCACACTCATCCTGGGTCTTCACATTCCTCGTCCTCCCCCTAGTTGATTAGGTCGTTCGTTTTATCCTCCAGTTACTTATACGCTTCGTACATTATTACACTCGTATTTTACATTTATACTCGTATATTACATTTGTTTATATGATTTGGGATATTGTGATGCCCTGTTTTGATATTTGCTTTGTTATAGTGTGTGTTGTGTAATTGAATCGTGAAGCAGGTATTAAAAAAAATAAAAATAAATTAAAAAAATAATAAATTTACTGACGGCACAATTACCCTCGGTAATTACCGACGGTATTGCCGTCGGTGATCTCTTTCCCGCAACCGGTGAAATCATCGACGGCAGAATTTTCCCTCGGTAATTACCGAGGGCAGTGCCGTCGGTAGTCCCGCCGGAAAAAAACCAGACATGTGCCGTTGTTTTACCGATCGCATTTACCGACGGTGGTGCCGTCGGTAATTGCCGACGGTCGTTTTGCCGTCGGTAATGTGCTCACCGACGAGCAGATCAACGGCGGTCTCTTGCCGTCGGTAATGTCGACGGTAATTTTATTACCGACGGTATTTACCCTCGGTAATTACCTGTTTTATTGTAGTGTGTAATTAACTAAGTATGAGTTTATCATGTGCATGCAGTATTAAATTACCGACGATATTTACCCTCGGTAATTACCTGTTTTTTTGTAGTGTGTAATTAACTAATTATGAGTTTATCATGTGCATGCGGCAAATTAATAGTGAAAGGATGAAATATATAGTAGTAATGCTATATGTAAGTGGTGAAATAATTATCGGTGTGTAACTGTGTACTTCTCTTTTTTGAATTTGGAAATGTCGTGCCTTTCTTAATAAAATAATATTCGAATGTCCATATCGCAGAATTCATGAAACACACAGAGATATTGGCAAAGACTTTCATTAAATCTATCATTAAAAACTTTTGAATAAGACGGCTTGCAGCGGTCGTCTCGTTCCCCCGGCTCGAGACACCGCTGCCAACGAGATGTGCCGATGAGACGGCCGCTACAAGCCACCGCGTCTCGAGCCCGTTCCGCCACGAAAAAAAGGCAATGGTAAGATTTTGTCCAACGGGTTTAAACGGCTATTTTAGCCGATTTTTTTTTTTATTCACACCTATAAATACCCCACTTCATCACACAATTTTTTACACACTAAATTAATCTTTTTCCTTTAGTTTTCTCTCTATTTTTCTCTCAATTTTTTCGCAAAAAAAAATGTCTTCGTCGTCGGACTCCTCAATCGGCTACTCTTCACATGGCACCGACGATGAGATTATGTCGATGGTGACGAACCTCCAAGCTGCTGCCGCTCGACACTTCGCCTCCAAGAAAAAAAAAGGTGAAGAGGACGGTCATACACCGCGATCGGGAGGCGGTCCTGCAGCAGTTGATTGCCTACTACTTCAACGATAACCCGACGTACGACCCAGCTTTTTTCCGCATGCATTTTCGGATGCACAAGCATCTGTTCTTGCGCATTTGCGAGGCATTGGAGCAGAATGTGCGGTACTTCCAGCAGAAACAAGATGCAACCGGCAAATGAGGCCTCACGTCGGTGCAAGAATGCACAATGGCCATTCGCCAGCTAGCCACCGGTGGAGCGCCGGATACATTCGAATGAATACTTGAAGATCGGCGATAGCACAGGCCGTCTTTGCCTCCGGAAGTTCTGCAAAGGTGTCTATTCAGTGACGTGTATTTGAGGAGGCCAAATGCTCAAGACACCGCTCGGCTGCTGCGGATGCACGAGGAGAGGCATAGCTTTCCGGGGATGCTCGGTAGCATGGACTGCATGCACTGGGCGTGGAGGAATTGCCCGAAGGCATGGTCGGCTGCCTACACACGAGGAGATATTGGCGTGCCTTCCTTGAATCTTGAGGCTGTGGCATCTCAAGATTTATGGATCTGGCACGCCTTTTTTGGAGTAGCCGGCTCCAACAACGATATCAACGTCCTCAATCAGTCGCCCTTATTCGAGGATGTGCTTGAAGAACGGGCTTCACCGTACCAATTCGTGGTGAACGGAAAGCCCTACGACGACGGTTACTACTTAACCGATGGGACCTACCCGGATTGGGCAACTCTGATCAAGGCTCATCCGCTTGCGACGGACGAGAAGGCGGCGCGGTTCAAGAAGATGCAGGAAGTGGCGAGGTAGTATATCGAACGGGCATTCGGTGTTCTTCAAGTCCGATGGGGAATTATCCGGAACCCGGCGCGGAATTGGTACACGCAGTACCTCCACAACATCATGTTTACGTGCATTATTTTGCACAACATGATCATTGAAGATGAGAGGGAGGATGCGGAGAACTGGAGAGAGGACACATAAACAACGTCGGGTAGTAATGTAGAAAGAGTCCCCACTCCGCTCTCCTGGAAGAATTTTCTCAAACGGAACGCCGCATTGAGAGATACAAGTAAGCACTATCGGCTCACAAATGATTTGATCGAGCATGTTTGGAGCCGATTTGGGCAGGTTGAGGAGTAGGATGTTTTTTATTTTTTAAATTTCAATTAATGTAATGTTTTTATTTGTTTTATTTCAATTAATGTATTGTACTAGTTAGTTGTTTAAATTAATGAAAATTTCAAATTTTCTTATTAAAATTAATACAAAATACAAATTCAAAAATTAGATAGAGACACTCCTTAGAAACAGCCCCACTGCAGCTCACTGTCTCTATCTCCAATTTTTTTTTAGAAATACCCCTTAAAGATACTAGCACTGCAGTTAGTCTAAACGAGAGACAAGGGGCACATAATTGTTGACTAGGATAACATCACTACTATATACAGTAGTAGTTAGTCTGGACATAGAATTGGATTTTATTACCATTGTATAATGTACAAATATCAATACATCTGTCGATTTTGCTATTCATTCTACTCCTTGTCTATAAAATTATTATTTTCATAAAATAACCAACGAAAAATAGAATAAATGTTATATGCATTTGTAAGTGGTTAGGAATAATATAGGAAAAGATTTATGTGCAAATTTAAAAGCAAATTTTGAGAATTCGGCCGAGTTTGGTTACTGTTAGACTTTTCAATATTTATTTTTATTTTTATTTTTATTTTTATTTTAAATTACAAACTTCAAGATGGTATGCAATCAAACAAGTGTAGTTGTAAATTGCAATGAAACACCAAGTCCAAAAATGATTATGTCATTTACTGTATTTTTTTCAGTGAAAAAATTGCTTTCGTTTTCATGTTTTGTTTAATGATTGAGGCGAATAATTAAACCAAAAAAAAAGACAATTAGAAGCGCACGTTACGTGTATGTGTTTCACGTTTCCTAATTTGTTTTATCACAGTCACAGAGACATGTCCAAACGGCATCTGAATCTGACCTACTGTTGGATAAATCTGAACCGTCCAATCACTGCCGGATGGGCGTGTAACCATCGGGCTGTACCATGACGTGGACACCTAATCATATGACTCAATATCCAAATCCACTCCTGATAAGCCACTTGTCCTAACTTTATTCTATTTGTGTTTCTCAACAAAACTTATTCTTCAATCTTCACTACTATTTTATTTTATACCATGGAGTAGTATTTTAAACACCATAATAACATTTTTAACACTTGATAATAGTTGTTTCCAAAGAAACATGTAATTGTTGCAGATTTTAATTTGAAAGCAGTAAAATTTAGGGGTTCAGAATTCACTCTTTGTTTTTCTTTTTCTAAGTAAATAATCTTTTTTATTAGTATAATAGTATTAATATGAATTAAATCTAAACGAGTTTTAACCTGATTGGTTTTCAATACTTCCACATCCACATCCAAGATATATAAAGGATAGTGAGTTGGAAATTCTTGGGAGTGGGCGTGAGTTGGAGGGCTGGATTTATTTGAGTTGGAAAATTTTTGCTTCTGAGCTAATCCTTCTCATTGACAAGTTTCACCAAGCACCAAAGAAAATGGGTGGAATTGGAAAAAGTTGAGACCAGTGGAATCATTTCCTCAAAGTCGGCTTATATGCTGTTAGAAAAGAAAGCCAATATGGAAATCTCGACACATTAAGTTGTTAAACGCATCAGGTGCAATTCATTGCCGACCAAAGCTTAAGCTTTCTGTTGGATGCTTCTTTTAGACAGAATTTCAACTCGTCATAATCTCTCGAAAAGAGGAGTTCTTCGCCATCATGACGACGACAAATGCCCTATTTGTTTGGTTGATTGCGAGACGGCTGAACATCTTGATTTTTTTCTCGTGTGTCGGCCGGGTTGCTCATAAAATTTGGATGAGTAATTATAATTGGTTTGAACTCAATTATGTTGGTCATATGAATCCAATTTCTCATTTTGAGCATCACATGTAGGGGTGGACTAAAATACCGAAATTTCGGTATATCGACCGAACAGAACCGAAAAATACCGTATTTTACCGAACTTATGGTATACCGTATTTTTGGTATGGTATGATACCGTACCGAAAGGTTTTAGTATGGTAACGGTATATGAATTTCAAATACCGCGGTATACCGTATCGAACCGAAAGTTTGATATACCGAAATTTTCAATAAATACCGATATTTGGTACATACCGAAATCACGGTATATGCCGAAAATACTAAACAATTATATATAAATTGATATATTTATATAACTATATATGTATATATATTAAATTATTCATTATATTTAATTAATAATATCAACTTAATCCATATTTAAATGTTGAGAATTGAGATGTTAAATTATTAATTGTTGTTGTGATGTTAAACTGTACGTTGGATTTTCTTTTAACTTTTTTGGACTTAATTGCTTGTTGGAGATAATTATTATTAGTATTAAGTGTTTTCTATATTTTTTGGAATTTAAATATTTGATGTTCATATTTTCGGTATACCGTATATTTACGGTATACCAAACATAAGGTACGATAATAGTATGCCTTTTAAACCATACCGAAATTTCGGTATACCGAAAAGTTTGGTATGATATTAATATCAAATTAAGCATACCGAAAGTTTCGGTATGGTATGCGGTATGACCAAAAAACCCCAGTATGGTATATCGAACCAGCCCTAATCACATGGAATCATAAGAAAAAAGAAACTTGTAGACATGTGGAGGCTGTGTAGATTTGTGTGCTGTGAAATCTTTGGAATCATGGAATGAGAGGATCTTCAATAACGGGACGAGCAACAGTGATGATTTAATCGAGTTAATAAAGGTTAGATTTTGATTTTGGATCTTAATCTCTTTCGTATCTCTAATTGTTTTAGTTTTGGTGATTAGATTTGCAATCCCTTTCGGTGTTTTGATTTGTTGGATTAATGTAATTTGTTTTGTTGTTTGTTGTTCTGTAATTCGTTTTGTGTTGCATCGTGCATTACTAATTAAATTTTACTTGAAAAACAATCTAATCACTAGTTATACACATATTCTTCTAATATAATAAAATATGTACCAAATATACGTACTATGTTTGTACCAACCACTTAATTCTAATTTCTAAGAGTTAAAATTACCATTTATTCCTCGTATTTTATAATAAATATAAGTTCACCTTTCGTTGTACGAAACGACCATACAAAACATGGTGGGATCGTATCAAATTTGTCCCTACCAAAAAGCTTGCAGACTTTCATTCATCTATCGTTTTCACAACCCGATCATTTAGCTAATTGTGGTTAAGGAGTTAATGATATGTATAATGTATTAAAGAAAAATCAATTAACAAAATTTCAAATGATTTCATTTTAATTAACTTAACTAATTACTCATAGCCATGATGCTTCGTAAGTCAATTTACAACTATCTTAGTAAATTTCTTATTATGAAAAAGAAGAGTTAGGTCCGTTTCATCCCCCCTTAGTCGTCTTGAGTGTTACTTTATCATATATTAGTATTTCAATCATACAAATTAATCTCTCTCTAAAAAAATAAAATATCATACAAATTAGTCTAATGCTTTTGTTTTGGACCACATAATTCTTCTTATTCACGTTTTATTTAGTATCCACCGTAAATAATACACAAGAATAGCTGCTGCATTAGAATGATCACATACGTACAATGTTCGACTTAAGATGTACCAATACAATTTGATTTCATTCTTGTTCTTTTCACAATCAATTAATGTTCTTCTTTCGTTCTCACTTCTCATCCTCCTCTCAAAAATATCAATTATTCAAGTAGTATCAATTTTCATTACCATTAGAAATGAAATCAAAATCATAATCTTACATAGGGATAATAACAGGTCGGGTTTTCGTGGGTACTCGCACTTCCCAAACCCTGAAGGGACGGATTTGGAAAATATTAAATGGTTATGGACGGGTTTGGGTCGAAACATGTAAACTCGTCACGGGTTTGGGTCGGGTTTGGACAATTACCTCCGGGTACCCGCTACCCAAACCCATTTATATATATAAGGCTGTCTGTAACCGGGCTCGAACAAGGGTGCTCGAGCCGGTATCGAGCAGGGGGGCTCGAGATAGGTGCGTGGCGGAGGGGAAGAGCTCGAGCACAGCTCGAGCATGGCGCGTGGCCACATGCGCGCGACAATTTTTTAAAACTAAAAATAAAAAACGTTCGGCGCTTGTAATACACGCGCCAACGTTAAAAATTTGAAATGCAACGGCTGTATTTTTTCCAGCAACGGCTAGTTGGCTGGTTTTTTGTTTTTTTTTGTTTTTTATTTATTTTACCTATAAATACCGATTTCATCTCCCTCATTTTCACACCTCTCATTCCTTTCATCTCTCATTTTTTTTCATCTCCTTAATTTCTCCAACAAATTCATCCCCAAAAAAATTATGGATCCCAACAATCCATACAACTGGTTCGACGACAATGCCGATGACATGAACTATTTCACGGGGGCGGGGCTTGATTCAATCAACCTCAACACTTCGGCCTCCGCCGAATCCTACCCGTCGTTCTCCCCTGACGCCGACAGTCCGGTGACAAACACAGAGGATCACCTCATTGTGGCACCGCCGCCGTCCCAGCCCGCTGCTGGAGGAAGAAAAAAGAAGGGGAAGGGCAAAGCCATCACCACCTCTGCCGACGAAGATGACTCGGAACCCGTCCGGGCGAAGCGGCACAACTACACCGACGAACAAGCAAGCTACATGGCACAGATTTGGGTGGAGGAGACCTGCAACTCCATCGTCAGATGCAACCAGTCCGGCGAGAGATATTGGGGCGCTATCCAAGAGCGCTTCAACAGGAAGTTCAACTTGGAGCTCAACAAGAAAGCCGTTAGGAGCTTCTTCGGCCGCATCCAGACTGCCGTTAAAGCCTGGATTACTGTTTTCCAGAAAGTCCAATCTCGCCGGCCAAGCGGCGCCGATGACGGGTATGTGATTGCCCAGGCCCAAGCCATCTACCAGTCCAATAACCAGGGACCTGCTTTCCGCTATTTCACAGCCTGGGACATTCTCAAAGACAACCCCAAATTCGTCCTCGCCAATTTCCCAGACGTACCGTCCATGAAGAGGATGAAGACTACGACGGAGGGCAACTACACTTCTTCTCAGTCCCAGCCGTCTGTGGAGGAGGCCCAGTCCACCGAAGGAGAAAGCGCGCCTGCCCGACCGGAGGGTCGAGATGCGGCAAGGGCCAGGGCAAGGTCCAAAGGAAAGAAGCCGGTAGAGGGCTCGTCCCAGTTCGAGTTCGTCTTGGGTCGATATGGCTACCAACTTACCCAGTTCGCCGAGGCCAAGCATGAGATCGCGGTGGCGTTGCGTGAATCAGCTCGAGCGAAGCTGGAAAATGCAGGCATCCGGGCCGAATATGTTCAGCAGAGACGTGATGCAACCGACTTGGAAGTTGTCTCTAAGGACACGAGATTTATGACGTCGGAGCAACAGGAAGTTCACCGGAAGATGGTGGAAGAGGTGAAGCAACGTCGGGGGTGGGCATAGTTTTATTCGTTGGATGTAGTGTTTTTTTTTATTAATTACTGTATTTTAATTTATGTAAAATTTTCCAATTTTTAATTATTAATGGAAAATTCGTATTATTTATTTATTAGTGTATTTTAATTTATTTACAAATAGATGAATTAATTTAATAAATGAAAATGGGGAATTGTTTAATATTAAAGATAGAGCACCTTAAGGGTGCTCTAAGGGTTGCAAATAGCCTAAGATAAAAGATACTCCCTCCGTCCCATCAAAGATGAGCCATTTGGTTTGGGCACGGAGACTAAGAAGAAATAGTAGTGGTGTATTTAGTGGAGTATTTTATTGATAAATAATGTAAAAGTAGTATGAATAAATAATAAAGAATGTAAAAGTAGTGTGAATGCAAATGTAAAAACAGTGTGAATGCAATTAGTTATTTCCCAAAACAGAAAGGGCTCATTTTTCGTGGGACAGCCCAAAAAGGAAAGTGGCTCATCTTTCGCGGGACAGAGGGAGTATTATTATATGTATAATTTAGTATATAATTATAAATATTAGTATAAATATTAGTAGTAGATTTAGGGTTTTATCTAATTTTCTTAACCCGTCAAGTCTTTAATGTTTCTCCTCTACTTTTGTAAATCTACTTTCCAAATATGTCTACACAACGACAACATCAATAATTTCATACTTCTAGTTATGTTTTAATCATATTTATAATATTTTGTTATTTGATGTTTATTTTTTAGTATTTGGGTTTTTAGCGGGTAATAAACAGGTATTACCCAACGAGTTCGAGTTCGATATGAATTTTAAAATTATTTTTAATCGAATTTGGAACGGATTTGAGTGTTGAAAATTTCATGAATTTGGATTTGAGAAACGCTTAACAGTTGGGTGTCATCCCTAATCTTACATATCAAAACATCCGAGAAAAAAGTAGTATAATTTAAAAGAAATATAACTATACTTTAATTAACGTATTACTTTTCTATTAAATATTTTCATCTCGACTAAAATTTGAAAAAATAATTTTGACCTTTTAATGTTTTAAAATATGCAGCCGCTGAGTTGGATACATACACAACAAAATTACTACGGGTCAAGAAAACCAAATATATTAATACAAATGAGACTAAGGTGGTAGATTGTTTACTCTATAGTCTGTAGCATGAGGATAAGTTAGGTAGGTGGAAATTGTGTCATGTGCGTGGATCTGACGTGGCAATCTGTTTGACGGTTAGGATATCGTCCAAATCGATGCGCTATCCTCTTTTCTACCGTTGGATTTAACTCTTTCACCAATCATAACAAGAAATCAACGAACAACAGTCACTCACTCTCTAGTCGAAAATATTAAAAAAATAATAAAAATAAAAATCGGGAGGTGCATTCCATCATCATCATCACCATCCTCCTCCTCCTCCTCTTCAACTGCAATGGACATCTGAGCTCACACTCGCTACTTCCCTTCACTATAAATACCCTTATTTCCCAGCTCTTCTTCCGCATTCAATTCTACTTTGCTGCTCATCTCCAAAGGGCAAACCACTTCTTAATTAATTTCCTTCCTCCATATTTTGCATTCTCGTTAGTTAAATTTCACGGTATGTATATTTTTTCAGTTAATTTCCTAGTAATTAATATTTTAATGTTCTAGTTAAGATATGTTCAGTTATAATGAAATTAATTTCTGTGCTGCTGATATAAATAGAGAAGGAGAAGGAAATCAGCCATGACGATCACGCCGGCGGTTCGGATCACGGAGAGGAAGCTGGTGGTGAAGGAGCGGACCATCCTGAGCAACGTGCCGGAGAATGTAATGGCCACGTCCAGCGCGGCGGCGGGATCGCCGGCGGAGGGGGTGTTCCTGGGGGCGGTGTTCGACCACGACAGCAACCGCCACGTCACCTCCCTGGGGACGCTTCGCGACGTCCGCTTCCTGGCGTGCTTCCGCTTCAAGCTGTGGTGGATGGCGCAGAAGATGGGCTCAGGCGGCCGCGACATCCCCCTCGAGACGCAGTTCCTCCTCGTCGAGTCCACCGACGGCTCCGCTCTCGAATCCGACCTCGACGGCGACGACGACAACAAGCTCGTCTACACCGTCTTCCTCCCCCTCATCGACGGTCCCTTCAAGTCCTGCCTCCAGGGCACCCCCTCCGACGACCTCCAACTCTGCGTCGAGAGCGGCGACGCCGCCGCCGCCGCCTCCTCCTTCACCCACTCCGTCTACGTCGGCAGCGGCACCGACCCCTTCGCCACCATCTACGAGGCCTTCAAGGCCGTGAAACTCCACCTGGGGACATTCAAGCTGAGGAGCGAGAAGAAGCTCCCCGGCATCGTCGACTTCTTCGGCTGGTGCTCCTGGGACGCCTTCTACCAGGAGGTCACCGAGGCCGGCGTCGAGGCCGGCCTCCAGAGCCTCAAGGCCGGCGGCGCGCCGCCCAAGTTCGTCATCATCGACGACGGCTGGCAGTCCACTGAACCCGACCATCCCGACAAGGACAGGGTCGCCAATGAGAAGGAGAAAGAGCTCGGCGCGCCGCGGCTGCAGCGGCTGACCGGAATCAGAGAGAATGAGAAATTCCAGAAGGAAGATCCGGCGGCGGGGCTGAAAGCGATCGTGCGGATCGCCAAGGAGAAGCACGATCTGAAATATGTGTACGTGTGGCACGCCATCACCGGGTACTGGGGCGGCGTGCGGCCGGGGGTGAAGGAGATGGAGCAGTATGAATCAGCGATGCAGTATCCGAAGCTCTGTAAAGGAGTGATGGAGAATGAACCTGGATGGAAAACCGACGCCATCGCCTTGGAAGGATTGGGACTGGTGAACCCCAAGAATGTGTACAGGTTCTACAACGAGCTCCATAGCTACTTGGCTAATGCCGGAATCGATGGAGTCAAGGTCGACGCGCAGTGCATTCTGGAGACGCTCGGCGCCGGCCTCGGAGGCAGAGTCGAGATCACCAAGCAGTATCATCAAGCTCTTGATGCCTCTGTCGCCCGCAATTTTCCAGACAATGGATGCATTGCTTGCATGAGCCACAACCTCGAATCACTCTACTGGTATATATACATATATATGATCTTGTTTATGTAATATATGGATAGATTGTGCAATGGTGATGATGATTTGATTTGATTTGATTTGATTTGATTTGGTGAACAGCTCGAAGCAGACGTCGATCGTGAGAGCATCGGATGATTTCTATCCACGAGATCCGGTATCGCACACCATCCACATCGCGGCCGTCGCCTACAACAGCGTCTTCCTCGGCGAAGTCATGCTCACGGATTGGGACATGTTCCATTCTCTCCATCCCGCCGCCGACTACCACGCCTCCGCCAGGGCCATCAGCGGCGGACCTGTATATGTTAGGTAACTATTTTTTTGCATATTTTATTTACTGTGTTGCAATTTTCACATGACTTTTCAATCGCTACAGTTAAAAAGCAACTTTAATCTTTGTATAACTTTTTACACTATTTATGTTTTGATTGGTGATGTATTATGACGTTGTCCGTTTCACTAATAATGGTCTCCAAATTTATCGATCAGCGATGCTCCCGGGAAGCACAACTTCGATCTGCTGAAGAAGCTCGTTTTACCCGACGGATCCATCCTCCGCGCGCGCCTCCCCGGCCGCCCGACCAAAGATTGCCTATTCTCTGACCCCGCCCGTGATGGCGTTAGGTCAGTACCTCTTAATTTGTCCCATTGAATTTAATTAGTCTGAAATCAATCAATTAATTATTGTTAAAATGAATATGAATGAATGCAGTTTGTTGAAGATATGGAACATGAACAAGTACAGTGGAGTATTGGGAGTGTACAACTGCCAAGGAGCAGCATGGAACAGCGAGGAGAGGAAGAACACATTCCACCAAACTAACTCCGACGCAATCACAGGCTACATAAGGGGGCGCGACGTCCACCTCATAGCGGAGGCGGCCGCCGCCGACTCCGCCTGGGACGGCAACGTCGCCGTTTACGCCCACGGCACCGGCGTGGTGAACACGCTGCCGTACAATGTGGCGATGCCGGTCTCTCTCAAGGTGCTGGAGCACGAGATCTACACGATCGCTCCGGTTAGGAAACTCTCCCCTGACTGCAGCTTCGCGCCGTTAGGCCTGATCGACATGTTCAACGGCGGCGGAGCACTTGAGGGGGTCAAGTATGAGGCGGCTGTAGTGGCCTTGGAGGTGAAGGGGTGCGGCCGATTCGGCGCCTACTCGTCGGCGAAGCCGGACAAGTGCAGGGTGGGATCGTCTGTGGTGGAATTTGAGTATAAGGCGGCGTCTGGCTTACTGACGTTCAACTTGGCGGGGATGCCGGTTGAGAAAGTTCATCATGTTGAGATTGAATTATGAATTTGTGATGTTAGGGCTAGACTTTTATCGAGTTTATGAAGCTTAATTTCGAGATATAATCTCTGCCTGCTTTAATTGGTTGTACCCTCGAATAATCCTGCTAGTAATGAGTTAGTAGTAATGCTGTAGAATTGGATTATGCTGTAATGGGGAATGGATATTCTCTCTTGCTGTCTAATAATAATTCAGCAGGCCTAAATGCCTAATCTCTTTATCTCTCTCCCTCTCAATTTTTTTAGCATAAGATATTCATGGACATCTACACACCCACTTAACCTAAGTAAACGGATGTATAGCTAATTTGTGATTGTAATAATTATTTTACGGGTGATGAAATATATACATAATTGTCAATGAAGCTTCGAATGTATATATATCTATAGTTCTATATATAGGTCTCTATAGTCAGTACCTCTCTATGTACATTTTCTAGAGGAGTATATACTATATATACTAACACGTTTACTTATAGGTGTTGTGAACATACTAGAATATAAATTCAAACAATCTCTATAAATTATGTAAACATATGAAAGAATTGGACCTCATTCGAAGGTTAGTTCAATTTCACTTACTATATCTAGATCAAATGCTTTTTTTTTTTTTTTTTTTATATCGTGGGAACCCGCAGCCGCTACCTTTGGTACGCACTGGGTAAACCCCAGTTCCTTGTGCAGTAGCCTGCAAACCACACAGGGTAGGTAAACTACACTTTCCAAGTACAGGTGTGACAGGCTCGACCTGTAGAGGCGCTTCATGAGGTTCGAACCTGAGACCTCTCAGTCTCAAGCACTCACTTTTTACCACTAGGTCATCCCCAAGGGGACCTAGATCAAATGCTTAGTGCGCCTGCACATCAACAAGGTAGGTCGTGAACTATTTATTACTCTTCATCCGCTCCACTCAATTTGTTTACTTACTGTGTTGGTGTTGAAGGATTAATTTTTTCTTTATTTAAAAGTAGACAAATTAAGTAAAACATTTGTCTAAGAAAATATAGACAAATTGAGTGGAATGGAAGGAGTACAAATTATATTGCATTTTTTGTTAATTTGTCTAAGCATAAAACTTATACTATTGGATTAAAATATAAGATTGTATTAATACTAATGGACATGAAATATAATTGATTTTATTACACAAAAGTGAAACTGTGATTTGAAAAGACTGAAGAGTGAAAAAAGAAAGAGTGGATAGTTATTATAGCACTTATCACATTGTAAAGATAAAATATAATATTCAATATAATTTTTTAAAAATTTAGCACCTTCTGACTTAGATATTCTTTAAAAAATTAGTACCTTTATTCTTTAACAAAATTCCATATAAGATTAGTAACACATATTTTGTTGTCAATGGTGTAAGATTTAAGAAGGCCAAATTACATAAAAATTATTGACTTTATACAAAATTCGTGTTTTAATCTTCACTTTTTTAAATTTTGTCACAATTCCTCATCTTTTTAATTTTTCTCAATTACGTTCCAGCGGACATTTTCCCCCAAAATAAAAAATGACATGTCTTATTAAAAGTGACGTGACATTAAAAACGACATCATTTTGATTTTAAGAATTAAAAAAATAAAAAATAAATTACACATCAATACCACCTCATCATCCCTTCATTCCCCCATCCCCTACCCCCCCCCCCCCAAAAAAAAAAAATAGAGAGATTTCTCTCTCAGTCTGTCCTCAAGAATATCAAACTCTCAATCAAAACTCTCACCTCCTGCGAAGGGCTATTTCCCATGGCAGAAAACCTAGGCATTGCTCAGAGATGGGTCGAAGCTATTGCGACGAAAGTCGCCGCCTCGGATCCGTCGTTGTTTGGCTGGCTGATGAATGACAGAGTCGCCAACCGTAAAGTTAATCCGCGAAGAGCAGTGCCACGAGTGGTGGAGCCGCGGCGGCGGAGTCGTGGTTGGATGAGTTAGGTTTTTGAGCTTGCCATTTTTCAAGAGCTTGATTTTCGCCATGAAAGCTTTGGAGGTGAGCGGCGAAATTACGAAGAGCTGCTTGATTCACTATGCCAACAAGTACATTCCTAGAATTTCTCGGACGAATCGAAAGCCGCCGTCGTCTGGCATTGCGCCGACGGAGAACGACCAGAGAGAGCTGCTGGAGACGATAACTTCTAATCTCCCCAAGGAGAAAGCCTCGCAATCTGGAGTAGGGGATGGGAGAATGAAGGGGATAATGAGGTGGTATTGATGTGTAATTTATTTTTTATTTTTTTAATTCTTAAAATCAAAACGCCGTTGTTTTAACTAAAACGACGTCGTTTTGAACGTCACGTCACTTTTAATAGGACATGTAATTTTTTTTTTTGGGGGGGGGGGGGGGAATGTCCGCTGGAACGTAATTGAGAAAAATTAAAAAAGTGAGAAATTGTGACAGAATTTTAAAAGTGAAGATTAAAACACGAATTTGGTATAAAGTCAGTAATTTTTATGTAATTTGGCCATTTAAGAATTACATTTTGTGACTGAACAAAAAAAATATTCCACCATCACTTTTCACCACCGCCGCCACTGTTGCCGGCGGTCAAAAAAATTTTTTGTGACCGAACAATAAAATTCACCATCACTTTTACGCCGTCGTCGTCGCCACTGTTGTCGACGGTCACAAAAAAAAAAATTTGTGACTAAACAAAAAAAAGATAAATTTCACCACCACTTTTCCGCCGTCGCCGCCACCACTGTCGCTAGCGGTCACAAAAAAAAAATTGGGATTAAACAAAAAAAATACGTTCCACCACCACTTTTCCGCCGTCGCCGCCGCCACTGGCGGTCACAAAAAATAAAATTGTGATTGAACAAAAAAAAAAACGTTCCATCACCACTTTTCCGCCGTCGCCGCCGTCGTGCCGCCGCTACTGTCGCCGGCAGTCACAAAAAAAAAATCACCACCACGAAATTTTTTGTTTAGTCGCAAAAAAAATTTTGTGACGGCCGGTGACAGTGGCGGCAGCAGCGGCAGAATAGTGGTGGTGGAATGTTTAAAACTTTTTTGTGACTGCCGGCGGAAAATTGGTGGTGGATTTTTTTTGCTCAGACACAATTTTTTTTTATGACCGCCAGCGACAGTAGCGGCGACAAGACGGCGGAGGTGGTGGTACGGCGGCGACGACAGAAAAGTAGTGTTGAAATATTTTTTTTTTGTTCAATCACAATTTTTTTTTCGTGACCGCCGGCTTAGTGGTGGAAAGTTATTCTTTTTGTTTAATCACAAAAGTGAAAAGGGATAGAACAATAGGATGATTAAGTGATAAAAGAGATGAAAATTTAGTGAAAAGTAAGAGAAGAGGCGAATAAGTCAAAAGCTGTTAGATTTATAAAAAATTATATGAGGTTTTATATTTTAACTTTATAATGTGATAAGTGCTATTATAGAGTATATTCTCAAAAAGAAACATAGTTAGTTTAAGAGATATTTTAATTGGGCCCAAACACTTCTTAAATAGTTTTGGGTTGTATATCCTATTAGTCTGCGGCCCACCTTCAGCCCACTTTAAAATTATTTGTTGCTACTTGCTACCGATACAGAAATATTTATGCCAACTCATTAGATAAATATAACTTTAAAGTGATGTTTACTATAAATTGAATTTTTTATTTTTTTTAATTGAATTTTTAATATGGGTCCTTTCATGAGGCATATAGATGATCCGATACAATGTATAGTGAATGCAAATACAGAATTTAATAAAAGCATCAGTTCTACAACTGCGTCTCATAAAAAGTACTAGCAACTTCATAGTTTTGCACTATGGTTGCTATAATGTAGCACTACGAAGTTGTTAGTACTTTTTATTAGACGCAGTTGTAGAACTGTCTATCATTTTTATTGTAATGATTTTATTAAATTCTGTAGTGGGACTGTTTCTATGTTGTCTCTATCTAATTAGTTTATAAATATTCATTTTGCGTTGATCATAATCAGAAAATTCAAAAATTTAAATAATTTAAATGAAAAAAAATACATTATTAGAAATAAAAAAAATTGCTAGGAAAAAAAACGAAGCCCATCCTCGACGTTGTTTGACCTCCACAACCAGCATCATGTACAGTTGGTACTGCTCCGACGTCATGTACGACGTATACTGGGTGATGATCTTCATGTCGATGGAGTCTTGCTTCGTCCGAGCACGCAGCATCATTGCCTCGGCGATGCTGCTTAGTCGGGCATTGGTCAAGTTGAACAATGACCAGAACTTCGTGTCCTCGCTCGCCTTTTTTTTCCCCTTTCCTTTGGTCGCCCTCGCCTCCGCCTTTGCCGCGTCTCGTCCCTGTGATCGGGGGAGCAGTGCTTTCCTCTTGTGTCGCCTCACTCGAGCCGTGGGCTGTTCCAGATGAGGTGTAGGCGTCGTCCGACGTATTCTTCGTCCGCTTCATGGACTGAATGTCGGGAACTTCTTGGTGGAGGAATTTGGGATAGTTCTGCAAGATTTCCCAAGCACCAAAATGCATGAAGCGATTACCATTTTGATGAGCCGCGTATATCTGCTGGGCATTCTCGATCATCCATTACTTTACCCAGCACGAGACGCGCCCAAAAAAAGCTCTTCACTTGCTTTGCGTTGAGGTCTTCTCTGAACATGACGTTGAACCTCGTAGCCACTTTCCTCCAATATTTGTTGGCGTGTTGATCTTTACCGAGAACGGAATTGCACGTCTCCTCTACCCAAATCTGAGAGACGACAACAAATTGTTCGATGGTGTATGTGTGCCACTTTATCTTTGGTTTGGCATCGGTTTCAGTCAGCGTGGGCGGAGGAGAAGCGACGGCAGCGAGTGTGAGATCGGCATGTGCCTTACCTTTGCCTTTGGTCGCCCTCTTACGACACGCGGTGGACGGCGGCAGCTCGGATGCAGGACTTCCCTCGTTGCCAGTGACAGTGACAGTGTAGAAGGACTCGCCTATGGACGAGTTAAGGTTGATAGAATCAAGTTGCGTCGGCGTATATGCTTCGTCCGCCATATCAGGGGGACACCACGACGATGATAAGCACTCATTTTGTAGCAACTAAGTGGTTTTATCTACTTGTTTTGCTAAGATTTCACTCGATTTGTGTTATGTTTTGTCATAAATTTTCTATTTTTGGATTTGTATCCCGTTTTGATGGAGTTTTTGCATGTGTGTAGATAAAATGAGGACTTTTTTATGCTAAAGTGGAGGCTCGAGGAAATGGGGCAAGAAAGTGAAGCAATCGGAGAAAATGACATAATATAGCAAACCTGCGGTTTGGGGGTCAAACCGGCGGTCTAGCCAGAGAGAGGCTCGAGGAAATGGGGCAAAAAAGTGAAGCAATCGGAGAAAATGACATAATATAGCAAACCTGCGGTTTGGGGGTCAAACCGGCGGTCTAGCCAGAAACCGCCGGTTCAACCGCCGGTTTTTCCTGGAATTCAAGCAGAACCGGAGGTCTGACAGGAGGTCTAGCTAATCCTCCGATTCTACTGAGTAGCAAACCGGAGGTCTACCTCCGGGTCTCCGATTAGACCTCTGGTTCTCCATTTTTGCGCAGCTTCTTCCAAAAAGGCCATTTTTTTCACGTTTTTACTTTGTAATTGCACTTCTTGTACTCTATATAAGGGATCCTAGCCCCAAAAAACGAGATAGACTTGATCCTTGGTTACATTTCCTCTTCCCAAAGTTACATTTTCAAGTATTTTCTAGGTTTTAATTTGTGTAATTAAATTGAAGGTTGGATTTGGATTTCCATTGAAGAATTAATTGAAAATTTCTCCATTTGGGTTATTTAGTATTTTTAATTAAGGTTTATTTTCTCTTTTCTCTTGTCATTTCTTTATTATGTCTCGCTAATTTCCTTAGTTGATTTTGGGGATTTGAGAAGATTCAATGATGTGATGATCTTAACCTTCTAATTCTAATTACCTTCTCCTACTTTTGATTGTGATTTTGGTCCTTAATTTATGTGGGAGTTATTGATCATATTTCTTGCATATCAAATGTTTGTGAAAATTCTTAATAGGTTTTTATGAGCATGGAAATCAAAATTTCACAACATGCATGGTTTTGAGACTTAGTAGTTATGAATTCATGTATGGAAGCCTTTAATCTTTGTGCCTTTTGGAGTTGATCTATCGTCTTGAGTCTTTGTCAAGAGAGTAGTTAGATAATCTACTTTTGCTAGATTTCGAAAGAGGTTTAGTAAATTATTTTGTGATTGCTTCTCAATTAGGAGATTAAATATGGTTATGTGAATTAGGAAGTTATTTTCATTATCATCTAGAATTGAATCAAATTTCTAGAATTAATGTTTGTCTCTTACCATATCTTTGATTATATTCATGTGCTTGTTTGCTTTGATTGTTTCTTTGCTTTAATTTTCTTTTTTAGTAATTGAGAAATTCAAAAATCATGCTCCCTTGTAAGCTTGGATAGTAGGAAAATGTATAAATCTTGTTTTCACTTTATTGTCGACCGATAGTCCTCGATGATCGATATTTGATTGCTACTACTACAATAGCCCATTAGGATTGCGGTTTTTATTGCTAGTAAAGTAGTGATCAATTTTTTGGTGCCGTTGTTGGGGATTATTTAGAATATATTGTGCTAACAATCTTTACACTAAGATTACTAGTTCAAGCATTGTTTTTCTATTTTATACTATTGTTCTAATCTTCGATTCTTGAGCTCTCTTGTAGGTAGGCAAGTCGAAAAGGAAAAGGGAGATGATGATGTATAACGACCACGAATTTGAAGGATCCATTTTTTGTGGAGTATGAGAGGTGATTGAAGAATAATTTGAAGAAGAAAATAATGAGAAGTAGGAGAAATAGTGTGAGTTAAGGATGAATTAAAGGGTGTTATAGGTAAAAATGAAAAAAAAAAAAAAGGAAAATCGGCAACATAGTCGTTGCCAACAAAATTCGGCCGTTGCACTTAAATTTTTAAATGTTTGGCGCGTGTAAATCACGCACCGGACATTTTTTATTATTATTTTCCTTCTGGCGCGTGAAATGCACGCACCGTATCGAGACATGCTCGAAGCGAAGGGACGATCTCGAGCTGGTGGCTGCTGCACTGGGCTGTCTCCATGGCTTGAGTGTTTCGAGACATCCATGGAGACAACCATTGTGACCAGTCTAATACTCTCTGTATCTTTTTAATAAGCCCATTTGGTTGGCCATACAAATTAAGAAAATCAGTTGTTAATTATAGTGATTAGTTAGTGGGGTAAAAGTTAGAATGTGGGGGTATTGTTAATTATAGTGATTAGTATCTTAATCCTTTTCCTTTTTCCTTTTCCATTTTCTTTTATTCTTTAATTTGTTATTCTCAATTAATCCTTATTTAATTTTTTTCCAAGTCTTTTTCTTTCTTTTTTTTTGTCTCCTAGTTTTATTTTTTTACAGGCAATAATTTTTATTTTTTTTATCTTTTTTCCTGTTCGTTTTTTTTTACTGAACAGTTTTTTTTTTCTTCTTTTCGATTTTGTTCCCTGTACACAAAATGGCTGCAAAGGAAACCTGTATTGATTTTTTCAATGTGAACAAAGCTGTAAAAAAAGCTGTAACAAGACATTGATGTGATCAAAATTTCAAAGAGGGAAATCATGCATTAAATTAATGAGCAGTTTGTACATTTATTTGAAAATTCCCACCAAAAACAGTTTTGGTGGAAAACTACACCTAAACACTAACTACAACCATAAATAGCATTGATTACAACCATTTTCTGCACCAAATCCAGTCCACAAAATTCTCAAGTCTATTAAATACATATTCTCTGCAGAAATGGCTCCAAATAGAGCAAATCTCACTGATGAAGACATAAACATTCTTGCGCAGTGGCTTCTTCAAAACTCAAACTGTGGAGTTCTTCGACATGGAGCTCAAACTGAGGCTGCAAAACTGTTCCAGAAATCCACCAAGACAATCAACCGGATATGGAAATCTGTGGCAGAACAACAGAGCAATGGATTAGCTATACATATAGTTGGCATGAAGAAAGGCAGAAGGCAGAAAAACAGGAAGGAATTAGATGAAGAAAAAATGAGAAACCTGACATTTGTGGAGAGAAGCAGCATTAGAAAGCTAGCAGGTAATCTTAAAGTTTCAGTTGGTTTATGTCATAGATGGGTCAAGGAAAAGAAAATATGTGCACATTCATCAGCCATCAAACCTCTACTGACAGAGGCAAATAAATTGTCCAGACTTAAATGGTCACTTAGTATGCTTTCTAGCATTAGTCAAAATAGAAAGATTGCCTTTCAGTCTATGTTTAACATCATACACATAGATGAGAAATGGTTTAATCTCACAAAGACATCATCAAGGTACTACCTTGTAAAAGAAGAAGAACTGTCGTATAGAACATGCAAGAGCAAGGCCCACATAGAAAAAATCATGTTCCTATCAGTGGTTGGCAGACCACACATAGATGAAGAAGGAACTGAAATCTTTGATGGCAAGTTTGGGATATTCCCTTTCATATTCAAGGAACCAGCAGCAAGAAATTCAAAGAATAGAGCCAAAGGAACCATCATCACAAAGACAATTCCAGTCATCAACAGAGAATGCATGAAGAAGAGTTTCTTGGAGTTGGTAAATCATTCAATAACACTATCAGAATGCAAACACCATTCATCATTTAGTCTCATAAATTCTTACTGTAATCTCACTGCAGGCCATACCATGCATTAAACAAAAGTGGCCACAAGGAGTTAGCAAGAACATAATAATTCAGCAAGACAATGCAAAGCCACATATCAGTGACAAGGATCCAGATTTTCAAGCAATAGCACACACAGATGGGTTCAATATCACACTTGTCTGTCAACCACCTAATTCCCAGACACAAATGTCAATGACTTGGGGTTTTTCAGATCAATACAGTCACTTAAAGATCAAAAGAATGCAATGACAGTGGATGATCTCATCAACAATGTGACAGAAGCATTTGAGGCTTATCCAAGCTACAAGCTTAATGATGTTTTCTTGACTCTACAACTATGCTATGAGGAAATCATTAAAGGGAAGGGAGGGAACAACTACAAAATTCCCCACATTGGCAAAGGTAGACTTAGAAGGGAGAGAAGACTGCCACTGTGCATTGAAGTGGATGGGCAGTTGGTTAATGAGAGCTTGGAGTATTTAAATCTGCAGCCAAGTGAAGGAAATGGGCCAGTAGCAACCATTGAATCAATTGTTGATAGCATGGAACATGTGAATCTAGCATGACAAGACATAGGTAGTTTTTTTGCATAATGTTTATAGGGACAAACATAGATGAATTATGTCTTATGTTTGGAATGTAAATGTCCCTTTTGGATCAGTTTTTTTGGACATGTGTTAACTGTAAATGCCCCTTTTGGAAAGAAGGAATGAAGTATTGCATGCATTGATTACCTAATGATCACACATCAACCTCCTAAACTAGATGTTTTTACTACCTAGTGGTGGCATCATATGATCATGGCATGAGAGACACATGCAAACATCATTCATCATTTGCCTCAGATTTCACAGAAATCATTATAGGCAGGGCATAGAACAACTAGTAGGCATCATAGAATCATAGGCAGGGCATAGAACAGGTAGTAGGCATCATAGAATCACAACAATAAGGCCTCAGATTTCACAGAAATCCTCATAGGCAGGCATAGATCAAGTAGTAGTATCACTGTCATCATCATTCATTCATCATAGGCATCACAGAATCACAACAATAAGGCATCAGATTTCACAACATTCCTCATAGGCAGGCATAGATCAAGTAGTAGTATCACTGTCATCATCAATCATTCATCATAGGCATCACAGAATCACAGCAATAAGGCCTCAGATTTCACAGAAATCCTCATAGGTAGGCATAGATCAAGTAGTAGTATCACTGTCATCATCAATCATTCATCATAGGCATCACAGAATCACAGCAATGAGGCCTCAGATTTCACTGAAATCCTCATAGGCAGGCATAGATCAAGTAGTAGTATCACTGTCATCATCATTCATTCATCATAGGCATCAGATTTCACAACATTCCTCATAGGCAGGCATAGCACAAGAATCATATAATCTTAGAAATCACAGATTCCACAAGCATCACATAATGACAGCCTTAAATCATCAAATCGCATAACAGAAATCTAGAAATAGCACCACATAAATCAACAAATGGCATCACCAGCCCCCAACACCAAATTACACCGTAAAAATCAAACAATAGAACCTGGACAACAAGCCTAGCGTTTCCCAGCCTTGACAAGGTGCAGGTATTTTGCCTTCCAGTCATCGTAGCTTAGATAGACATCAACTTCATCGTCAAAATCTGACGGTGGAGTTTTTGGGACCTCACTGTCATCGTCGGAGTCGGCCTCACATTCCCAGGCAAGAGATGGCTGCCGCCTAGCTCCGGTGTCCATGGCAGGAGTCGCCGTTTGCTCAGATTGCGAGGATGGCTTCAAAGGGTCGGATCCAGCAGGCGGTGGCGACGAAGCGGCGGGCGCCATCAATGGAGACATCGACGGCTGACTGTAATCGTCGACGCTGAACGGAGTCTCCTCAACACGAGACATCGATTTGGAGAAGGTGAGTTGAGGGGTGGTGACAGGAGATTGGGGGATATTGAGAGGCGGTGACATCGATGAATCCATGAGATTGGGGGAGATTGGTAGTAGATCTAGGGTTAGGTAGATCGATCTCAGAGAGTGCAGATCGAAAATGAGAGAGATGATGGAGAGTGGCTGCGATAGATCTAGGGCGAGGAAGAAGAAGAATGAGAGAGGATGGAGAGTGGCTGTGATAGATCTAGGGCGAGGAAAAAGAAGAATGAGAGAGGATGGAGAGTGGCTGCGAGGAATCGAGAGAGAATATGGTTAGGGCACACACAGAAATGAGAGTGAGATCAGTCGATCTAGGGTGGGTGGGGATAATGGGGGATTTAATTAGTGGTTTAATTAACATTTTAATTAAGTTAGTTAATTTTATCCTAATTATTTGATGGTGGGGTATTGAGTGGCAAAGGGTAGTAATTTGTGTGAAATAAAGAGGGTATAGGTGTACGAAAAGGTGAACTGGACATTTAGTTGCGAACGGTGCTACTGTAGCAAATTGGACATTAAGTCACGAACGGAGGGAGTACATATAAATGGGTTTGGGTAGCGGGTACCCGGAGGTAATTGCCCAAACTCGACCCAAACCCGTGACTGGTTTGCATGTTTCGACCTAAACTCGTCCCAAAACCATTTAATATTTTTCAAACCCGTCCCATCAGGATTTGGGAAGTGCGGGTACCCACAAAAACCCGACCCGTTGCCATCCCTAGATGTATTAGAGCAATAAGAGTTCCCCATCATTGCATAAACTCATAACCTTTTTTTCATATATCAAAAGTCCAATTAATAGTATTTTCATACATAATTTGATATACCCTTTTTTTATTTAGGAAAAGAGGGAACACCTATATATATTCCCTCCATCCACGAAAATTATAGTCAAATTTCATTTTGGTCCGTCCACAGTTTTTCTATTTAAGGAAATGACTTTATACATCTTTACTTTTATAATCTCATCTCATTTAAGTATTTACATAAAAATTCAACTTTGTTCTTCCACTAAAAACTATAATTGTCGTAACCTTAGAAAGTAATTAGAAATATTTTGTGTCATTTGAGTATTCGGGGAATGTGACTTCGGGGAATGTGACTATACACCTGGTATGTTTGGTACTCTTGAATTAATTGCAATGCGTAGTGATACGAGCTTGCTATAAGTTCTAACTTCCAAAGTGATACAGTAAATATTCTTGTGACAACAAATTCAAAATTCAAATCTCACTAAAATTAATTCGAGAATATGTTGCATCAAATATTTCTGGTACAAATGCTTTGCAGAATATTGCACCGGAGTGGAGTTTACCCAATCTACACTACATGCACATCGGACGTTTTGTAAATTTGGGAACTAATAATGCCTTATTACCTAATATATTTATAACCTCCTACTTAGAGGGTGTTTGGCTAAGCTTTTAAACTCCTTAAAGCAGCTTATAAGTTGTTCATTACTAAAAATTTAGAATCTTATAAGCTATTTTAATGAGCTTTTAAACTCATCCAAACACCCTCTTAATTTTACATATACATAGATAGAACATGCCGCTTCACAGAACAAATATTGCTAGCACTCTACCGACTTCATGTAGCTAAGAATGATATCAAATGCCAAATTTCTTTCGATTATATGTATACTCAAATCATGAAACAGCGAAAAGAAGAGAAAAGTGCAAACTGTAACGACAAAATGCAAAATATTCTGGTAAAAAAGAAGAAGAAGAAGGAAATAGTATTATTTTATTTTGATAGTAGTTTAGAAATTTGAAAAGAAAAAAAAAAGGGAGAAATTAATATTGAAGAGGGGAGAGAGATGAAAGGGTGTCCGCCACCACCACACCAACTTAAAAGACAGAGAGACCGAAGTCCGGCTTAAACGGGGGAGTTTTGTGGGTGTCATCTTTCACTCTGTGGGCCCCCCCGTCACATGCCAACCCCGTTCTTCTGCATTCTCTGTTTTCCTTTTCTTTCCTTTCTTTTCCCCTTTATAATTATTTAAACTAATACTCCCTCTGTTCCGATATTATAGTCTATTTTTTATTGGCAAAATTGTATGAAAAATTCTGATTTTTTTCCCAAATTCTGCTTTAAAATCAAATTTTTAAAATTCGTAAATAAAACTACGAGCTTCCAATTTGTTGCAATTGACATCTCCGATGCACCTCCGGTGAAAATTAACTGCGTACGTGTCAATCAGTTGCATATGTGTCAATTACGTGTATAATTTTTGCTTACGTGGTATTAATTTGCTTACGTGTTACACGGGGAAAATTGCACCAAAAACCCTGACCTTTTTCCAATTTCCGATTTTAAACCAAACCTTTTAAAATTCGTAAATTAATGTACAACCTTCCAATTTGATGCAATTACCTCTCGTGCCCGATTTTCCCCCAATTTGTTGCTGACATGGAAGCCGAAATCTTCTTCAACAGACATCATCTCCATAATTCTTCTCCATCGCCTTCCTCATCTCCATAGGTTCTTCATCGGCACAATCTGGATCTTGGAATAATCCCGAAGCTCAGCAGCGGCTACCTGCCCTCCATTGTTTCTACTTCATCGCTATCGGGACCACATCTCTACCAGTTGAGCAATGATAAAGCGCACCAAGACAAAAGATGAACAATAACCTATTCTCTATCAGTAGATTCAAGCAATAATTTAAGCCAAATCATCGAACAAAAACAGAGGAAAGTAGATTCGATTCTGTCTGTAATAGAGTATTAAGAAATTAGGATTATTTATTCAGAGTGTTGTATCGTTTTGGGTTTGCTTTTTCACCTCATATATGATTAAAGGAACGACGTCGTTTAGGACAGGAGTAAAACGACGTCGTTTTGTGCCATTCACCAATTAATATCAGATATGCATAATTATTTAACACATAAGCAAATTAATACCACGTAAGGAAATAATTTACCACGTAGGCAATCGATTTCTGCCGGAGACATGCCATGGAAGCTAATTGTTTCAAATTGGAAGGTCGTACATTAATTTGCGAATTTTAAAAAGGTTTGATTTAAAACCAGAAATTGTAAAAAGGTCAGGGTTTTTGGTGCATTTTTCCGTCATTTTATATTTGTCTAGTACGACGTCGTTTGTTTAGCCGGAGAGTTTTGCCACGTAGAAAATTCCGGCTTCCATGTCAGCAACAAATTGGGAGAAAATCGAGCACGGGAGTCAATTGCAACAAATTGGAAGCTCGTAGTTTTATTTGCGAATTTTAAAAGATTTGGTTTTAAACCAGAATTTGGGAAAAAGTCAGGATTTTTCATGCAATTTTGCCTTTTTTATTTTGGAGTATTCCACTGTTGATGGTTATTTATTTTTTTTTGGACTAAATTAAAATTTGATTAATTTTTTTAATTATCTACATCCTTGCTTAAACCCTAGACTATTCACTTTCTCTTTTCTTACTTCCTTTCCTAAAATCAATTTATGAACTTATAAAATCACTTTGTGGACTTATAAAGTAATTTATTACACTGAAATATCACCTTCTCATCTTTAATTTTCTTCTTCTTAGTCTGAGTTATTACTATCGGGACAGAGGGAGTACCAACATCTTATAATTCTCGTACTCCAATTTGTTTAACTTATGATGATTACGGAGGATTAATTTTAATAATAATTTTGACTAATTTGTTTTGTTATCTTGGCATCGGACTCGTTTACTACAGATAATACGAGTGTACAATATATTTACTAGTACAACTTAAAAATAGGTATCTTACTATAAAGCAAGAGCCGGAGATCTGTAATTATACAAATACTATGGTACTTAAGTATTACATCATATTATGATACATATATAATTCGTTATCGGATTGAACTACCATACCATAATTTATACTCCATCTCTGTTGTCACTTTTATATTCATATTAAAAAAAAAAATCTATCACTTTCATATTTAGTAATAAGGTTCATATAATACATCATCTTTTTTAGAGTTAGAGATTTTTTTCGGACAGTAACTTATAGGATAGTGGGGATTCAGGACACCAAATTGCGGGCCCTCCATTTGAGGACATTTTGTGAATTAGTACATGCTCCGTAGGACTTTTTTGGCCCGATCAGGCTGAAACTCATGTGCCTCGCACGTGATCGACTATCTCAGCCCGATCTCTATGAAGCATTTCGTCGAACAGATGAAGTGCAACAGAGTATTATTTCATCTCCTCCACAACACTCAATAATTCATGAAATAGATCGACGGCATCGTCGGGCTTCCGCATACTTCTGAAATCGATTATAGGATTGGCGGAGAAGCATCTAATACGGTGGTTGAGGTTTTAGTCTCATCCCAAACCTGCCCAACATTATGTGGTGAACTCCCGATCAAGTATCCCTTCGGCGCCGCTGCTAGCTCTGGTGACCGCGCTTTGAACCTTACGTCACCTGCAGCGACGAGCGGCTAACCTTCACCACCCACACCGGCTGCTACACCATCACCTCCATAGACTACATCAACCAAATCATGCACATTTCCGACCCCACCATGTCAACTTGTTCAACCTAGCAAAGGCTTCGGCCTAGACTGGGATGGGTTCAACGGCCAAGAATCCAACCCCGACAGGTGAAAATACGGGATCGCGATCAAGTATAAGTTCAATTACAACAATGATTATCCGACGTCTTGGGCCACCTGTGAGAAGAGTGGTGGAGTCTACAGATTTCTAATGTTAATGATATAAGATTACTGCCTTAATGCAAGGATGAGTTTGTGTAGCTTTTCGTTTTACATTATTTTATTGACATGCTGAGTTTTAGCCATCTTCTATGTTGTTGTAATTGTAGATTGCATTGTTCCAAACACTAAACTCATCTTCAAAGTAGAGGAGAGGGAGTGATTACGAAATTATTGAGTGTTGTGGATGAGATGAAACAATACTCCGTTGCACTTCATCTCTTCGACGAAATGTTTCACAGAGATCGGACTGAGATAGTCGATCATGTGCAAGGCACGTGAGTTTCAGCCCGATCGGGCCAAAAAAAAGTTCCACGGAGCATGTACTAATTCACAAAGTGTCCTCAAATGGAGGGCCTGCAATTTGGTGTCCTGAATGCCCACTATCCCATAAGTTGTTATCCTAAAAAAGCATCTAGCTCTCTTTTTTACCTTATACTTCTTACTATTTATAATGATACTCTTACTCCACTCACAATAATATTTAATACTACTCAATACAACACATTATTGCCCATCAATTTCTTAAATTTCGTGTCGTTCACAATGTGGTAAGATTATCGTGAACGAAGATAGTATATAAGTAAATACACATAAGGAAATATAATTGAAATCGTTTGTAAAAGACATATATATCTAGTATTATCGTATACTGCCAACTAAGCGAGTTTGATCGATGTATTGATATAGCGGGATCAAATGTTATACTTCTTTGATGAATTGTGCATCTTTTAAAATATTTGATATGGTATAAATTATTTTTACATATATGTTCACAATTCATGTATGTATTCATATGAATACATAAGTACTTAATTTGTTGGTGTAAGAAGTATTAAACCATAATCTATTAAGGCGAAATGTGGGGGTAGACCACTACCCTTTACAATTTTTATAAAACAAAAATTGGTAAATTAATAGTGTTATATTAAATCCAATTTAATCATTCTTAAAGATATATTAATCCAATTGGAATTTCAACTATCTAATTAAAATTTAATATTTTACAATTAAATTTTTTTGATTTTGAATTATAAATTATTTTTCATCAATTAGATGTAATTTAATAGTCATTATTTAAACTATTATTAAAATAAATAAATTATTATAAAATACTGTCGGACCACACATAATCTAATTGCAGTATGATAGATAAAAATACTTCATTTTGTACGCATGGACATATGTTGAATTTTAAAATCATGAAGTTACAGTACAAATTCAGTTAAATAATGAGTTTCTTATTTGGATAAAAAGGTTTACAGAAAAAAAAAACGAAAAAGAGTTCGCCCATAATGGCCTAATGGGAATAATGCAGGAATAAAATACTATTCGGATTGGTATTTGGTAATCTTCTGTTATTTGGTATACGTAGACATATTTTTATTAGACAATCAGTACCAGTGGCGTAGCCAGGATTATATCCAGGGGTCTAATTTTATTTAAATAAAAATAAATAAATTTAATATAATTATAATGTCTTTTAAATATATATCAAGTGAGAGAAACAAAATAAATATGATTGCTTCAATATAAACAATTTTCTATTATCGATAAATGCTCATTCAATTTTTTTTATGTACTATTATTGAAATAGTAAAAAAAACATGAAAATGACATGACTCTAAGTTACCAATAGGTCTAAATTTTTAAATTTTTAGTTAATTCATAGTATCATTTTTTATATCATAGTACTATTTTATAAGTAACAAAATAATTTAAATCACATATATTATACATTTAGTCAAACAGTGACATTTTCAATAATTATTAATGAACATATTAGTGGGTAATAAGTTATAGAAGGAAATTTAATATACGAGTAAAATTAATTTAAAACAATTCAAAATTTTCTATCACAATTCAAATTTTATAAACTAGTATGAATTCTTTGAAAACTTTGTCTATATATTATGCATAGATAAATATAAACCTACCTCCATTTTAAATTTTGAAACACCTAATCTAAATTTTATAATTATATTACAATGAAAATAAGTAAGTATATAAATTACATGATATATATTAAACATAAGAAAAACTTAATAGTCTTGCACAAAGCATACACATACCCACTTCTTCTGCCATGTCATACGAAAGGTTAAAAAATGATAGTAAAAATTTATATGTAGGGCCATATCATTAAAAAATTCAAAATACAACCTAAAACTCATTGCTACCTCTCCAAATCCTCTCCTCTCTTCTCTCTTCTTTTCTGCTCTTCTCCTCTTCTCTTTTCTTCTCCCCTCTGCAGATTGCACAAGGTATAACAGCTTCTTTTTTTTCTAAAAGCCAGGGGGGTCCAGTGACCCCACTGCCCCCTTGGCGACGTCCCTGGTCAGTACTAGCTGCTACAAATTTGTTAGTACATCTATGATATGTACTTGTAATTTTATTATAATTAAAATTTTGTTACGTATTGTATTTGTTATTTTATGTTTGAAGAATATAGGACGTTAAGTAACTTGCATATGGATATAATATCCATACTCCATTCATCTAATCGCATATTCAGATATTCTGTTTAGTTCGCTTTTAAAGATTTATGAATTTTATTACAATGCATCATTATAATAATACATTTTTTTATGTTTTAGATTAATTTTTTAAGTTTTCTCATCCTCCATCGGTTATAATGCATATTATTTTATCATCCTGCAAATTTTGTACAACTAATTTTATATGTGTACTTTTTCTTTAACATTTTGAATTAATTTTAGGATTTTAAATATTTTATTGAATTTTTACATGAGTATTAAGGAGGACATAAAGATGATACTATCGACATATATGATATATCTTTCATATCTTGCTATGCATAAACATATTGACGACAAACTGTTTATGAACATAAAATAATTTGACAAACCAAAGGGAACAAGTTTACAAAATAGTACTGGTCTCTATAGTTAAATAATATGATTAATTTGTAAGTAGGAGTCCTGCTTTCGAGATATATGGTAGATGAAATAGTATCATTGGCCCATGTGTATTGTGTTGTCAAATAAATAAAATAGTGTCCAAAACGAAGCATATTACAACTGACCCGTAATTCACAATTTTTTTTTTCATTTCATTATTATTATTATTATTTTTTTTTTTTTTGCAAATCGACTAACAATTTGATCTGTTCATCAGGGTTTAATTTGAGTATATATAGTTCAAATGATTGATGCTATACAATTTTGTCTTTGTAAGCTTTGGTATAGAGATCCATACTAAATGTCAAACTGAAAATATAAAGTACTTTAATTAAAAAGAAAAACGAAATTTATACAGCCAAATTTTGGGCGGGTTTAATATAGAAATGATAATTAAAGTGAAGCATATATGTGGTGAAAGGCTACTTTTTCTATGTACAAAAAAAATTATAGTTATTTGTAATTAGTTCTCTCTATATTCAATACTAAATTAAAAATAGTCTCTCCTCATGAAGGGTTAGAATAGTTATCCTTTTTTTTTTTTTTTTTTTGCGTATAATTGCAGATTGGTTACACAAAAACGCTCATATAAAAATAGCAAGATATTGACAGAATTAATGTACACAAACATCACACAGATTGTGCAAAATTGAAAACAGATACGTGCCTCAGTATTTGTTTGATATATTATTTTTGAACATACCAACGATTATATATGCATCAATAAAATTTGAAAGTTTGTTACACATGCATACAATAAATTTAATTTCAATGCTTATATAAAACTTAAATTATGATCACAAGATCTAAGCAAATTGGAGTTGTGTAAATGATGCAACATGCGTGCACCAAAAGTAGCGGCTGCGGGTTCCCACGACATAAAAAAAAAAATTAAATATCCAAAATCTTCAAAAATAAAATTAAAAAATCTCCACGAATGGGCACTGTTCAATTATAGCGACCCTTCTATGTTCCCAGTCAGTCAAATTTCCACCGTTGGATTGAATAGGATGCATCACAGCCGCCGCGATCATGTTGGTGTATGTACTCCAACTTATTTTTGCTCATTTCACATGGTATCGTACATATTAAATATATTTAAATTTATATAATGCTAAAAAATTATTAATTGGATGAAAATGTAGTCAGGCTTTTTTAATGGCCCAATATTCTTCTCGGGATTGTTGGAAAAGACTTCCTCTTCTATTTATACTGCCCTCTCCTCCACCCTAAACCTACACTCTCCTCTCTCTCTACATCTACATCTCTCTCACACACATAGAGAAGTTTATATATAATTCTCTGATTTGTTTAGAAGAAACCCTATTTAGGGTTGACCATTCTCTTGAGAAATAATGACCCTCTTCTTATTCTTCCACAGCTTTCTTGAACTGCGCACAACTGTATGTCCCCGCACCGGAGGCGATGCAATCTTTGCGGTTCAATAAAGCTGTGGGAAGATACGGTGAGGACCAAACTGCATGCTTAATTTCTTCATCGATCGTCTTTCTCTGCAGTTCTTTTATTTGCAGTTCGTCTTTTTTTCTTCTTGTTCGATATATTCGATGCAAATTTCACCCCTACGATGCTTGAAAATTAGATCTGCTGCAATCCTTTTCGATCTATAACAGATTCTTATTAATTTTATCGATTTGTGCGATTCTTGATTTTCTTTAATTAAAAGAAGAATCTTGAATTTGAATTTTATTAGAATGAATGATAATAGGCATGCCCTCAACCACACACCAAGGATAAGAAAAAAAAGTGAAAATAAAAAGAAAGATCTGTTTGCTGTTTTGTTTCGAAATCTTTCATCCAAATAATACCAAAAATATGTAACATAAAGAGGGAGGGGTTGTTTTGGTAGCCATAATTGGTGGGGACAGACTTACTTCACTGTTAATTACATAATTTTATTTGTATATGTTGTCTCTTATATGTTTATTATCCCCTCAATCCAATTTTCGGATCTACATTTCCCTTTTTTAATTTTTTAATTCCATTATTGCTGCAGACAATGATATACCTGCAATTGATGTTATTTTCAAATATAATATTACTTATGATAATTAATAAATTTATTTTGACCCAATATAAGATGAGAATCTGAATAATTAGAGATGGTGAAGATGGACCACATGAAATTGGGGGTTTCCGAAATGCAAGAAGCCCAGAAAGGAGTATCGATATAAATAGCAAAACATGTTGCTGAAATTAGGGATGCATTCGTAAGTTTGAGGTAGATTGTTTTTACCAATGGTGAAAATCACAAGAAAAGAGAGAAGGGTAAAAAGTCAAATATTCGCTCAAGATAGAAAATTAAATCAAACAATTAAGTTGCAGAAAACTAGGTTGCCACCCCCAACCCCCACAGAGTTAAAAAGACATTCTAGTTTTCTACCACTAGTATATACTAGTAGTAGTATGTATGAAAACAACAATCTTGTTTTGTCTTGTTAGGGCTCTAATGCCTCTACATCAGATCCTAATGTTCCTGTCTCCCTCCTTTCTCTATCTCGACCTTTTAATTAAAACTCAATTAATTATTTACATTCAAATCAATGCCTCTGATCTGTAATGGGATTTTAAAGTAATGCTCACATTAATTAATTCTTAGTGGAATCATATTATAAATCGTGCTAACTTTCTTTCTTTACACCAAGGAAATTATTCAGTCAATATTCTTTAGTGCATGTTTTGCTTTCTTCACTTTTAATTTGCTTTACTCTCTCTCTCTCTCTCTCACTCATTATTAAATTGTCAACTAATGAAATATAAATCAGAACTCCATGGTTTTGTATCAAGTCAAAAAGTTGCAGATGAATTTCTGCTTTTGGTTACAAAGATAAGAGCTAAGAAAGTGGAAATTAATTAAAAGACACGAAAAAAAAGGTTTTGATTTGATCCAAGGCGATCTTGCTCCTGATATGGCTGTCTTGGATCAAATGAGTAATAAACCAAAAAGAGAACTTGATTATAAAATCATTCAAAATTAACTTAATTGGATTGATGATAGCTAATTGAATTGAACAGTTTTTTGTTTTTTGAAATGAAGAAGTTGGTGGTGATGAGTCGAAAGCAACGCGACGGCGGCGTCGACGACGGTGGCTGTCTATATGATGATATATATAATTGCGTTGTGTGCGTTGGAATTTCTTTATCTTTGTTTGTCCTAAGATTACGGATGCTGCGCCCTTAGCCTCTGCTCGGATGCATTTGTTTCGTACTATGTAAAGTGTAAACTAATCGTCATTTCTAATTGAGTACATCGTTGGGATAGATAGCAGCATTCAACTTCCTATTTAATTAATGTGTTTGTGGGTGAGTGTAAGTTAAATTAAATTGTACTTGTTCGAATTTGACCTATTACTCCGACCACATTCATCAGTAACGACGGGCCGGCTGAAACAAAAAGTTCCATATTTATTGGAATTAATATAATCGTACAAATTAATTCAATTTATTCTTTCCGACCAAAATACTCCAAGCACATTCATGAGTAACGGTTGGAGCATGAAATGTCTTGTATTCAGAAGAAGGTAAATACATTTATGTAATCTTAATAATCATGTCATAAAGGATATGCACATTTCAAATTCAATCTATACTTTCGGAGGAGAAGACTACTCCAAGCGCATTCATGAGTAATGACACCTGCTAAATAATCTTAATAATTATGTTACGTACAAAGGATGGATGTGTTAAACTTCAATCTATACTTTCGGAAATATAAATAAATTCACATAATCCTTTAATAGACGTTACAGTTTGATATGAAACTTGTGTGTTTTGATTGACACCAAAAATGTTTATGATGCCATCAATGCTCGTTTGGTTGATGATTCGGAGTTGGGAACTGTGGTATTTTCTTGTCGTCAAATTTTGGATTCTAGTCGTGATTTTTGCATAAGACATGTTAGTCGGGGGGCCACTACGGCGGCTCATAAACTAGTTAGAATTTCTAAAGATTTTCTATTTGCACATGTTTGGGATGAACCACCGGATGTTGTGGAGGCTCATCTTCATAGTCCATGTGTTTGCTCGTAATTTAGCAATCTAAGTTTCTTTCAAAATATTAAAAAAAAAAAAAAAAAAAAAAAAAAAAAAAAAAACTATCTTTGCGAAAATTAGTGATCAAACGCCTCATATGTTAACACTTAATTATCGTCCTATCTTTTGTTGTGAGAAACAAAGGAACAAAACAAATACTACTAAAAAAAAAGTACGGGAGATGAAATTAATTGCACAGTACTTATGAGTTTCTATCTTTCTATTTTTTTTTTTTTAATAATTATACGAAGGGAGAGTCGAAATTTGTAAATCAGTACTCATACGAGGTTCCACAACTTTAACAAAATCATCTAGGTGTCACAACAACACGTGCAATGAGTATTTAAAAAAAAAAATCCAAAAATCGGAAATGAGATTCTCTATTACGACGTTTCATCTCTTATCTGAAAAGCAAATTATCTTATAGGTAGGTTTAACTCTTCTAATAAAATAAAATAAAAATTACGCACACATTTCAAATAAATCAGTTGACTATGAGTTTAAATCAGTTGGATAATCTTTCACCTGTATCACGCAAGTTTAATTTTATCTAATAGATTAACTATATATGTGCCAACCAAGTAAAATAATCTTTCAGTTATCTATTGCATTCCTGTAATTTGAATAATTTCGTCTATTCTTGCATTATTTAATAGTTTTAAAATATGCATTTATTTGAATTTTCTAAGTTCTACCAATTGTTCTAAAAAAATAAAAAATAAAAAATTGTACGTACCAATTGTTTTATTTCACGGCCGGTCCACTCTTAAAAAATTAAGGTCTAATTAAATCTTTTTATATATACTACATTAAGGATATATTTTTCAATCATTTTAGCCTTTTGTACGCAAAAAGAAAACAGTAGTGTACAGAATATTTTCATGAAAAGAGATTAATATCTTTCATTAAAAGTTGAACAACATGAACACATGACGACAATCGAAGTGGTCATGACAAGATGTAACACCATTATGTTTATCTATTATAAATGCTGATAGCAAACATATAAATTCGTATTGATTGCTACATTTGAGAAATTTAATCTTATCAGCATAACCATAAAAAGAAGAAAAAGAAAAAGTTACCCTTTCCTTTCTGATATTATCATGAAACAATAAACAATGAAAATCTAAAAAAGTACTAATATATAATGGTATATAAATCGAACACCAAAAACTGAGATATGTTATTTCAAGGTATCTCGAATTCAAGCCTAGATAAGTTATTTCCTGCTAATTAATTAATTAATTAATTACAACACATTTTGATACATGTGCATGTGCATGTGGTGTATCATGTATGTGTATGTTACATAAGCAATAAAGATAAAAATACGATTTTAACTAATAAAAATAGTGTGTATTTCCTTATGAATCTATACTTGATTGACATTTAGAGAACGTGCATTTACATTTAAGTTGTTGTCAATATATATATATATATATAGGGAAGAGTTCGTATAAGTATCCAATCATTATTTACGTATCAACTAGGATTCATTTAATCTTAATCATTCATTTGCTTAGGTCAATTGTCACTTAAAATGTACTAAGATTTCTATAAAAATCATTCCTTTTTTCAATGGAAAAGGTTATAATATATAGTAAATCCAATTTTAAGGTATTACAAATCTCTCTCCTTAGTGAGAATTCTAGGGTTCAATCCCACCTATGTGCAGACAGTGTAGTATATTCACATGGTGGTGTAGTTGTCTCGCCTGCGTGCGGTGTAGTTGATCCCATCTTTGTGTAGTGTAAAGATCTCACCTATATGGTTGTGTAGTGCTTAATTCAATAATAATAATAATAATAATAATAATAATAATAATAATAATAATAATAATATATCTTATAACTATCTCAAAAAACTGTAAATTTGTAACCCTGCATTCCACAAGTTAAAAGATTCGTTTTTTATATATATATAAATCCTTTTTCATTAATCAGTATATTCTTTATCTTGTTAAATTAATCATCATTATATAAATATGTGTATGTGTGCTCTCGAGCCTTTGATGTACAAGCTGCGTAATTAATTTGTTTCTTGGGTCACAGCAGCTTATGTAATTTTATATGCAACAATAATTTTTACGAAGCAACAAGTTAACTAAATTATTTTGGCATCCAATGCACATAGGTATCACGACTGCAGGTTCCAACAAAAAAAAATGTATATCACGCCGAATTGAATCTAATTATTGATGCATATATAAATCGCAAAATAATTAACTGACAATCTACTGAGTCTATAGCCGAATCATTTACCAAACATTCATATATAGAAACTGAGTCTATATACCAATAATGTGGCCAAACATATATAAAATGGCTGAATATAGAAATATAGAACGCCATCAGATCTAATTAGCTGAATATCACAAGTATTCAGCTAAATAATTAACTAATTTAATTCACGTGGCAGCATTATATATATACAAATAGTAATGCATCATTTGCAGACACTAGCTAGAAATTTCATTCTGAACTAATGAATACTGTTTACAAAAAAAAGAAAAAAGGAAGACATAATTTGGTGAAGAAATTTATGGGTTTTGTGTAAAATTTGTTAGATAAAATAGATGCATGTTGGTTTAGACATTACAAGTCATAATTGGGTAGGTGGTAATGTAGTTGAGAGAAGCAAATAAGCATTGATAGCTTTGTCACAAAAATTTCACCACCTCTCTCATGAATGAGTCATGAGGTTCAGTGTGTTAAGTTGTGGTGTATCTATAATGTGCGTATGTGAGAGTGTAAGTGCGTGAGGTGTGTGTTTCTTGCCAGCTGAAGTATGGGAAAGGCCGGGTAGTTGTTGTATGGAAGCAAAAAATAAGCCCCAATCTTAGCAGAACGTGACAGAGGTTAACCTTTTTCACGGAATTGTATGTGTGTGTGTGTGTGTGTGTGTGTGTGTGAGAGAGAGAGAGAGAGAGAGAGAGAGAGAGAGAGAGAGAGAGAGGCAGAGAGAGAGAGAGAGAGGCAGAGAACAAAAAGCAAACAAGATGATGAACTATCAATTATTGATGATAAAGAGAGGGAAAGCTCATGGAATCTTCTCTGCTACATCTTTCAGTTTTCACCACTCTCAATCTCCATTCTCACTGACCACACGTCAGAAAACAAGCAGTAAAAAGTAGTAAAGAAATGGCAACCGCGATTATTTTCATGGTAAATAGTCGAAAATAAACACCATGGTTCTGAAACAAAAGTCCCAAAAAAGTAAAAGATTTCTTGAATTTTTTTAACGAAACCCATCAAAGTAAGAAAATTTCCAAAATTTCCGAATTCAAAGAACAAGTCGATACGGGGCCTTTCTGGCGGTTGCTCAGAGTTGGAAAAACAAGATAAAAGAGTCGAGAATTCGAATTACCATGCCAAACAGTAGTAAGAAACTGACCCAATTTCAGCACAGGAGAGGAGATCGAGAGGGGAGGGGAGGGGAGGGGAGGGCCCTTCGATTCTTCCGCGGCGGCAGGCAGCTGCCGGAGTAAAAAAGTCCAGAATTACCATGTTTTCCCACAGTTTTCTTGAACTTATTTACCATGAGTTTCTGATCAGAAATTAAGAGGGATCAGAATTCAAGCACAACAAGTTCAAGAAAGCTGTGGAAAAGCATGAGAGGACTTGCATTATATTATAGAGTAGACTAACTAGGTCTTGAGCAAAGACTGTTTGGTGTTATATATACTATATGGTAGATTCATTTATTTATTAAGAGAAATGGAAATGGAAAATGATTTTTTTTAGGTGAAATGGAAAATGAAATAATTGAAGACACAAATATATATATATATATATATATATATATATATATATATATATATATATACTCGAAGGACCCATACTCATTTTCATATACATGTATTCTTCATACAAATAAAGTGTGTGAGATGGACCACTCTAGCACATTCTCTGTGTGTTGTGTGTGTTTCTATGTGTGTGTGTGTGGCTGGCTTTATAGTTTGTAGAGGGAACAAATTAAGTAGGGTTCAAGTCCACAAACAAGGCCAATTTTCTCCACTACCTTGCTTTATATTCCAAGTGCTATGTGGGGTTCCTATTCCAAGTTAAGAAGATGTAAGAAAATCGTTAAGTTTCATTAATACTTAAAAATAAAAGATATAGTGGACTGGTTAGGGTACCAGCGGTTTCAAAATTTATTCAGCTGTGAAATCATTGATTGGTTAAATAATCATGTCAATTCTAGTCAATCTAATAGTGTCATCGATATAAGTACAACTCAGTCTAAATCGTCAATATCGAAAATACTTCTGGATTTATACAATGACTTGCATCAATAGAAACTCCAACAATGAATTAGATACAAAATTAGATACAATATTTTTTAGTAAGGTAATGCTATCAAACTAATTCAGTTGTGCAGTCATAAATCTTAGTATGTATGTAAATTTTAATTGACTATATATCTATATCTATCTATACTTTATAAACGATCGTATGCTTATAAAATTGGATTGCTTATTATATCCCTATTAAAATTTTTAATTTAAGGATGATTATGTAATTTACTTATTAGATTTACAAGAAATCTGTATTTATCTTTTGAATAAGTTTTATCTTCAAATATTCACTATTAATAAATTGATTATATAAAATAAGTAATTATATGTGCAACGCACGTAAACCTGCGCTAGTAATATAAAATAAGTTAATTTATCCTCGATATAAATAGAGTTCAGTATGAACCGAATGTGTATATAGAGAATTACGGTTTTATACTATGACTCACGCTAATAAATTAAAACAACCGACAATAGATGGGATGGAAGATTAGATATGGATTTCGGTTTTGCTTTCAAATTGTTTATTTCATGAAATGCAATCCTAGCACCAAAGTGAAATTGAAAAATGGAAAAAACAGAAATGAAAAAAATAATCCCATTCCCCATCACATGCAAGCATGTGGGCATTACATGAGCTTCTCACTTAATTTATTTAAGCCAAAAAAAAAAAAAAAAAAAAGGCATGGGGGTAGTTTATGGCCCCCCTAAATTTATGGGTATTTTTTGTGCATCATACACATTCACTTATTAAATATATATATATTATCTTTACTAAAAGTAACTGAAGTGAGGTAGAAGATGACAAAAATAGTTCTTACATCTTCCTGAAGGAGTTTCTGAAGTTCTTTCTGAGTACACGTGCATCTATTTGTTAGGTTAATAGCCAATGCTGAGGTGACAACTAATTACACTAATGGAATCTCATTTTAATTAATGTTTAATTACTTTTAATAAAAGTTTATACATCGTAACATAACATTGAAACACTGTAATCGTGATTAAGAAATTCGGTTGTGATGAATTAATCTTAATTATAGTTAATTAATTCTAGTTGCTCGCTAATCATTCATAATTTCCTTAATTATTTCTTAATTATCACCTAATTACAATAAACCCTACGATGTGGCTGTCTATCCACAAATTAATTTTTCGTACATATACACATATATGTGTGGGTATATTAGTTTTGTAATGTATTAATTGCATCGCGTGAAAAAAATATATGGGATCAGTGATATCAATCTTTCAATTCTTTTGGTTTTTGGGTTAATTCAATACTTTTGGATTTTGGTCCTGATGTGCTTCCTAGAATATTTAAAAAAATAACAAACCTTAAATTCAAAAGAATGATATACCACGTATATACTTGTGATATACTCTCTTCGTTCTTGATAATTGTATTTCATGTTTATTGGCGCAAGTTTTAAGAGATGTTTGGTTAAAAGTGTGTTGAGTGGAGAAATGTGTAGTATATGTTTGTTGAATGGAAAATGAGACTCATCATTTAAAAAATATGTGGTAGATGTTTAAAGGAGTTGTGTGCGTTTATGTACCAAAATGGAAATAAATGAAAGTGATACACTTTTTAGGGACGGACAAAAAAGGAATTAGTGATACAGAAAGACTTCAGAAGGAGTAGTAATTATATAAGAGTAATCACAACCGCAATTGAAAATAACACCAAATAAAATTATTCAATATTCCCATCTTATTTGGTGATATAGTGGTCCTACCCTACGTGATGGTATAATAATTTTACCTTTGTGTGTGGTATAGATCCAACTTATATGGTAGTTCTCTAAAACAAAATTTATTCAATAAATATATATATATATATATATTTTTAATAACTTATAAACTATGCATGATAGGTAAATTTCATTAGGATTTTAATTGGAATGGACATTATATTGAATAGCTATGTTAAAAGTGGTCCGATTTCAGGCGGACCACGTAATCACTAGTCCAAATTGTTTTTAGACAGACCTGGTTGAATTATTTTGTTTGTATACTTTTCAAATTGAATTGTGCTGGGGGCCTAAAACTTCGGGCCGGTTCACATAATTTTGGGGCGGGCTAATTAAAATTAAAAGGCTGGTGAAACTATATAGAGGTTTTACATTTAAACTCTTTGTTAAAAAAATATTTTTTTGCTAATTTATGTAGGTTTATTGTATTTATTAATCGTCCGTATAATATTATTAAACATATTGAGTTAATAATATTAAAGTTAATATATAATTAAGAATGTTTGTTGGATCCACTATATTTTAATTTTATTAAAAGTATTTATTTTTCCTTGAATTCATAATATATACCCTCCATTTTATATTGCGTATTTAATGTGTTCCTTTATCGATCATCCGATTCATCCCTTGCACTTCACCCTGCTGCACCATTCATTTATGCTTTTTTGATAATTAATAAAGTCACCTCACAAAATTATCAAGTTCAAACTCGAAAATCCGTGTACTATTATGAAATTTAATTTTAATTTTTTTTATTATAGGCTGCTTCAAAAATATTTATTTATTTATTTATTTTTCCTAAAATTGTTGGTATATAGAGAAAGAAATAAATTACTAGGTTATATAAGAGCATTTACAGCGGGAGGCGAGGGGCGGTGTCGATCGGCTGTGTCGAGCCGCTCGACTCACCCCCCACTCGACACACCCCTGTGTCGATACCGCTGTGGGGGGATCGACACCACCCCTCGTCGATGGTGAGGCGATGGTGAGGTCGATCGCTCGATCCCTCCCTCGACTCCGCCACGTCGAAAAATGGGGACACGTAGCGTGTCCCCATTGGTCTGTTATTTTTTTTTCTTTAATTTTCTGAATAAAAAAAAAATAATGGTAAAAAATTAAATACACCCCAACGGCTACATCCCATTTTTTCACTATATATATCCCTTCATCTCATTCATTCTACACACCAAAAAATTTCTTTCTTCATCCATTCTTCCCTACAAAAAAAATTACACTTTCACATCATATTTTGTGCAAAAAAATGGCCGACGACCAGTTTAATTCGTGGTATTCGCAGACTTTTGGTTCAATCCCACCGAACCAATCTCCAAATCCGGCGAATCCACCTCCCAATCCGGCGAATCCAAGCTCCCAATTCTCATCTTCTCCAGGTTTCGGCCAATACTCGGCCCCTGCAGGGTATGGTGGTTTTTCGCAGACGCCGGGTTTCTCTCAATTTTCCTCGTCGCCGGGTTTCTCTGCATTCCCTCCGGCCACTGGGTTCTCGCAGTTCTCACAGCCGCAGGGGTACGGCCAATTCCCCCCGACGGCTGGATTTCCACAGTCGCCGGGCTTCTCCCAAGTCCCTCCGTCCTATGGCTTTTCGCAGTCGCCGGGCTTTTCACCTGCGTCGGGCTTCTCGCCTGCGCCGGGCTTCTCGCTGTCGCCGAGCTTCTCTCAAATACCCCCGACATCCGGGTACTCCCAATTCTCGCAGCCCCCAGTGGGTACGGCTCGACTCAGACGTTTTAACCTCAACGACGACGACGACCATGTTGAGGTGGAGGACGAGGAAGAGGAAGAGGAAGCGGCGTACGACGATTCCCACCAAGAGGAATCGGATGAACACGAGCAAACACCACCGCCCCCGCCCCGCCGCAAGGGGAAAGCTGTCGCGACATCGAGCACGGCCACTTCTCCGGCCAAGGGAAAGGGCAAGGCACACCGCAAGGGGAAAGCTGCCGCGACCTCATCCGACGAGCACAATAAGCTAGCACGAGGTCCTAACTACACGCCCGCTGAGATTGAATACCTCGCAAGGTGCTACGTTGACTTCGGGATGGACGCGATCACCAGCAATTACCAAACCTCAAGCGCGTTTTGGGAGAAAATAATGATCCGTTTCAACGAGTTCATAGCTCCCGCCCACCCAAGAGAGAAGAGTGCGATGAAAAGCGCATGGGGCCGCGCTAAGAAACAGATCCAGAACTTCGCAGCCATCTACATCCAAGAAGAAAACCAACTCGGAAGCGGGGAGAACGACTTCGATCTATACACAAGGGCCCAAGATTTGTAAGCCGAGAAGTTCAACAAACCGTTCCCGTATAGGGCTGCGTGGGAGCTCTTGAGGCATATCCCGACTTTCACCAACCCTCAGAAGCCAACAGCTCCAAAGCGGACGAAGATAAATGAATCCGGCGAGTACACTTCGTCTGCCAGCGGCAACGCATCCACCACATCCGCGAGCGATGCAAACACTCTGCAGGTTCGACCCGAAGGAGTGAAAGCGGCGAAAGCGGCGAAGAAGGGGAAGAAGGGCAAAAATGCGCTACGGGAGCAGGCGGCAGAAGAGTTGGCATCCCTCAACAAGCAATCGAGGGAGGAGTGGGCGTTCAATATCTATATTGCCGACACGTCGAATATGAATCCCGAGCAAAAGGCGAGGTACGAAAATGTTCGCCGCAAACTTGCAAGGGAATTCAATTGGGAGGAGTAGTTGTCTTTTTTTTTTTTTTAATTATTGTAATGTAGTAGTTTTTAATTATTGTATTTTTTTTTTAATTAGTGTATGTTGTAGTTTTTTTTTAATTCAATAAAATTGTCATTTATTAATTTCTGAATTTAATTAAGTTAATTTTTATAATATTTATTACAAATAAAAAAAACAACAAAATAAAATCTATTCAATCATTAAAATCACGTTTCCCAGTGCTTAGACCTAGGTTTTACTCAACCCCATTGTAGTGGAGAAATCAACCTATGTCTAACTCAACACCACCAATCATTAAAATCACGTTTCCCAGTGCTTAGACCTAGGTCTTACTAGACACCCATAGTACATGCTCTAAGTCGAAAAATATAGTACTCCCTTTGTTTTTTATTAAGTGTCCTATTATGAAATGTGATTTGTTTTTTGATAAATGTCTCATTTCATAATTTTTGAAAATTTTTGAGAAAAATAATGCAAAATTTTCTATTTTACCTAAGTAATAAATGTTAAATATTTATTTTTTAAGTTTTCGAGACAATAATTATAGATAAAAATAGTGATATATCAACTTATTTGGTTTGTGTGTTTTGACGGCTGTGGACAATTATAAAAAAAACAGTGATATATCAATTTATTTTTCTCGTCAAAGATAATTAAATTGCAATTGTTTCAGTAATAGGGATAGCCTTGGAAAGAGTAACAATTAATTTGTCCTAGAATTTTACCTAACAAGATGAGAATGAGTAAAGTTTACGTGACTGGTCTCAATTTCAGCAACAATCTTGTGCGATCTTCCAACACAAATTTGACTCATCCCTTATTTGAAGTATAGTTACCTTTTTCTTTTTCTTCACCAATAAATAACAATTTTAGTAGCCCAATAAATTATAATATCATTATAATGTATTAACTATAATCCGAGAAGTAATCAAATTTATATTTGATTTATTGCTTGATATTTCGATCAGGTCTTTAACCCAATCAGTCATAATGGTTAATTCACATAAATAAAAAATTTAATAAAGTATTCGGTGTGCATCGAATATAACGATTAGTAATAAGAATCAACTAAAAGAATTGATATATTGTTCACATAAAACTAAAAGAATTGATTATAGTATATATATATATATATATATATATATATATATATATATGTCTTTGTAACTAATTTAATTAGGGATGTATTGGATTGAGATTTTATTGGATTATTTTGGACTTTAAAAGTTCATGAATTTTTCAAATCTATTGACTTCGCGTGGAGTCTGTATGGATTTTGTCTCGATTTCACGTGGATTTGTGATGATTTCACTGGACTTCAAATCCATTATCACAGCGAGCGCTTGAGCGTAATCCAGCGACTGCTGGACCTCAGCCGCAGCTGAAAATAGTAACCAGCGACCACTGGACGTTGGGGATCGTGTCATGACATTAGAGAATAAGGGAGAGGTTAGTCGGTATGGGAAGGAGAATAAGGGAGAGGTAGGTTGGTCTGGGGACAAGTTGTTGTTCGGAGGAGGAGAAACAGGAAAAGAAGGAGGAGGATTGTTGGAGAAGAGAGAGAATGGCGTTGACTGGGAGATGGAATAGAAGGCTATAGAAGAGGATGCAATTGGACAGATGGATGAGCACCCATGTGGCTGAAGGATCGGCGCACACGTGTCGCAATCAAGAAGAAGCGCTTTTGGCTTGGAGAGTCGTCCTTTCACTCACTTAGCATTAGCTGCTTCATTTATCCTATAATACTTATTATTGTTATTTGGAAAATAGTACTGTTGGGGACCATTATATATCTAGTACTGCATGTAATGTAAACCCTAGTGATGGATCAACTAATTTGCTTCCTGCCTCATATCTCATCTTTCTTGCCTCTCTTCTTCCTATCTTCTTAAATTCAATCTCAACTCTATCTTATCTTACAATCTTATACAGATCTATACAAAAAATAATAAAAAATACATTAAATCCATAACATTTGGTATATCAGAGCTTGATTTTGCTTTTATTTAGCATATCTTGAGCTAGCATGGCGGATGGAACTCGTCTCAGGGATCTTCAAGAGGCGCAAAAGAAGATGGATCAAGCACTCCAAGCTGAAACATTGAAACACACTGCTGCTGAGGAGAAGTTACAAGAAAAGATCAGCAACATCGATTTAAAGTATGATCAGATAGCAGTTACCTTGAATGACATCAAATTGCAAATCCAGAACATGAACAAAGGTGGTGCTGGGAGTCCATCCATTATGGATCCATCTCCTTTTGCTAGGAAAGAGGGAGATTCTGGTAAGATCTCTGCATTTACATCTAAACTTAGTAAGGATCATTCTTCACAATCTGGTGGATCTAGTCATTCTTCACATAAGCTTGATTTTTCTAAGTTTAATGGTGAGAATCCTAGGGCTTGGATAGATGCAATACTTATTTCAAGTTGTCTGCTGCTATGAATGATGAGAGTATGGTGCAACTTGTTGTTTATAATTTTGAGAGAAAGGCATTGATGTGGTTGCAGAATTTTGGTTGTGAGAATCTGTTTTCCCTTACTTGGGAACAGTTCATGGATGTGGTAGCTGCTCGGTTTGAAGACCTGAATGAGTGGAGGATGGTTATGGAGTTTAAAAACTTGAAACAGAGTGGGACTTATGCTGACTATGTTGAGAAATTTGAGGAGTTGAGGGCTTGCCTGATGTTGAGCAGTAGTATGAGGTTTTCTAAGGAGTATTTTGTTGCTAGTTTCATCAGTGGTTTGTCAGAAGAGATGCAGAGATTCATGCTCTTTCAAACCAAAGACTCTAGTTGAGGCAGTAGAGATTGGGCACCACCAACTCACTACCTTAGAAGCTATATCCAAGAGAGCTAAACCACCACCTAAGGCTTTTCAGAACCAGAGTATGCAGTTCAAGAAGTTTGAGGCTGGACCAACTACTAAGAACAATGCACCAAACAAAACACCTATTAAATTGCTCACTACAGCAAAGATGGTTGCTAGGAAGGAGAAGGGCTTGTGTTACAATTGTGATGAGACATTTGTGCCTGGGCATAAGTGTAAACACAAGATCTTCTTTATGGAAATGACTGAGCAGCAGAAGTTAGCATATATGCAACATGAAGAGGAGTATGTGGAGTTGGTGTTGGCTGAGAATGAGCCTATGCAGGAGGTACATGTCAACATGCATGCTATCATGGAAAATGTTAACTCTAGAACTATGAGGGTGATTAGTAAAGTGAGAGATAAGGAGATCAGAATCTTGATAGATACTGGAAGCACACTCAGTTTTCTTCAAGAGAAGTTTGCTAGAGAGAATGGAATTGAAGTTGAGAGTGATGTTCCAATACTAGTGAAGGTGGAAAATGGACAGAAGCTTGTCAGTATAAAGAGGGCAGTGGATCTATCATGGTAGGTGCAAGGTCATCAATTCACATTCTCTCCTAGAATCCTGACTAATGAGAGGTATAAGTTGATACTGGGCAGTGATTGGTTAGAGTATTGCTCTCCTATCATTCTTGACTATGAGAAGATGACATTTATAGTTCATTATGGAACTCAAAGAATCAAGATACAAGCAGAAGGATCTCACACTAAGTTTCAAGAGATATCTACTGCAGGCCTTTTCCATATGATCCATTATAATTTGAAGGACATAGAAGAAATCTACCTGGTGGATGTGCAGACTGACAGAGCTTCTACAACTTATTCTCCACAGTTGGAAGCCTTGCTGGAGGAATTCAGTGATGTGTTTGAGAAACCTCAAGGATTACCACCTGCCAGAGGTACAGAACATCATATCAATCTTAAACCAGGTAGTGTTCCAAAGCACCAGTTTCCATACAGAACATCACACCACAGTAAGAATGAAATTGAATCTATTGTGAAGGACATGTTGGACTCTGGGATTATCCAACATAGCAAGATTCTTTTTGCCTCACCTGTTATCTTGGTCAGGAAGAAAGATGGTACATGGAGGATGTGTGTTGATTATAGGTACCTAAATTCACTAACTATTAAGCATGATTATTCCATACCATTAATAGATGAGCTACTGGATTAGCTTCATGGCTCCAGATTCTATTCTAAAATGGATTTGAGGTCTAGCTATTTCCAAATTCAGATGAAGGAGTCAGACAGGTATTTGACTGCATTTAGCATTCATCATGGGCATTATGAATTCCTAGTAATGCACTTTAGCTTATGCAATGCCCCAGCCACATTCCAGTCTCTTATGAATTAGGTGTTCCAACCCTATCTCAGATAATTTGTTTTGGTTTTCTTTGATGACATTCTTGTCTACAACAAGACTGAGGAACAATATCTATTACACTTAAGAGAAGTGTTGTTAAGGCTGAGAAATAACACTCTCTTTGCCAAGAAAAGCAAGTGCCAGTTTGGGTAGCCTAAGATTGAGTATCTCGGGCATGTTATTTTTGAGGAGGGGGTGGCTACTGACCCAGAGAAAATTGCTAGTATGGTTGAATGGACACAACCTAAAACTTTGAAGCAATTGAGGGGGTTTCTTGGTTTGACTGAGTACTATAGGAAATTCATTAAACACTATGGTCTTATCAGCAGACCATTAACTGAATTGTTGAAGAAGGATTGTTTTAGATGGACTGAGGAAGCAAATTTGGCTTTCAAATGATTGAAGGAAGCTATGATTTCAGCTCTTGTTTTGGCTTTGCCTGACTTCACTTAGAAATTTATTCTTGAGACTGATGCTAGTGGAACTAGAGTTGGGGCAGTCTTAACTCAGAATCAAAGGCCTATTGCATATATGAGTAAGGCATTGGGACTAATGAATCAGGCTATGTCAGTGTATGATAGAGAATTCTTAACTGTGGTGATGGATGTACAAAAGTGGAGAGCTTACCTACATGGCCATAAGTTCATAATTAGCACTAACCAGCAGGCTTTGAGACATCTTTTGGATCAAAAGATTATGAATCCAGTGCAGCAGAAGTGGATTACTAAGCTGTTGGGTCTTGATTATGAAATGCAATACAAGAAAGGGGTGGAGAACAAGGCAGTTGATGCCTTATCTAGGTATTCTGATCCTAGGATGGACTGTTTGGCACTAACAACTGTTTCACCAGTTTGGATGCTGCAGGTTCAGGAGAGCTATAGAGGTGATGCTTATTTCTCCAAAGTGCTCACTACTAAACTGGTTGATCCTAGTGCTTATCAAGAATTTCAAGTGGAAGCTGGCATAATTAAATTCAAAGGTAGAGTGGTGGTTGGCTCATCAAATCAGTTGAGGGAATCTATATTGCAAGAAATTCATGGCACTGCTTTTGGAGGACACTCTGGTGTGTTAGGCACCTACTCTCGACTCAAGACTTTTTTCTACTGGCCTATGATGAAGAAAGATGTGGAACAACTGGTGAATGAGTGTGATGTTTGCCAGAGAAATAAGTCTAACTTGTCTGCCTATCCTGGATTGCTTCAACCATTACCTATTCCTGATCAGGTACGGACTCACATCTCCATGGATTTCATTGAAGGACTCCCTAAATCAGCAGGAAAAGATGTTATTCTAGTGGTGGACCTGGTGGTTGATAGGCTAAGCAAGTACAGTCATTTTCTGGCCCTATCCCACCCTTTTACTGCTCAGACATTGACAAGGCTTTTTATGGATAACATTTATAAACTACATGGCCCTCCTATTAGTATTGTTTCTGACAGGGATAAGGTATTCACTAGTTCGTTTTGGAAGGAGTTATTTAGATTGATGGAAACTCAATTGGCTCTTTCTACTGCCTATCATCCCCAATCCGATGGTCAGACAGAGAGGTTAAACCAATGCTTAGAGAGTTATTTGAGGTGCATGGTGGGAGCAAATCCTAGGTATTGGCATAAATGGCTAGCTTTGGCTGAGTATTGGTACAATACTAACTACCATACCAGTCTAAAGTGCACTCCTTATGAGGTTTTATATGGGGTTTCACCTCCCCACACTGGTCTGGGTGTCTATCTCAACACTACTAATCAGGATGTTAAGGAATGGTTGGTGCAGAGGCAATCTACTGTTCATATTCTAAAGTAGAATCTGAAACAAGCACAGGCTAGGATGAAGTTCTTCGCGGATCAGAAAAGAAGTGAGAGGAGTTTTGAGAAGGGGGGGGGTTGTCTACCTCAAGCTGCAACCTTTTCGCCAGAACTTGGTCTCTTTTTCGCCGGAATTCTGAAGCTAGCGGCCAAGTACTACGGACCCTATGAGGTGATAGAGAAGGTTGGGTCAGTCGAGTATAGATTAAAGCTGCCGGAGTCCTCACGGATACACCCAGTGTTCCATTTTACTCTCCTCAAAAAGTGTCTGGGTAAGGAAATCATACCTTCAACTGAGCTGCCGGAGGTTAACGTTGCCGGAAACTTCAAGATCTCACCTTTCGCAATTCTGGATTCGCGAGTTGTATAGAGAAATGACGCCGACGTCTCCCAGGTTTTAGTTCAATGGTCAGAGACTGACATTGAACAATCCTCTTGAGAGGATTTCAAACCACTTCGCCGCCAATTTCCAAATCTAGATCCTCGAGGACTAGGATCTAAAATTGAGAGGATTAATGTCATGACATCGGAGAATAAGGGAGAGGTTAGTCGGTACGGGAAGGAGAATAAGAGAGAGGTAGGTTGGTCTGGGGACAAGCTGTTATTCGGAGAAGGAGAAACGAGAGAAGAATAAGGAGGATTGTTGGAGAAGAGAGAGAATGGCGTTGACTAGGAGATGGAAGAGAAGGCTATAGAAGAGGATGCAATTGGACACATGGATGAGCACCCACGTGGCTGAAAGATCGGCGCACACGTGTCGCAATCAAGAAGAAGCCTTTTTGGCTTGGAGAGTCGTCCTTTCACTCACTTAGCATTAGCTACTTCATTTATCCTATTTTACTTAATATTGTTATTTGGAAAATAGTACTGTTGGGGACCATTATATATCTAGTACTGCATGTAATGTAAACCTTAGTGATGAATCAACTAATTTGCTTCATGCCTCATATCTCATCTTTCTCGACTCTCTTCTTCCTATCTTCTTAAATTCAATCTCAACTCTATCTTATCTTACAATCCTTTACAGATCTATACAAAAAATAATAAAAAATACATTAAATCCATAATTGATCGCTGGCTTTTATGCGGATAAGTACGCCCTAATTTCTTATTCTCTCATTTCTCCCCTCTCAACCCCGCCGTCCAGAGCAGTTTTCCAATTTTTTTCAACCTTCGTTCTTACTTTCTCATTCTTCCACCATCTTCAACATCGTTTCTCCACTTCAATCACCGCCACTCCCCACTGCATCTCCGCGGTCGCTGTCACCCAATTGCCGCCGCCGTTGTATCTCTAGCCCCCGCTGCATCATGGTTCGTACGAAGAATCCTAATGTTAGCGCATATGAGGATATTCAAGCCGAAAATATCCAAGTTGAAGAAGAGGATTTCACGGCGAGGTATTCATGTCCTTTTCTATTGAAGTGTAATGAGAGGGTGAGGTTTTTAGGAAATTTAATTCTTCTAAAATTACACGCCCTCATTATTCCATTGGGAATTGATTAGGGATCTTAAAATCCAAGCAAAAGTCACTAAATATTTGAAGAATTTGAGACTTGATACTTTTTCTAGAACGTCAATTTTTCTGGTTATGATCCTCTGTGCTAGTAATTTTTAACTACCATGTCTTTGAGTGGGGATAAGAAGAAGATTGGGGTTAGAATGAAAAATAGGGAATATCAAATAAGCTGAGCAAGAATGAATATATGATATAGAAAACTACAACATTTGATATACGTCATATATATGTAATATTACCGAAAGGATTCATACCTTAAAGAAAGGGTTAAATCTTATACTTTCCTGAATTTTAGCAGGCATCCTTGTAGACGGCTTAACCATCATGTCCGGTTCTATGGTGTTCAATGCCTTTAAGATTTTGTTGAAGTTTCGACTAGTAGCAAAATGCGAACAACCGAACCTTCGACGAACATTACCATATCGATCGTTGTGTCCTACAATGATCAAGAATGTTGTCACCATTTCTTCAACACATATGAATCTTGTATCTTCTAGATGAGTTTTCTCTTTAATGATTGAGCATAACTTTATAAAGGCATCAGGATACATCCTATGCAACTGTCGAAAACTTTGTGGATCACCTTCGATCATATTACGTACAAAATGATATCCCTTTCTAGTAATTGGTCATCGCTTCAAAGAAGGTTCAATACGCCGAGGCATCATACTAATCTTTCCTAATAAAACTATCACTGCCTTAACTGCCAACATCAAAAGCCTAACCTTTTCGTAAGGTAGCATCTCCTCTTCTTCATCTATTTATTCTTCCATTTCTTCTTCTTCTTCTTCTTCTTCTTCTTCTTCTTCTTAATCTTCTTCTTCTTCTATTTCTTGTTTCAATATTTCAAGATTTTCCATGGTTGCATATAGAAAATGGGAACATGGTAAATAAGATAATTAAACGTAAATAATTGTGAATAAACAGTCCAACCCAGCACTGCTGCGCTCCAGCGACTGCTGGAAATTTTACGCTAAATGATTCCAGCGGGCACTGGAGTCCAGTCGGCGCTGGGTTTTGATTAAACACATGGTCAATTAGAAATTAGAATTGTAAAAAAGAAATATATTCAAATGCGTACATCTTAGCAAAAAATGACTCAAATAATAATAAAAATACAAAATTCATTAAGTTCAAATACATAATTAACAAAGTCATATCACCAAAAAATAATGATAAAAAGATAGTTTTAAAATGACACCCAACAAAATATAGCATAGTATTTAATACATGACTCAAATGATCACTATTCTTTAATCCTGTGAGCTATCCAATTAGCTCGTTCCTAAATAGTCATCTTCAAAAAACCATCTTTTTTTAACTTGGTGCCAAGCAAGTCAAATGCCTTGAGGCAAATGTCTTCATCTAAATCTAAGATATCTTTGATAGCATCCCAAGTTGTAAAAGATCTTTCCTTTTCTCTTTTCTCTAGTATGGTATCTCTTTTCTGTAAGAGGTTATGAACTCCATCATAGGTGTTTGTTAGTTTTTTAATCTCTTCCATGAGACCATTCTGAGGAATATTTTCACTAAAGCCATAATTTGCTTCATACTGAGCTCTACTTTTTTTGGATTGAGCTCTTCTTTGAGTGGAGACCTCAGACACTTCAGGGAACCTCGAAGGTTGTGGCATATCCAGGATTTCTAATTCGGGGGTGCGAGATACCATAAAACATATAAATCATAAACATAAAATATTTATAACACTAAAAGTAGTACATGTCAATTGTCAAATATGGTTCAATTTCAAAGATACACATAAAAATACAAAAAGAAAAAAAAATCATGATAATCTAATTTACTATTCGACGAGTCTTCATTTCTTTAAAGCGAGAAACAATCTCGTCATCGAAAACTTGGAGAAACATCTCTCTCTAGATGAAAGTGACCAAATAATCATTCAAAAATTGATCCGCCATACTGTTTCGCAGTTTATTCTTGATATAAGTCATTTCGGAAAAACACCCTCTCTACAGTTGCAATAGAAACCGGAAGAATAAAAACCAATTTGATGAGCAAAAATACTAAAGGATAAGCCACATGTCTCTTTGTTTCAACAAGTTTCATCGAAAGGGAACTCATATCGTGCAAATTTTGAAACTCATCATCTCTTTTCATATCTTCCATGAATATATCAAGTTGACATTCATGATCAAATCAATGCTTGAAAACTTAGAGGGATACAAAATGGCAAGTTTGAGTACCTTTTCCTTGTCAAAAGAAGAGAAGTCATCCTGAGGATTTAAGCAAGCCAAGCATCTAAGCAACTCCATATTAATCTCATCAAATCGGTGGTCAAGTTCTTGAAGTAGTAAATCAATTACTTCTATAAAGACATCAACCCAAAAATGATGAAGATATAAAACTTGTTGAACAAAACGCTATGATATTCCATGAGGGATATAGCCTCAAAATCTGAAACAACAATGCCATTATCATTACAAAATGAGATAACCTTATTCAAGTGAGTCTCCCATCCATCCTCCCTCATTTTCTGTAATACAACTTTGGTCAAACTAACAAGTCTCATGGCACTAACAATATCTTGGTCCTTCCTTTGCAAAACAAGACACAAATTATTAGTATACCCAAATATAGTAGACATTAGTCGTGCCATGAAAACAAAATCAAATAACTCTAATGAGAACAAAACACCTTGAACTTTGGTTTTGTCATCATAATTCGAGTCATTCTTCCCAATCATCACAAGAACTGTAACAGTTGTAGAAAACAAATTCATCACATTCAAAACAATTTTGTAATGAGAACCTCAACGAGTATCTCCAGGCCTCTTTAAACCAAGTTCTTGATTTAACCCCGATCTCGTTTCAAGTTCATCCACTTTCAAGGCTTGAGCAACTTTCTGGGCTTTTAAATCACGAATCATTTCTCTTCTCTTACAAGAAACTCCAACCACATTCAATAAAATTACAAGTGTATCAAAAAGCCAAGCACAATCACTGTTCTTCTTAGCAATTGCTACAAGAGTTAGTTGAAGTTGATGAGCAAAGCGATGAACATAATAAGCACTTGGAGTATCTTGCCTAATCAATGTCTTGAGGCCACATTCAACCCACCATTCATGTTACTAGCCTCATCATACCCTTGATCTCGAATCTTAGATGGACTCAATGAATGTTCAACAAGTAAAGAAATAATTGCACTTTTTAGAGACAAAGCCGTAATATCACAAACATGAACAGGTCGAAGAAATCGCTCCACTATCTTTCTCATTTTTCCTTCAACATAACGTAAAGAAAGAGCTAGTTGTTCTTTTTAGGATACATCACTCGACTCATCGGTCAATATAGCAAAGTAGTCATCACCAAGCTCTTTGACAATTCGCTTAGTTGTTTCTTTTGCACAACAATTGATAATATCCTTTTGAATAATTGAACATATCAGTTGACAATTTCTATGAGCATTTTCTAAAGTGACCTTTGAGATGGCTTCATTGTGTGTCATTAGCCATTTCAAAAGTTCAATAAAATTTCCCCTATTAAGGGAAACTTCACTTTCTCTATGCCCACGAAATGCCAATCCTTGTCGCAATAGCAAACACACACAAGAAATTGAAGCTTTCAAACGAGTTTCATACTCTCTTTGAGTCACATCATTGGCATTATCTAAAGAAACAATAATTGATTTTCTATTACCATCTCTTAAGTTCACATATTTCTCATAAGCAAAATTGTGAACACTTTTAACTCCACCAACATATTTCTTTAATCTTTCCGGTTTATTCCATGACTTAAACCCTTCATTAACAAATGCATCTCCTCTCACATTAGTTTCAATATCATTCTTAAACAAGAAACAAACAAAACAAAATGCGGCATCTTTCTCAATGCTATATTCAAGCCAATCTTATGTATCAAACCAAGAAACAATAAATCGGTGCAAGCCTCCAAGATTTTTTTGAGGAAAATTGTGAGTTCTAGGTTGACAAGGTTTTTTAAGGATATAGGCTCTTTTAACCGCATCTCGTTGGTTTGGGGGATAATCCATTATGCTTATTCTTTTTCCCGGATCATGAGGAAGAAGTTCAGCTTCATAAACCATTTCTTTTTTCTCGAATGGCGCACTACTAGTACTAACACTTGAACCACCCAAATTCTTAGCAATTTCTTGAATTAGAGGAGATTCATTTGAAGTGGAGATTCTAGCACTAGAAGCATTCTCGCCATCTACCTTTGAATAGCATGAATCCACTTGAGATTTTTGTTTTTTGAACATAAATTGTTGAAGATTTGATTGCTTAACCATTCTTTTTGATTTTTTGGATGCATCATTCTTCATTTCCTATATTCAATATACTAATATAGAATTATTACATACAAAATAACAAAATTTACAAATTACATATGCTAATTTTGCCACCAATTCACCAATCACAAATTCACCATTAAATACAAAATACTCAATCAAATAAACATCAGTAACTAATTCACCATTGAACCCATCAACCAAATTACCAAACCAATCAAAATTGTAAAATACAAACTATTAATTTGAAGTTTATGCCCTTTAGGGTTTAAAAGAAATACCTTTAATTTAATAGAAAGTGGCAGCAAAAGAGGCGAAGAAGATGAGTAGACTGTGGAGTGTGAACTGGAATGGCAGGCGAATTGGCGAAATCACGAGCAGCAGCGCCATGCTTCTCTCTCTGTCTCTGAGTCTGAGCGACTGAGCTTCTCTCTCCCTCTCTCTTTTTTTTTTTTTTTTTTTTTTTCCGTTAGCTTAGCTGCTATTCCAAATTTCCAATTTCAATCTCTTTTCATTTTTGTTTTAATTTTCATATGTGGTGGGTTGGGCTAAGGAGTGGGTTTATTAAATTAGTGTCTTAGGCTTTTGTAGAGGCTAGATCTACAATTGAGGATGATGTTGGCACGTCCGGATCGGTTAGGCACTAGCAACCTATCAACACAAGAACACGTAAGAGCCCTAGGTTGAGCATCAGGAGGGGTGTCGACCGTAGAGCCTCCGACGCTCAAGTTAGTAAACGAATAACGATTAGAAATGATAAATAAGACGATTGAGAGAGAAAGGCAGGTTGGAAGAAATGTCTATTCCCTGCGTTCGGATGGTGGAAACGGTGACAATGAGTAAGTAATAATGGCAAGCTGGTGGCGGAGTAACCTAAGTTGGCTTAATCCGGTGTGTGAGAGCGAGTTGGAAAGGCGGCAAAATTAGAGAGAGTATGGAGAGAGATCGTGAGATGAGAGTGATTATGCGAGTTGTATTAAACGTATCCAGTTGTGATTTAGTCGGGTTGAATATATAGGAGATAGCCAGATCTTATTCGTCCACGATCTACGCCCCCAGCTATTATGATTTTGGCGGAATCATCAAGATGCACTCGTTAACCGCTCCAACTAGGCGGATCGGCTTGATATGCATTCACAATTATATTTTGTGACTATGTCAACTTGGTTACCCGGCTAGCTTAACGAGCCCAAGTTGAGTGTGAAATACCCAACTTGGTTGTTGGCCCAAGTTGGTCTTGAATATGGAATATACAACTTGATTGCTAGTCCAGATTGGTTATTGACTATGAGATACCCAACATGGGTTGATCCAACTTGATTTATAACTTATTGGGCTGGACGAGCGGAGTTGCTTAACAAATTGGGCCAAATTATATCGACCATTAGGCTTGGACTAATAGATAGATTTTGTCCACTACAGTTTGCCTCCACTTTATAAGAAAAAAAGAAAACTTATACTAATCAATCACAACTGTAAATACTCATTATGAATTTTACCTCAGAATATATATATATATATATATACTAGTAGTATATGTTATGAATTTGTTGCTAATTAATGTGTCGAAGTCCTTGGAAACATCCTACTATAATTTTTCTGCAGGTGGCTGGCCCCAACATGTATAAATATGTTATTTACATATTTATTTATTTTTTAATGGCCCCAACATAATGTTGTACTCCCTCTGTCCCGTTCAATAAGTCCTATTTAGGATGGACATGAAAATTAACAAAAAAAAGAATTAAATGATAAAGAGTGTGATTAAAGTAGCATTTTATTGTTGATGTTAAAGTGGATTGAGTGGAAAAATATTGTACAATAAAGTAAACAAAATTCACGTTTGAGTGAGACATAAAGTGGTTTTTAGTGTATTAATCTTTGCCAAATAAGAAAATGAGACTTATTGAGTGGGACACTCGAAATGGCAAAATGAAACTTATTGAACAGGATAGAGGAAGTACAATATTTCGATATTTGATTCTTTTATTCACCAAGTTGGCCTAAATTAACTAGTGAGCGGGGTCCAAACATGTTTCCTATATGATCTCTACACTAAAACTTAATGATTCTCAACATATATTTATATATGAGTTTATTAATGTTTGTAGACCACTTTTAGGTAAAAACAATAAAGTTGTACCCCAACTTAATTTACAATAAAAGAGGCCAAGTTTGAGTTGATGAGACCAAAATATCCTTACTTTTCACCAACCAGCCACTTTTCTCTCTCCTATTTTATTTTCTCTCTCTTATGTTTTTTCTCTCTCATAAACCCACACCTCTTTCTTTTCTCTGTGTTCTTCTCTCTCTCTTCTTCTCTCGTTTTTTTCTCTCTCTTTTTGCAGCTCCTCCATTGTTCTTGCTGCTTTTTTTTAATTCGTTTTAATACTTGCTGCGTTTTCTTCTGTATTTTATTCGTGTTCTTAGTTTGGATTGATAAACGGTGCTTCTTCTCTCTCCTTTCTCTCTCTTTCTCTCTCATTTTTTTTTTCTTCGTCGTCTTTTTTTTTTCTCTCTTTTCGTTTTTCTCCGTCGCTGGCGGTATCACATTTTTTGTCCGGCGGCGACGATGATGGAGGTACTGAATACTATTCCCGTTGTTTGTTTTTTTTATTTGATGGTGGATTTCGTTTAGATATGATGTTTTAGATCGTTAAAATTGTTGTGCGTCGCAGTTGATGATTTACAGTCATGGCTGATTTTTGTTTAAGTCGTACAGTCGTAGCAAATAAATGTTGTGCTCATGCAGGAGTTTATGTATGATACGATATCGTAACATGATAGCACAATTTTCTTTTGCGAGATTAGTACGTTTTTGGATCGCATGTTACGATATATAGGAATCTCCTATGAATAACGTGGCTACAATAATTTCATAAATGATTATGTATGTAAGATATATTTATATCGTAACATGTTATCACCATTTTCTTTACGAGATTAGCAAGTTTTATCATAGGATGTTACGATATATGAATATCGTAATACCGTGGCTACAATTATTTCATAAGTGATTATGTATTTTATGTTTCATTGTACGAGTTTGGTATGTCGTAACTGATTTGTGTTACGATATATATATATATATATATCGTAACTTATATTTCATGCAGAAGAGACATTCTTGTTTAATTGTTGCTCATGGTGGCGTATGGAATGACAATATCTATGAGGGTGGAAGGAAAGAGTATATACCTATACCACCTTGTGGTATAACGTATCAAGATTTATTGAGTAAGCTTGAGAATCGATTGAAGAAGAACAAGGCCATGTTTATTTATGATGTTGATACTCTAGTAAAATCTCCTACTGGTGAATTAATGAGGATGAAAGTAACAGATGATTTTGAGTTGAATATTTTAATGGAAATGTTGGAGGTTCCTACAATTCATGTAAGTGTTTGCCCTAGAGATATCGAAGCCTTACCGAAGGTGTCTCATGGAAATCATTTTAAAGCGCGTGCGGATATGTCGTCTTTTGATCGCATTGTTTGTAATGAAGATTCTTCAGTTTTGGGGTTAAGATTTAGTGATGAAGTTGCTATTTGTGATACCAACATGAGCTTGGATAATGATGTGGATGAATGTGCTTACCCGTTGGGGGATGATTTTGAAGTTTGTGAAGACCCTGATTTGATGCAACCATTAGATGTTTCGAATGAATCTAATGAAAGAAATTCTAATCCAAACCGGTTGTGGGTCATTCTTGGTACGTGTTTCAATAATAACAAAGTACGAGATTCATAATATCGTATGATAGTGTGCTTATGCCTATTTTTATGATAAAGTACGATATTCATAATATCGTAGTATCATAATTACATGCTAACCCAAGAACATCAAATAATCGTATTATGGTTTCAATGTCTAGTACGAGTTTATTGTATTCATTAATAACAAGTACGATATTCCTAACAATCGTATGACAGGGGATATTATGAACTTATATGTGCCTAAGCTTAGTTTTATAATCAAGTACGATATGTGGAATATCGTAGCATTGTACGTATACGCTAGACTCTAAAAACAAGTTATCGTACTATGTTTTGAGTCTCTACTAGGACTTTATAATATTCAACAATAATGAGGTACGATATGAGGAATATCGTACAAAGTGACAATATTAATTGTTTTCTTTCAATACGTGTTCTTATATTATAGTGTGTTAATGCAGGTGCTTTAGAGCATGCGACGCTCCCAACATCAGATTTGGTTGTAGTAGATCATTTGGCTCATGAAGAACTTGTTGTGGGTGGCTTCTTTTTGAATAAGCGGCGTATGAAGGAAGTTATTGGCATCTTTCATTTGAAAAATAATTTGGAGTATGTTACAAAGAAGTCAAATAAGCGGAAGTATCATCTTTGATGTAAATATGAAGACAGATGTGATTTTATTATGCGAGCAAAAGCAATTGGGCAAGCATGGAGAATCTACAAATGGTCACTTCATACATGTGAGACTGATTTGAGGTATCACCTTCCACCAAGATTGTCTGCTAAAGTCATAGCTTTATACTTTAGTCTTAAGTTGGATTATCTAGTTGAGCTTAGACCTAGAGAAATTCAAGGACAGTTGCTGTTTATGCTGTCCATCAGAGCTTGATATGATATACTTCCCCATGGAAATTCCTCCCAAGCTTGCTTATCCTCCATGAGCACCCACATCCACAATGGGATCTTGTTGCGTGCTTGTTCAAAGCCCATCACGTAGTGGGTGGCTAACAGCATCTTTGCCAGTTTGATGGCATCTTCGGCACCTCCATAGTTTTTGGCATTAAAAATAGTATGGACATCGGTTCCACTAGTTACCTTGGTGGTGTTGAATAGCCTCTCGTAGATCGAATCATTGGGGAGAACAAGCCTGCCATATGGATTAAAAGAAGCTGGTCCGAATTTGAGTCTGCTCACCAAAGCATACTCCACTCGGGAGAAGCGTAATATCTTGCCCTCCACCTTGAACCATAGGGTTGTGGTGTCAACATTTTGGGCCGTTTTCTCGCTTGGCCTCACCTGACGAGACAGCATGTAGTTGAGCGCGAGGCCTGATCGGGAATTGGAGTCATCCAATCGCATAAAGACTCCTAGAGTGGAATGCTTGACTTCAAATTTTACTTCTTCTCCAAAGGACTCGAGGACCTTGCGTATATCTCCAATCAGACCCTCATAGCCATAACATTGCACCCTGTGGTGAGGTGGTTTCATCAATTCCGATCGGACATATTTCCACGAAACCTGAAAACATGTAGACAGAAAGTGGTCAAACACGAAATTATGTACGAGTTTGGGCAATATCGTAACTAACAAAAATACGATATTGGGTAATATCGTAACAAATTTCTCGCATCCAATCATCTTCTCAAATAAATCGTAACATATTACTCACACGAATCGGTTGGGCACATGTACGTGTTAATAAAATTGTATCACACTAAGTACGATATAGGTAATATCGTAACACACAAAGTACGATATTGGATATATCGAAACAAATTTGGCAGATGCAAACATCTTCTCACATAAATCGTAACATATTACTCACATGCATTCTTATTTAGTGTCATAAATCGGTTGCGCTCATATATGAGATTATAAAATCGTAATATACTAAGTACGATATTGGGGGTTTCAGTCATTTTCACGTACGATATAGTGATGCATCCATATTTTATGGCACCAATTATTCATCCTCAAGTACGATATTAACAATATCGTATCTACAGAAACATTATTTTTCAAACAAGGCATCCCTCAAATATCAAATAAATCATCCGCAATGGTGCAAGAAACAAATCTCAAACAATAAAAATAAGTACGATATTTGCAATATCGTAACAATAAAAATTGATATCGGACTATGCCGGTGAATATCGTAACAAAAATGAGTGATTATACAAGAAATCGTTTCAAATTTTGCAGATCAACTACAATACAAGCACCAAACGAGATTTCATGTACGATTTTCATGATATTTATCGAGAAACAAACCTTACCAATCCCGCGAAATTCAAAATTCAAAAATTTTGAGCAAAAAATTAAAAAATTCACAGATCTGCAAATTTTGTGTGAATGGATGTGAAATTACCAGCATCTCGCCGAAAGGGTCGTCGCCCATCTCCTGTTGTTTGTCGACGGCGGCGGCCGGTTGTTCGTCGACGGCAGCGGCAGTTTCTCTTTGTTTGCTGCCGGAGCCGATTTTTGGTCGCTTCGCTGGCTTCTTCAGTTGTGGCCTAGTTTTCCGGCGTGGGGTGTTTTTCAACTCGCACGGCGGTTGGTGGCGGTGGTTGCTAGAGAGAGAGACGGTGGTGGTTAGGGGTGTGCACTGTTCAAACCAAACCGAAAAAACCGACCGAACCGATGGGTTTTGGTCGGTTCGGTTCGGTTTTTATATGAATCGGTTTTCGGTTCGGTTTGTAAAATTTTAAAAATTCGGTTTTCGGTTTTCGGCCCGATTCCCTCAAATTATGTTCGGTCGGGCACCGGACCGACCGAAACTATAATATATTAAAATAATATATATATATATATATAAAGAAGAATATGAGTGATAATTTCCTTAAAAAAATAATACGAGTGATAATTAAAATAATATATAATAATCTTAAGAATAAATGTTGAATTGTTTTTTTTTTCCTAAGTATGTTTCATTTTTGAAATATCATTATTTTTTTTTTCCATTTTCTATCGGTTTTTAAAATAACCGAAGGAACCGACCGAATTTTTCGGTTCGGTTTTGGTTCGGTCCAAAAAACATATTCGGTTCGGCCCGGTTTTAAATATTTTTATCGGTTCGGTTTTCGGTTCATAGAATTTTGGTCGATCGGTCGAACCGACCGACCGATGCACACCCCTAGTGGTGGTGGAGGGTGTGGAGATGGAGAAGACGGTGGTGGCGTTGTGGTTGGCGGCGGTGAGTCGGTGGTGGCAGAGCGGCGGTTGGTGGCGGAGGAAACTAGGGCAGACGAGAGAGAGAGAGAGAGGGCATTGAGTGGTGGAGAAAGGGGAGGCGGCGAAGAAAGGGGAGGCGGCGGATGGTGGTGGCGTTGTGGGTGGCGGCGTCGAGTAGGTGGGGGCGGAGGTGGAGGAAGGGGTGGTGGCGGAGGAAGATGAAAATTTGCAGACAAGAGAGAGAGAGGATTTTAGAGAGATAAAGTAGTGGGGGAAAAGTGGTAACTATTATATATATATATATATGTGGATGTAAAAATTCAAAATAACCATCTTTTACCCTACTAAGGGTATTTTCGTCTCATTACATCAAAATTTGCCTCTTTTATTGAAAATTGAGTTGGGGTACAAAATTATATCCTTTAACTATAAAGTGGTCTCTATTCTAGTTGACTCTTTATATATTCCTTTATGGATAATTGATTGTACATATGAGAAAGAATCTAATCACTTTCACTTCTTTTATTGAAAGCTATTTTTGAATTCTCAATAATAGGGTTAAGAGATATCATGGAAATATGCTCATGATCCAGTATGTAATTCCATCACCATAACAACAATTATTGTGTTGTTTCTAAAAACAACAATTATTATTATGTTAATTACGTAAATACCGAATACTTAAATTACACGATTATACTTAAATATTATAAAAAAATTGACTTTAAACAACCACTACTTAAAGTGTATTTATGTGCACCACATTATTATTTGAGTACCAAAAACATAGGTACAAAAATTATTCTTGGACCACTTTGTTAGGTTAGCTGACAATCTATGGAGTAAAACTTTAGGGGTTGGCCACAGTTACGAAAATTGTAGCCGAATTGTCACCAAAGCTGCTTAAATTGAAGTCTAGCTATCATGTCTTTTATCTCTTCAATATGTTGTCGATTATTATAAGATTTTTTTGTATGATATTTTTGTGATATATTTCATAGATTGCTAAGAGATATATGCATGTTAAGTATAGTATACCGTTACTTCACCAAATGATGTATAACATGCATTGATAAACTATTACTTCTTTTCCACACCAAAAGCTGGAAAAATGGCCCAACCTAATCTGACGGGCTTGTCGGATTTTGGGTCGAGTTGGAAATTTTTGTATATTTTTTTAGACAGTGCTAGGGTTCGAGTAACCCATCGATTTGGTCCGATTCGATCACTTTGCCAACTCTAGTGATCGCCTTTTCCATGTAATATTGGAAATTAAGGAAATGAATTTTGGGCTCAATTTTACCAAAAAGCGAGAACACTTTTGGTTTTTTGTTTTCTCAAATCTTTCTTTTAGTTGTGGCGACTATAAGGACAAAAGTCTCAGCTTTCAACTTCCAAGAACAATATTATTTTATTAGAATTTTTCAAATCTTTAATTTACATTTAGTTAATTATGGGGCTTTGAAAAAATGGAGTTATAGATAGATTTACCCTTTCATTCGGCTTCGGTTTTGATGGATCCAACACTAAAATTTTGATTGCCCATATAATAGATTCATGGACTTGAGCTTGACCTGCAACGTATCATGTGTGGTCCAATTCACAAAATAAATTGTTAAGAGTTGTTATGGCCATTACCAACTATAATTCGTCTATATTTTTAAGGTAAATTAAATATATGGAAATATGTTCTATGCTGAACTAAACGCTAAATGTGGTGTTACAATTTCATATATAATTCTCCTAAAAAAACAATATTTTATACTCCCTCCGTTCACAATATGGTTGCCACATTATAGACGACACGAGTTTTAAGAAAATGATGGGTAATAATGGATAATAGTGAGTATTGTTGTGAGTGAAATATCTATGGTAATTTATAAACTTTTTGGATCATGACCTTTACTCCCTCCACTATGCTTATGTTGTCATCATTTTTTTTTATTAAACTTACTAAATAGTCATGTTTCATTTATGGAAACAATTAATACTTCAAACCCCTTCGAGAATGATGAGACATACTATCTTTCGATCTTTTTACCTTTATTTTTAATTTCCGTACCAAACAGTAACATGACAATATAAACGGGATGGAAGAGGGAGTGAGAGTATATTATAGTGTAGTTATTATATGATGGACACCAAATATTGAGTTTGAATTTAATTTAGACTAAAAAGGAGTAATGTAAAAAAAAAGTACTAGTCAATGATAAGTTATATTTACGCGATGACTGCTAGTATAAATAAATACTATATATCGAATAAATAAACTTTTATTCAACTTTTTCATCTATCTATTGATTCAAGGGTTAACATCATGAAAAATATATGAATTTTGGGCTTTCGCTTTTTTCAGAAATTTCAATCTATGTGACAATCCATTAATTTTAGGCCAACTTTCATTTTTCACATAACTTTCAATTTTTTTTAATAAAAATACATGAACTTTAGTCCGATTTCAATTTATTCACTATCCTCAGTTTCATCCAAATTAAGCCTAACATGTCTCTTATGTGAAAGGGCGGATCCAAACTTTGATGATAAGTGAGTTCAAAAGTAAATATGTCGTATATTAAATTTGATAAATAGATATAATTCTTTAACACGTCGATTCATAAAACTATATTAGTATTAGCCAAAAATATTCTATTATAGTTCAAAATTGCAATTTTTTTCACGCTTATGTGATGATCAAGAGCGTACAGTCTTTTTGTCCGATGATTAAATTAAACGATCTTATTTTTGAATTTCCTACAACGTCTCTTACTCTCAAGATTAACATATCTATTTAATTATCTTGCTAGGATTTAGGTGATATTGAGAGAAACTTTCTCCATATTTCTCCTATCAAGACATTAAAGAAGAAGAATACATTATCATACGATTTTGATTTAGGAAAGAAGATTAATGACAAAATTTGAGAAACTAAGAAGAGTATGAAGAAATTTTGAAGGACACGATACTTTTGACTTTATAGATGAAATATTGATAACTTTTGCACCAATATCATCCTAAGCTCTATCAAGATAATTAAATAATTTTGTTAATTTTGTGATGAAACGATGACATATGGAGATACTGTACAAAAATAAGGTCATCTAATTTAGCAGCCGGACAAAAAGACTACACACTCTAAACATAAGACAAGTGATCAACGTCAATTTTGACGAATATAATGATTATGAGAAAATTGAAATTGAACTAAAGTCCATGTAATGTCACATAAATTGAAAATTCGTGGGGCAATGAAAGTTGATATGAAGTTAGTGTATTTTGATGATATCAACCCTGATTCAAGCATATATTTAACTGATGAAATTGTGTCGTGTTTAATAATTAACCGTTCGTAACAAACATCGTGATTACTGGATTTTAATTCAATTCGATAAGGCAAATACTCTTGTGTGGCAGCGTCGCGTGGCGCGTACGCTACACGCGTGCCCGTAATTGTTTTTAATTTACAGATTTTTCCTTTTTTTTGTTTGCCTCTTCTTCTTTGGTTAAGAGATCGAGCGAGGGAAGCTGAATAATCCAAATTATTGTCACTACAATTATCTTTATATTAGTAATCGGAGTGAAGGCGGAGCCGAAAAAGAATCTGAAAAATTTAAAAAAAGTAGAAAAAAATAATAATACGGGTGCGTGTTATACACACGCCGCGTGCGGAAAGCACACGCATGCAGCGCACGCGGCACGCGCGATCATATGTTATGCGACACTGCCGCACAAGAGAATAACTCTTTCGATTAAAATCGAACCATTAAGCACTTTCTAAAACGACTATGATATAAATACCAAAAGCTTTAACACTGACAAATAAACTGTTGGAAATGGTTAACTTAATTTTGTAAGAACTGTTTACAATAGAATTCTCTAGAATTAGAAATAGAGAAAAAAAGAGTTAAAATCTAGAGAAGCATAAGTGTGTACTAGTTACATGCAAAAATCTAGAAAGCAATTTAGGCCATTACTGAATTCGGTTATCAAGACTTAACCAACATATGCATCTATGTATATGTACTGAATATTTACATTTAGTTTTGAGAGAAATCAAATGAAATTATATATCCATGTTTAGTTCTCTCTCCCACACCTCTCTCTTACACAAACACACACGTCCACACATAATAAATTACTCCTCTTTCTAATATCGATTAAATCCTCCTCCCACCATGAAGAATTTTCCGTATTTTCCAACATGGTATTAGAGCCACAAAATCCTACTTGTGGCACTTAAAGTCCCCATGCTCAAAAGGAGCAACTTCGAATGAGTTGAAGCATCAAGTGAAGATGCTTTGAGGCCCACGAGGTATGGCAAATCCAAACCGTGGAGTGAGTGCAACGAGCCGAAAAATGAGGCTCAGCTTGTCCCAAAAGTGAAGGGATAGATTGTGCGTGTGTCCTGATAGAGTGACAAGAAAACTCTATCTGAAGGGGGACACAAGGTCTCGAGAAAATCTCGAGTGGTGCACCGCAAAAACTGTAGGAGAGGATTCGGTGTGAAGAAGCAGAAAAAGTGTGAAAGAGAAAAAAAGGAGAAAGAAGAATGTTCGAGCACGACAAAGAAAATTGTTCGAGCAACGATGGTGGACATACGACAAGAGAGAGGTCGTGGCCAAAGACAAGATCAAAGTCGATGTTGTGGACGTGGAAAAGGAGGTTACTAGGAGTTTTCGCAGGAGGACCGAGCAACAAAAATCGAGGTATGATAGATCTTCGAAAAAATTATAGATTTCGGCACTATGTTTTTCAACGCTGAGATGTGAAAATCAAAAGTTGAAGATAGAACCAAATACATCGTGTCAAGAAAACGAGAGCATGGTTTTGACATGTAAAGGAGAACAAAGACAAGACAAGGTGAGACATGATATCTCGGTACCACTGCAAGCAATAAATGCGAGATCGAAGAAGCAATATGTAGATTATTTGAAGATAAAAAAAATCAAGATGTCGACATCATCATCAAGCTCTCAAGTACGAAAAGGTTATCAAGTTCAGAATATTGCTTAGAATCCCAAATCAAGTTTAAAGGGGAGTGTTGAAAATGGTAAACTTGATTTTGTAAGAACTGTTTACAATAGAATTCTCTAGAATTAGAAATAGAGAAAAAAAAAGTTAAAATCTAGAGAAGCATAAGTGTGTATCTAGTTATGATTAGAGAATTACATGCAAAAATCTAGAAAGCAATTTAGGCCATTACTGAAGTCGGTTATCAAGGCTTAACCGACATATGCATCTATGTATATGTATTGAATATTTACATTTAGTTTTGAGAGAAATCAAATGAAATTTTATGTCCTTGTTTAGTGTTTCTCTCACCCTCTCTCTCACACGTCCACATACGTCCACACACACATACAATTAAATACTCCCCTCCTCCAATATCAATTAAATCCTCATCTCACCATCGCAAAATTCCATATTTTCCAACATAAACTAGGTTTCAAATATTTTCTCTCTGGTGAATAAGCAATTGCCGGTGTTTTAAGTCCTAAAAAGGTTGCTGCATTTGAATCCGATTTTTAGCCTCCACCATCAAATATATCTTTGCTCGTCAAAAATAAAATAAAAAAATCCTTGGTCTTGATGAACTTATAATTAAATAAAGGGTTAAATTTGTATAAAATCATAAAAAATTCTCAAATTCCAGTTTTTTCCACAAACTTTCAATTTTGCATCTAAAATTATAAACTTTTTATTTTTCTGAAATTTCCCCCGAAATCGAATTCCGGCCAAATCGAGATGACGTGGCGTCAGGAATTGTTGACATGTACTTTTTATTTAAGAGTTAATTTGGTATAAACCCATAAAAAAAATCCCAAATTCTGGATTTTCCCATAAACTTTTTAATTTTATTTCTAAATCCATAAACTTTCATTTTTTTCAAAAAAAAAATATAATAAATAGATAGGGGTGTCGGAGGGAGGCGACAAAGTGGGTAGGGCAGCAGGGTCGCCACACTTGGCACAAATGGCACAAACATAGAATGAGGTTGTTGGTCCTGGAGGTGGTGGTGCTGCTCGAGTGGGGATTCCATTCTACGAGTGTGTGATGTGTGTGTGACAAATTAATTGTGGATTTATATATGTAGTTTTTTTTTATGAGTTGGAGTGCGATAAAATTTCAAAATTTATCAATCATATTTGGATATGTGAGTTTGTAACCTTGAGGCATACTATTATATTTGGTGTTGGTCAATGAGTGTACAAAGTACTACTAAAAAAAAGTAGGAAAAAAGAACAGTTCAGTATGATATATTGATTTTTAATCGAAAATGTTACGATCTAAAGAAAATTACAACAATAAAATTTGTCATTCAAGTAGGTTTGGTAATTAACATTGGCAACATTTTTTTATTTTGAAAATTTTGAAAAAACATGAAAGTTTATGGCTTGAGAAACACAACTAAAAAGTTTATGAAAAATCAGAATTTGAAAATTCTTTATGAATTTATACCAAATTAACTTTTAAATCAAAAGTACATGTCAACAATTCTCGGCGCTACATCATCTCAATTTGGCCGGAATTCGATTTCAGGGGGTTTCGGAAAAATTAAAAATTTATGATTTTAGATACAAAATTAAAAGTATATGGAAAAAAATAGATATTTGAAATTTCTTTATGGTTTTATACCAAATTAACCCTTAAGGGTGCGTTTACTTTGTTGGAAATTTTTCCATTGGAAAATGATGGATAAGAAAAGGTGAGAAAATATTAATATTTACTTACTTTTCTTATCTCATGTTTACTAAGTTGGAAAATAAAATTATCACATGGTCCTCTCCCCTCGTCCCTATTTTTATGCCTTTTATTCATTAAAAAATATTTTCACACCACTAACCAAAAAAAATATTATTCAATATTGGAGAGAAAAAGATGGAAAATGGGCTGTTCAGGAAAGTTATTCACCTGTTCGGAGAAATTTTTTTATCAAATTAAACATGTGAAAAAGATAGAAAATAAGAGAAATATTTATTTTCGACCATTATAGTAAAGGCACCCCAAATAAACCAGTAACATTCAGAAATACTGCTATTTCGCTATTGTCATCTTCCTGAAAAATACGCTATTGATTTTACCATTCAAAGGCACACCAGTATATTCGTGTGATTAAATATATAGTTGCTTCTATAAGTGCAACTACTTTTTTTAGGCTGTATATATATTTTGCAACTATCGAAGTAATTTAAAGCCCAAAAAAGTGCCTCAATTATCTATCTAGATTTTCTCGCTCCATCCCCAATTTGCTAAATCCATCTCTCTCTCTCTCTCTCTCTCTCTCTCTAAATCGATCGGTAAATACAGTCTCAATAAAAACATATACGTACATGTTGGTATATGTATACCTCCTCTTACATAGCCTCCTGAAGCCTGCATTTATCGCTAGGGTTTAGTAATCTTCAACTCTCGACACACTTGGAATTAAAAATCGGATTCGCATGCGAATTTTGCACTAGCTGTAACTGAGGGTTTGTGCTCGCCTAGGGTTTTGCTAATCGATCTGCGTCTCAATGGATTCTCCCTCTACAGTTGTTACTAGAGATGGGTCGCCGTCGGCGGCGGAGGACGACGGTGCTCTGTTCGCGGAGGGTCTTGCTAAGGAGGCTGCTGTGCTGTTTCAGAGTGGGAAGTTCGCGGACTGTTTGAGGATTTTGAATCAGTTATTGCAGAAGAAGGAGAACGATCCAAAGGTTAGTTACATTCTTATAAATTCTTCAAAGATATAGTTTTTTGGATGATTCTTGCTTAGCTGTCTCGGTTTGGTTTAAGTTTCTAATTGCTTTAGTTCAGTGTTATAATTTTCTTAATCAGTAATCGGTTGGGTACATTTTACTTGATTGGAATTTGCTTAGGCCTTGGTAAACTGAAGTCGATTTGATGATGGGGGAGAAATATTTGCAATGATATATGTTGTATTTTGCAGATTTTAAAAAGGCCAATAGCCTAATAATTCGTATTGGTTATTTGGTTACTCTGTTGCTCAAGTTGTGGTAGTTCACGAGCTATCTTCTACTTTTGACATAGTGGATTGCTAGATTTTATACGAAATTCTTGGAGCACAAAATGTGGTTAAATAATGGCATTTTGGCTCGCTATAGTGTATTCTCGTCAGGAGATTATTTGAAAAAAGAATTCTTGAGTTTCCGTGTTTAAGAACGAATTTTTTCGTGTTGGTTTGTTATGCAGTTGCATATTCTTGTACTATGGAATATCTAACTTTTTTCCTTTTCATTTTAGGTGTGTCATAATATAGCCATTGCAGAGAGCTTACAAGAAGGATGTTCAGATCCTAGAAGGCTTATTAAAGCACTTGAAAAAATTAAGGTTTGTGTTAAATGACATCCTCCCCCTTCTCCCTCATAATGCATGGCATTGCTTCTAGTGATGTTCCTTTGGCCTACCTACAGGGGTGCTTCTCACCTTTACTTGAATGATATAACAGCTTAGGACTTTCTTAGATGAAGCCTGACTAAAATGGATGCTTTAGTTGGATGAAAATCAACATTGGTCGACTCTTTACTTTGTCAATTTTTTTGGTAGCCATTACAATTGAAGAAGAAAACCCGCTTCATTTTGGTTGTACGGTGGGTTTGTTTCACTCTTACAAAAATAAGTATAGTGTGGAAAGTTCCCGTAGTGAAATGTGGTGGGATATCTATATACACATAAAAACATGAGAATAGGATACTAAAGAGTAAAATACAAATCTTCTGCCGCCCTCACCACACCATACGATCTAGGGTTCAAGTGCTTATTCAACAGTCAGAGACTTAGATGAAATTTATTAGCCTGCATGAGTGAAATTCTCTGATGATGTGCCTTGCAGCACCTTGGGTAGTCACCTTTTGAGTCTTTTACAAAAATGGTAGCACCACAGAGAAAGCTCATATATGTCTGTAGTTGCTGCTTGAGGCAAATTGAGAACACTTTTGCCTCAATTTTGCGCTTATTCTGTAATTGATGTCTTGAGGTGCTCCTGATTTAGCTTTGGAGCATGCTATCCCATTTTGACACTTAATTTAGTTGGAAATATCTTTTTAGGTTAAAAAGTGTTAAATTTACAATTTTTTTAATGATTTGGCATGAAAATATCATTATATTGTTTTACTGAGCGAAAGTGGAGATATTGATTCACGTGACAACCAAGAGATTCTTGTCAATACAAATTAGAGGGCATGATGATGGCCAATAATATGCAATCATTTTTCTTTTTATGCTGCAATCAAATGATTCAAATCGACTTCCTGAGCTCTTTTTTGTAGAAATTAATCTAGAAATTAATTACCCAAATGTCATTCCAATTCGCTGTGCACAATGTGCATTGACATCACACCAACCAATAAGGTTGTGTTTATCCTTTAATTTTCTTTATCTAATTTTTGCTACAATCTTGGTTTATTGGTTGTTTATTGTAAACATTTTAAGAATTAAAAATTCTAGAAAGGTTCTGCAAGAAAAAAAAATATAAAAGAGGAGTGTTCTCGTCTTTATAAGTTAATGAAAATATGTACATATTTTATAGGAAGAGTGGAAGACCAAGCAAGTCATATGTGCTATTTATTTGTTCATCTAAGGAATTTTAGATATTTAGTGTGGCTTTTATTTTTTTGTCCTGAAGTTGATATCTAATTCGTAATTTGAAAATTCTAATCTTGGTTTATTGGTTGTTGATTGTAAACATCTTAAGAATTAAAAATTCTAGAAAGTTTCTGCAAGAAAAAAAATATATTATAAGAGGAGTGTTCTCGTCTTTCCAAGTTAATGAAAATATGTATATATTTTATAGGAAGAGTGGAAGACCAAGCAAGTCATATGTGCTATTTATTTGTTAATCTAAGGAATTTTTGATATTTAGTGTGGCTTTTATTTTTTTGTCCTGAAGTTGATATCTAATTCGTAATTTGAAAATTCTTTTTTCAAATATTCTTTTACTATATAATCATCTACTTTCAACTGCAAGATGTCCATTATGAATAACTTTTAGTTATTTGGTCAAAATTCTTGGAATTAACCCTGAATTTTTGAAGAAAAAAAATTCTGTTATAATTGATGAGGATGAGATTCTCTAGTCCTCATCGTAGTCTTCACCAGCCTTTCTAAGCAACATGGCACATCCATTGCCAGAATGGTGAAAGTGAAGAGGTTGCCTTGAGCTTTCTCAAATAAGAATTGTTAGATAAGTACCATATATATGAAGGCTTCCAAATCAGCCACCATAGCCCTCAAACTCGTGCAACCTTGATATTCAGTGGCTGTAGCCTGTTGCACATTTTTTTGTGCTCTTTTGAGTATGTGGTCAGATGCTCAGATGCCGAAATATGAATTCTGTTGCAGATGATAGGGTGTCCTATATATATATATGTTTGATTGTATGTATGTATGTATGTATGTATGTATGTATTTATCTGTGCATGAATTCATTCATGCACTATCCTGAGTGATTTTGCTGGAATACTTATGTGAACATGAGAAGTGGACACAATAGGATGTGTCACTTATATATGTACTGTATATACAAATTATATTTGTATTTGTGTGTGTGTGTGTGCACGCATCTGGAAATAAAATTTGTGGTGTTTAGATTATCACCTTGTGTACAGAAAAGCATATCATGTCAATTTACTATCAGACCGTAGACCGTTAGATTCTCTCGATATTTTTAGACTGTAGATATAGAAGTTACCTAATGTGGTTGAGTTTTTATCTCTTTGTTCTTTACTTCTTTTATCTCCAATTGATTGTGTTGCCCTAAATTTAGGAGCAAAGTGAAGAACTTGCCCGTGCATCTGGAGAGCACCTAGATGTTTCCAGCAACAACGGAAGCGAACACAATATTAGGGGAAATAATGCTGCCCCACAGCCTATTTCATCTGTTGTTTACAATGATGAGTTTGATACATCGGTGGCAACTTTCAACATAGTATGTCTATGCTCATCTTGGCATTTTCTTCTCCCTGAGGTTCAGGTTGTCTTTATCCTCACGTATCCATTCATGGATCTGACTGCAGGCAGTCATCTGGTACCATCTTCATGAATACACAAGATCATTCTCACATTTGGACTCTTTGTATCAGAACATTGAACCTATTGGCGAGGTAGCACTAAATTTATTGTAAATCACATATGCTGATGCATCATTGTTTTTCTTCTAGTTAAGTTCTATGTTATCACATGCAGGGGACAGCTCTCAGTATCTGCCTTTTGCTGCTGGATGTCGCGTTACTTTCTCATAATGCATTGAGATCTGCTGTAAGTTTAATCTTTCATTAAATTGGATGTAAAATCTTCTTCAAATGGAAGAAATGTACTCATGGTTCTAAGTTTTAAGGGGAATAAACAAGGAATTTTTTATTGTGGAAAAGTCGTAAAAACAAAAAAAAAAAAGGAATTTATTCTCAATCAATAAATTTTTCCTTTTTAATTCTGATTTTAGGATTTATTTAATTATACAAAAGTTTCTTATGTGTTAGAATAAATTGCAGCTCCAACCAGATATCCAATTTTAGTTTTTGAACTACTAAGTACTCATTTGATTTGCATCTTAAACACGATTTTGTTCATTTTGCGTTTGCTTGTTCATGGTTGTGTTTTAGCTTTATTTTCTGAATACCTGTTGAGCTCAGGTTAGTTAGATGTCTTCATTACAAAACTTTGTTATAATGCCTTTGAGATTGTTATGATGTAGCTTGCCTTTTATTATTGGTTACACATTTAAAAAAGAATAGGCATATCATTAACCTAAGCTTTCTCGGAGAAGATAAAGATTCATGAAATATACTCGACCTAAAACTTGCTGTTTAATTTGCTAAGCGGTCTGAGAATTGCTATATGTTCTGATTATGTTGAACGAAACATTATATCATATGCCGTGCTGAAATTTGATAATATGTGAATGTTGTAAGCTATTGTTGTTAAACATCAGAATTCACATGATGGCATAAACTGAAATCTTTTAAAAAAAGGACCTATAAATATAGTAGAATAGCTCTTGTCGACACCCAAAAAAATCAGTATTAGTCATGGAGTTAAAAAAAAAAAAAAGGCTATTTGGGTGATCGCTAACTATTAAAATTAAAAAAAAAAAAAAAACTGTTAGAATATCAGCAATTTGAATATGCTAAGCTGCTCTTCTCCTATAAAAGTTGTCTAATCTATACATGTATTGTTGAATTTGTTTCTTTCATATCTTAAAATGCATCATTATGGATTGTTTAAATTCCAGCTATATTCAGGAAAATATTGTTCTTGGAGACTGTATTTACTGGTAGTGTGATTGGAGAAGTGGGTGTCAAATGTGTTTAGATCCATTGTTGGAAAATCTGAAGTGATATATTAGGAAACATTTTTCTCTATAGACGTCTTAAATACCGTCTCATAGTGGTCAGTTAACCTTTTGAAACTATCTTGTGAACATTGTTTTGTTGTAGTTAGTAATGGTCTAATAGGATATTGAATAATTTAGATATAGTAATGCAATTGATATTGTGGGAGATTGAACATATAACTTTAAAAATATATAAATGTCATACCATTTTGGTTCAAAAGTGTACAGTGATATGGATTGTAATAAAATGGTAGTCTGGTACGAGTTGGCAATATCCTAAGATTGCTGCAGAATGCATCTCTTGTGCTAATGCTTCAGTTTTTGAAACTTCTAATCGTGGATTCAAAAACTAAAAACTACATTGAAGACAGGATCTAGAGTCACTAATAATATTTACTGCATTTTGGCACTGCATGGAAACAATTGATCCACAATTGATCGTTTCGTTTTGTTGATGAATACTTACATTGTGATTGACTGGTGCTTATTGGAGGAGCAACATCTTATGAGCTGATGGCTTCTTCGAGTTAGAGATTTTTGTTTGCTATATATGATAAGTTGCTTCTGTGTGGTTAAGATCATTTCCTTTTGTCTAGTAAGCTGCTACTTCGTCCTGTAGGGATAAGCCTCTATTTTAAGTTACCTGTTTGTGTAAATATTTACCATGAGAGTGTGGTACTTTAGAATTTAGATGAAGCAGATAAACTTAAATCTTATAGAAGGAGGTGCAAGATATGCAGTCGGGGTCCTGATTTGTCAACTTTCAACAGAATATGGAGTCTTTTGGTTGAACTGCACTTACCTTCTAGTCGGAATTTTTCTTGTCTTGATTATGTAAAACTTTGCTTTTTTCAGCATGGGTTTTTATTGTAAGGCTGTCTAGTTTGTTTTTTATGCTTTTTGCATCTTCCTGTCTACATTTAAACTATAGTTGTTTTTATACTTGACTTGCTCAATTATGTCACTTCGTGAGTCAGTAGGAATTTTGTTGTTTCAGGATGTCATAAACTACATGGAGAAGGTTTTTTTTGTCGGTAGTCTGAGCAATCAAGTAGATAACGGGTCCTCGGCACAGCAACAACCTTTATTAGTTCCAAAATCTACATCACTTCCCAACAATTCAACCCTTCATGATGGTTCTCACCCTGATTGTACAAATACATCAGAAAATTCCTTAACCAGAACTTTATCAGAGGAGGCACTTGAAGATGAACCATTGCAGTTACTATCTTCTCTTGACATTAGTGGACAGAACCTTCAACGACCTGGGATTGTCTCTGCTAATGATCTTCAAAGAATCCAACCAGAGGGCTCAATGTCAACTGCTGATTTACGGCTTAGGTTACATCTTTACAAGGTTCGCCTTTTGCTCCTCACCAGGAACCTGAAAGCCGCCAAGCGTGAGGTGAAGCTGGCTATGAATATGGCTCGTGGCAAAGATTATCCCATGGCTCTCTACCTAAAGTCACAGCTTGAATATGCTCGTGGTAACCACCGCAAAGCAATTAAGCTTTTGATGGCATCAAGTAACAGCACTGAGATGGGAATATCTAGCATGTACTACAATGATCTTGGCTGCATTTACTACCGGCTTGGTAAGCATCATACAGCAGGAGTATTTTTTTCTAAAGCCTTAAGTAATAGCTCAGCTGTGCGGAAGGAGAAGCCTCCAAAACTCCGAACTTTGTCGCAGGATAAATCCCTCCTGATTACATATAATTGTGGTGTTCAATCATTGGCCTGTGGCAGACCCTTTCATGCAGCTCGCTGTTTTCAAATGGCCAGCCTTATCTTTTATAACAGACCTCTTCTTTGGCTCAGAATTTCTGAGTGCTGTTTGATGGCCCTCGATAAGGGACTGATAAAGCCTTCCTCTGCATCTGAGATTTCTGACATTGGAGTCGATGTCATTGGCAAGGGGAAATGGCGACAGCTTGCTTTAAGATATGGTTCATCCAATGGCCAGGGAAGATATGTTGCAGCGGATAGTTCAGTTACAGTTGATGGTAAACAGCCTGATCTCTCTATGTTTCTTGCCTGGCAGTGTCTTGTCAATGCTCTGTTCTTATTAGACTCTTCAGACGCAAATTATTTGAAGGTCGATAAGCCTCATGGTTCTGAGGAAAGTGAGTCAGGAGAAGCACCAATATTGCAGAGTTCAAATCTGAATAATAGCACTGTCGGTGATCCCAAAGGACCTACTGTAACTTCTGGCTCAAGTCAAGTTAATTCCAATGGTGAAGTGAAAGAACACAAGGGCGGACAAAATGTGGGTGGCACATTGGCTAACTCTGTCCATGATTACGAACATATCCGAATGAAGGAGAATCTGATGATAAGACAAGCTGTGCTTGCTGATTTAGCATTTGTCGAGCTGGCACTAGGAAATCCCTCAAAAGCCCTTTCGACAGCAAGATCTCTAATAAAACTTCCCGACTGCTCAAAAATGTACATATTTTTAGGAAACATGTATATTGCAGAGGCTTTATGCCTGCTAAACAAGCCTATGGAAGCCGCCGAGCATTTGCAGTTGTACATGACTGATGGTATTACTGCTACTTTTCCATATAGCCGAGGGGACTGTGACAAGTGGACAGTGGAAAAAGTGGCTGATAACGACGAGTCAAATGGTGGCACGACAGCTGTAAGTGCTGTCTCAACAGGAGACGGATCCCTAGGGTCGGTGTTTTCCAGCCCTGAGGAAGCTCGGGGGCTGTTTTGTGCAAATTATGCTGCCAACTGTGCACTGCTCGGAGACTTGGATCAGGCTCAACGGTTTTTGACCATGGCATTTTCCGATATACCTAATAGTTCGAAAGCTATTCTTACTGCGATTTATGTCGACATGAAGCGTGGCAAGACTCAAGAAGCTGTTACCAAATTGAGAAAGCATAGGGGCATCAGATTTCTTCCTGGGAATGTGACGTTGAATGGCAGCTGTTGATGGTTGTTGTATTAGTTTGTTTATGATCGGTCGTTGAAGCCCCCACGTTCTTCCTCAGTTAGCAGCAGGTAGAGGAGGTTGACTGAATCCTTGGAAAAGGGATTTGTAACACACACACATATATATATATATAGTTCAAATTCAGCAAATAAGTATTTATTTTTCGATTTATTTGAGTTTTTCGCCCTTAGGGTTAGCAATCAGTGGAGGAGTGGCTTAATTAATTTAATTGGTGGATGCAGGATCCTCTACCTATAGAGTTGAAGGTGTAGTTTTGATTCATAGTTCTGTACTGTTAGAGATAGATTTGGTGCCATATATACAAGGACTTGAGCTCTTGGGGAACTATTCATTACCAATTTTCATATAGATGCTGCCATTTGCAGTTTGTTTTTTGTTTACATCATAGCTTCTGTCACTGTGTCTATAAACTTTTCTAGCTTTGTTTAGATGAATTTGTTATGAGGAGGATACTTTAATTTCAATAGTTTTACCATATGAATTTAGATGCACAGTACTTTTGAATTGACCGACAGCAGCTTATTATTGCATTTAAGCGTTGCTAAAGTAAAATAATCACTTGTACTGATGGATGGGTCGAATCCAATTAAATTGATGAAGGAAGAGCTTATGCTTATGTGTATTTCTGAAACTTGGAACTTGGTAGTAGGAGTATTATTTATTTATTCTCACATATATGTTGGAATTAGGAAGAGAAGGTTTGTGGATAAGGAAAGCTAGTAGCATGTAGGAAGAACTGAAGCCTCATTTGGTATTGACACGTTAAAGTGGGAGGAGACAGATGGCTTGCAAACAAGAGAAATTATCCACCTCACCACCATACCTCTTCCCCTTCCTCGTTATTTCTTTTTCTGCAAACACCACAAAGTTTTAGCTCAGAGAATTAAAGCTACAGCTACAGTCACAGCCACAGCCTACACAAGTAGTAGTAATTAATTAGGTAGGTAGGTAGGTAGGTGGAAATGTCAGCAGGAGCAACGATTGATCCGCATGACAAGATGAGGGCTCGTGATATTAGCAAAGTGGCTAGGGGAGAGCAAGCCCCTCGCCCCCCTAAGCAATCGCACCCTCCCCCCTTGCCTAAGGTAACTAACTAACTAATTAACTAACTAACTCACATCTCTCTCTCTCGTTAGTTATCTCTTTAGGGTATGTAAATGTATGTATGTATGTATGTATGTATGTATGTATGTATATGTAGTTGGAGGAAGAAAGTGGGAATAATAAGTCGAAAAAAGAGAAAATGCGGCGTTGTTATGAGACCTTCTACGACTACCACAGGTTGGTTGATATTCCATCTTCAATTCTTTTACAAAACTAACTAGCAACAAATTAAATGATTTGTAATATTTCTCACTTTAGATTAAGAAAGCATTTTGATTGATCATATATGAATATGATGCAATAGGTGCATAGAAGAAAAGGGTGCGGAGGCAGAAGCATGCAAGAAAGTTGCTGACTACTATAAATCAAATTGTCCTCAATGGGTAATTTATATACATGTGCAATCTTAATTTATGCTGGTATAATTAAATTCGTCTTCCCTCTTCACAAGATTATATTCTCATAGTCATGGCGTATGTCTTTTTCGACAATTATTGCATTGAAGACGACTAAACTTCACTTTTGCAGATTGAGGGTTGGAAGCTTAAGTGACGAAGAGGAGGAGGAGGAGGAGGAAGAGGAAGAGGAGGAGGAGGAGGATATCTAAATGTATCATCCACTATATTAATTAGTGTATATGTAAATGTATTTCTAGGCTTGTAATATATGTATATATATCTATTTAAAAATTGTCTTGTTTACAAAATCTCTTTTAAGGATATCTAACAAAATAATTTAGATTATTTATTTATTTATTAAATTTGGATTATCATAGTTTTATTATAATATTCAATTAATACAAACTACAGATTCATAATTCTATTAGTGTAATAAGACTGTTCAATCTTCAACTAGGATTGCTACCCTACTACCCAAAATATTTGGGATAGTTGAATTCTTAAATTTTACTACTAGTATGAATACATTTTATGTTCGTATTAAGGCAAAAGTTTTGCTGAACGTTTTCAAATTTTTTTGTACCTCAACTAGAAGAGCTAAATAAGACCGGAGCTTTCGGTCCTTTCAGAAAAATGACTACATGTTCCAAAATTTGAAAATGAGAGTTATGATTTTCATTTTTTACATTTGCACTTCTATTTGAGTCTCAAAATCAATTATTTGGGTTTTTTTGTGACACTCAGAATCCGTTCATCTGGCCATTTCCCCCTGCTAGTTATTATCTATTCTTTTAGTATGTTTGTTACTATTGAAAGAAAAAAAGAAACCAAGTACTATTAAAACTAAATATTTGTCACATTTGCAGTTAAAAATAAAAATAAGGACTTATAATGAAAGAAATTTGTTGTTTCCTTATTTTTATTTTAGGCGGTAAATGTGACCAATAATTAATTTTTTTCTTTATTTCGATAACATTAAATATGCTAAAAAAATTAATAATAACAAAAAAGGAAAAAAAAATTGTCAAAAAAATGATATGGCACGATCACGTTAGTAACGAGCTGTAGGTGTTACGAAAAAGCTCAAATAGTTTGTTTTGAGTCCGAAATAGGAGCGCAAATGCAAAAAAAGAAAGTTATAGACTTCATTTTTAAATTTTTAAACATATAGTCCTGATTCTTAAATTTCGTAATATATATTTATCTTTCTAAAAACACTAAAAGTTATTGTTTTATTACAACAATTAGCTCCAACTAAAACTGTGGATTCATCCAACTATTGGACTGTCTACCGATGTATTGCTATTTTGTATATCAAACTTATTGAAGATCCGTAAAATGTGGTGTGTTTGAACTTACATGTAACTTTCTAAAGTGATGAGTACTTGAATAAACAAAAAAGAAAAAGATGATGAGTTGAATAATCTATATCTATACTATAAAATTTGATTCGTCAATTATATCTCTAATATATATAAATATTAAGGATAATATTGTATCAATATTATCAATTATAATTACTACAATAATTACTTTCATAAAAAAAAATTATATTAGAATTATAGTGCCATTATATTTTCGACTCATTGGCAATGTTGTAATACAATATTATTAATTATTACCATAATAATTAGTTTCACAAAAATATTTATTGTAGAATCAAAGTCTTATTATATTTCTTGCTCCTACAAATATATAACTTCGTATAAAAATTTGTTATTATTACGTCCATGGTTAAATTGTATTCAATATTCTTTGTTAATAAATATTATTTTGTGTAACAAATTAATACCAAAATGTTTGTAATGAGATTCCTTTGTTCAGTAAGCTATGCTCAGTAGTTTTTTGTAACATATTTAAAAAGTCAAATTATCATAGCAATTACATTATATTATTAAAAATCTTTGATTACCCTCTCCATTAAAGAAGAAGAAAAAAACAACAAACTTGCTATTTTTTCAATTTATACCACATTCGTTCATGAACAAAGAGAAACATGAACCTATATTAATTTGTAAGGCATTATTAATTAAACATCGATTCAATATAAAAATTTTCCTTGCCACATAAAAAGAGTATAATCTACGGAGGTATGATATTTAAGTATTTATATGTTAGCTTATTTATAGTTTGCAAACATACAATAATGTAATTATCAATTTTTAATGATTATATGTAAAATTTTAAAAAATTGTCCAACAATTTATCAAGAAAATATAATAAGGTAAACTAATTGTAAAAATAAATAAAATATGAAATTGCACTCATAAAAACTATTAAAGTCATTCTTTTTTCACGTGTAAATTACATAGCCTATCTAACGTGTATATTTCGTTTACTAATTAAGTGTCTTCATTCTGGAAATTGAACTTTCTTCATTCCGTTCATATTATTATGTTACTGCACAGATATTAAGGATAAGGTAAAAAGATAGAAAGTGTGCATGTCTATCACTTTTGAAGGGTTAATTATTTTTCATAAATGGAACAAGACAATATAAAAGAGAGTATGAATGATCTTTACCTTTTCTATCTCAATTTACTATTGGCTATATAGTCATTTGAGGAGTATACAAGCAACATCATTTATATTTCTGTTACCACACAAATTCAACAAATTATGACAACGAGATTGAATCTCATTTTAATTATTTTTCATAAATGGACAACACAATATAAATGTAATAACCCGATTTTTAGTTTACTTGCTAAAACTATTTTTAAATGTGTTTCTTATCTTGCAAAGTGTGAAATTAAATTTAATCGAGCTTCATATAATCTAAGTCGTGCCCCTAGATAAATTTTATATTTTATTTAATAAAAATAATTTATTTTATTTCTATATTAATTTGAAATTCATATAGATAAATACGTATAATGTTTTTGTTTTTTCCATGCATCTATTCATGAACTCTTTTCTTGTATATATATATTTTTTCATTCAGAATTCCTATCAATAAAAAAAAAAGGTAGTAACTCCCATATTCACCCCACGTTTTGGAGTTAGAGAAATTGTAGGAAAACAAGTTATCAGTTTTTCTCCTCTACGGTTTTTGCAAAGTAAATCTAAGGTATTCTTTCTCTTCTTTTACTCAATTTCTTTTGAGTTTTCAAAGTCTGCAAATTCTCATTTTCTGGTCTTGAAATTAATGTTAGGCATTTCCTAATTGGCAAAAGAATTTCGGTTGTTACTGATTTGAGGTAAACTCTCAATATACTAAGTATTTATATATATAAACATACTTTTTTTCTTATTGTTTGTATATCAAAGAATGTTTCGGATTTTAGTGTGTAGAAACATTTCTGTTTACTACTCAAGTTTTAAATGCATATATATTAAGGGAAGTATTGCATTAATCATTTAGTAAATTCAATATGTAAATTTAGTTTAAATTGAAATTCAAAGTTTTTGAGATAAATTAAGAGTTACTGCACCATTTATTATTTCTAGAGACGTTTTAGAAGAAATTTCATGTTTGTTCATTTGCTGTAGAAAGAGGAATGATTTTGAGTGTTTTAGTTGTTAGAGAATAACGAGTTTTGTTTGAAAAAAAAATTAGATTTTAGTTTCTTCACTTATTTTCACTTAATTTACTATATTTTATTTTTACGTGTCCTTATCAATACTCATATTTACGTTTCTATTAATTTATCTCTATTTATTCATATATCTATTTTAATTTTATAAATTATCTAAAATCACATGAGTAATAAAACTATAAGAAGTTAGTAAATTCAGTTTATATAACATATAAAGTACATTCTGTATGAAGATAAATTCATATTAATTGCATAAGATTATCAAATTTATTTTGGATGTGTACTTAAATATCAGACCTTTATTTATAGACTTTGAATTTCTAGTGTGACGACCCGCGACCCGGCCTATGCGGATCCGTCCGAGCTGCCACGCAGGCCATATAATCATGATTCATAAATGATTACAAATAGTTATTTATTGAAAAGTCGAAATGACAAGTGTTTGGGATAATAAAGGAAAGGTAGATAATTGTTCAAAATCGATGTCCTAACATAATATAACTGGGGTCGATGTATGAGGACACCGGCCCCGCACTGCGGAAGCGTTTTAAAAGATAACCATCTACAAGTAGATGATTAGAACATAAGAGGTAACATGAGTTTGGTGGCATAAGCTTTATTGAAGATACAACAATGTTCGTAAAGACCGACACAACAAGTACTTGAAAACGAACAAACGGACAATAGCGACATCGACATCCCCTTCCTTCGCCTCCACATTGATCAACCTGCATTAGGGAAAACAATGCAGGGGGCTAAGTACAAAAGCACTCAGTGGATTCCGTGCCTCATTTTGATAACAATTTTTCAAAAGATATAGCATGCTTCATTCTTATGGAAGGGGGTTACTTTGGTAAAAATATCCTTCACATAAGTTTTTAAAACAGTTAACGGTTCGAACCATAGAGCATTTTACATTCTTGGGTTACCACCCGGTTCAATTAGAGGGGAGACACTCCCTCCAACCGAACCGTCATAACTTCATGTGTACACTACCTTGGCTTGTACGGAGCACAAGGCCGATCGTATTATAAAACTTTCAACATAGGTAAACTACAAGCAATTGAGCATAAAAATATTTAGCATGCATATCACACTTTGAAAGCATTGGGTTTAATAACCCTAAAGTTACCTCAGTGGGAGTTTGTAATCCCACAGTTTGAAAATAGAAACTCACCTTGGTTCAAGTTCGTTTGACTAGTTCTCGAATTAGGGATTGCTCGGTCCTACAAGAGTTGTCTTAAACACTTAGGTTCACAAGCATAAAAGTGTCTAAAGTCTTAGCATCCTAGGTCAAGCTTATTCCCGAGTTATAACATGTATGTCATGCATGTTATGTAACGTGAGTCACATAGATGTCTTATGCATACGATATACTTTACATCACATCATATTAATTCATGTACACTTGATTAATCGCATATCTCATGTCATATGATCACACTTTAAAATATGTAAGACATTCATACTTGACTATTGAAAACATAACAATTATTCAATTGATTTAGATTATTTTAATTGATTAATTAAAAATTAATTAATTATTAAAGGCATATAATTAATTAATAAAGAATTAATTAATTATTAAAGGCATATAATTAATTAATTAATTATTAATTATTAAATACATATAATTAACAAATAAATAAATAAATAAATAATTAACGCATACAAGTAATTAATTAATTAATTAATTAGTAATTAATTATAAATAATAAATAATTAATCATGCATAAATAATAATAAACATTAATCATATAATATACAACTTCACATTTAATTACATATAGATATGGACTAAGGGTCCATATCACACATAACAAGTCATATTGTACTATCATAATTACATTAACCATATAAGACTAAGCCAATTTCATATTTCTTTTTATTAACTTAGGATAGTTCAATCCAACAATAATATAACACCATGGGTCCAATTTTATGTTACGAGGCTCATTCAATTTTAAAGAATATAGCTCATTTTTAAAATAAATTCGGGTCCAACCGAAATCAATTCAAAAGCCCACAATATTTTAATTCGAGCCCGAACCACATAGCCCACACACACAATTTATTAAGTTGGCCCAAGTACATACAAATCTGAAAACTTTGGCCCATTGGCCCAAATCCAATTCATTATATTTATTTTGGCCCAAAACAACTTAGCTCAAATCTAATTAATTAGCTATTGTAACACATGAAATAATTTCCAACAACTCATACTCCATCATGTCATTTTGGAAATAATTTACTTAGTACATTCTTGAGGCTCACATATATATTTTATTAGCAATAAAATCGAATTTAGGCATTAATTGATAATAAACATATTTCTGCAATTTTTCAGCATGACACTTTGACGTTGTAAATTCTAATTAAAATAGTAAACAAGATAAAAAAGACTTGAAATTTTTATGGAATGCTCCTAACACATAATAGAGTTTCCAGAAGTTGTTACACTTCAAAATTATAAGGTTTTACTTGTCCTAATTGAGCCTCGTTTGCAGATCAGTGAATCTGCCAAAAGTTGAAGTTCTACTGCACAACAGTTTACTTGAAAATTTAATATAAAATCGTTCATTTGGCCTCAAGGGATGAGAAATATCAACTTAAAATCTTTAGGATGTCTAGTTTCAATTCCAAAAGGCTAAGCCTTCAAAAGTTACGAATCAAAGGAGAAAAATACTTATACATTTTTCTGCGCAGATTAGATTTTTAAACAAGGGCAGTAGAGTATTAAATCCACCAAAATTACATGCTTCAACGAAAAATTCTGAAAAATTCACATAACCTTCCTAACATGCTTATCTACAACATATAAAAATTTGAGATTCAAATTCGAAACCTATCATATTCAAACGGATAAATCAGAGCAGTGCAGTTTCATACGTTGCGCACGATTCATTCCAAGCTTCGTTTATTCAAACTCAAAACACCAACACAACAGCATATACTCGGTTTTCAGCCTTAAACACACTCACATATCATCTATAGCAACCATATGATTATGAAGAACACACCTTCCTACGTCATACTCTTCCTAGAATGCATATAATCGAGTATAACTTCACAACAAGTATAAAGACCACTCAAAATCATTCTTGCCTTCACTACTCTATAAAAATCGCATATGCATCATCTCCTTCACACCAAGACCAAGGGTTCCACTATGTTCTTTCCCTAAACATGCTTCTAAGATATTGAAAGGAAGGAAGAAATAAGAGAAATTTATACCTTGCTTTCTTCTCCTCCTTTATTTCTTACTTGGTTCTCTCACTCTCTTTCTCCTTCCTCCCTCATGGCTGGTCCTTCCTCTCTCTCTTTCTGCCCGATTCTCCGGCCCTAGATAGTGGTGGTGGTGGTTCCGGTGGTGATGGATGGTGGTAGATGGTGGTAGAGGAAGAAGGGGTTGGGGTTTGAGGAGAAGATGATTTGCAGAGATGGTGAAGAGTTTCATCTGCAACTCTTTTTTGTTTTAACGTGAATGAAGGGGAGGGGGAATCTATAGGCAACTAGGAATTATTACCTGTAATTCATTCTGATTGGGGTTTATGGAAGGTGATTTTAGGAGAAGGAAAAAGTGTAATAATTATGCTTAGATATAATCTGCTTCAAATCTTTTCTCTCTTTCCCCAATCCCTATTTAGTTAATTAACTTATTTATTTTTATTATTAATAGATTAAACTTATCCTAATTATACTCCTAACACACGCACACATATACTCACGCGTACACACACAGCCTCACGGAACAACACACATTCACTTACCTATATACAGTATATATTATTATATTATATAATTTCCTTTTATATAGTATTTCGATTATTCTTCCATTATACGACATTCGTTTATCCGATCAAAGTTTCGATCGAGCATATACGTAGAACTAATTATTTCGGTCTTAACGAGACCAATATCCATATTATTCTATAAATTAATTCTTTTACAAAATTAAATAAACAAACGCTTCATATTTATATTATATATATATAATTTATCTTTTTGATTAATTATTTCTAATTAATCACATTATTGCATAGACGATAATAATATCGACATATTTTACTCGAATAATAAAATATGAATGCTCGTGCTATGCAATGCATATGACGTCTAAATTTTTATGATTTAGACGTATAAAATTTATCGGGAATAAGTGACCGTTCTATTATCCGATTAATTTTAATTAAATTTTTATATACTTACAACGAAATTTTTAGGCTCGAATTTTCGGGGTTCTACATCTAGGTGTGGCGCGACTATGAAATTAGAGTCTCTTTGAGTTGCTCGATTCATTTTTAAGTTCAAAATTAATGTGTGAGATCTTATTTAACTTTATGCGTTGATTTGAGTTTGTCTTTTTTAATATCATGTGATTTTGTCCTATGTGTATTTGACATCATGTGATGAGCAGGACCGTTAATTTGAACTTGTCCATATGACTTTGCTCTCATTCATTTTGCATTCAATTCATTGGATATATATATATATATATATATATATATGTCATGTGATGAGCAGAACCGTTAATTTCAAGTTGTCCATATGACTTTGCTCTCATTCATTTTGCGTTCAATTCATTGGATATAGATATCATGTGATGAGCAGGACCGTTAATTTCAAGTTGTCCATCTGAATTTGCTCTCACTCATTGAGGCACTATCATGTTGACTTTAATATTCATACGTGGCTCTCTATTATATTACATTGGACAAATTCGCATAACTGCCCGTACTGAGTATATTCATATATGCTCATCCCAAATATTTAATATTTTCAGGAGATTGAGTTCGGAGGCGCGTGGAGTGTTGAATGACAGTGTCAAGTTATATTAGGAATTCTTTTTCTGCATTTGCTTAAAATGTTATTTCACTTTAAGACTATATTCTAGGCTACGCTATTTCCGTTGAACTTAGTTTGCTTGAAGTTGTTGTGTTTTTTTTATTGAACTTAACTTGTTTGAAATTGCTATGGATTTCTGGAAACAACCCATCTCTCCTCTGCGGCTGTTGTGGGTACGACATAGGCGGAACGGAAATCTGCGGCGGTCGAGAAATCTGCAGCTGCATCATACCCGGCACAAGCCCGCCCACGCCGCGGACAGGGCCGGCCAGACCAGGCTGAGCCTGAGAGAGAGGACCGGTAACAACTCCACGCCCGACGGCCCGGCCTATTCCGGGGCAGAGAACCGCCGTGGCGGAAGTGGTTTTGAGGCATGAGTCGTCGGGAGGCGGAGGGTCCTCGACGGTGAGAGAGAGGCCGAACAAACAGAAATGAGAGAGAGAATTGGGCTGGAGAGAGAAGTGGAGTGGGTTAATTAGATTGGGTAATTAGGAAAATATAATTGGATATTTAATTTGTTAATTAAAATGGTAATAGGTTAATTGTGGTAAAGGGTAGTAATAAAGCAAAAATAATAAGGGTATATGGGTCAATTTGTCAAAATGGAGCAATTAAGTTTGGACACTTTTTTTAGGCCAAATGGAGCATTTAAGTTTGGACAGAGGGAGTATTTCTCTCCTAAAGGAAAGCGACTCTTAAGCTGAATTTGTTAGCTTTTTATGAAGAAAAAGAGGCAAGGGAAGAAGCGGGTAGTGAGAAAGAGAGAAGAGATATATAGATAGTGAATAATACTATAGATGTTAAGATTGTCAATAAGATGAAAGTAACCCTAAATACCCTACATTATAAATTCAACACAAGATTAAGAAAAAAAGATAAGTTAAACCACCACTTCACAATCATCCCGTCTACCACGACGGTTCCGACCTGAAACCGGCCTATTGACTACAATACTGATTTTAAATTATATAAATAATCATCTTCCAAATATATTCACAAAAAAATTAATGATGACATTTGTTTTCTTTTTACCTGAAATTTATACTTAATTATATAAATAATTATATTCTAAAAATATTCACACAATATTTAATAACTAAAAATTTAATTATAAATTGTAGTATTATATAAATAATCATCATCCAAATATATTCGTAGAAAAATAAATGATGACATTCGTTTTCTTTTTTACCAGTTTCGAGAATAACTTTTTTAACTGAGAATAGAACTTCAAAAATTATTTCACTTGTACTTGGTAGTTTTTCCTTTTTACATTTATGTGGAATAATTGTGATTCATAAAATTATTTAGTCAATGATATAAGATAAAAGTTGACCATAAATATTCTTAATTTTATGAGTTCAAAATTATACTACCTCCGGTCCCCTAGTCTCTTCCTAGGAGGAAATGGCACGGGTATAGACCTGCTCATTTTCGACAGACCGGCGGTTCCGAACCGGAACCGGACCGCCGGTCAACGGTTTTTAACCGGACCGGCAGTCAACGGTCCGGAACCGCAACCGTAACCGGAAGAGGAGGGGCCGGTTACGGGCCTCAATTTCGTGTAACCGTAACCGGCGGTTAATATTTAAAAAAAAAAAATTACATATATATTGCACGGAACCGGCGGTTACAACGGTCGAACCGTCTGAACCGGCAGTTAACCGGCTGAACCGCCGGGCCGCCGAACCGCCGGTTCCAACGGGCAGAAGCAGAAAAATGGCAGAATTGGCAGCAGCACCAACGGCTACAATTGTAGCCGTTGCTCTCCCTTCTCCTTCCCTATAAATACCACTCTTCCTCCTCCTCATTCCTCACACCTCAATCCTCTCTTTCTCTCTTAATTTCTGCATTTCAAGCTCTCAAATCCTCTTTTATTTTGTGTTATTTGTAGTATTGTATCACCATTTTCATTTTCCACCATCACCAACTCTCCACACTTCCATTTCCACCGCCACGCCGCCACCACCTCCACTTTCACGTCCACCTCCATTCCACCTCCACCACCACTCTCCACTATGTCGAGCTCATCTCGTGTCGATAAGGGCAACGGTATTGACCAAAATCAAGATGGCAATGCTCGTGCTCCATCTCGATCCACAAGAGGTAGATCAAGAAGACAACAAGTGGCGGAAGAAATTGATAGAGAGTATGCCCAACGACTTCAACAACAAGAAGATGAAGAGTGGTATCAAGAAGTTCATAGGCAAGAGGCGCTTTTGAACCGGCAATCTCAACAACAATCCAACGCCGGCGCCGGCGACGGAGAGGAAAAAGAAGTTCAAGCACCAAGTGGTAGACCTCTAACTTCGGATATCTTCCTCAAGCACTTCAATAAATTGCCAAGAATTGACGAAACAAGCTCAAGCAACAATCCCGACGCCGACAAAGGACCAAAAAAATTCAACGCATTTTGCAACTATTGCAACAATGTCTACAAATTTTCGCACGGAGGAGGCTACGGCACACTAAAGCGACACATGGAGACTTGCCATCCGACGGAATACGGAATTCCACAAAGCCAAACACAACTTCGTGGATCAACAACTTCGGTGACGGGTACGCCTTCTAATGTCTTATTTAAATATGATCATAAGCATGCCGAAGATGTTATGGCTAGATATTGTGCTATGGAAAAACAACCTTTTAATTTTGCCGATAGAATAACGTATGAATCATCGATAAAAGATGCATATTGTCCCCCCGCCAAAAAAATTAGTAGAAGTAACATGCTTAGGAGTATTAGGAGACAAGCTTTTGATAAAAAGAAAGAGTTAATGAAATATTTGATGCGTTTAGATCAAAAAGTTTCTATTTGTGCGGATATTTGGACGAATTGTTATCATAAAAATAATTATATGGGAATTACATGTCATTGGATTGATGATAAATGGACGTTACAAAAGCGTTTGATTGCATTTAGGGAGTTCGATGATCCACACACGGCAAATAATATTGCTTTAATTATTATTACCGTTTTAAATGAATATCAATTGATTAATAAAGTTTTTTCGGTTGGTTTTGATAATGCATCGGCCAATACCGCTAGTATTCCCCAATTAATTGCGGCTTGTAGTCCTACTTTTCAAGGAAAATATTTTCATAGTAGATGTATTTGTCATATTTTAAATTTATGTGTTCAAGATGCACTTGATATTTTTAATGAATCGGTTGAACCAATTAGAAAAGCCGTTACAATGTTGCATAAGAAGATAGATTTAGTTAAAAAATGGCAAAAATATTGTCGTCAAAAAAGTCTTGAACATAGGAGTTTTGTTAGAGACGTATCTCATCGTTGGAATTCGACCTACGACATGCTTAATAGTACTATAGAGTATAAAGAACATTTATGCGATTTTTTTAGAAAAGAATTTGCAACTACTCAATTAACCTTGTTACCTTCTCATTGGGATCAATACATGGATTTATATGGTTTGTTGAAGGTTTTTAACAATGCCACCGTTCAATTATCGGGTGTTTATTATTGTACTTCCGTTCGTGTCTTGGAACATTGCATGTATATTGCTCTTAGTTTTAAGAATTGTTTTACTAAACCAAACTTGCAAGGTGTGATTTATTTTATGGTGCAAAAATGGTTAAAATATTTTACATATATTCCGGATGTTTTCTTGGTAGCTAAATGTTTGGATCCTAAATGGAAATATGATGGTGTTTGTCAAATGATAGATATTTATTATGATGCTTTCACGCAAATGGACTTCTTAGACGTACAAATTGACGGAGAACTTATTTTCTTTGATCTTCCTAATGTACAACAAATAAAAGATGAGTTAGAAAGAACCTGAAGATCTCTTTTTGCCGAATATAGGACAACTCATAGTACTCTCGACATAAATCAAATGCCACCTCCTAGTATCCCAACCTCTTCATATTTACCTCTCGATATGATGAACTTTTTAGATCCCTTAGTTCAAAAATTAAGTACCATGTACTAAGATAGATCTTATGAACTCCCTAGGGGTCAAGGTAATAATGAATTGGATATGTATTTGGGTTGTCGTTTTGTTTTTGGTGTTGAATTTAGCACTCCACAAATCGACGTATTGAAGTGGTGGTCCAAGAGAACGGAGTATCCAATACTCTCTATAATGGCGAAGGAGTTATTTGCCGTTCCAGCATCCACCGTCTCCGTTGAACAAGCTTTTAGCCTTGGTGGACTCATGTTAGACCAAAGAAGATCAAGCTTGAAGCCAATAAACGTCGAAGCTACGATGTTGGTCGATGATTGGGCGAGGGCCGATCTTAGAGCTCAAGAACTTGATTGGAATGATGTAGACGAGAGTGAAAATGAAGAGTTCACCGAGAGCGATCGATCCGAGGCGGAGGAGAACTAGACGGCATGATTAAGGTAATCGAATTACGTGGACTTTGATTCCTCTATGAGGATACGTAGGCAACTCAATTTTAATTGTAAGATTGAGCTCAAGTCCTTTTTTTTTTTTTTTTCTTTTTTTCCAAATGTAACTTAAAATCTTAAAGTATTAGAAGTTTAGAAAAATGTTGTGAAAGTAGAAGTAATTTCAAAGGAAATGTATGAAGTTATAAATTATAATGTATCAACTATCAAATATGTAACTTTTGTTGTAATTCTAACAATATTCTATATAATTCATTTTATTTTTTTAATATAAGGAGTACTTAATTTTTTTCATTTTTTTTCTTAGATTGTCTTAGAATATGTATATCCAACATATAATAGCAAAAAAATAAGAAAAATATATAAAATAAAAAACTCCAAAAAAGTGCCTAGAAACCTCATTTTTTTCTGTAATTAACCGCCGGTTTTGTGCCGGAAACCGCCGGTTTTGAGCTGAACCGGCGGTTTGCGATATTTTTGAATTTTTTTTTTTTTTAGCAAACCCTAAATTCTTTCTATAAATTCACCTCATTCTATCACTTTGCATCCGCCTCCTTCTCCTTTTCCTCATTTTTTCTTCATTTTTCCATTGTCTTTCACTTTTCTATTTTTCAATCATTTTCTTCTTCACCATCTCCAACTCCAACTCTTCTATCTTCTTCTTCAACTTCACCAACTTTACAAAGTCTTCATTTTAAAGTGTATTCTAAAATAATGCCTCATTGTCCATCTACTTTTAGTGAGCTCTTCACCAAACACTACACCCGTCATGACGAGCCATTGTCGGACTATGCAAAGCCAACATATCGTGTTGTTTGCAATTACTGCAATGAAGATTTTAAGTGGCAAACCGGTGGAGGTTACGGCAAGCTAGTTGGTCACATTGAAAAGAAGCATCGAATTGAGAGTCTTTCACACATTCTCCGGTGATATTTCACATTGTAATGTTTGTAATGTTTGTATTTGTAGTGTTTATTTTCGATTTGAAGGACAATTTAAGTTAGTGTTTGTTGTGTTTGTTAGTTAGTTCTCCTAATCCTAATGTTTTAGACTTATTTGTGTTTGTCACTTTGTTTGTGTGTAATATCGTCTCCTAATTTTAAATCTTAATGTGTTAATTGTGTTTGTTAATTTGTTTGTTTATAATATTTCAATTTCGCCTTTCTATTAAAATTAGTTGTTTTGTTCTTATTTTTGTAATGTGTTTCTAATATAGTAATAGAAGAAAGAACAAGGGTTGATTTAAAAAAAAAATCGTGGTTTTAACCAGAACCGGCCGGTTTTTAACTGGAACCGGAACCGGCAGTTTAATTAACCGGCCCGTAATCGGCAACAGTGTTGACGTGCCGGTTACGGTTCAAGTCCCTCCGAACTGTGAACCGGCGATTCAAGGCCCGGAACCGGCGGGCCTTGAACCGTGAACAGGTTTACACGGGTATTAAGGAAAAGATTGTTGAATTAGTTATGAGTAAAGAAAAAGTGATTGAATTTGTTGTGAGTGGAGAAAGGGTCCACATTGAGGATAGTGATATAATTGAGATAGTGGTAGGCCATATGTGGTATTTTAGGTAAATAAGTTGATAAAGTAAGGGTAAGAGATAATAATTTGTTGTGAGGTTGTGTCCAAAAGTAGCTAGGAAGAAACTTGAGGATCGTCCCAAAAAGGAAAGATATGAAAAGACTTGGGGACCGGAGGTAGTATAATATATTAAAAAAAAAAATTGTCCCGTAAGTACTGAATTGACCCATCTACGCGCACGATTATTGGTCGGAATTGACTCGTTGATAAATCGTTAGTAATTTTTCTGCCAATTTTCCTACATATTCTACGGTTTCCAACGGAGACGATTAATCAAACAATTTGAGATGATATGTTTAGGATTATTCATACTTGTTTGAAATTTATATACTCGTACTTGTTTAAAATCCGATTAAAAAATTAGTCATTTGTGTTCCTTTCTGAAAAAAATCCGTATATTAGTCTACCGCCACAGTTCTGCGTCGGAACTAGCCCGTTGACTACGACTCTGATTTATAAGTGCATAATTTATAAAATTTATTTAGAATTTATATAGTTCTAAAAATTTAATAAAAGTAATGATTGTACTATTCGTTATCGTCCTTAATCGAATAGTAATATTCGTTAACTCAAATTATAAATTATGCAAAGTTGGAAATCCAACTACAAATAACGTAAAAATTATTTCATGGATGGCGATTAAAGATTTTAGAAAATACATGGAAAAAAACATAAAATGAAAAAATTTTCGAGTGTCAGTTGGAAATTGACTCGTCTACCGCCACGATTCCGGGTCAGAATTGACCCGTTGACCACGATTTTTTGATTTATAAATGCACAATTTATGACAATTCTAGATTTTAGAAAAGAATGAAAATGTGTCACGTGGGATCCCGAGTTGAGGTACCCGTAAGTTGGGAATTGGCGCGTCTACCTAATTAATTAACAAATTAGAAATTACTTATTTTTCATCAAATTAAATAAAAAAATATTAGACTATTTCCAAATTTTATCCGGTCAACCAATAAATTATCCAAACTATTTTGGAACCATTTATTTTGTCAACTAATAAATTGGTTCCCTAATAAAATAATTATTTATTCGTCCAATTAATAAATTGACCAAATTAAATTAAATTAAATTAAATTATAAAAATATAACAGTTATTTATTCGGCCGATTAATTAATAAATTGGCCAAATAAAACTCCTACAAAAAATAATTATCTATTCGGTCAATTAATAAATTGACCAAATTAAATTAAATTAAATTATAAAATATAGTTATTTATTCGGCCAATTAATAAATAAATTGGCCAAATAAAACTGGTGGAGCAAAAGATGAGAAAATACATATTGATTCTAGGTATTTATAGGCTTTTTAATAGGTGAAGTTTCGTTGAGAAACCGAGGTGAGACACAAGATTTTAGTATAGATATTTAAAATATATTATTTTACATTTAAAAAATAAAAAATTTGAGAATTTAGATAAATATAAATGGAGGAATATAAGGGATGCCACGTAAATTTTTTTTCAAAGTAAGAATAATTTTTCTTTTAGTAATATAATGAAATGATGATTGTTCGCTGTCGACTTTGGACAAAGTTTTACTACAAATATATAAATAGTTAACTATCAGTCAAAAATATTTAATATCAATATTATTCACAGAAGTTGTTGAGTCCATGATGTAGTAACTCCATTATCATAAAAGAATATATATCATCAATATCTCATTGGGCGTTTCTTTTGAACTAATCATGGAAAATATAGAGAAATTTGAGGTTGATTTTAAACTTTGTTAGCTATATTATCTTTCTTGCTTAAATTCTTCAATTATGAGGTTCTTCTTTTAATTTGTATCAAGAATGCTTTCTTCTTCCACATCCACATTGAATTCATTATCTCGCCAGTAACAACATTTGATGAAAGAAGCACTCTCTGCTCAATCTTTATCCATGAACCATCCGCAAATGGTTAAAATACAAACAATAAAACGATTAATTATTGATAAAAAATATCCAATGTTAATATCAATAATCACGAAAATTATGGAGTGCATGATGGAGTGACTCCAGTATTATATATCATCATCGTGATGAAGTAATGTTATCGAATTTTTCACTATGTACCTTTTTTTTTTTAACTAATCAACCAAGGAAAAAATATAGAGGAACTTGTTGTTGGCTTTAAGCTCAATCTATGCTTAATTCATGATTGGAGATTTTGCTTGAAAAAAAAGTACTTCTTTTTAGTTTTTGAGGTTATATATGGAACTCACTCACCTAAACATTGGAGTTGAAGTCGTAAAATGTAGTTGTCTGTTATGAGCTTCATGGAAAGAAATTGAATTTAAAGAGATAAAAAATGTTAATACATATTTTAATTAGTAGATTATTAATTTATCAATTAATATATATATATATATATATTATTATATTATATAAACGAAAACGACTCTATCTAAAAAAAATCCTATGACCCCTCATATTCCTCCGTTTCTATTTATCTAAATTCTCAATTTTTCTAAATTTAAAATCAATATTTATCATATTTATATTTCATATTATGTATACATGGAAACAAAATCTTAACAAAATCAAACCATCAAAATCAATATCTATCATATTTTAATATATTAAAAAATGAGTAATTCTATTCATAGCCCCTATTTTACTCTATATAGCCACCACATTTTTTAAATTAATAAAAATATTTGTACAATTACTTTTCACCCATATGATATAACCCCCTATTCTATTCCCTTTTATTTTATTTTTTTTCATACTCCCCCAACGTTTTACGAAGCACACGTAAGGGGTGGTTGTGCATCTCCTAAATCAAGCTCGCATTGGGGACTTCGTGGAGTTCTCATTGGTAATTAATCAACTAATTCATACCCTTATCTCAAAAAAAAAAAGAAAAAAGAAAGTAACTAATTCATACCCACAACATATTTATGTTTGTTTCTATCTATTGATTGGAAATTCTTAATCTGGACGCTGCAAAATTATTTTCAGATCAAGAAATTTGATTTATAATTGAATTGATGCCAACCAATAAGGATATTCAAACAATATTAGAATTGATACCAAATAACACACTGATAATACCAATTGGACTAAATTTTGATGCCCAGGGTTGTTCAATTCAAATCATCTATGTCACCAACTCCAGTGCCTTCTATGGCTCTAGAATTTGACGCTAAAGTGCCCAAATCGATGAGCAACCACAAGCCATCGCCGCACCGGCATACCCTCCGGCAGATGGACCCGCCGAAGACATTGCAGATCAATCAAAATTCTAATGGCGGCTATTAGTGGTTGAAGGTTGATCAGATTGCAGATGTGTGTTTTTTTTTTTGGGTTGGGGTATGATTTAGGGAATTTATAATTATTGATCGATTATTGTTATTAGTTTAGGGCTTATTTATATATTAATAAGAGTAAAATTAATATAGGGATAAAATAGTAAAATTATACTAACTTAAATTATTATTTTTTATAGGTGGCTAAAGAGTAATTTCGGGACTACATTTAGAATTACCCTTAAAAATATATATATATATATATATGGTATAAATTAACAATATCAAATCTTCAAATTTGTTGATATTGAAAAGATGGGATAAATTATAAAGTTAATCGAGTAATATTTTTTTTTACCATACACATTTTTTTTTGTTGATTAACTAATAAGATGAAAAAAACTCCACGGATATAAATATCATCAATGTGTGGACTGGATTTTATTTATAAGGAATGTCACTTTATCCAATGTGAATCACCATTATATTTTTAATTTTTATTTAAAAGGAGTATTATTTTTTTGTTTGTTTGATAAAATATGATTTTTAAAAAAATAAGACATAACAAAATTTGATGGATAGAATAATCAAACTTAATCACATATTTGGTTTGAATGATTATGTCCTCCTATTCATTAATTGAGTGATAATTTATCATTTCAAATTTGGTTCAATTTTTAACCATTCATATAATCCTATCAATTTTATCAATTCCTATCAATTTTATTAATCCCATGTATCCTACTACAATAAAACTTATGTAAATGAATGCTCTATTGAAGAATATTAATGCAATTTAATTAAGCCAATTTGATAATTGAAGTTTCTAATAATAATAATAATAATAATAATAATAATAATAATAATAATAATAATAATAATAATAATAATAATAGATTTAATTTCTTATGTGAAAGCGATCTAGAGTTATACAATTAAGTTGTTTATTTTGTCTTTGACACAAATTCTATTAATAACCTATATTATATTTGTATATAATTATTATCTCATATCGGTTTTCAATGAAATTCCATCTATTGGATTCTTTTATTCAAATTATCTAACTTCTCCAATTTTTCGAATGATTGAACATAAAATAATAATTTCAAATATTGTAAAATAAATTCTATATGACATGTATTCTTGATTATTTAAATAATTTATAATTTGTTAAATAAATTTAGAAAATTAGTGAATTATACTATATGGGTTAAGGACTTTGTAATTAAATTTTGATCAAAACTGTGGTAGACAGGATGATTCCAATTTGGAATTGTGGGGATAGACGGGCTGATCCAAAACCGGCGTTTCAATTGTTTTTTGAAAAAAAAAATATGTTAATTTCATAATGTTGGGTATTTAACATCATCTTTATTCTTATAGACAATCTTCAATAAAGGAAACGACTCTTAAGCTGAATCTTTAATTTTTTAGAAAGAGAAAAAGACGGGTGAATGAGGCGGTGGTGAGAGAGAGATAAGAGAGATAGATAACAAATAATACTATAGGGGTTATAAATAGTATAATTACATTTCAATAAAATTTGAATAAGAATCGTGATCAACGAGACAATTCCGATCTGGAACCGTGGGGGATCGATTCCAAACCAACGGTTCAACTTTTTTATAAACAAATTATAATAACACCTTTTTAAATTTATTAGAAGTTAAAGATTTTCAAAAAAATCTATCACTACTGTTCTAGTAAATTTGATAATATTATTAAATAATAAATCCCCGTCGATTTTTTCAAAGGGTTATACGCAAGTTACGTATCTACTCATCTATATATATAAAAGCAAAACCACTATTCAAAAGTTTTCCCTCCCATTTTATTGAATGTTGTGCACACAATTATTTTATATTTTCTTCTTTAATCCATTGATTTTTACATTACTTTTGCAGTCATTTTTTTCATGTGTCTATATCTATATATATATAAAAGCAAAACCACTATCCAAAAGTTTTCCCTCCCATTTTATTGAATGTTGTGCACACAATTATTTTAGATTTTCTTTTTAATCCATTGATTTTTATATTACTTTTGCAATTTTTTTTTTTCCATGTATGCTTTAAATTTGGAAGGCCAACATGCAGTAGTTAATAATTATTACTTGTAGTCATTTTTTTTCTTTTTTCTTTCTTTGCCTCATGTTGTTTTTCTTTTTCTATAAAAATATCTGTATATGTCATTATGATTTATGAAGTTGAAATTCAGTTGTGCATCCAATTTATGGGACTTCGAGTATAAATTCTTCTACTTATTATTTGTTTCTTTTTATTTACGGGAAAAAATTCCGTTTCTTTCTTTCTTTTGTTATTTCACGACATATTACATGTATGTGTTATTAAGCACATTAATTATTACTCACGCTATTTTTTGAAATACTTTTTGGTAGGTATTCTAAAAATAAATAAAAAGTTGTGGAATCACCATTTAAATTAAATTATTATGATGAAACACACAAAAATTCCCCTCAAACATGTTATAATGTGTTTCCGTGCATCGCACTGAGCGATATTCTAATATAACAATAAAGCTTCACATTCGGACAATATTGATTTATAAAGGTTCTCCTGTAATTAAATCAAATTGGAATCGTAAGTATTTTAATCATATAAACAAGAGAACTATAACTAAATTAGTAATTATATCTAATACCGTAATATGCAATGGTAATTAATTTCGTTTAATAAAATGCAACGCAGACATTTTATTAATTCGATAATCAAATTGAAAAATAAAAATTACTTAGGCTATCTGTAACCTTTAGAGCATTCTTAGGGTGCTCTAAAAGGTGCTCTAGTGCTAGAGCACCCTTAGAGATCTCTACCCCTGCATCCCAAGGGTGCTCTAAGGGTGCTCTATCTTTAATATTAAACAATTTCCTATTTTTATTTATTCAATTAATTCATAAAATTCCATTTATGAGAAAATAACATTAAACATTACATTAATTCAAATAAAATAAAATTTTACATTAATTAAAATAAAAAACATTACATTACTTAAAAAAAATTACACTAATTAAAAATGCTCGACTACTCCCGTAGAGGTCCAAATTTCTGGTAAACGTGTTCGATGAGATCATTGGTAAGTCGGGTGTGCTTTCGTTGATCTCTCAAGTCGGCTTCCCGAGCAAGATAGGTCTTAAAGGCAATCGGACAGTGCCTCCGGGATATCCCGCTAGTGGACGGAGAATCGGAGTCGTCTCTCCAATTCTCCACATCTTTCCGCTCGTCTTCGATGATCATGTTGTGCAAAATAATGCATGCGAACATGATGTCTCGGAGATGCTTCTTGTACCAGCACCGACCCGGAGTGCGTATTATTCCCCATCGGGCTTGGAGCACTCCAAAGGCCAGCTCTATGTCCTTTTTCGCCGCCTTGTGCATCCTCTTGAACCTCGCCGTCTTTTTGTCAGATTCAACCATCGGCGCTTTGATTAGTATTGCCCAAGAAGGGTAGATCCCGTCGGTCAAGTAGTACCCCTTGTCGTAGCGGTTTCCGTTGACGGTGAACTTGCATAGCGGAGCTCTATCCTCAAGCACGTCGGTGAACAAGGGCGATTGATTGAGGAGTTGAAGCCGGCACACCCAAAAAAGGCATGCCGGATCCACAAATCCTACGACGCCACCGCCTCCAAGATCAAGGTAGGCACGCCTTGATCGCCGTGAGTGTGGACACCCACCCACCCTTTTGGGCAGTTCCTTCAAGCCCAGTGCATGCAATCCACGCTCCCTAGCATCCCCGGAAACCCATGCCGCTCCTCGTGCAATTGGAGTAGATGTGCAGTGTCGGCAGCGTTGGGCTTCCTCAAGTACCGCTCGTCGAAGAGGTCGATGATTGCCCGACAAAATTTTTTAAGGCAAAGTCGGCCCGTGCTATCGCCAATCTTCAGGTACTCGTCAAAGGCGTCCGCAGCACCACCGGTGGCCAGTTGACGCACCGCCATCGTGCATTTTTGCACCGACGTCAGCCCCCAACGCCCGAGTGCATCTTGTCGATGCGTGAAGAAGTGGACGTTTTCCTCCAACGTGCTGCAGATGCGCAAGAACAGATGCTTATGCATCCGGAAACGACATCGGAAAAAGTGCTCGCCGTAGGTGGGGTTGTCGGCGAAGTAGTCGGCGTGTAGGAGCGCACACTCCGCTTCTCGGTCGCGGTCGACGAACCCCCGCGCCCTCTTCTTCTTCTTTTTCTGCTTCGCTAGGTGTGCACGTACGTAGCGATCCACGTCCGCCATCATCTCCATTACCTCGTCGTCGGTGCCGCCCTCGACATATTCCACCGACGAAGATGAAAAACTCAACGAAGATGAAGACATTTTTTTGTAGTTGAATTTGAGAGAGAAAGAGGATGATAAAATGGTGTGAGAAGAATGAGGATTGAGGATATATTTATAGTAGAGGAAAATAAAAATAAAAATTAAAAATAATTTTAAACGGCCATTAGCCGTTGAACGGTCGATTTTTTAAAAAATTTACGTTAGGCACGTGCGTTATATATATATATATATAGATTTTTTTTTTTCTTATTCGCTTTTGGCCGCACGTCGTCGGCACGCGCCGGACTCGAGCAGCGCTCGAGCGCTCGGGCACGGCTCGAGCTCGCGCTGCCTGCCACGCGGGGTGCTCGAGCCACCCCCTGCTCGATCCGCGTTCGAGCACTCCCGCTGCGATGCATATAGTCTTATAATCCTTTTCTATTTTTACTTTAAAATTCTTCTATACGTGCTTGGCACATGGGTCTCCAATTTTCAAAAAAGAGGATACGCGTCTTCTCGTTGATTTGCGAAAGCTGGCGCTTTGATTTCCTCTCGCCATCATTTCCCTTGAAAGATCTAAAACCTCCATCACCAACTTCAAATTCATATCAAATTTAGGCTTTTTCTTCTCATTTGCAATTCAGAATCAGCTCCGATCGGAACAAAGGTAAAACCATTGCCGTTTTGTTTTTTGCATTATTTGGGGTTTGCTCGTTTTCGTGTATTCCTGTTCGATCAGAACTTCTTATGCGCGCCGATATGTGTGTGTGTGTGTGTGTGTGTGTTCGTGTTTTATTTCGACTAGGTTGGGTTGTTGGTCCAAATCGTTTTCTGGCTCTTGATTTTGGAAATTGAGTAATTGTTGGATTTGCATTTTACTGATTAATTACAGTTTAGGCATTTTTTTTTTTTTTTTTTTTTGTCACTTATGCTTGATACGTGAGGTTGATGTATTGGTTCTTCCGCGACTCGTGTGTTTGCACCGTTTTGCAGTTGTAATTTTCATTCTTACTCCATTTTGTGTTCTTTTAGCTGGTGAGAGGAACTTTTTGCTGTGGATGAGTGTTTTTTTTCCGAATTAGTAGTCGTTTCCGACTCTGATTGAAATATTGTACTGTTGCTGAAAGTTATAAACTCTGATTTGTGAGTTTAAATTCTGTTCCTGTATGTAGCAGGGGATGGATGTAGATTCTAAGAATGATGTTAAAGAGTCTACCACATCAAAAGATGTTGATATTAAAAAGGTGAAGAAGAAGAAGAAAGGACTGTTATCAAGAGTGTGGGGCGCAATATTTAGATTACATGGGGATGATTTTGAAAAGAGATTGCAATATATATCCAAGGAAGAGGCTGCTATTCTTTCAAGGATTACGAGACGTTCAAATAGCTGGCGGAGAATGACGAGGCATCTCATATTATTCTCAGTGCTTCTCGAGGTGAAATGCTTTACTTTGACTGTTTCCTTCGATATATTTATTTGAGTCGAGCCTCACCATTAATTTGTTGGTACCATCCTACGGTTGCTGGTTTATCTTTCTTTTATTTCTGTTATGGTCTGCTTGCCGTGGCTCTGTTATCATTTTTCCTGTGCGCTTTCCTTTACTTATGCTTGTGTTGTGTCTCATAATGGAGGTTTTTCATAATTTATCAGGCAATTGCAGTAGGTTATGCTATCATGATCACAAGATCTTTAGACTTGGACTGGAGAATGAGAGCATTGCGACTCTTACCGATGTTTCTGCTGCCAGTATTATCTTCCATTATTTACTTCACACTCAGAGGTTTCACAAGGATATGTAAGTATTTTCTGCTCTTTGCTTTTTGTGTGTATTTGTGTATGTGATCTGTGTCAGTATTTGTTAGCTTTTGTTTTATGCTTGTTAGGAGGATAAGGGCAGTATTCTATCCCAGACCTCTTTATAAATGTGACCTATATATCGGTAGCTAGTATGACTTTCTGCATAATGTGATAGATGCCTGTTATTGTAATCTAGCCATCTGGTAGAATAGAATAAAGCTCATTTAGTTTTGGACAATTGACCACTGGGTGTGGTTTGTCAAACTCAAATGTGTTTGCTTTTTTGTAGTAAGAGGATAATATGTATGGTTTGAATGAAGGGATTCATTGGCACGTTGTATTCTATTTGCTTTTCATGCAGAAACAAGAAATTGCTCCTTGGATTTGATGAATCCTATCCTTCTATATTAGTACCAACTGGAGTGGATTGCGAGTGGATACTTCTCAAGTTCCCTTTATGTCATTACGGCTTAAGTAGATTAAGGTTCCTCAATGATTAAACTGAGATACTATAGGGTGTTATAATTAAAATTAACACTGTGGTTCTTATGTTGGTATAGCTACAATTATTCTTGGTCTGCTTTCAGCTTTTTTAGTGCCCTTCTATTACTGAATTCTAGATTCAAGATTCTCCTGTAGTCTCTTTTATTTGAGATTTCATTCTTTACATAGAGTCATCGGTGATATTGCTTCTATGTTAGTTTAAAATGAGTGGTAATATTGTTTTACAATCAAAAGCAATGTTGATATGATGTTCCTCTATTTACTGGTTTTACATCTTACAGTTGACCAGAAGGACAACAAGACACTTGAAAAGCTTCGAGCTGAGAGGCAAGCAAAATTGGACGAACTGAAAGAGAGGACAAATTATTATTCTACCCAACAACTGATACAGGTAATTACCAATGCATGCTCTGCTTACTCGAACTTTGTTTACGAAATCTGTGTGATAAAGATGCAGGATATAAATCATTTCAGCTATTAAAGTTTCATTAAATTGGTCTTGTATCATAATCCCTAATTATCTCATTTCAAATATGTATCATCCTCGTGTGGACTCTTCAATGCAGAGATATGACACTGATCCAGCGGCCAAGGCTGCTGCTGCCACAGTGCTGGCATCCAAGTTGGGTTCAGAGTCGGGTCTGAAACTGTATGTGGGAGATGATTCTAAGCAGAATGTTTCTACTGGAAACAACAATGACTTGGAAGTTGCAAGGACCAGTGGACTGCGAAATAGGAAAGCACCCCCCACGAATAATAGTACGATAAATGCATCCACACATCGTGTCGAGGAGGAAATGTCCAGCCAGGTGGGGTTTGAGGGCACTACCATGTCCCAGCAACAACAGATGGTTGTAGAACATCACCCTCAAACAGGTTCAAGTATGCATGATGGGGGATGGATTGCTCGATTTGCTGCTTTACTTGTGGGAGAAGATCCTGCACAGTCATACGCACTAATATGTGGAAACTGCCACATGCACAATGGTAACCGCTTTCCTTCTTCCATGTACGCAGCATTTAGTTTAAATTGATATGGGATTAAACGGGGATCATACTTTTTCTGTATCTTCAGGTCTCGCAAGGAAAGAAGAATTTCCGTATGTTACGTACTACTGCCCACATTGCCATGCCTTGAACCGACCAAAGCAATCCGAACGCGTATCTGGTTCGACCTCACCTACCGGGGCATCCTCCGGTGTGGAGGAGGCCGATGTAACACCAAATGCCTGGGATACTGTCTCTGCAAGCAATAGTCCTGTAGCTGCAGCGGATGAGATTTCTGGAAGCTGAACTTGTGCCTTTTTGAAAGCTCTATGCATATTGTGTTGTGTTATACACATGATGGCTGATATTAGGAAAGAATCACCATTGCAAGAGGCCACTTTTTTATTTTTCTTCATAAATACACAACTAATCTTGTTGTAAACTTAACTTGTATACAATTTTGTCACAATGTATTTCAACTTAAGAGGATGAGTCTAGAATGTAATTTGTTGAAGACTAGATCTACATAGACTTCATTGAGTTGATTTTTACTTGGAAGATGGGCAATCGAGATACAAAATTTTGTTGTTTATTTTCTCCTTTCATAACGTAATGAGTTGAGGTTTCCATAATAATGAGAAATTCAGCAAATATAGCATATATAGGTGTAAAGTCTGTCTGAATATGGAGAGACGAGAGAAAACTCAATAATGGTAAGAATTAGACTTTAGTACTTATATGATCGATTTTTTTACCACTAGTATAAACAACGTGCAAAAATATAATTATTCAAACAAATAAATTTTGTACATTTTGTAGTTCATTTTATTTTTAATTTAATATTCATAATTTTATTATACTTTTTGGTTGAACTTATAGCTTATTGTGAGTGACAACAAGCTCTTTCCTAAGCTCTCTATTTATTGAAATTTGATTATTTATTCATCATTAACTAATGGTAGAGCATTTTCATTGGACGTTACAATTAAATGCGTTCACTATGGACACAAGTAGATGTCATGAAGAGAAAAAGACTATAAACACTCCACTCAAAAAATGCATATCGCATGGGATACTATATGTCCTTGCTAATATAAGAAGCACATATATAGTACAAGACCCTATAATCAATTTTTGATAATATGATAAATATACAATCATTAATGTAATTAGTTCTGCATAGATGGAAAAAAAAAATCAAAGATGCATGCAAAGACCCAAAAGAAATTTAATTAAATAAAGCACATAAAGATAGCACTAAAAGGTTCAACGTATAACATGTTATTCTAACTTAATCTTAGTGGACTTATGATTTGAAAATAATCGCGCTTTATCCAAGCCATCATTTGAAAATAATCGCGCTTTTTCACTATAATAAGTAACATTTTATTGTAACTCCCGACATCTTTTGACCTATTTTTTCTTGTTAAAGTACCCTAAGCATATATGGATGAACTAAATACACATTATGAAAATAATCAGAGTTGCTCCAATAGAATTCATGAGAACATACACAAACCTTTGAGTTGTTTTAACATATTTACTTTCAATTTTTCAAACACAATATCCCCATTCTTCAAAAACAATATAATCTTGTTGGGAAATTTATTAGTAAGAGTTTTGATGAATTCCAAAACCAACTGACCCCAACCGAGTAGATGTTGCCAAAACCTAATGTTAGTAGGTAGGCTCGCTGTTTGAGCATTGTTAAGATTTTATCTTTACAGGTCTCCAGCTGAAGATGGCAACATGGCATCACTCGGACAGAACATCAGTTGTTAGGAAAACAACTGAGCGTTCATCAGATGAGAAGCAGTAAAGAGAAAGAGAACATCAGATGAAAGGAAGCCATCTAAGCGTTCGAACCCAACTGATCAGATACAAGGAAGACAACTGAGTGTTCAGTTTCAGAACATCAGTTGTAGAACTCAACCGAGAAGATCAACAACTTTGAAGATGAAGTCAGCTGAGAGTTCAACTGTGAGTTGTCAGATAAGAACATCGACTGAAGAACAAGTTAGTTGAAGATCGAAAGTCTTAACCGACCACTCCTTGTTGGAAGTCTGTTGTTAAGATTTGAATTTCAAAAAGGAAGCCACGTGAGGGTTTGACCGTTCAGTCATTACCCCATTTGACCCAACACAAGGCTATCTCAGATGGAAAACAGATGAGCTCGGATGCCATATCGGGAAAGTCTGCAGAAATGAAAGACAAGCCATCGCTTTCAAAGATCAGAGATCAACAGCTCCTCCAACGGCTAGTTGATACTCTCTGCCTATAAATAGAGGCATTCATTCATTTGAAAGAGATAAAAAGACACATACGCGAGAAGAAAGCAGAGAGCGAAAGAAAGAGCAATATTCTTCACAAGCTGAACTGAATTTATTCTCCCAGAACATCACTTGTTGAGAGTTCTAGAGTTAGTTAGTTTTTGTGTCTTAAGATCGAACCTTGAGAACATCACTTAGTGAGAGTTCGTAGAGAGTTAGATCATAGCTCACTTCACGTTCGAGCTTTCTGTTGGAACCCCATTTACTTTCACCTGAAAAGGTTTAGGATCCTACTCTTCCCGCAACTGAGTAGATAGGTTGTTTAGTACCCGAAAACTAAACTGTAAGGTTGATAAGTACCCGCAAACTTATCCTTAACGGTTGCTCAGTCTGCGTAAGCTGAGTGGTTTGTCCAGAAGAACTTGGACAGAGTTGTGTGGACTCACAACTCCCCGTGGACGTAGGAGTGTTATCTCCGAATTACGTTAATTCTCTGTGTGCTTGTGTTTATCTTTATTCAGTTATTTCTTGCATTCTCAACTGACTGACTAACCAGCATACAAACTGCATCTGTGCATTCTCAACTATTTTGGTTTTTGACCAACCGTGCGTATAAGCGTGAGTTGTTTTACGAGTTTAATTTCCACCACATTCCGTACAGCACCACTCTACCAGCTGAGGTTGCTTACTCAGCTGTGAGATTCCAACTGAGTCTTTTTACTCGGTTGAAGTATTTTTCAGGAGTTTAGTTTTACTCGGTTGAGTCTTTTAAAATCCTAACTGGTACATTCTCCCCCCCCCATACACCAGTAACTCGTATCGGGACCATCAAGTGGTATCAGAGCAGTGGTTCAAAAGACTACTGACTCTGTTTCACAAGGTGTGAATTCGAGAAAGTTTCTTTAGTGGTCAACTGAACAGATCTTTTTCACGCTAGTGCATATTTGCTTGCATATTTGTTCTGTTGTTGTGTGCAGATGGACGTCAAGGACAAGATTGTTGTCATGTTCTCGGTAGTAAATTATACATCCTGGAGGACACGGATGAAGAAGATCTTACTGTTGAAGCATCATAGGATGCAACAAGTACTCTCTTCCGGACCGATCATCATCAAAGAAAGAATAGCTCGCACTCCTACAAATCCCAACGATGGGGATACAGTTGTGGAGTTTGTGGAGAAGCAGCCGGAAGACTACACTCCAGAGGAAGCCAAGGTGAGCCAGTTGGATATCTGGGCTCAAAGCACGATTATGTTCACTGTTGGACAAGATTATCTCCCTTGGATTGAAGAGTGTGAGACTGCCAAAGAAATGTGGGATATCCTGGCATCGCTGAGTGAAGGAAGCGATGAGACGAAGGAGAACAAGTTCTCACATGCATGCCAAGACTTCGACAACTTTTGTCTGAAGACAGATGAAACAATTGATCAGCTAGAGCTCCGGTTTATGGACATCCTCAGAAGAATCCAGTCCATCCGAAGAGGAAAATACACACTAAGAGAAATCAATCTCAAAGTGTTGCAAGCTCTACCGGCTGAGTGGGATACTTTCACCAATATCCACAAGAGCCGAGCTGACCTTGGTGAAATGGGAACTAAAAGATTATTCTCAATCTTAAAGGGAAATGAGTATAAGGTAAACTGAAGAAGATCTCAGTCCTTGGTTCAGACGAGTCGACTTGAGGATGTTGGCTCAGCCTCAAAGTCAGTTGCTCTTTGAGCTGACTACTCAAAATCAAGAACATCGATGCCAACCAGATCAGCTGACACAACTGCAAAGGAGCAAGGCAGAGAGGAACTGCAACAGAACATTGCAGCCCTGTCAAAGAAACTAGCCGACATGGACACTCGGTTCGGGAAATACAAACGATTCTACAAATCAAACCGAACTCGAGACAGTTCAAAGCCTGTCACCAATGGTTGCTTTGAATGCGGCAAGGAGGGACACTTCAAAGCTGACTGTCCAGACCTCTCAAAGAAAGAGAGAGAAGCGTTGAGGGCCAAACAAGCTGGAAAAAACAAGGCCATGGTTGCAGAAGAAGCAGCTGACGATATGGACATCTTCATGGACACTGAAGATGAGGATGAGCTGACTTCCACCAACAACGCTACCGGACAGGATCAATGCCTCATGGCTCTTGGAACCGACCAGGATGATACTGAGGTACACTCTAATCCTGCTAAGTTAAATTCTTCCAATATTTCTAACATGCAGGAATCACTGGATGAAGAGTTGGAACCCTCTTGGAGTGACTTTCAAGAACTCAGTGAGGAACTGCATCACCAATCGGTTGAGTTTAAGAGTCTTCAAGCTCAGTTCGCCAAACTTGAAGATTCCTTAACCGAAAAGGACGATTTGATCAAGAGCCAAACCGAGGAGATTGAGAATCTCAAGAGTCAACTGAACGAGGCTAAGGCTCCAACTGATGAGGAGTTGACGAAGTAGATCAAGGAGCAGCAAGATCAGTTGAAAAATCAAGAGGCTCAGATCGACCACCTGATAAAGAAGTCAGATGGACAAACCGAGCAGATAACTGTCCTCCTCAAGGAGTTACAAACGGAGAAGGATAATCTAATCAAACTGTATCAGTCATCCAAGATCATAGAAAATCTTATCAGTTACAGCAGACAGATGAATGACGTGTCAGGACTCGGTTATGATGTGATTAAAGACAGTGGAATTCCTCCAGCAACCTTCATCAAAGCTGTTGAGGTCAAGGCTGTCGAACCGAACACAGTGGAACCTGAGTCACCACAAAGTAATTCAACCTCTGTCTCTCAGCTAACTCAACCGACCAAGGCAACCACAACTGAGAAAGGAAAAGAAACAGTAGATGAAGGACATAATGTTCCATCGGTTGGGGTATCAACCGAGGGGGAATGTTCCAAAAGTCAGAAGAGGAATCAGAGGCGTTGAAGGCATAATCACAACCGAACTTAGAATCAGAACCGACCTCTGCATCAACCTCAGAGTCAACATCAGAAAGAATGGAACCGACCACAGAACTGACAAGGGTTCAATCATCTGACTCAACAGCGGTTCCAACATCAGTTCAACCAAAGGTTCCAACCGAGTCAACCAATGAGGAACAGGTCGAACAACTAGAGATACTCATGCCATAATATGAATCACCAACGGGGCATGAACAACTATAGACAACACTCAGGGAGTTGGAATCAGAATCAGCCACAAAGATTCCAACATGGCGTCCGACCTCACAGACAAATTCAACAGGATAAGAATCGCCATCAAAACAGGGGGAAAGTCTCTCCTCCGAAAGATCAGAATGGGAGAAATTCAACTCCTCCCAAGAAACAGAACATCACTACTAACAACAAGCCTAAGGATAATCGAGGTGTTGTTATAGTTGATGATGAAGGAAAAGTGATCTGGAATGATAAATCCATCCGAGTCTACAGGAAAAAGCAACGCACAGTTCCAGGGGGAACTGGTTCTTACCCTCCAGGACCCAACTAAAATTGGGGACCTAAGCGAGTTTCTTTTTGCAGGTACAGGAGAAATAACTGAGGAAGAATAAAGCGTCTGCTACAATGTGGGTGATGGACAGTGGATGCTCGAAACACATGACGAATCTGAAGGATCTGCTTGGAAGTTTCGTGGAGAAAGAAGGTCCATCAGTTACCTTTGGTGACAACTCAAAAGGTTACACCAGAGGTTACGGTACACTTGAAACCAATCATGTTTCAATCTCTAATGTCTCTTATGTTGATGGATTGAAGCATAACTTGCTCTCCATCAGCCAATTCTGTGATAATGGTTTCTCTGTCAAGTTTGATGCACAGGGTTGCAGGGTTAAAAATGTCGGATCAAAGCAGGTCATATTGTTGGGAAATCGATCGCCAACCGGGAACGTCTACTATGCTGACTGGAACAGCAGCCTCCCTGACACCTGCCTGTTATCAAAGAGCAGTTCAGATGTGAGCTGGCTGTGGCACAAAAGGCTCAACCATCTGAACTTCAAGACTATGAACCGACTTGCCAGACAAGAACATGCAAGAGGTATTCCAAACCGAGTATTTTCAACATCACATATCTGCAGTGCATGCCAGTTGGGAAAGCTCGCTAGATCCTCCTTCCGGTTGAAGTCGACTCCCTCAACCGACCGAGTGTTACAGCTGATCCATATGGATTTCTTCGGGCCAGTTACACCAAAGAGCATGAACGGGAACGAGTACACCCTGGTTGTAACTGATGACTACTCAAGATATACGTGGACCATCTTCATGCGCCACAAGAGTGAAACCCGAGATGAGCTATCCAAGCTGATGGATCGGATATCAAACCAACAAGAGATGAAGATCATTTCTATCCGATCAGATCGATGAACTGAGTTTCTAAATGAAACCATCATCGAGTACTGCGAGAAGCATGGAATTACCCATCAAACATCAGCCGCGCCTACTCCGCAACAGAATGGAGTAGCTGAGCGAAGGAACAGAACGCTAAAGGATGCAACTACATCCATGTTAACCAGCTCAGCCCTGCCAAAGAGATTTTGGGCTGAGGCCATCAACACTGCATGCTACACTCAGAACCGGTCTCTTCTGACCAAGCGGTTGGGAAAGACACCATACTAGCTATGGAGACGCAGGAAGCCAGATATTTCCTACTTTCGCGTATTTGGTTCTAAGTGTTATATTCACAACAATGGGAAGACTCAGTTGAAAACTTTTGATGCCAAAGCTTCGAAAGGCATATTTCTCGGATATGCCGCTCGGATAAAGGCTTATAGAGCTTTCAACAATAGCTCTCGTGTTGTGGAGATAACACCTCATGTCAGTTTTGATGAATCTACTTTTGAGTGCAGGGAACAAGCTAAAGGACAACAGGGCAATCCACAAGTTCCACCTGTTCTCACCAGATCACAAGCTCTAAGGGAAAAGAATCTAGCTGAACCACTGGTATGGGAAACCGAGGATGAGGATCCATACTCCTCTGAAGATGAATGCGAGGACCCCAGCTCATCTAAAGGGGGAACTCCAGCTGATGCTCCTCCAGCTGCATCAGCATCCGAAGCTCAACCAAGTCCGGTTCAAAATAATGTCAATATTGAGGATCCAAACTCAACAGCTGATCAATCACCAGCTCTGAAGACTCCAACCCAGATTACGGAACAACCACAGTTGGAAGAAGAAGGAAGACGCAACCGAAGATGGTATGAAGTTCATTCCACTGACAACATCATTGGAGATCCAACCGAAGGTGTTCGTACACGAAGCAGAGTTGCGACTCAAGATTCAACCGAGGAAGATTCCAACACTTATGCCCAATATGCTGAGGAGTTGACAGTTCTAGAGAAGTTCGAGCAAGCTGGAGATGTTGCAATGATTTCTTGCTTTGTAGCTGATGTGCCAGAACCGAAGAACGTTGTGGAAGCTCTCAACTGTGTTCACTGGACAACAGCCATGCAAGAAGAAGTGAATGAGTTTCTACGCAACTGTGTATGGGAGTTGGTAGAAAGACCAAATGGTGTCAAGGTGATTGGATTGAAGTGGATTTTTAAAAATAAAAGAGACGCCATTGGATTCATAGTGAGGAATAAGGCAAGGTTGGTAGCTCAAGGATATTGCCAACAAGAAGGAATCGATTTCGAGGACTCCTTCGCGCCGGTTGCAAGGCTGGAAGCCATCCGAATCTTTCTAGCTTATGCCGCACATCACAAGTTCAAGGTGTATCAGATGGATGTGAAGTGTGCATTCCTCAACGGAGATATCAAGGAAGATGTATATGTTGAACAGCCTCCTGGTTTTGAGACTGGAGATGGAAGAGTGTACAAGTTGAAGAAAGCTATCTATGGACTAAAGCAAGCGCCAAGGGCTTGGTATGACACTCTTTGTGGTTTTCTTCTGAACTCGAGTTTCAAACGAGGGTCAGTTGACAAAACCCTGTTCACCATCAAAGTTGGAGATGACATTCTTGTTGTGCAAATCTATGTTGACGACATCATATTCGGATCTAAGTCGGAGGAACTGTGTGAAAAATTTTCAAACCTCATGAAGGAGAAGTTCGAGATGTCAATGATGGGCGAGATGAATTATTTTCGTGGACTACAAGTGAAGCAGTCAGAAAAGGGCATCTTCATCAATCAGTCCAAATATACAAAAGAGCTCATCACCAAATTCGGATTGCAGACAAGCAAGACAACAAGGATCCCGATGAATACTAACTGGAAGATTGAACCTGGATCTGAGGAAAAGCTCGTGAATGCTAGTAAGTATAGAGGGATCATCGGTTCTTTGCTCTATCTGACTGCCAGCCGGCCTAACATATCATATGCAGTTGGAGTGTGTGCTCGGTTCCAAGTTCAGCCAAGGGAAGCACACATGTTGGCAGCAAAGAACATCATCAAGTACCTGAAGGGAACTGTTAATGTTGGATTGTGGTATCCAACTGACGACAATATCCAACTGACTGGATACTCAGATGCAGATCTGGCAGGAGATCGGTTGGATAGGAAGTCCACATCTGGACACTGTCAGTTCATGGGAAGCAAGCTAGTTTCGTGGTTCTCAAAGAGACAAGCATGTGTTGCCACTTCTACAACCGAGTCAGAGTACATGGCTGCCGGAAGCTGTTGCATGCAAGTGTTGTGGCTCAAGCAACAGCTGAGAGATTATGAAGTCGCAACTGGACAGGTTCCCATTCATTGTGATAGCTCGAGTGCCATAGCTATCTCTTTGAATCCTGTTCACCACTCTCGGACGAAGCATATTGACATCCGACATCACTTCATCCGAGATCATATTGAGAAGAAGGATGTGTCCATGGAGAAGATTCCAACTGAGATTCAGAGGGCTAATATCTTCACTAAACCTCTAACCGAAGCGCGGTTCAAACTGCTATGTGATCTACTTGGAATGTTAGATCTACCTGATGAGGAATCAGCTGAGGTAAAGAGACAGATATCCATCTTAGGGGGAAGCTCAGATGAAGGGGGAATCTCAGATGCGGATCGCCAACTGATGACATCAGACGTCAGCTGAACAGACGAACTCGAGTCAGCTGATGGTATGCTGCTACATGGGAACTCAGCTGATTTCGACATCAGCTGGCAGGTAACATTTATGACTGAGGGTGATATGTTCTTAAATGAGAATGTTTGAAATAAATTCAAACATTCCTGAGCTAGTCAGTTACATTAAAAATAGCCATCATGTCGCAATTAATGCAAAGTACGGCTGAACATCCATAGCCTACTTTATAGTGCGACTGGGCTGACATGAAAACTGTAAACCTTCTCACGTGCTGGTTGGAACTCGGATCAAAACGTCAAGTTAAAGCTAGTCAACAGTCGCGTAATCTCAGCCGTTGATGGATTCCCGCCATTTAACCCCAGTCGTCGATTTCAACCGAGTCAAAAACCTATATAAGGCGAAAAATCAGGAAGTAATCTCCTACTTTCCTTATTCGTGCATATCAATACAACTGTTCATCATCTTCTTCAATTCTGTCTCTCCAAATTTGGCTAATATTCTCTTTCCTCTTTGCATATATATATATATATCTTCACTGCAAATCACAATGGCTCCCAAATCCTCCAAGAAGATGGTATCTAAAGAACCAGCCACTTTCCAGGAATCATTCGATATGCTGATATCGAAGATACATTTTGAGCATATTCTTTCGACAGACGCGCTGAAGTCACCGGAGCTCTCTCCCCTCGCCGGACTTCTCTCTGCGCACGGCCTCTTTCACTGGGCAACTCTCACTCCCTCCCTCCTGCTTCGGAGGCAAGTCGGAGAGTTTTATTTGAATCTACGTCACGAGTCGGGAGTTGGACTCGTTTCAAACGTTTCCTGCAAACAACGCGACGGCGTCTCCCGATCAATCCAAGATTCAGCCGTTGAGATTCAAGTCTCACACGAATTGGGAAAAATCATCCCACGGAATAATCAGGCCACTGACCTGGTTGATAACTGCACGGATGCAGCAACAGATGAATTTCTTCAGCAGGCCCTGATCATCCCAGAAAAGATGAAGAGTAGCTTGCAAAGAACTAAATTAAAGCCTCAACATCGACTTCTGTTTGATGTTATTTCCAAGTGCGCTTTTGGTTATGGTGGAGCATTTGGTGACATCAGTAGACCAAAGCTCAAGCAGCAGAAGGCGCTGGAAGAGAACCACAACATTAACTGGCTGAAATATTTTAAAAGCCAGTTGGTATTGGAAGCAGACACAGCTGAGGCGCAGTTGAAGTCTCAACCTCCTCTAGCAGTTGGCCGAACAACCAGATCATCTTCTAAACGCCAGCTGAGGGATGAGACTGATGAAGAAGAAGAAGAAGAAGAAGAAGAAGAAGAAGAGCTACCTCTCCTGAAGAGACCGAGGATACGATTCAAGAAGCCAGCTGTGCAACCAGCTGAGAAGTTGCCAGCTAAGGAGAAGCCAGCGGAAGACACACCAGCTGAGAAGTCAACTGAGTCAAGTCAGTCGGTTGACCCAGCTGCGTATACCACTGCTCCTCGAGATCCAGAGACAATGGTTGAAGGGAAGGAAACAGATGTAGATGAGTCGAACTCATCCTCAGATAACTCGTCTTCATCTGAGGAGTCAGAACACAATTTACCCTCTCCCCCACCCGTAGCTGATACCGTCCAAACCTCGACCAGATCCCAACCCAGTCCAACTGACCAGCCAGCCCAATCACTAACCAAAGAGGATCAGATTCTCACAACTGATCCTCAGACAAATATTCTGAGCCTCACGCTTGATGCCGACATTGTGACCAGTTCTTTGGCCAATGTTGAAGAACCGTATGAACCATATGCCTACTCAATAGAACCCTCCCCCATCAATGAAGAAGAAGACCGTCATGCGGTTGTAGCTGAGCATGAAGGCAAGTTGGCCTATTGCTTCAAGAAGCTCGTTGGGATATTTCTTGAAGCTCGCAACATGCCGATCTTCGCCATGTTTGGCACGGAGCTGATATACCAGTTTAGCATCATCTTCAGCTACTGGTATGTCAAGGAAGACACCCTCCGCATCTATGGCAGGGACCACCTCAAGCAGTGGCGGAACTACCCTTATCAATGGTGGGGCAATTGCCCCACCTCAATTTGGGCTATGTATACCTCATGTCATGAAGAAACTCACACATATATTAAAACTTGCCCCACCAAAAATAAAATAAAATAAGGGCATAACTCACAAGGATAAAAAGATAAAATTTAATTAAATAAAAGTATTTGACCTCTTGTCTTCCTTTCTTTAAAAGTACTGACTTTTTGTCTTCCTTTCATTAAAAAAACGAGAGAAAGAGTATAACAATAGAGAGGAAAAGAGAGAGAAGAAAATATCAAAATACCATTATATTTCAATCATCTTCTCCATGTTCTCTATCGTAGAGAAGGGAGAGAAAAGAAAATATAAAAATACCATTCAATAGAGAGGAAATTTTTGATACCGTAGATAATAAACTGATATTATGTCGTTTTCAAAATATATGTAATAATTATTGTAAGAATATTTTATTATATAATTTTTATTAAAAAATATTGTCCTAAATATTTTGCCCCCCCTCCCTTAAGGGGCCTAGCTCCGCCACTGACCTCAAGGTTGATGAGTCACGCCTGCAAGAGTACTTCGACTACTCCAACCTTGAGGTAGCATACAAGAACAAGGTCGATGTTCTGAGCCGTCGATTCGATCTCAGCAAGGCTGAAGGGACAGACTCTAGGGAACTGTGCAACAATGCAGGAGCTGTCACCTTTCTGGACACTATGCTGGCTAAGAGCGCTGAGTTTGTCGATGAGATTGATGCAACTGAAGCAGCAGCTCAGCAGGAAGAGACTGCACTCCAACAGTACTTGGCAAATCGTCAAGCCATGGTTACTGAACTGCCTCCACCAGTTGAACAACCAGCTCAGAAGCAAGACCAGTCTGGACCCTCTGCTCAGACAGCTCCTTCCGCAGATGAAATTTGTGAGATGATATCTGAGAGGGTCACTCAGCTGAGAATAGAGTTGTTGTCAACCATCCAGCAGAACAAAGAAGAACAGCTGCTCTTGATCAAAGCTCAGGAAGACCAGAACAAGCAGCTGCTAGCAGATAATGATAAGATGAAGAAGAAGATGGATGCATTCACAACATCCTTTAGCACAGCCATCAATGAACTCAAGACCTCAGTTCGTGCAGTCAGTTCAGATCTGAACATATACAAGTCCGTCGCCGACTCCAACCTCGCCAAGTCTCAACACACCCAAGATCAAGAATGGGTTTCTCAGTTCGAGCTACATAGAGCAGAGTTTGCAGCTTTTCAAGCCGAAACCTCCGCAACTCTTGCCGCATTGAAGAAAGCAGAACAAGAGCGTGGTGACGGTGAACTGGCAAAGAAGGTCCAAATAGAATGTGCAGTTGATGAACTATTCAACCAAGTTCAGCTCGCCGAACAAGCCCTCACCTCCCTGAATGGCTCAATCGCAACTCTTTTTGCTGATGCCAAAAAGGGGGAAGATAATCTAATAAACATATTAAAACTATAAAGTATAAAGAACATAAGAGTACCTACTTTCATCATTGCATGGTCCACCTCAGAAGAACGATTATGGAAAAAAATGCAATTTGCCTCACATGATAATCCTTAATTTTTTTGCTATCTATGTTTGGTGTTCTATCATCAAGCTTTAAGCTGAAAAAATAAAATAAAAATAAATAAGCTGCAACCGCAATATTTGGTACTCTATCATCAAACTTTAAGTTGATACAACCGATACAACATAACAAAGCGGATGGAGAGAAACAAACTGTTCGTAGGAAAAAATAAATCCTTGATCAATTGAAGATAATGTATAATGAGATAATTACAATAATAATTAACAAATTATTGATATGGATGGCACCGTACGGTTTTTCAATTGCAATTAGTGGTAAGAAATAAATTTTTACTAGGTAAATTTGAAATAGTACGGTTTTTCAATTGCAATTAGTGGTAAGAAATAAATTTTTACTAGGTAAATTTGAAATAATAATTGTTGATATGAATGGGCCTGTAAGCTTTTTCATCAATTACTTTAATAGTAAGAAATAAATTATTATAAAGTTAAATTCAAATCTCATTAATTATAATCAAATTATATTATATTACACTATTACCCTTAATTTAGATAATATAATAAGAATAATATAGGCGAATTAAATTTTGTAAAACAAATCTCTTTTTATATAAGTATAGATAGATTTTGGTTGGGGTTTGATTTCTGCATGGCATGTCGCTAAGTTGGATTTGACAATTGTAAAAATGAGATGACTTTCAAGAATCATCGTTATGATATACAAATAAATTCTATAATATATAAAATAAAAAAAACGACATCATTTAAATTCTTGCATCAAAATATCATTGTTTAATTTGATATTATTTATTAATTCCTTTAATTCTAATTAGAATCAAATCTACGCTCATATTATGACAGCATAAATCATCTTTTTTTTTTATATATCGTGGGATCCCGCAGCCGCTAAACCATCTTTACCTTTGACAAACATACAATAGACTTACTAACGCCCCCTGTCTTCTGAAGGGCTAAATCTCACTACTACCACTTGGGAAGATGGTACAAAATTAACTACTGATCAATTCTCTTTAAATTTTTGTGTTACCTCTTGTGTTTCACTATATAGTAGTTTATCACAGGACATACGTACATCATGTATACTGAATGCTATATTGGTAACATTCAGTATACACACCACATAAATGTAATCATAAGGTCCTTATACATTTATCTTTCATAGATTTACATCGAAACTGTACTTAACTAGGATTTTACGTGTCGCGTGATAAGATTTATTCGATGGGTTTTAAGACGTCACTTCGACTAGGTCATGTTTTGATAGGATTTATGTCGAATCCCTCTATGTAATTTGAAAAACTTTGATAGATAGAAAAATTAATTAAATTTACTTTTTGCCAAAAATGAAAGAGAATTTTGCCTAATAATTTTAGGCACCACACATTGTAAAGGGGGCAGGACAAAAAAAGTTCATGTGCTCCTAATATTGCAATATAGAAATCGTCCCCACAATCTAGGATACCATGTCCAACTCCAACATTTTTGCTTCTCAAACGTGATCGATCTATTATTCGAATCTGATAATATCCTACATTCCCAAGTCTACGTGTCATGTGCTGATTGGCTATTCGTTTTGTGAAATATCCGCTGCGATGGCTCGCACTGGCCTTCGACAGCTTTCAATGTTTTTATATTATAGTAATAAGTTAATAACTTGGGTCCTAGAAATTTTCACCGCGGTAACTAACTGGTTTCATTTGCTCTATAAATTCTGGATTTAATTAGTTTTGGCCATATTTTTCGTATTAAATTGTTTCATACTGTATTTAATTTAATTTTGAACGATACTCGCGTACAACTAAAATTGAATATAATTGTTAATTGATTGTTATATTAGAGGTCACCTTGTGTATTGAAATAATATGCATAGATATAGATATCGTAATTAAAATACGTAGAAATTGAATGGATTTATTTTATTTTATTTTATTATCTACAAGTTGATCGAATACGTACATTAAAGACTTAAAATATCCATTCCTCCAATTGGGATAAAGAAAATAAAACCAATATTGCTCAAACCATATTTTATCCATGTATCTCAACTCTCAATCAGAATACACTCCATTAATTCCAGAGAAATAATAAATAATTACAAATTGAGAAAATGAAACATCAGTCTTCAATTGCTTCCTTGTCGATCGTCTGCTAGCTTTAGACAAATACATGACTGCGAACTAGTTATACATAATGAAATATGATGAACAATTGCAAATTAAATATAATTTCAACAAAGAAGAAACGGAAATTAATTAATCAACGATGAAAAACGGAATTGAGAAAGCGACAGACATCCTCTCATGTCAGATAACTTCAATCCATCGATCTATCCACAAACCTGCATTACAAACAAAATAATTAATTAGCAACAATACATAATATTTTCTAATAAAAACCTAAATTTGCTAACATGCACATTCATAATGAAATACTAATATATTAAGATAGACAAAAATGTAGGTACCGTGAAAAATCTAGAGAGAGCAAGTGAAGCCGGGAGGCGGCGACTTTCCGCAGGTGACGAGGAGCTCAAGAGCTATGGGGACGAAGACTTTGAGATTGAGAGCTTTGAGTTTGAGGGTGGTGCAGAGGCACACGGCGGCTTCCGCCTCCACGAGGCCGGAGATTATGGGGCAGCACTCGTTCGCGGCGGGGTCTCCCAACGCCACGTGCACCAGCCCACCTAGGAGATCCACGCATGCACCTAGTTTCAGCGTGTCGATGGGGCAGCTCTGCCCTCCTTTTGGTTGTGGTGGCGGGCACCCTCCTTTGCCTGCCGGCGGCCCCGTCACCGGTGGAACGGGCAGCTTGGGCACCGCAACTGGCGGCAGTGGCAGCTTAGGCACTGCCACTGGCGGCAGCGGTAGTTTAGGGACGGCGACTGGCGGCAGTGGGAGCTTGGGGACGGCGATTGGCGGCACGGGGAGCTTGGGAACCGGCGGCAGAGGGAGTTCGGGGACTGGCGGCACAGGGAGTTTAGGGACGGGCGGCAGGGGAAGCTTGGGAACTGGTGGCACGGGGAGCTTGGGGACTGGCACCGGGAGTTTAGGCACGGCTACCGGCGGCACAGGGAGTTTAGGGACTGGCGGCAGGGGGAGTTTGGGGACTGGCGGCAGGGGGAGCTTGGGGACTGGCACGGGGAGTTTAGGGACGGTGACCGGTGGCACGGGGAGTTTAGGGATCGGCACGGGGAGTTTAGGGACTGGCGGCAGAGGCACGGGGAGTTTGGGGATGGGGAGTTTAGGGTCGGTGGCTGGTGGAGTGGGCTTTTTAGGGACGGGGGCAGGGTCGCAGGAGCCGCAGTCGGGTCGGACGTCGACGGCGGCGGAAATGGAGAGGAAGGAAAGGAGGAGGAGGGATAAGATCTTGAAGGAATCCATGGTTGATGAGTGGAGAGGGAGAGGGAGTGGTGAGTTATATAACAACAGTGAGTGTTGGAAGAGTACAAAAGAAACCCTAAAAGCAGAGCATGTGAAGGCAGAACCAACTGCCAAAATATGCTAGTTGTCGACTGCCATGCAAATTTATCATCAACTTACCATTTCTTTCTTTCAATTAAAACCAACCTTAGCTTGGTTTTTAATTTATTTTCCCCCACACTATATATATATATATATATATATATATATATGTGTATCATAATGTCTATTGTAACAATATTATATATATATATGTATGTATGTATCTCGCATCCTTTCTCGGAGTTTACACATTGGTATAAAAAAAAGTTGGGCAGATTTTGTACTTGCTAGCTATGTTGATATGACAGCATTCGTGGGTGTAAGTGTAATCGCGCAGTTAATTTGTGATACTATTTCATTATGTTTTTTTTTTGTTTTTGCTTGCGCTCAAACAATACTTAGGTTGTGGGCAGCGACGTGCTCGCTACCCCAGCGAGCTTGGCCAACACGCTCGCACCTCATTGGCAAGCTCGGCGCGCGTGCAAGCGTGCTCTCTGCGCCGAGCTCAAGCGCATGTGAGCTCGCTGACGTGGGAGGACACTTGGTGATCGTTGATTGGCGCGACCACTAGCCGTTGCGATCGCCAACGGTCATCAGCGAGTTTGAAATCACCTATAAATACATCATTTTTCTCCTTTTTTCATACACCAATCTCTTCAATTCTCTCTCAAATCTCCTCAACACCTTCATATTTTTGTTTATTTCATTCACTTAAAAAATCATGTCGGGTGACGACGATTATTTCAACGCTAGAATGGAAGAATTCCGACAGTTTGGTGCTCAAATTCCCGTCATGTTCGGCAATCTCATGTCGAAGGCCTTCGACGCACTCGCCGAGGAAGAGGAGGAGGAGGAGGCGGCGGCAGCGGCCGCCGCTGCCGCCCAAAGTTCAAAGAGGAAAAGGACGGTGGTGCCTCGTGACCGCCTTGATGCCGAGATCCGTCTTAATGCGGATTACTTCTCTGAGTTTCCAACGTGGGGCGAAGACGTGTTCCGTCGCCGATTTCGTATGAGCAAAAAATTGTTCAACACAATCTTTAGGGCGGTTGAGGCTCGAGAACCTTATTTTCAGCAGCGCGCGAATGCAACGGGGAAACTGGGGTTCACGTCACTCCAAAAATGCACTATGGCTTTGCGGCAACTTGCAAATGGCGGATGCTCTGATCAATACGACGAGTATCTACGGATGGAAGACAGAACTGGTCGGCAATCGCTTGATTATTTTTGTTGAGCGATCATATCTGCATTCGGCAGCGAGTATTTGCGGGCACCAAACACGGCTGACTGCAATCGGCTTTTGCAAATGCACGAATCGAAGCACGGCTTTCCGGGCATGCTTGGTAGCATCGACTGCATGCATTGGCAGTGGAGGAACTGCCCGAATGGGTGGAGAGGGGCGTACACGAATCAGAAGAAGGGGTACCCCACAGTCGTGCTTGAAGCTGTTGCCTCTCAAGATTTATGAATTTGGCACGCATTTTTCGGAGTTGTCGGCTCGAACAACGACATCAATGTGCTCAACCAGTCTGACATGTTCCAAGATCTTCTGCAGGGAAAGAGCCCCGCGGTAACTTTCTTCGCAAACGGCACTCAACACAAGATGGGCTACTATCTAGCTAACGACATTTATCCATCTTGGCCAACCTTTGTGAAAACTCTCCCATGCCCGACCGAGCTGAAGAGACGTTTATTTGCGAAGAAACAAGAAGCCGCACGCAAGGACGTGGAAAGAGCTTTCGGCGTTCTCAAAGCTCGTTGAGCAATAATCAGTAGGCCAGCGCGTTCCTGGTTCCGAGGGACTTTATCAGACATCATGTATGCTTGCATTATTTTGCATAACATGATAGTTGAAGATGGGGGCGTTTCTGTAACTAATTGGAGCCCGGACAAAGAAACAACCTCCCAAGCCCAATTGAGTTCGAGTACGAGACAAGGAGCCCCGGATAGCTTTCGAGACTACCTGAAGCGGAAAGAAAGCCTTCCAGACCAAAGAGCACATGCAAAACTCGAGGATGATTTGATCGAAGAAATTTGGAAACGCTTCGGAGACGACATGTAATTTTTCGCATTTTTTCCATATATATTTTTAATTTAAATGAATAAAATATTTATTTTCATTTAAAAAATAAAAATAAAAATTGGCGAGCTCGAGCTCGCCAATGTGAGTGTTGCGAGCTCACCGACACGTGGCAATCAAAGTGGTTAGCGAGCTCGCTCAAACGCTCGCGGCTGCAGAGAGCCTTACAGATGTTTCGTGTAAATAAACATTTAGGTCGGGTGTTGTTCATCTTATCCCACCATTCTTTGTCCTCTCGTTTTTAGCCATTGAACTTATTGTGGGACCCACCATACAGGAAAAAATGACTGCGAAATGTAATCGACTTAATTTTGATAGCCATTTACTTGTGTGAAAATCATGTAGTATAATAGCACAATTTATTGGAAATTTTTGGATTTTCATTTCTTTTATACCGGAACATGCTTTTAAAGTATTTGCATATCAGATGCAATGTGAAGAGTGTTAATACACCTTATGGCTTATACCGTTGATCTCCAACCATATTATACTCAATTGAGAATGAGCTCCAAGCAATCTGGTTATATAACCAAAATGCTAAAATCAATTTTACATTCTGTTTTTCTACTGTTCACAAGTTGGGCCTAGCCGGACGGTCCGAGTCCATTTTTTGTGAGCTCAAATTGGACAAAATTTAATCACGCCTAAAATATTGAGCCTTCAGGGTTTGCCTGTTCATAACAAATCCAAGTTTCTCTATATTTTCAAAATTTCTCACTTGACTTGAGCCACAAATATGTATATGAGTACTCTTTTTTATCTTTTTTTTTACATGGGGAAGGGAGAGCGGTGGGGTTCAAATCCGAGACTGCACTGCGTACAGACTGAAGCCGCATTGCTTGAGAGTACCAGAGAATATAATTCACCAAAATTTGATCACAATTTTGAATTTCTGGAACCAGAATTTCGGACAAGCGAGCAATTAGCTAGCTTGACTGATGAAATAAATATCTAGTCGAATATATCTCATACTATCGTAATTTTTTCAATTCTAAATTAACCCAAACTAGGGTAACTATGCAAATCTATATTGATCATATATTTTGTTATCTAAAAGATGAATAGGAATTTAATATGAATTACGTGAAAATATATGTTTAAAAATAAATCATATTTAATGCAATTCAAGATTATTGCAAGCACAAATCGATGATGTTTTGAGGTTGAGAATTTAAAATAAATTGAAGATAAAAACGTCATAAAGGCCATGTGAAATTTGCAGCGATTTCTAGCTACCCAACTTTCATGTAAATTTAAATTTCGAAGTAGATTAGAATAGTGTGTCCCATAATTTAGATATCAATAGGTCAAGACGGCAATTGATGAAAAGAATTAAAATAATAACATTTGAGATAGTATTTAGATATTTAGGCTAAAATCATGGTCCCTTACATGAAAATAATCCGTCCTCACCCAACGACTAATAATTTCTAGAATCTGAAAAAGTACAAATATTTCTGTTATCTTACAACATTCTACAGTAAATTTGGAGTGATTCTTTAGGAAATCCTTGTCTCAAACAACCGCTTCTATTTTCCTTTTGTTACGTACTAGATGAGAGTAATCAATAAAAAGGTAACTGACTAAAATATTCTGTTCATGCACAATAACATGCATGAAATTGATTACTAAATAAAAATAAATTATATCTTAAGTGATGAATATGAGTAGATATTAATTTCTCGATTAATTAGTGAAAGGAAGGTGCGCAAATTGGGTTGGGAAAAGAAAAGAAATTGATTGAAATTGGTGGACACAAGTGCAAAAGGGAGGAACATGGATCATTCCTTGATGCGGGTGGGTGCATGTGAGACTTGTTTTCTGCATAATTTAGTTTTATTTTATTAGGAAACCTACAAATACACACATCACCATTGCCAGCATGTTGATGGTTACATGCCATTACGAATAATTCACTCTATCATGTCAATTTTTGTGACTTTAATTTGCAATCTGCCTTAAGGCTGGGGGAGTATTGCGTGACAAAGTTTCATCATCATGCATATTTGAATTCATATCCATTCATATATTTATATGTATCAATAATAGATACTAGTATGTGATTATATATATATATATGAGTTTAGATATTCATCTTTGATCCATCCCACACATTTTTGACAATGCAATTGGTACCAGAAAACTCTCAATTCCCAATAAATATTGGAATTCCTCCTCCAATTTGATTGATATATCCTTCTTTACCCCTTCAGATACATCCAAGCATTAATAAATCTTATCAGTGATAACAAGTATTTTTGGTTCAATCTTAATCTCTCATCCTAAAAAAAATAAAATAACGTGCATTTTATATTGTGAGATGGTGCACGACTCATGGTTTTTGTGTAGCACTCGTGCATCAATATGACATTGTTGCACTGAGTTTATTGTCCTCTTAAAGAATATATTATTAATTTATATAGAAAATATACATTACGCTTCTTTTATATGAACAATATTAATTTCTTTTTTATGATGTTTTAAATACTAGTGATTCTTTCTATCGTAACTATATATAGATCAAGTGAAAAGATCATTAGTTCAGATTAATTTTTAGTTTTTATACTGAAACTCATTTGTATATGAGTCATTTCCTATAGATGTATCTATTATCGATATGAATAAAGATATTTGGACAACAGTTGTCCGGACAACGATATAATATTCGTAATTAAATAGTCTTTCAATTTTTTAATAATTAATATAATTAGTGTTTTGTCTATAATACCATTTCCCACCTAATTATATGTTAATCTTTAAATTTAATTAATATTTCAAAATTTCTAAAATTTGTGCATGATATTAATTTATTTTAATTAATATTAGAAAATAGCATACAATTAAGTTGAAAAAGATATTATAGACAAGACACTAATTATATTAATTATTGAAAAGAATTGAAAGAGTATTTGATTATGAATATACCATCGTTGTCCGGATAACTGTTGTCCGAATATCAATACTGATCGATATATACATGTTATTATTATAGTACATACTATAAATAACTAAAAACCATCAAAGTTATTCCAGAAAAGAAATAGCTTGCTAGAACAATGAAATTGTAACAACTAGCACTAAAATCTCGTATATACCCTTCACCCTTGGATATATGTTATCAGATTAATCAGATCTTTCTTGGATTATTCTTTCTAATTTAATTAACTCATATTCTCGTAATTATATTTAACTCACACATCTAGATATGTTTATGGATCCCGTGCAGGAACATACTACGTACATCTTATCTATAAGATTATCAATTATAATATATATATATATATATATATTATACAATTATTTGCCACAAATTACAACTTTTACCAAATTTACGATTTCCAAACGAATTTCAAATTATTACACTATAGTTTCTAACATATTTGCAATTATGATATCTCCAATTTTCTCAGCAATAAAGCTATATATGCTGTATTTGTGAAAGAAAGACTTTTCAAAAAATTGAAAAAGGGATGAAAGGTGATATTACAATTGCAATATTTTAAACTACATGTGAAAATTATGTATAGTTTCGAGTAAATAGTATATAAGGAGTTACATGAAATTGAATCATACAAATCATCATTTAATCACTAGAGAAATTTTGACTATTCCCTTATTTCATAGTAGCTCACATAAAATGTACAATAATCTATCAAAATTAGATATAGTTTAATCTTTACTGTTGAGCTAGCCTAGAAGCTCCAAATAATACATACACATATTCACGGGGCTGCATGTATAAATTAGCTAGGCCAGGTCTTGTGGTTTATGGTGGGGGCCCGGATACTGTGAGTTGATGAGGCTGGACTCTTTTGTAATCCCTCCTTATCTTTGTCATTTTATTTAACTAGTACTAGTATTTCCCCGGAAAGCATTCGTATTAAGAATTTTCGAGATTAAATAATAATAGAAGATCAAATTAAAAGAATACACTTACTTAAATAAAGTAACAGTGACATTAATTATGAAATGGGTGAAAAAATGTCGTACTTAGAAAAGTATAATTAACTGAATTATAATATAGTACAATTTTTTTTTATTTTTTACATGGAAGAGCAGTGGAGTTTGAATCTGAGACCGCATTGCTTATATATTGAAGCCGCATGGGGAAGGGGGAGTAGTAGGGTTTGAACCTGAAACCGCATGACTCACATCCTAAAGCCGCACCGCTTGTTAATAACACAAATTTACAAAAAATTGTTTACCTTATATAATAATTCATCCGTCCAGCTCATATTGTCTTCATTTTCTTGTTGGGTTAGCTCACACTCTTACTCAAATTGTTTTGTTCTAAATAAAAAAAAAATTATCTTTTAAAACCCTTCCAAAGCGATGATACCTAACTACTTTCTATCTTTTTACTCATATCCTTAATTCATTACCGAACAGTAAATTTATAATATGAATAGGACAGAAGAAGTATAAAAAATTTAGCTAAATCATCACAATTATTATAAGTGCAATCAGTTTGAAGGAAATATCACTATACATGTGATACATATATTTAAATTAATGGCAAAGTGACATTTAATAATTAAATTATGTACTATATTTTCACAAATTTACAATTGATAATATGATTTGGAATTCATGGCAATGTGAAAAACAATTTATTATTGCTAACAATATTATTTTTCATTAGGTACGTCAGAAGTAAAAAGGTTTAAACTTAAATTAATAGAAAGACTAACTTAAGATACAAAACTATTGAACAGAGTGACTGACTAAGGTACTACATGCCTATCTTTAATGAGAGGTACTACGTTCAATCCTGCTTGCGTAAAGTGTAATTTATTTCTTACCTTGTTTGGTAGTTTAGTGTGTGCCACATTTATGTTGTGCAGATGTCCCACCTATATGGTGAGGTATTATTTACTTTGATTATATATATATACCTCATGTGGTTCCAGGAAAAAAAATTATGACATAATATATCAATAAAAATCTTATAAACTTATTATTTCTTAAATGGGTAATGATATTCGGCCACACGAGCTAAAAATAGTAATATATGTTTTTAAAATGAAAATATACCATAATTGAGAAGCATAAACCCTAAAGAGGAAATATGATTATTTCCATTTTTATAGTCAACTTTCCTTTTTTCACGCGTGTGGCCGGCCACAGTGTGGCCGGATATCTTTATTCTTCTTAAATATGCTTTAAAATATGTATTTGTTTGTACTTATAAAAATCATATTTTAATAGAGAGATTTAATAATAATTTATTTATATTTCATCAAAAAAAATTATTGTAAATTACCAAAAAAAATAAATGTAAAAATCAAATTACACAGAAGCATCACTAAAGGGTATAAAAACTATAATAATTAATAATTTATCTGAATTCTAAATTCAGATTAGAAACATAAAAAGTTATACTAACACTTATTAGAAGAGGCCAACCATATAACCCCAACCAAGAATCTAAATACAAATTGAACCCGATTAATTGGATCCAAATTAGGTCGGTTCAATTTATAAAAATTAAGACGGATGTTTATCTATATTGCTTGACAACCACAAATTTTGTATGTAATTAAAAACATGCCCCTACTAAAAATACAGACAATATCACTTTAGATTTTCATTTGGGAATACACATACGGTAAAAGCGGCGGAAGGCAACGGGCCAACCCCAATTCATTTTCTCCGGCCGGCAAACTTCTCGTCTAAACCAAATAGGTTGTGCCGAAACCCTATAACATGCCGTCGTCCTCTCTAAACCAATTTCATATTTCCAGTGTTGAAAGCAGCAGTATTTATACAAAATTTAATAGAAAATCCTTTAAACCGTAAACCACGTCAAGTAAATTTGATTTGACAAGTGCGACCTATACAGTATTGGTGTGATTCAAATTTGAGTTAACTTTGCTTTTTGTTCCACCATGTAATTGCTATTATTGGGTCCCCTAGATATATATCCTCCATATTTTACTCTATTTTTTCTTTCACATTTCAATTTTAAAAATTTATTAGGAAGATCATATATTATTTCAATTCTATTGTATTGAAACCTCTGTTTATAATGAAATCACTATTGAAACTGAGTTTCTTATGTAGATAATGAAGCCCAAGGTTTAAGCTTGCCGACCAATTAATTGTTCATGTATAGTAATTTTGGATAATATCCATCACGATTTGATCTTAATTTCTTTTATTGTTCATATATACTTATTGTTTGAAAAAGTTCCTATAAATAACCCCATGAAATTTAAATTTGGTATACTTCTAATGTTTTTTTTTTCATATGTAGCAATCTACGTACTAAGTAATAGGAGATGATTACGGTGTAAAAGATCTGACTTGATATCTTTAGTGCATTTTTTATTAACAATTAGATTAATCAATAAAATAAAACAAAACTAAATCGTACATAAGTCAATCTTCTTATATATCGTCTCCATGATGTCTCGAATTATTTTATTTTATATCTAACTATTACAATTTTATAAGTTATTGGTATTAATTACTTCGTTGGGGAATCAAATTGTTGTATTTTTTCACAATACCGATTCAATATTGTGAATATTTTATGAATTTCTTTTACTTACTATGGCGCAAAATAACATAAAAAATGGCGACTACAGGCAGACATTAATTTGTCTCATATTGATGTTTTGATAAATGAAGTACAACAGTACAAGATTGTATTTTGACTGCAGGGATCAAACTAGTACAATCGGCCGCAGCAGAGCCACCAGATTTTAGGAGAATATGGATCATTCTTTAGTGAAGAAAATCTGACCGCGCGGCCAGGAACGTCTGCTCTGCTGCGGTGGCGACACCACCTACCATTAGAGCACCCACAACGGGTGGGCGGAGGCCACTGGCGCAAGTGTTGCGCCCTCCACATTTGGAGGGCTCTCCTATTGCAGCTATTTGGAGGGCGTGGGCGGAGAGCTCAATTGAGCCATTAACATACGCCCTCCGCCCTTTGACGTGGCGGCCTCTCATTGGCCGCTGCAGATTAAATTATAATAATTTAATAAATAAATTAAAACAAACATAACATTAATTATAAAAAAAACCCTGATACAATGATATAATTAAAAAAAACACTTTAAGACATAATAAAAAAAAATCCTTAAACGCCTCGGCGTTCATGGCCGCTCATTCATTGAGCGCCGAGTTTAGCACCGTCTCTTCAGTGACGCCTGCCGGAGCTTGCCTGCAGGTTTGCCAGTATATCGCGTTGAAGAGCCCATAACTAGTCCTCACTCGGTGCCAGTGGTGGCGCAACTGCGTTGAGTTGCGCGCCGCGGAGTACTGTAGACGATTCTCGTTGTAACGAGTCTCGATTCTACCCCACATGGTGTCATTGCCGCCGCCGCCACTGAGGACGTACAACCACGCCCGTGCCAACTCCAGAGTTTCGCCATCGGTGTAGGGATGAGAAACTATCGTCGGAGGATCGCCGGAGATTGCCGAAAGAAAAAATTTGAGAGAGGGGAGAATGAGAGATGTGTGATGTTTGAGGGTAGGAAAGGGAGTATTTATATAAGGTAAAATGTGGAATTAAAAAAACACGGGGAGGGGGGGGGGAGGGGGGAAGGGGCTCGATCTAGCCGCTGGCGCCGATGTGGAGAAGGTGGAGGGCGGAGGGCAAAGGGCTAAAAAATGGCTGCGCCCTCCAATTTGGAGGGCTCGAATGTGGATGCTCTTACCAATAGCTGCATTGCATGTGATCTCTCTTTCTCTCTCCTCTTTCATTTTCCCCCTCTTTTCATTTTCTGGGGTGCCTGTAATTGTTTTTTATTTTTATATACAACAAAAAATGTGCCCTATTTACTTTTTTTTCTTTGTTCCAGAAAATGTCATCTACTCTACTTTATATACTATCATACCATTCATTCCTTCTACTTCCTCTGTTCCTATATAGTTGCCACTTTTGTCTTTTAAGTTCGTCTACGAAATGGTTGTCAGTTTGTCACTTCTATTTATAGTAGTAGGGCCGACATAATATATTATATTTAACCTTATATTTCTCACTACTCCACTCACATTTATTGTGGGATCCTTGCTCCACTCACAACAATACCACTATTATCCACTATTACCCACCATTTTCTTAAAACTCGTATCGTCCACAATGTGACAACCATATCGTGGATGGAGGGAGTATTAATTATCAAGTTTTACCTTTATCCTACCCACAACAACTTTATTCCAGTACCCCTTAACTCTACTTTATTCAACTCACTACAACTTTATCAGGTTGTCTTAAAACTCGTATTAGACACACACTAGAGCACATTATCATAGACAGAGAGAGTAATATATATAGTTGTGTGTTGAAGAATTGTGGTGTGGTTGCATGCATGTGGGCAGGGGCGGTTCTATGGGGTGCGTCGGGTGCTCGACCGCACTGGGCCCCAAAAAAACGAGGGCCCAAATTTTTTTTGACCCTTATAGTATGTGTGTGTGTGTGTGTATATATATATATATATATATATATATATATATATATATATATATATATTTTTTCTAAATTCATATTATAAATAAAATATCTGTTAGCTCATTTGGTTAAGTGTAATTTGATCAATAAGGAGGTCATGGGTTCAATTTCTCTCACCCAATTTTTGCATTCATTTCATTTTTACTAAAAATTTTGGTCTTAGTTATTATGAATAAAAGGGCCCAAATTTATGAATTCGCACCGGACCTCCGATTTCTTAGCCCCGCCCCTGCATGTGGGCTCAAACTTATGGTAGAAAGGACTTGTTTGTTAATACTAATACTTGAAGGTTTTATCTGCAAAGGTGGCAGCTGAAGTCGGTTAAAAGTATGCAGTACAACAAGCTGATTTTGATCTGAGACGTTGAAGCTCAACAGTGGTGATTAAATCTTTAAGTAGGTTCCTTGTTTTATATAAGTTTAGATTCTTCTGTTTTGCAATTGATCATCTTGTAAGTGTAAATTCTTTGATCTCGTTTGATTAATCTAGTGAAGCTCACTCTCCCATGAATGTAGCCCATTAGTGGCTGAACCACGTAAATCTCCGTTTCTATAGTTTCTTGTTCAATTGATTGTTTAGGATTCTAGATTGCATTTAGCTACTAGTTTGCTGTGAGAATTGAGAGCAAATTCTTAACACTGTGTAATGGATTTATATATCGCATTGTTAGCATAAGTGAAACTTTCTTTACAATTGAACATAAATTTTATACTACATATATTTGACCCGAAAGAAATGTTTTAAAAATAAAGTTGTGCAACAATGAAAAAAGTGTTTATTTTTATAAGGACATATATATCGATTAGAATCATATTTACAGATTTATGTAATTGATTTGTTTGATTGAGAATTACATGGCTGTTGCGATTTCTCATCTGTGGAAAAGAAAAGCAAGCTGTAGAAGTATTGGGCTCTACAAGGTAATGGTTTTTGGACTAAAATAAACAGTGATCTCTAAATAATAGATATTGGGCCTAAAAGAAATGGTAATAATTGGACTTGAAATTATTATTTTCTTTTGGAGCAAATGGACTTAAATTAATTTTTAGGAACTTTATTAAATTATAATAAATTGTTAAAATTATTTAGAGAAAAACGTAGTTATTAAATACTAGTTATCTATATCTATATTAAAACACACTTCAGGGATATTTTTGTAATTTTCTTATATATAGTATTTTTTACAAAAAAAAATATTAAATTTAACAACTATCGTGAAGTAATTACTAACTTCGATTCAAAACGCTAGAAACTTTTTTCCACCAGCCGTGTCTATAGATTAAGGGTAGGGCTGCTTAAACGGTACGGGTAGGGTACCCTACCCGAAAATATCGGGTACCCGATCCCAATTTTTTCAAAATTTTGACACCCTATTCCGACCTTATGTTAAAAATTGGGTACCCAAATATTCAAACGAGTAATTTCAATCGGGTATTAGGGTACCCTAATTACCCGAGCATTAGTTCAAATCAAAATTATAACACATTAACACAGTTAAATTTATCGCAAATTGCGATAACCATAACAATCAATAATTGATAAAAAAATAATAAAAAGACGTAACAATACGTCAATCACAAAAAATGTATATGCAACCATAAACTTAATAGTAAAACAAAACCAACATCATTAATCGATAAACATAAAACCATAATTCCATAAGCAACATAATAAAAAAATATAAAACATAATTAATTTCATAAGCAATCGAATAAAAAATGTCGCCAGATCCACCAACACCATTAGTCTTTCAACATAAACCCATAAGCAACTTAATTATTAAGTCATAACATTAATACTATTAGAGAAACTACCATATATTGTATATATATAAGAGAAATTAGGGTTTAGGTGTACAAATATAATAGATTTATAATATATATAAATAAATATAATATATTAAATTAAAATTTCAGGTTTACTTGGGTACTCGGATCGGGTATCGGGTATACCCGATACCCGAAATTTTTAAAATTCTCATCCCGTATCCCGGCCCTTTTACCCAAACATGCGGATAACGGGTGCCCAATACCCGTCGGGTTTCGGGTCGGTACAACACTACCCGATTACCCGCTACCCATTTAAGCAGCCCTAATTAAGGGAGTGTTTGCCTGAGCAGTAGTAGGTCGATCCTCGACGCGAAATAATTTTTATATTTTTATTTATATAAATATATTTTAAAATAGTTTTTTAGTAGTAATATTTTATATTTTATTTCACCAAATTGAGCAAGGGAAAAAATATAAAACATCTTGCAAATGATAAAACAATCAAACAATAAATGATACCTTTATAATTTTGGAAAAACTTATTCTAATTTTTTTTTAAAAACTTGTCTTTCTCTCTCAACGCTTCTCCCTCACCCTCTCTTTAGAATTTCTCTACAAAGACTGACTTATATTTTAAAATAGTTTTATATTTTATTTAAAAGTTGTCATGTTATTTGCATTAATTATAAATCAAACTTAGTAAATTAATTATTTTTCACGTATCCAAACTTATAATTATGAATGAGAATAAACCAAATACTAATTCATGGTGTATTTTTCAAATATAAATTTGTTTAGAATTTTTCTACATCTCGATTAAAATAGTGACTTGATTGTATATATACGTTGCAAATCTCGATTAAAAATTGTTATTTTTATGTCTATGATGGTCCCGATACGAGTTACTGGTGTATGGGGGGGGGGGGGGGAATACACCAGTTAGGATTTTTGAGCTTTCAAAAAACTTAACACTTGAAATCAACTTCAACTGAGTGAGAGGACTCAGTTGGGATCTCACAGCTGAGTAAGCAACCTCAGCTGGAAGGTTGGTGCTGTGCGGAATGTGGTGGAAAATAAACTCGTAAAATCAAACTCACGCTTTTATGCACGGTTGGTCAAAACCAAAACTGTTGTTGTGAAAGTATGCAGATTGTATGCGGTTTGTTTGTCAGTTAAGATATGATAATAAAGACTAAACACAAAAGAAAACACGACACACAAGATTTACGTGGTTCGGAGAGAACTCCTACGTCCACGGGGAGATGTGAGTCCACACACCTCAGTCCAAGTTCTTCTGGACAAAACCACTCAGCTTACGCGGGCTGAGCAACCATTACAGTTTAGTTTCCGGGCACTAAACAGCCTAAGTCAAGTTTGCAGGTACTTGACGACCTGACTACTCAATTACAGGAAGAGTAAGGTCCTAGCACACTTTTTAGGGTGTGAGAAAGGGTAGGATTTCCAACTACAGCTCGATCAAGAATGAGAGCTGGATCTAAGGCTTGAACGAATAAACACTCAACCTAAGATCAAAAACAGTTTCGAATTCTAGGAACCCTCAGCTACTAATGTTCTCTCAAATTGGAACTCTCAGCTGCTGATGCTCTTAGATGATGATGTTGCAGATTTGCTTTGATTTCTCTCGAGAAAGCTCTTGAATTTTTCGTCGTCTATGTGTCTATCTGCATATATGTATCTCGAATGAGAGGATCCCTCTATTTATAGGCGGAGAGAATCAACTAGCCGTTGGAGGAGCAGTTGATCTCTGATCGATTGAAAGCGATGGCTTGTCTCTTATCTCTGCAGACTTTCCCGATATGGCATCTGTGCTCTTCTGCTTTCCATCTGAGACAGCCTTGTGTTGGGCCAGATGGGGTAATGACTGAACGGTCAAACCCTCATGTGACTTCCTTTTGAAACTCAAATCTTTGACAGTCAACTTCGGTTTGTCGGTTGAAAGTCTTGACCTTCATCTAAGTGATCTTCAGCTGATGTTCCGATCTGTCGAGTTCTCAGCTGACTTTGAACTTCAAAACAGTTGAACTCCTTGTTCAGATTCTATAACTGAGGTTCTGAAACTGAACCCTCAGTTGTCTTCCACTTCTTTACTCAGTTGAGTTTGAACCCTCAGATGATTTCCTTTTCATCTGATGTTCTCTCCCTCTCAACTGTTTCTCATCTAATGAACGCTCAGTTGGTTTCCTTCAACTGATGTTCTGAAGACTTCCCCTTGTTTGCATCTGAACAAATGAACTCTCAGTTGTCTTTCTTCACAACTGATGTTCTGTCTGAGTGACGCCTTGTTGCCATCTTCAGCTGGAGACCTGTAAAGATAAAATCTTAACTTTGCTCAAACAGCGAGCCTAAATTCTAACATTAGGTATTGGCAACATCTACTCGGTTGGGGTCAGCCGGTTTTGGAATTCATCAAAACTTATACTAATAAATTTCCCAACAATTTCCCCCTTTTTGATGATGCCAAAACCACTTACAACTTGAAACCACTACTGATCTAAACCTCATTAACTTATCTAAAATCTCAGCTGAAATTCTAGACAGTCTATAAGATAAAACATCAAAGGGTTAGCACAGTTATAACATGGTATTTAAAAGACTTTGTGATTCAGAGCTTGGACAATGAGGGATTGTTCATCAAGGTGAATCTTATAACGGAATAGTTTTTATTACAACTGATTGTTACAAAAGATAGACTCAAAAATCAAAAAAATTACAACAGTTGCTAGAAAACTAACTGAGCTAGTATTGTAGCCCATACTTGCCAAAAATCCTTACAAAAATTTCCCTCTTAGCAAGTGACTCCTTAGAGATGTCCACTCCATGCTCCTTGCAGACCTGCCTCGCCTCAGATGCAATCTTCTGACGGTTCGGGTTGCTGGAATCCGAGAGAAGAGGTGGCCGATAAGTAACCCTCTTGGGAACTGGAACAGTGTTCAAGTCTAGGTTGGCGTCAATCATGGCCCTCCTGAATTGACTGAACATGCCCGGGTCACCTGAGTGCAACTCAGTCAGCGCCTTTTGAACGCTCTCATTGGCTCGTCAGTTGCGTAAACCTTCCTGTAATAGAAGTCGTTCACGAACTCTTGCTTGAACATCTCCCAATCCTCATTCCACTCGGTCGGCATCCACTTGTTGGTATGCCTGAACCGACTCTCAACCTTGGACTTTAGAGGCAACCTTTGTTGCTTCAACCGAGCTTCCGCCTTTGATTGGATTCTGTTGATGCAGCGTCGGCTGCGGGAGGCAACGTTGCGGTCCAGGTTCTGAGAAACCTTCTTCAGCTCAACCTCGAACTGGTTCACCCTCCTCGCCTGGCTGGCGGCAAACTTTCTGATCCAGCTCGGGTTCATGTAGTCCTTCTCCTCTACATCCATAGCCTTGGCCGCTGCAATGCACTCTTCGGTTGTTATCCCGTCGAGTTCAGAATCCAGCTCGGCTGCGATCTCGGCTATGGAGCTGTAGGAAACTCCAATCTTCTTTTTCTGCTCCAAGTCCTTAGACATTTCGGCTCCACCGACTTCGGTTGTCTTGGCAGCAGCAGACTTCCTTCTCCTCAGCTGAGATTTGGATGGTTGAGCAGCTGGCACTCCTTCTTCTTGGGTCTCTTCTTCTTCCTGTGCTTCACCCTCCTTCTCCTTCTCTTCCCCCTTTTTGGCATCAGCAACAAGGCTTGCTACTGAACCATCCAGAGAGTTGAGTTTGGCCTTGGTGGATTGAACACGGTTGAAGAGTTCATCGACCACACACTCCAGTTTGATCTTCTTCGCCAGTTCGGAGTCCTGGCGCTCTTGTTCTACCTTCTTCAAGACAGAGAGGTTGTCGTTGACCTCTGTCTGAAATGCAACGAACTCAGCCCAACGCGACTCGAACCGGGACTCCCATTCAGCATCCTGCGTCTGTTGGGACTTGGCCAGATTTGAGTCAGCTAAGGACTTGAAGACATTCACTTCCGACTTCAAGCCCAACAGAGTGGATTTCAGTTCCGACACGTCCTGACTGGTGGAGGAGGAGAGATCATTCATCTTCATCTTCAGCTCGGCATTCTCCTCCATCAGTTGTTGATACTTCACTTCTTGAGCTGCCAACTCCCTCAGCTGGTCATCGTGTTGGTGCTGGAGGTTGGCGAGCAGCTCGGTCCTCAACTGGTTTACCCTCTCAGCCATTAGCTCGCAGATTTGTTCTGTTGAAGGAGCGAGCTGAGCAGATGGAGAGGCTTGAGCAGACTGAGCTAGAGGCTCAGCTGTGACCATGGCTTGACGGTTTGCCAGGTACAGCTTCAGGTTCTCCTCCTCTTCTTTTGCGGCGGCGGCTGCTGCATCGACATCTTCAAGGAAGTCGGCTGATTTCACCAACATGCTGTCAAGGAAGTCGACACACTCCTTTTCAGCTGCCTCCCTTGTGTCCTTCCCTTCAGCCAGACTCTGGTCCAACCGTCTAGTGAGCAACGCGATCCGGTTGTTGTACGCCACCTCCAAGTTGGAATAGTTGAAGTAGGCTCGGATGCGGGACTCGTCAGATTTCAGCCTGTCTCAGCTCAGTACCCTGATCGTGTCTTCCTTGACATACCACTGGCTAAAGATCAGGTGGAACTGGTACAGTAGCTCGGTTCCCAGTGTGGCGAAGATGGGCATGTCGCGAGCCGCAGGGAATAGACCCAACAGCTTTTGAAAGCAGTAGGCCACCCTGCCTTCGTGCTCGTCAGCAACAGCCTGCAGGTCCTCCGCTTCATTGATCGGGGAGGGGGTGAGATTGTATGGTTCGGGTTCAAGAGGTTCATCGATGTTGGCCAAAGAGTCGGTCACAACACCGGCATCGAGCTGAGAGCTCGGAATTTGGGATTCAGTTGGGGAAGAGGGTGGAATGGTTTCCTCAACATCGGCCGAAGGAGAGGTCACGATGTTGGCATCGAGCTGAGAGCTCGGAATTTATGGCTCGGTTTGGGTAGAGAGAGCAAGAGGCTCTGGGGGCGGTACAGCATTTGCTCCAGCTGTGGGGGAGGTGGTAGCATCTTCGAGGTCCTCAGATGAGGAGGATGCATCCGACGTCTCCATGCCCTCAGCCTCATCAGCTCCGGGGCCTCGAGGTGCGATCTCGAATGATGCGGCCTCAGCTGAGCGGCTGGATTCGGAACGCTCCTCAGCAGGTGTGGACTCGACCTGCGCTCCCTCCTCGTCTGGAGCTTGTTCCTCAGCTGGCTCCTCAGCTGGAACTTCAACTGGCTCATCAGCTGACTCGTCAGCTGGAACATCAGTTGGCTCATCAGCTGGCACCTCAGCTGCCTTCTTGATTGTCTTCTTGAACCTTACCCTTAACTTTTTCTGGGCAGGTTCATCAGTCGACTCCGTCTCAACATCAGCTCGGCGACGTGAGGCTTTGGATTTTGTGGGGCGAGCAGCAGCTTGTTCTCCCTCAGCTGTTGACTTAGCTGGCCTTCCCGACTCCCTCTTGTCCTTGGGAGTGTAGACACTCCTCAGCACCTCCTGTGCTTTCTTGGCCGTCGGGAACAGCAACAGCTTCTTCAGCGGCGTCTCCTCGTAGTCAGCCCAGACCATGTTGCGGTCCTTTGTTGCGAGGAGGATGAGGGCGGAGATTTTGCATCCGAAGTTGAGCGTGCCCTTCACACTCAGCAGTTTCTCTCCAGACTCAGTCGTAGTCTCAGAGATCTTCGACTTCTCCATCATCAACTGGTTCAGAAAATATTGGAACCAGTTGATTTGGTGTTGGTGCTCCAGGGCCAACAGCTGTTTCAACTTGGGTCGACTGATGTCGCCAAACGCGCCACTGTCGAACAGCAGGCGGTGTTCAGGCTTCAGCTTAGTCCTTTGCATGTTGCTCCTCAACCGCTCTGGCTCGATCAGAGCATCCTGTAGAAATTCATCCGCCTGTTCGTCGGTAATATTCTCCAGGAACTCGGTGGCGGTGTGGTTGATTGGTATGATGTATCGGAGGACATCGGACACGTCAATGGAGAAGGAGACACGACGTATTGTCCTTGCCGGAACATCCCTTTGTCGGCAGGACACCGTCGTAGAAACTCCCTCAGAACCGTCAAGGGGACGAAGAAGATTGACGTAGAATTCTCCGACTTGACGCCTGAGCAAGTGAGAGGGACAGAGCTTGGCCCATTCCAGAAGTCCGTTCTCACGGAGAGTGTTGGCGAGAGGGGCTAGGACCGGCGACTCTAGATCCTCGTCGGAGAGGATCTGCTCGAAGTGAATCTTCGATACTAACATATCGAACGACTCTTCATACGTTGTAGGCACGAGGGAAGGTCCGGATGATGCCATTCTTTTGCTTTTGGGTGCCATTAAATCACTGCAAAGGTAAAATATATAGGGGAGGAAGAAATCTATTTGCAGAAAAGGGTTAGGCAGAAAAACTGGAAGACGATGAATAGTATGATTGATAAGCACGAATGAGGAAAGTAGGAGATATCTTCCTGATTTTTCGCCTTATATAGGTCTTTGACTTGGATGAGATCAACGGCTGGGGTTAAATGGCGCGAATCCATCAACGGCTGAGATTACGCGACTGTTAACTATCTTTGACTCGACGTTTTGATCTGAGTTCCAACCAGCGCGTGAGAAGGTGTACAGTTTCATGTCAGCCCAGTCGCACTATAAAGTAGGCTATGGATGCTCAGCCGTACTTTACATTTAATGCGACATGATGGCTATTTTAATATAACTGACTAGCACAGGAATGTTTGAATTTATTTCAAACATTCTCATTTAAGAATATAACACCTTCAGTCATAAATGATACCTGCCAGCTGATGTCTGAATCAGCTGTGTTCATTAGTCGAGTTCCTCAGTTGCCGCATACCATCAGCTGACTCGAGTTCGTCTGTTCAGCTGACGTTTGACGTCTTCAGTTGGCAATCAGTATCTGATATTCCCCTTTCAGCTGAGCTTCCCCCTTCATCTGAGCTTCCCCCTTAAGTCGATATCCGATTCTTCAGCTCGGATGAATCCTTATCAGCTCGGATGACTTCTTAGCTCGGATCCAAAAGTCCTAGAAGATCACACAGCATCTTGAACCGGGCTTCAGGAAGAGGTTTGGTGAGGATGTCAGCTCTCTGAATCTCAGTTGGGATCTTCTCCATGGACACATCCTTCTTCTCAATATGATCTCGGATGAAGTGATGACGAATATCGATATGCTTAGTCCGAGAGTGATGAACAGGGTTTAGAGAGATAGCTATGGCACTCGAGCTATCACAATGTATGGGAACCTGTCCAGTTGAGACTTCATAATCTCTCAGCTGCTGCTTCAGCCACAATACTTGCAGGCAACAGCTTCCGGCAGCCATGTACTCTGACTCGGTTGTCGAAGTAGCAACACACGCTTATTTCTTGGAGAACCATGAAACCAACTTGCTTCCCATGAACTGACAGTGTCCAGAAGTAGACTTTCTGTCTAACCGATCTCCTGCTAGGTCGGCATCTGAGTATCCAGTCAGCTGGATATTGTCATCAGTTGGGTACCACAATCCAACATTGACAGTTCCCTTCAGATACTTAATGATGTTCTTTGCTGCCAGCATGTGTGCTTCTCTTGGTTGGACTTGAAAACGAGCACACACTCCAACTGCGTATGAAATGTCTGGTCGGCTGGCAGTTAGGTAGAGCAGCGAACCGATGATCCCTCTATACTGGCTTGCATCAATGAGCTTTCCCTCAGCTCCTGGTTCGATCTTCCAGTTCGTGTTCATAGGGATCTTGATGTCTTACTTGTCTGCAATCCGAACTTGGTGATGAGCTCCCTTGTATATTTGGACTGGTTGATGAAAATCCCTTCAGGTGACTGCTTCACTTGTAATCCAAGGAAATAATTCATCTCGCCCATCATTGACATCTCGAACTTTTCCTTCATAAGATCGGAGAATTTCTTGCACAGCTCCTCCGACTTGGACCCGAAAATGATCTCATCGACATAAATTTGCACGACAAGTATATCTTCTCCAACTTTGATGGTGAACAGAGTTTTATCAACTGAACCTCGTTTGAACCCCGAGTCCAGTAGAAATCCACAAAGAGTGTCATACCATGCTCTTGGTGCTTGCTTTAGACCATAGATAGCTTTCTTCAGCTTGTACATTCTTCCATCTCCAGTCTCAAAACCAGGAGGCTGTTCAACATATACATCTTCTTTTATATCTCCATTGAGGAATGCACACTTCACATCCATCTGATATACTTTGAACTTGTGATGCGCGGCATAAGCTAGAAAGATCCGGATGGCTTCCAGCCTTGCAACTGGTGCAAAGGAATCTTCAAAGTCAATTCCTTCTTGTTGGCAGTATCCTTGAGCTACCAACCTTACTTTATTCCTCACAATGAATCCAATGGCGTCTCTCTTATTTTTGAAAATCCACTTTAGCCCAATCACCTTGACACCATTTGGTCTTTCTACCAACTCCCATACACAGTTGCGTAGAAACTCATTCAATTCTTCTTGCATGGCTGTTGTCCAGTGGACACAATTGAGAGCTTCCCCAACATTCTTCGGTTCTGGAACATCAGCTACATAGCAAGAAATCATGGCAACATCTCCAGCTTGCTAGAACTCCTCTAGAACTGCCAATTCCTCAGCATATTGGGCATAAGTGTTGGATTCTTCCTCGGTTGATTCTGGATTTGCAACTCTGCTCGGTGTGCGCACACCCTCGGTTGGATCTCCGATGATGTCGTTGGTGGAATGAACTTCATACCATCTTCGGTTGCGTCTTCCTTCTTCTTCCAACAGTGGCTGTTCAGACATCTGAGTTGGAGTCTTCAGAGCTGGTGATTGATCAGCTGTTGAGTCTGGATCCTCAACATTTACAATAGATTGAACCGAGTTCGGTTGGGCATCGGATGCTGATGCAGTTGGAGGGACATCAGCTGAAGTTCCCCCTAGGGACGAGCTGAGGTCTTCGCATTCATCTTCAGAGGAGTATGGGTCCTCATCCTCAGTTGCCCATACCAGTGGTTCAGCTCGGTTCTTTTCCCGAAGAGCTTGCGATCTGGTGAGAATTGGTAGAACAGCTGGATTCGCGTGTTGTTCCTTTACCTGTTCCCTGCACTCGAAGGTAGATTCATCAAAACTAACATGAGGTGTTATTTCCACAACACGAGAGCTGTTGTTGAAAACTCTATATGCCTTGATCCGAGCTGCATATCCAAGAAATATGCCCTTCGAAGCTTTGGCATCAAAGATTTTCAACTGAGTCTTCCCATTGTTGTGAATATAACACTTAGATCCAAAAACACGAAAATAAGAAATATCTGGCTTTCTACGTCTCCACAGCTCGTAGGGCGTCTTTCCCAACCGCTTGGTGAGAAGAGATCGATTCTGTGTGTAGCATGCTGTGTTGATCGCTTCAGCCCAAAATCTCTTAGGCAGTGCTGAGCTCGCTAACATGGATGTGGATGCATCCTTCAGAGTTCTATTTCTTCGCTCAGCTACGCCATTCTGTTGTGGAGTACGCGCGGCTGATGTCTGATGGGTTATGCCATTCTTCTCGCAATACTCAATGATGGTTTCATTTAGAAACTCCGTTCCACGATCTGATCTGATAGATATGATCTTCATCTCTTGTTGGTTCGATATCCGATCCATCAGCTTGGGCAGCTCATCTCGGGTCTCACTTTTGTGGCGCATGAAGATGGTCCACGTATATCTTGAGTAGTCATCAGTTACAACCAAAGTATATTCGTTTCCATTAATGCTTTTTGGTGTAACTGGCCCGAAGAGATCCATATGGATCAGCTGTAACACTCGGTCGGTTGAGGGAGTTGACTTCAACCGGAAGGAGGTTCTAGCGAGCTTTCCCAGCTGGCATGCACTGCAGATGTGTGTTGTTGAAAACACTCGGTTAGGTATGCCTCTTGCATGTTCTTGTCTGGCGAGTCGGTTCATCGTCTTGAAGTTCAGATGGTTGAGCCTTTTGTGCCACAGCCAGCTCACATCCGAACTGCTCTTTGACAACAGGCAAGTGTCAGGGAGGCTGCTGTTCCAGTCAGCGTAGTATACATTCCCTGTTGGAGATCGATTTCCCAACAATATCACCTGCTTTGATCCGACATCTTTAACTCTGCAACCCTGTGCATCAAACTTGACAGAGAACCCATTATCACATAATTGGCTGATGGAGAGCAGGATATGCTTCAATCCATCAACAAAAGAGACATTAGAAATTGAAACATGATTGGTTTCAAGGGTACCGTAACCTCTGGTATAACCTTTTGAGTTATCACCAAAAGTAACTGATGGACCTTCTTTCTCCACGAAACTTCCAAGCAAATCCTTCAGATTTGTCATGTGTTTTGAGCATCCACTATCCATCACCCACATTGTTGTAGACGCCTTCTTCTTCCTCAGCTGTTTCTCCTGCACCTGCAAGGAGAAACTCGCTTAGGTCCCCAATTTCAGTTGGGTCCTGGAGGGTTAGAACCAGTTCCCGCTGGAACCGTGCGTCGCTTTTCTCTGTACACTCGAATAGCCTTGTTATTCCAAATGATCTGCCCATTTTCATCAATTATAACAACACCCCGGTTATCCTTAGGCTTGTTGTTTGAAATGATGCTCTGTTTCTTGGGAGGAGTTGGATTTCTCCCATGTTGGGCTTTAGGAGGTGAGGCTTTCCCCCTGTTTTGATGGCGATTCTTATCCTGTTGAGTTTGTCTGTGAGGTCGGACGCCATTGTGGAATCTTCTTGGCTGATTCTGATTCCATTGCCTTGGCTGTTGACGATAGCTGTTCATGCCCGGATGTTGATTCATTTTGTGGCATGAGTAACCATAGCTGTCGTAACTTTTCCACATAGGTTGACTCTGTTGGAACCTCTGATTGTTGTGGTGATGGAACCGTTGTTGATTATGTCGGTTGAAGCTTGGTCGATTATCACGTCGGTTCTGAGCTTGGATATATTGTCGATTTTGAGCTTGATTGCGACTCCGACGTCTCCGGTTCCTCCGTTGAGTCTTGGAAAATTCCCCCTCAGTTGTAGACTCCAGGGACTGTTTCGTTGGTGCTCCATCTGCAGCTCCTTTGCCTTTCTCAGCCGTAGTTACCTTTATCGGTTGTGAGGGTGTTTGTTCAGTTGCATACTCAACTGTGTTAGGTTTGGCAACCATGACTTCCTCAGCCCTGGTGAAGGTAGCTGGTGGAATTCCAGTGTCCTTTGCCACGTCGTATCCGAGTCCAGACACATCATCCGTTTGCCGTCTGTATTTGATGAGATTCTTGATGATCTCGGATGACTGATATAGCTTTGTCAGGTTGTCCTTCTCAGTCTGAAGATCCTTGAGAAGAATAGCTATATGCTCGGTCTGGGCATCTGATGTCTTCATCAGCTGGTCGATCTGAGCCTCTTGCTTGTTCAACTGTTCGTTCTGTGCCTTGATCTGTTCCTTCAACTGTTCATCGGTTGAAGCCTCAGTTTGGTTGGCTATACTCAGTTGACTTTTCAGCTGGTCAATTTCTTCAACTTGTCTCTTTATTAGATCGTCCTTTTCGGTTAAGGAATCTTCAAGCTTGGCGAACTGGGCTTGAAGACTCTTAAACTCAACCGACTGCTGATGCAGTTCCTCACTGAGTTCTTGAAAATCATTCCAGGAGGGTTCCAACTCATCGTTCATAGATTCCTGCATGTTAGAAGTATTGGAAGAATTTAAGCAAGCAGGATTAGATTGTACCTCAATATCATCTTGGTCGGTTCCAAGTGCCATGAGGCATTGATCCGGACTGATGACTTTGTTGGTAGAGGTCAGGTCATCCTCATCTTCAGTGTCTGTGAAGATGTCCATATCGTCAGCTGCCTCTTCAGCTACCATGGCCTTGTTCTTTGCAGTTTGCTTCGCCCTCAGTGCTTCTCTTTCCTTCTTTGAGAGGTCTGGGCAATCGGCTTTGAAGTGTCCTTCCTTGCCGCATTCGAAGCAACCATTGGTGACTGGCTTCGAACTGTCTCGAGTTCGGTTTGATTTATAGAAACATTTATATTTGCCGAACCGAGTATCCATATCGGCTAACTTCTTTGACAACGCTGCAATGTTCTGTTGCAGTTCTTCTCTGCTCGGCTCCTTTGCAGTCGTGTCAGCCGACCTGGTTGGCCTTGACGATCTCGACTTTGAGTAGTCAGCTCGGAGGGCAACTGACTTTGATGCTGAGCCGACATCCTCAATTCTATTTTTCTGACTTGTGGGCTGCGACCTCCTTCTGTTGACCTTATACTCATTTCCTTTCAAGATTGAGAACAATCTTTCAGTTCCCATTTCACCTAGGTCAGCTCGGCTCTCGTGGATATTTGTGAAAGTATCCCACTCAGCCGGTAGAGCTTGCAACACTTTGAGGTTTATTTCTCTTAGAGTGTATTTTCCTTTCCGGATGGATTGGATTCTTCTGATGATGTCCATAAACCGAAGCTCTAGCTGATCTATAGTCTCATCAGGTCGCAGACTGAAATTGTCAAAATCTTGACATGCATGCGAGAACTTGTTTTCCTTTGTCTCGTCGCTTCCTTCACTTAGCGAGGCCAGGATGTCCCACATCTCTTTTGCGGTCTCACACTCCTCTATCCAGGGCAGATAATCTTGTCCAACCGTGGACATTATTGTGCTCTGAGCCCAGATATCCAGCTGGCTCACCTTGGCCTCCTCCGGAGTGTAGTCCTCTGGCTGTTTCTCCACATACTCCACCACTGCATCTCCATCGTTGGGATTTGTGGGAGTGCGAAGTATTCTGTCTCGTATGACGATTGGTCCAGATGTGAGAACTTGTTGCATCCTATGATGCTTGGACAAAAGGATCTTCTTCATTCGAGTTCTCCATGATGTATAGTTGACAACAGAGAACATGACCGTGATCTTGTCCTTGACGTCCATCTGCACAAACAAAAGCAGGACAACAAAAATGCGAGCAAGAATGCACTAGCGTGAAAAGATCTGTTCAGTTGACCACTGAAGAAAATTCTCGAATTCACACCTCGTGAAATAGAGTCAGCAGTCTTTTGAACCACTGCTCTGATACCACTTGATGGTCCCGATACGAGTTACTGGTGTATGGGGGGGGGGGGGGGAATACACCAGTTAGGATTTTTGAGCTTTCAAAAAACTTAACACTTGAAATCAACTTCAACTGAGTGAGAGGACTCAGTTGGGATCTCACAGCTGAGTAAGCAACCTCAGCTGGAAGGTTGGTGCTGTGCGGAATGTGGTGGAAAATAAACTCGTAAAATCAAACTCACGCTTTTATGCACGGTTGGTCAAAACCAAAACTGTTGTTGTGAAAGTATGCAGATTGTATGCGGTTTGTTTGTCAGTTAAGATATGATAATAAAGACTAAACACAAAAGAAAACACGACACACAAGATTTACGTGGTTCGGAGAGAACTCCTACGTCCATGGGGAGATGTGAGTCCACACACCTCAGTCCAAGTTCTTCTGGACAGAACCACTCAGCTTACGCGGGCTGAGCAACCGTTACAGTTTAGTTTCCGGGCACTAAACAGCCTAAGTCAAGTTTGCAGGTACTTGACGACCTGACTACTCAATTACAGGAAGAGTAAGGTCCTAGCACACTTTTTAGGGTGTGAGAAAGGGTAGGATTTTCAACTACAGCTCGATCAAGAATGAGAGCTGGATCTAAGGCTTGAACGAATAAACACTCAACCTAAGATCAAAAACAGTTTCGAATTCTAGGAACCCTCAGCTACTAATGTTCTCTCAAATTGGAACTCTCAGCTGCTGATGCTCTTAGATGATGATGTTGCAGATTTGCTTTGATTTCTCTCGAGAAAGCTCTTGAATTTTTCGTCGTCTATGTGTCTATCTGCATATATGTATCTCGAATGAGAGGATCCCTCTATTTATAGGCGGAGAGAATCAACTAGCCGTTGGAGGAGCAGTTGATCTCTGATCGATTGAAAGCGATGGCTTGTCTCTTATCTCTGCAGACTTTCCCGATATGGCATCTGTGCTCTTCTGCTTTCCATCTGAGACAGCCTTGTGTTGGGCCAGATGAGGTAATTACTGAACGGTCAAACCCTCATGTGACTTCCTTTTGAAACTTAAATCTTTGACAGTCAACTTCGGTTTGTCGGTTGAAAGTCTTGACCTTCATCTGAGTGATCTTCAGCTGATGTTCCGATCTGTCGAGTTCTCAGCTGACTTTGAACTTCAAAACAGTTGAACTCCTTGTTCAGATTCTATAACTGAGGTTCTGAAACTGAACCCTCAGTTGTCTTCCACTTCTTTACTCAGTTGGGTTTGAACCCTCAGATGATTTCCTTTTCATCTGATGTTCTCTTCCTCTCAACTGTTTCTCATCTGATGAACGCTCAGTTGGTTTCCTTCAACTGATGTTCTGAAGACTTCCCCTTGTTTGCATCTGAACAAATGAACTCTCAGTTGTCTTTCTTCACAACTGATGTTCTGTTTGAGTGACGCCTTGTTGCCATCTTCAGCTGGAGACCTGTAAAGATAAAATCTTAACTTTGCTCAAACAGCGAGCCTAAATTCTAACATTAGGTATTGGCAACATCTACTCGGTTGGGGTCAGCCGGTTTTGGAATTCATCAAAACTTATACTAATAAATTTCCCAACAGTCTATTTGAGTCGTCTCGATGATTTATAGTAAATTGATATCTCTAATCTTAGCCAAAGGCCAAGAAAGATATATTTACATTTTCAAGATATTTTTTTTTTCATTTTTAGTTAATAATTCGTACATTAAATTAAATATAATATGAGTAGTATTTACGAAGATATATTGATTAAATATATTTATTCAGTTTTCAATAACATTTTCGCTTACTTATTTTGTTGGTTTAAGTCTAATTATTGGCGCGAGGTAGAGGGCGCTACCACTAGGTCTTAGGGGTTTTTCTTTGTTACGTATTACATATATTTTATACTACGTAGGGTTGGATCGGTACGGTATGCCGAATTTTTGTCGCCATACCATATACCATACCGAAAATATCGGTATGAGAAAGTTCATAACGTTACCATACCGAACTTTTCGGTATACCGAATATTCGGTATCATAATTAAATATACTGTTACCATACCGTTTTTCCGGTATACCGCATTGTGGTTCGGCATACCGAAAAAAAAATGCATTGATTTTTTATTTCATTTTTGTTGTTTATATTTTTGTTCAAGCTTTGTTTTTATTTTTATTGTTTATATTAGGAATTGAATGAGAAATGCTACGCCTCAAAATTTTAAATAGAGTAATATATTTGCTATGGCCTATGATCACAAATTTAATAGTAGTAATATCTTTTACTTATTTAATATAACATAATATGACAATCGATTCATCGACTATAACAAATAATATGAATAATCTTGTTACTCAACTAATGCTCATGTATCGAACGATTCATCGACTATAACAAATAATAAGAACAATCTTGTTACTCAACTAATGCTCATGTATTGAACGATTCATCGACTATAACAAACAATAAGAACAATCTTGTTACTCAACTAATGCTCTCGAACGATTCATCGACTATAACAAATAATAAGAACAATCTTGTTACTCAACTAATGCTCATGTATCGAACGATCCATCGACTATAACAAATAATAAGAACAATTTTGTTACTCAACTAATGCTCATGTATCGAATGATTCATCTACTATAACAAATAATGAATAGATTTGAGAAACGTTTATTTATATTTATTTTTCTATGTTGTTTTTTTCTAGAATATTATTTGTTTCTAATAAACTACGGAGATACTTATTTATCTTAGTTATGTTTTTTTTTTCCTTGTTATTTTGATTTGCTTATTATAAACTAGATAGATGCTTATTTTGTCATTAACTGATAGTTGCTTATTACAATTGGTAAGAAGCTTATTTATATTAAATTGTTTGTTCTAATAAATTTTAATTTAATTATCTAGTTGTATTAATTATAATATTGTAATATTAATTATATTATAAGTATAAATGTATAATATTAATTTTATTTTATTTAATAAATTCGGTATTGACGGTATATACGGTATAGTATATACCGATTTCTCGGTATATACCGTCTTTTCAGCATATACCGAATTTTCGATACGGTACGGTATACTGCCAGTATACAGAAAATCATACTGTTGTCGTACCGTGTATATTCGGTACGGTATCATACTGTACCGTAAATTTCGATATACCGAAAATTTCGATAATTTCGGTAAATTTCGATATACGGCATATTCGGTATTTTTGTCCAGCCTTACTTGTACGCGCTACTTTTTTTTTTCCCTCATATTCAGCACAAAACCGGACCCGACTCATGCAATTTAGTCACGAAAATCGATTAGAAATTCAAATCAATTAATTGGTCGAGAACTCGAGATCGAGAGAGAGAGAGAGGGAGAGATCAATTAGTATTACTATAAAATATAGGTTTTCGAGAGAAAAATATTTAAAATCGAGCGAGTTTTGGAGATGGAGATGAAAAGAGAGAGAGAAGAAAAATCGATTAAAGCTGAAGAATCAGGTATGATGGAAGGGTGCAGCCCAGAGAGGCGGCACTACTACCTGGCACGGCGGACTCTCGTGAATATGCTTGCCGACAGAGGCTACGTAACGGAGGCGCAGCCCCTCGCCGACCCCGACCCCTGCACCCCACGCTTCACTGCTCACCGTGCCTCCGATTTTTCCCGAAAGGTGTTTTTGTTTGAGACATTATTTTTTTATGTCAGACCAATTCTTACTTCTGTTTTGTTCTGACTTAAACTTAATTGCGATTGGTTTTATTTATTTTTATTTTTTTTCTTCTATTTTTCAAATTGTGACCATATTCTGTGAAGCTCAGCAGACAAAAAAGCAAGATTCCCTTGCCATACTGAGTCAGATCGTGAACAAAGAAACGGTGGACAAGGTGATTCTAGTCATGCCTAGTGTTAGCCCCGTAGATTTGCTCCGTGTCATGGTGCGAGCCATCTTAGCACCATGGCACGGGCGACGTCGGGTTGGCATGATTCGACGTGTGGTTTTGGATGATGGGATGTCCGGATGAGCTGGATATTGAAGATGCTCGGGAAAATTATGGGTTTGAAAGAGTTTGGCTCGAGTGGAATTTGCATGGCGCGAAGTTGGTCGGGATCGAGTGTCGGGTGTGAGGTTCCCGACACGGCTCGGAATGAAGTTTGGCCGAACACTGATCTAGCACTTGATTATGGTGCTAAAGTGTGAGGTTTTCTTGTGGGAAGAAGATGGCACAGACAAAGTTGGGAGGATCGAGATTTGGCACGGATAGAACTCACCTTGGGCGCACCAGGCGCACACATGGACGTGTCAGCTGAATCATGTCGCTCCACAGCCCTTTGGGTGGTTACTGCTGCCACGGGCAATTTTCTCTATTTAGCTATTATAGGGGGAAGGTAACTACTATGACCCATGTCCGCACCCATGTTCGAGAGTCGTCCCCCACGACTCGGCAGCCTTCCAATCGAAGGTTGCCACGTTGCCTCGACTCGACCCGTCGACCCGAACTCGGCCCGGAGCGGCCCGAAGCGGCCCGAAACGTCCCGAAACAATTATTCCTAGTGATGGGGGATTTGTCCATCACATATATAGGCTTGAGTGGCCATTTTACACGCAGGAGATCTATGTGTAAGGCTTGAGAGCTGTTCCTTTGTACGAATTGTGAGTAATACGAAGGTTGGGAGTAATTTCCCGTACTTGCTTGTGTACTTTACGATTCCGCTGTGTGCGCGCGCTATTTACTTGATGTGTGCACGAAATCTCTCAACAACAAACAAACACGAGTGTTGGTGAGGATTGAGGGCTGGTTGGTTGTGCAAGTCGACGCTGCACAAGGCGAAAAATTCTGACCCGGAAGAAATCCTTGTGACATTTGGTATCAGAGCCATGTTGGCTCTGGTGCGATCTGCACAGGTGTTACGATTGCTACTGAGATGGTTACGATTCGAGAACTTGAGGAGCGAGTGCTCCGGATCGAAGGTTTGTTAGGGGATCCGCCTGAAACTTCAGAAAGGGTGACGGTTTTCGACCGAGTTCGTGGTGCGGAAGTGTTGCTCGAAAACATTCAGTTGGGTGTTGACGGGGTGCAGAAATCTATGGATGATTTCCCGTCGTTTGTGGAAGCCCGGATAGTTTCATATGAAGAAGAAGCAAACAATCTTCACATGGAGTTGGAACTGAAATTTGAGAGTCTTCTAGACGAGATGCATGTGGTCAAGCGGGCGATGCGCTCGTCGTCGAAGATTCGGATCCCTGACCCGAAGCCGTTCGAAGGTGCAAGGAGTTCCAAGGAACTCGAGAATTTTCTGTGGGATATGGAGTCGTATTTTCAGGCGGCTCATATCACGGATGATGAGAAAGTTTCGATCACCACCATGTACTTAACGAGGGATGCGAAATTGTGGTGGCGTTCTAGGCAGTCCAGAGATGCCAACGCTCGGAACAAGATCGAAACGTGGGATGCGCTGAAAAAGAAATTGAAGGATCAGTTCCTCCCTTGCAATACGTCATGGCTTGCGAGGGATGCATTGAGGAAGCTTAAACATACATGCCCGGTTCGTGAATATATCAAGGAATTCACATCCTTGATGCTTGATACTCGTGAGATGTCCGAGGAAGATAAGTTATTCAACTTTTAGGCTGGTTTGCAAACTTGGGCTCAGGCAGAGTTGAGACGCCAAGGAGTCAAAGATCTTGCTGCCGCCGATGGCCTTGTGGATTACAAATCCATAGGCACGTCCGAGTCCAGTTCGAAGAAAAAAGAAACGGGCAAGAAGGAGAAAGACAAGAAGAGCAAAGGAAATTGGAAGAAAAAGAAGGCCAATGAGAGAAATGCCGGTGGGTCGAAAGAGTCGTCCCAACATGCTGGTGGTGGCTCGGATAGGCCGAAGGGGTGCTTCATCTGTAAAGGTGATCACTGGATGCGAGATTGTCCAAAGCGGGGTCAGTTGAATGCTTTGATGGCTGAAAATGAGCGTGAGAATGAAGCTGCTGGTGCCCCTCGGATGAATTCAATGCAATTGCTCACTGCAATTCAAGGGGATTCGAAGAACAGGGAAGGGTTGATGTATGTGCAGGCTTGTGTGAATGGAAATAAAGTGTTGGCCTTGGTGGATTGCGGAGCCACTCACAACTTTGTTGCTATACGTGAGGCGGACCGTCTCGGATTGGATTTGTTTCCGAATGCTAGCCGCATCAAAGCTGTCAATTCGGAGTCGAAGCCAATTGAGGGCGAAACTAGTATTGAATTACAAGTCGGTTCGTGGAAAGGAAGGTGTCCTTGATGGTGGTGCCCTTGGATGATTTTGACATCATTCTTGGGTTAGATTTTCTCACGAGGGCGAAGGTTGTTGTGATGCCATACTTGGGTGGATTGATGATCCATGATGAGAACTACCCCTCATTTGTGCAGGAGGTGTATCCAAATACTGTAAAGCCAAAAGTCGAGATGATTTCGGCGTTGCAGTTGAAGGCTGGATTGAAGCGTGGGGAGCCCACATTTCTTGCCGCACTAGTTGAAATCAAACCTGGTGTGTGTCAAGAAGTGACCGATGTTGTTGCTAACTTGTTGAATGAGTTTGTGGATGTGATGCCTCCTGAGTTGCCGAAGGAATTACCTCCAAGGCAGGCGACGGATCATAAGATCGAGTTGGAGCCGGGTGCGAAACCACCTGCTCAAGCCCCTTACTGAATGCCGCCTTCGGAGTTGGTCGAGTTGAGGAAAAAGCTTGACTAGTTGCTGAGTACCGGATTGGTGGTGCCGTCGAAGGCCCCATACGGCTCACCGGTGTTGTTCCAAAAGAAGGCACACGGGTCGTTGCGGTTTTGTGTGGACTATCAGGCATTGAATAAGGTTACTATAAAAAACAAGTATCCTATTCCGAATGCCATGGACTTATTTGACAAGCTGACGAGGGCTCGATACTACACGAAGATTGATTTACGGTCGGGTTATTGGCAAGTTCGGATTGCGCCGGATGATGAGGCCAAGACGACATGTGTGACGAGGTATGGTTCATTCGAGTTTTTGGTGATACCTTTCGGCTTGACCAATGCCCCTGCTACATTTTGCAACTTGATGAACGATGTGCTCTATGATTTCATTGACCGCTTTGTGGTAGTATATCTTGATGACATTGTGATTTATTCTGAGTCGTTGGATGACCATTTGTTGTATTTTCGAGTTGTGTTTATGAAATTGAGAGAGCACAAGCTCTATGCAAAGAAAGAGAAGTGTGAATTCTGTTGTGAGCATATTACGTTCCTTGGTCACGTGATTGGTCAAGGAAAGATCATGATGGATCGGAAAAAGGTTCAGGCCGTGTGCCGTGCAAAGTGACGGAGTTAAGGTCGTTCCTTGGCTTGGCAAACTACTATCGGCGGTTCATCAAGGGCTATTCCAAAATTATTAGTCCTTTGACGGATTTGCTGAAGAAAGATTCGAAGTGGGAGTGGACGGATGCTTGCCAAGAAGCATTTGATCGGTTGAAAGAGTTGCTGTCTTTCGAGCCGGTGCTGAAGCTGCCTATTTTCGATGACCCGTTTGAGGTGCAGGTGGACACCTCGGACAAGGCTATTGGTGGTGTTTTGGTCCAAAACAAACACCCCATTGCCTACGAGAGCCGGAAGCTGAAGTAAGCTGAGACCCGTTACAGCACTCATGAGAAAGAGATGACTGCCATGATCCATTTCTAGGAGGTGTGGAAGCACTACTTGTTGGGCACCAAATTCACTGTGGTGACCGACAACGTGGCTAACACATACTTCAAAACTCAAAAGAAGTCGTCTCCCAAGCAAGCAAGGTGGCAGGAATATTTGGGGGAGTTTGATTTTGATTGGGTTCACCGTCCCGGCAAGCACAATAATGTGGCTGATGCTTTGAGTCGGAAGGTGGTGGAAGAGTTTGTGGCGGCCCTGACCATTGTGGAGACGGATTTTATGGCGAAAATCCGAGAATTTTCTCAAACTAACCCCTCTTATCTTAAAATTGTTGAACACGTTAAGGCGGGGGAGTTGCGAAAATATTGGCTGGAGAATAATCTCTTGTTCACACGAGGGAACAAGACGTACGTGCCTGCCGGATCTTTGAGACGTGAACTGTTGAGGGAGACACACGACCCTCAATGGGCTGGACATCCCGGTGTTGATCGGATGTATGCTTTGCTGTCCCGGCGATACTATTGGCCAAAGATGGAAGATGACGTTGAGGCGTATGTCAAGACTTGTTTGGTGTGCCAACTCAACAAGCTTGAGAGAAAGAAGGAGACCGGTTTGTTGCAGCCGTTGCCTATTCCGAACAAGCCATTCCAGTCGGTATCTATGGATTTCATTTCTGGTTTTCCTAAGGTTGATAGCATGGCTTCGATTTTTGTTATTGTGGACAAATTTTCTAAGTATGGAATTTTCATTGCTTGCCCAAATGCTTGTCCCGCTGAGATTGCCGCTAGTTTGTTTCTTAAAAATGTTGTGAAGTATTTTGGTATTCCGGAGGACATAATCAGTGATCGTGATACGCGGTTCACGGGCCGATTTTGGACGTCGTTATTCAACATGTTGAGAACTGAGCTGAAATTTTCAACGGCTAACCATCCTCAAACTGATGGTCAGACCGAGAGAATGAATCAACTGTTGGAGGAATACTTGAGACACTACGTATCGGCAAGTTAGAAAGATTGGGTTGGATTGCTTGACACGACGCAGTTTTGCTACAACCTGCACCAATCTTCAACAACGAGAAAGAGTCCCTTCGAGATTGTGTATGGGCAGCAGCCGTTGGCTCCACATGAGATTGCAGTGCAAAGAAGCGGGGGTAATTGTCCAGCTGCCTACCGTTTTGCTCGTGAGAAGCAAGAGTTTTTGGATGAGGCGAGGGGCAGCTTATCAAAGGCTCAACGTCGGATGAAGAAGTATGCTGACAAGCGCCGACGTGATGTTGAATTTGAGGTGGGGGAGCAAGTGTTGCTGAAACTTACTCCCCAGATTTGGAAGAAGATATCTTCTAAGGCTGTGCATCGAGGGTTGATTCCTAAGTATGATGGGCCGTTTGAGATTGTGAAGAAGGTGGGGAGAGTGGCTTATCGATTAAAGTTGCCTGACCGTTTGAAAATTCACCCCACGTTCCATGTTTCTTTCTTGAAGAAGTTCAGTGAAGATGTGTTGGATGCTTCGAGGAAGCAAGCACGACGGGCACCGCCCGTGATAAGGCAACAATTCTCCAAGAAAATTCAGAAAATTCTTGATCATCGGACCCAAGGGTAGAGTAAGAAGAATCGGCAAACAGATTATCTAGTTCAGTGGGAAGGTGAGTCGGAGGCGGATGCTTCATGGGAGAAGGCTGTGAATTAGTGGCAGTTCGAGAAAGAAATTACGGAGTACTATGAGGCGGTACAGAAGAAGAGACCTACCCCAGCCACGACGAGGGTGGTTGAGGCTCGAGAACCTTATTTTCAGCAGCGCGCGAATGCAACGGGGAAACTGAGGTTCACGTCACTCCAAGAAATGCATTATGGCTTTGCGGCAACTCGCAAATGGCGGATGCTCTGATCAATACGACTAGTATCTACGGATAGAAGACAGAACTGGTCGGCAATCGCTTGATTATTTTTGTTGAGCGATCATATCTGCATTCGGCAGCGAGTATTTGCGGGCACCAAACACGTCTGACTGCAATCGGCTTTTGCAAATGCACGAATCGAAGCATATTGTTCTTATGGCATATTGATTTATTCTTATAATTAAATGTCTCTAGTTCTAAATTCTAATCTCACCAATATTTTATTGATCGATCGGGTCATATCAAATTCTTTTAGTGCGATTTATCTTTCATGTAGTTTGTAGGCTATATACATAGCATAGGAGGTGGATTTATCGAGTGGCCCTAGTAGTGGTTACAATCTACAACTAGTTAACATCTTTATTGAAAATTAAAATAATTGTCTTACACGTGCTTTTTGCGATATCTTTTCTTGAGATGAGTTTATTTGAACTGGTTAGATAGAGGGGTCAAAATTGTCTCTCTTTTGGGTTGTGAAAATATTATAGAGAAGTATAGTAATCATGAATAGTGGTGTTAGATAAAAACTAGAGGGAATGTGGTCAAATACCCTTTTTTTTAAAATAAAAGTTGCAAAATACTACCTTAAGTTTAAAAGTTGCAAAATACCAATTTGAGTTGTAAAAAGTCTAATATACCCTTAATGAGTATACAAGAAGGCTAACTTTCATTTGAATCATACAAGAAGACTAATTTCATGTATGAACTTCCGGCGAAATTTTCCAGCGAAAAACTTCCGGTGAATTTCTCCGGTGAAAAATTCTGGCGAATTTCTCCGCCGAAAAATTTCCGCCGAATTTTTCCGGCAAAAATTCGAATTATACATGAAGCCTAACTTCATGTATGCATCATACACGAAGACTAACATTCATATATGCATCATACACGAAGCCTAATTCGTGTATGCATCATACACGAAAATTTTTGCCTCCAAAAAATTCAAATTTGTAACATACATGAAAATAAGTTTCATATATGATACATACACGAAGTCTGACTTTCATGTATGCATCATACACGAAAATTTTGCCTCAAAAAAATTCAAATTTGTATCATACATGAAGATAATTTTTCATGTATGATACATACACGAAGATAATTTCATGTATGCATCATACATGAAGTTAGGCTTCATGTATGATTCAAATTTTCGCCGGAAAAATTAGCCGAAAATTGTCGCCGGAAATTTTTCGCCGGAAAAATTAGCCGGAAAAACTGCACCGGAATTTTTTTAGCCGGAAAATTTTGCCGGAAATTCGTACAAGAAATTAATCTTCGTGTATGATACAAATTAAATGCAATCTTCTTGTATGCATGAAGCGCATAAAAGTCCTAAACAAACTTAAAAAGGTATTTTGAGTTTTTTTTTTAAAAAAAGGGCTATAATTTATCTTTTGTGTTTGAGAAGAGGTATTTTGAGTTTTTCCTCTATAAACTAAGCCGTGGCTAAACCAGTAAAAATGCGCAGACAAAATGTGCGAAGCTGCATTTGAACTGAGATATTTCAATTTTCAAGCTAACCCTAACTACTTTAGCTAAGTAATGCCAACTCAGCTAACTAATTAACTTCTCTAATAACTGCTACCGAGCTAAACACATTACAACTGGAGCTTAGCAGAAGCTTAACAGAGTAAGTAATACTCAATAGTACTTGTTTGTTTCTATATTGGGGCCACATCTTTTTGTGATTAAGTTGGACTGGCTCATCTCATGGGCCGACTGTCCTAATGGGCCCAATTAAGTTGGTCGGCACAATAGGCCCATAGAACCAGATTTAGTAAGTTGTCGGGCAAGCAAGAATGATACTCCCTCCGTTCGAGCACAAGTGTCCACTTTGCTACAGTACGAGTGTTCGAGCATAAGTGTCCACTTTGTCTTTTTATACAACTATACCCTCATATTTTTCCTTTATTTACTACCATTTGTCATTGATGACCCCACCTCACAACAACTTTATTCCTACTTTTTGGCCATCACATCAACTTTATTTCTACTTTTTGGTTAATACCACTACCTTTTTATCATTACAACTGTTTTTTTGTCATTATCCCACTACCCCTATATTTTAACTTTTACCCTACTAAAAATAACTTTATCAGCTTTCTTAATCTCCGTGTCCAGCACAAACTGGACACTTGTGCTCGAACGAAGGGAGTACTATTTTGAGAAATTGAGCAGAGTAGTATTTTTCAATCTTATTATTTAATAATTTTTTTATAGAAGTAGTAATATTTTTTATTTCACAAAAAAATACACACTTTTCTGATCCAAATAGAAATTTTATATTGTGCAATTCTTATACAAGAAATTAATGTATCACTATTGAAACTTGAAAGTGCAACACAAGTAAATTAAAAAGATATCTCTATTTTTAAATATTTTTGTGCTCTCTCTCTCTCTCCTGCGATGGAGAATAAAAAGGGCTAAAAGTCAAAATAGTTATTTTAGAAAAAACGACATAAATTTTAATCATTATCTTTAAAAAATAAATATTGACCAAAATTTTCTATAAAATTATTCTTTTACTTTTTTTATTTTTATTCTCTCATTTCATAAATTAGTATATTTATGAATACACATAATAATATTTTAATTATAATATGTTTTCCTTGGCTCTCTTAAAACACTCACACACACCCACATAAACAAAACACAAACAAATTAACACGCGCACACACATAAAAACTAAGACTGTGCCCAGTGCGCACTCACAAACACAACACACATACACACTGCACATGCACATACAAATATACACACTGCACACATATACACAATGCATGCACACACACAAATATATATACATTGCACACACACATCACATACATGTGTCTTATTTTTTCATGTAAGCATTCATGTATTTTTTTTGTGTATGTCATTCATGTATTCATGTTTGTAATCATGTAGTCATGTATGATTTCATGTATGCATGTATGCATTCGTGTATGTAGGATATTTTGGTAAAACATGTTACGTATTATTTATCTTTTAAAAGTTAATGGTTAAAATCTTTTAAAAATGATTATTTTTCCTTATTATCTCTAAAAAAATTGTATGAATTATAAACTGATATGGACCATTGATATTTATATGATCTACTACTATTATAAAAGATATGTCTTCATATGCATTACTGTAATATCATAAATAAATTATATTATATAGAATGTATGCTAATACTCTATTATCATAAATAGATTATACAAAAGCCAATAGTCTAAATAGATGATTGAATTTTCTTATTATTCATATATTTGAAATTAAAGGACCAAAAAAAAAAGAATAATCCGAGCTAAGTCTAAATTGATTACTAAATTTCTTATTATTCATATCTTTTATCGGCCCAGTAAGCATCTCCAATCTGTCCAATTAGCTAGACGGAATCAACCGATCCGATAAGCCATATATTGATATTGAATAGCTAGGCGAATTCAACTGTCTAATCGGACTAATCAGACAAACATCTTTACTCGACCCAATTAATTAGTGGTCCAATATTCTCTTTAAAAAAAAAGAATAAATAGTCGTTCAATATTTTCGATTGATTATCATTTTAATTAACCTAACATAAATAGAGAGAGAGAGAGAGAGAGAGAGAGAGAGAGAGATATCAGAGTTTGAACATTGATGTTGAAAATTAGGGGAAATTTGAGATCAAAGTTGAAAATTTCCAAATGATTTGGATGAATGATTAATAATCACCCAAATATAGGAAGGATAGTTTATCACTCACTTAATTGATAAGATCAACGGCCTAATTATCCATCACGGGCCTAATCATGCAAACCAAACATATAATTATACATGATTATTATCAATCATTCATAATCACTCAAACTAAACGCACCCTTAGAATCAGTCGATGAATATGTGGTTGAGAAGTGAGGAACGGAAAAAGGAAGAGGGTAGCACAACTTGGGATGATGATGAGAAGATGAGAATGAAGAGGTGCTCAAAGTTTACCATTGTTTCTTTGTCTAATTAAAATAAAAAAAACTATAAATTGATGAAGAAATGGAAAATTTAGCCCCATGTTTGTTCTTGAATTAAATCAACTTGAAAATTTTGATTATGTGATTCTTCTTTCTAAATAATTCCTATAATACATAAGACTATATGTAGTGGTAGTATTTTTATGGGGTGTCTTTATGGATTTGATGGAGATAGAGACACTGACCTGCAGTGGGACTGTCTCTATAAGATGTCTCCATCTCTTATATTTATTTTGCATTAATTTTATTGAGAAAATTCGAAAATTTTATTAATTTAAAAAATTACATTATTAGAAATAAAAAAAATACATTACTAGAAATAAAAAGAAATTACATTACTAGAAAAGAAAAATCAAAGAAGAAAAAATGAAAAAAAAAAATCAAAGAAGAAAAACAACTGAAGAAGAAGAAAAATCAAATCAAAGAAGAAAAAAACGGAAAAAATGAAAAAAAAAAATTATTGAGAAAATTTAAAAATTTCATTAATTTAAAAAATTACATTATTAGAAATAAAAAAATACATTACTAGAAATAAAAAAAATTACATTACTAGAAAAGAAAAATCAAAGAAGAAAAAATGAAAAAAAAAAATTAAAGAAGAAAAACAACTGAAGAAGAAGAAAAATCAAATCAAAGAAGAAAAAAACGATAAAAATGAAAAAAAAAATTGAAGACGAAGAGAAAAAAGAAGAAGAAATAAAAAAAAATAATAATATACCCTCAATAGGATTCAAACTTGCATCCCAATACTTCAAGGCTAAGCCTTTACCACTAGGCTAAGTTTTTATTATTGTAAATTACAGCACATTCAGTTATATATATAAACAATAACACGTTTTTTTTAAAAGCAACGAGACTGTCTCGATCTCCCTCGAGCTGCAGCGGGGTGTCTCCACCGTCCGGGTGTCTCGAGACGCCCATAGAGACACCCACTGTAAGTAGTCTAACACTAGAATTAATTTTGTCTAAATTAAAGGTTTTTATTTTATTTTATTTCACATATAAAAGTATTACTAATATTCAATAAAATTTCAAGGTACATGTGAAATATAAGTTTTATTTCATGCCACATATAATACAAAAATGTGAAATTGATTTATCATGCTTACAATATTATAAATCAATAAAGATATTTGACCACCTGGTGGCCTGACCACCTGGTGGCTTGACCACCAGGATTAATTAAGTAAATTCTATCTTAATTCTAAAAAACCGATTTTTTCTCCATTAAATTGGTTCACTATTTTTTCCATATTACCCTCAATGATTTATTATGTTAATTACGGTAGTTATATAATTTTCTAAAATTATGCAATTTATTTTCCTATATTAGATCATTATCTCCTACAATTATGGATATTATTTTGGATAGTTTTATTAATTGATTTTATCCTTTTTTTTTTAGATTTGATTTTCATTTATTTTCGAATGAAATTTTTTAATTGATTGTTATCCATAATTAGAGATTTGAATTTAATGGATTGATTGTTATGCAGATTTGAAATTCATTATATTTGAAATAAAATTTGACCGAAAATTATGATGAATTGGGAGGGAATTATCATCCCATTAGTTTAGGAACAAATTAGAGAGAGAGAAAAATAATATATTATGAGGGAGAAATAAAAATCCAAATATAATACCACATGTTATTATTGATCGAAAATGTTAATAAATTGGGAGGGAAATATCATCCCATTATTTTAGGAACAAATTAGAGAGAAAAAAATAATATATTATGGGAGGAAAATAAAATTAAAATATAATCCCACATTATATTTGACCGAAATTTTTTTATAAATTGGGAGGGAATTATCATCTCATTATTTTAGGAACAAACTAGAGAGAAAAAATAATATATTATGGGAGGGAAATAAAATCAAAATATAATCCACATTATATTTGACCGAAAATTATGATATTGGGAGGGAATTATCATCCCATTATTTTAGGAACAAATTAGAGAGAGAGAAAAATAATATATTATGAGAGAGAAATAAAATCCAAATATAATGTCACATGTTATTATTGACCGAAAATGTTAATAAATTGGGAGGGAAATATCATCCCATTATTTTAGGAACAAATTAGAGAGAGAAAAATAATATATTATGGGAGGGAAATAAAATCCAATTAAATCATAAATTATCCCTAATTAATAGGATAAAATTTTCGGTCCATTAAAAAAATATTTAGTCATTATTTACCTTAATTTATCAAAGTTAGAATTGTCTTTCTAATTAATTAAAAAAAACCGGTCCAAATAACCAATTTGGACAAAAAAAATCGGTGGTAGCTGGCCACTAGGTGGCTGATTATCACTACCCATTATAGATTGTTTGAGAAAAGAGGGGAAAAGTATGGAAGTAAAAGTCGTTTCAAAGATGCTAGTATTAGGAATAAAAAATAAGTAAAAGGCATACGTGGACAATCGCTCAATTTAAGCGCTCTTAACAGAATCGTATGAGTATTAAAATAAATTCCGTCTCATTTCACCTGTTTCATTTCATTCGCGCTTAATTGTATTTCAAACATCGCTCCTGCGAAACTAGGGTTCTAGCTGAATTTGAAGTCGCCTCTTGCCAAAGGTGATGTGATGTTGTTTATCGATTTAATTAATCGATCGTTAGATTATGGAGATATTATTTGCCGATGAGATATTATTTGCCGATGACGGTCTGTGTCGATTGAAAATTGTTGTGAATTTTGTTTGATTCTGCTGATTATGTTACAATTGAGCTTTTGGAATCTGTTTTTGGCTGGCTAAACCTTGTTCCTTTATGCCTCGTTAATAGCTTTTTGTCGATTTTTGTTTAGATCTTCTTTTAGCTTCGTCTGTTTCTTTTGGTTGAATGTTAGAGCTATTGTGTTGGTGACTTGATTCTGTTTGATTGCAGTGTGCTGGTTACCGATGCAATGAATTCCACAGCGACTGTAGCCGATACTATCAAAGATGGTTGGAATACTATAAAAGAAAGCATATTCACTGTTGATCTTGGAAATGAAAAGATGACCGCCACATTTTCCGACGTAGACAATGACAGGGTATTGTTTCCATTTTTTAGGTGTATGAACTTGTATTTTCCAGTATTTTCGTAGAGCATAGTTCACAACTTCACATAGAGTTGAGTTGCCAAACAATCCTCTAATCACTAACTAGTAGGGACTCTAGTGCACCTGATTGCCTCAGAACCAGTTGAACCTAGTTTCAGTAATCTTTTTCTATTGAGGGCTGTTAATTCACTGAAGAAATTGCATACAACCAAATATCCAAATATTAGTCCTTCGTTACGTGTATTGACTTCTCATTACCAGAAAATGACTAAGAAAAATGTGATGCTCTGGAGCCTTCAGTCCATGCAAAGGCAGTGATGCATCTCGAATGTTGTCTCCTTAAATGAGAGGAATACTGTACCAGTGTTCTTTACTTTGTCTTTGTCAACCCTGTTTAACATTTTGTCAGCGTGAAGTTAAAAAGCATCATTGATGATCAATTCCAATTGTTGTCACTTTAATGGAGGGTGGTTGGGATTTAAAGATTGTTTTCAAGAGCATATAACATAGTTATTTCTTTGTATTGAAAAGTTTTCTTTGGTGAGATATGTACCTACTCAAAGTGTAGTTTTTAACTGAATGCTTTATACAAATTTATTCATTTGTTTGTTCAACATTTGTTCCTCTGCTAATCAGGGGAATAGTACATCCCATGAGAAAATGTTTGTGTTATTTGTTAACTTACTTGATGAATGCTGCCATGTTTGGTTCCTTGTCTGGTTCAGATGGTTTCTTCTTGCATTTCAGTTGTATTCTCTGTATTGCAGGTAATCTTGAGGGAATTTATCCCTGTGGGACTTGCTTTCTTAATGCGTGATGATAAGGGCAACAATGACTGTGATGATAAGGGCAACAATGACTGTGAGATCGTCAAATCATTCTTGTTGACGACTCTTAAATTTGCACAAAATGGCATATTTGCCCCTAGTATCACAGTCAACGAACCGACCCAGAGTTTAGAACCAAAGTTGGAGTCGGATGGTCCTTCTGATACGGGGTTATGGTGGATAATTCTTGTCCACAGTTACATGAATAAAACTTTGGATCATGAACTTTTAAGGTCGGCTGATGTGCAAGATGGAATAAAGAAGGTGTTAAAGAATTGCATGTACGGTGGTTTTAAAACCGTCCCGACTCTCTTATGTGATGATGGTTGCAGCATGATCGACTGTAAAATGGTACTTCTGTCTCACATCTCAACATATTTATGTTTGATCGGCTTAACGATGCTTGTGTCTGCCTTTTCTTTTATGAACCTGGAATTATATATTTACCTCTTTTGCTTACATTTTGTACAGGGTATTCATGGTTATCCGATTGAGATACAGGCGCTATTCTTTTTTGCGATGAAGTGTGCAAAAAGGCTTTTGATCAGAACAAAAAAGGAGGATGATGTGATTTTTCAAGAAGATCTTTCTAAACGGATTACTGATCTAAAGAGATATATCCGCACCAAGTATTGGCGTGATGGACGGACTGACAACCATGATGTTCCAGAATGGGTCTCTTTCGGTGATGGTGGGTATTTTATAGGCAACGTAACTCGAACTGATACTGACTTTAGGTGGTTCGTAGTGGGAAACTGCATTGCCATCCTAAGCAACCTAGCAACACCTCATCAGGCAGAAAAAATCATGTCATTTGTTCGAAAAAATTGGGACAAACTGGTTGGAGAAGCACCAGTAAGGCTTGTTTATCCAGCTGTAGCACAAGTTGGAAACGAAATGTGGTATTGTTTCAATGGAGGGAGTTGGCCAGGTATATAGTGACTTCCTATCTTCTTCTTTATTGAATTCTTAACTTCAAATCCTTACCAACTCAATCTTGTTGCTCCTGGCACCAAACAGGACTTGTTTGGCTTTTCACTGCTGCTTGCATAAAAGCAAATGAGCCTCAGCTTGCCTCTCAAGCTATTTGGGTGCTCGATAACTGTCTCTATGGTGACAGATGGCCCTACTATTATAATGGCGAACTGAAACCAAAGCCAGTAGATGAATATGAAAATGAAAATACTTACCGAACATTTACTTGCGCGGGTTATGTTGTCTCCAAGATGTTATTGGAAGACTATGATCTGCTAAATATAGTTGAGGTAGGACAGGTCAGATACTTGAGTGATGAGCCGGCTGAGCATTTTTTAATTTCCAAATGCCTTATGCCAAAAGTATGTGCTAGTGGCAAACCTCGTGGTTTGAAGAGTTAAACCTGTATTCTGGTCATCCCAGCGATGTTGTTCATGAGAGAAAATGGCATTTGGTGGTGAATAACACGCAAGTAATCTATTTTTACACTGACTTGAGTGGAGCAGGAATGAAGAGCAGAAGACAAGTCCGACTCGGAAATGGAGAAAAAGGTGGTACTTGGAAAGAGGGAAAGGCTGATCCGATTAATGACCCACAGAACAACAAAGTTGGTAACAAGAGGCGTTTTACATACCTCTTGAACGGCAACTCTACGGAGTGGAGGTTGGAAGAGTACAGTTTTGAAGGTAATGCCAGAGTCTTATGCAAGCTCATGAAGAAGAATGTGGGGTAATTAGAGATATCTTGATTCCAGTTTAGTACCTGTTTGTATAGTCTTATGCAAGTTCGCAAAGAAGAATGTGGAGTACGACATATCTTGATACCATTTTAGTACCTGTTTGTGTGTGTTAAGCTCGATTAATATCCTTGTTTGAACCTTTTCCATTTTAGGTTGTAAGCCTTGGTGAGATTGTTTTGTTAATGGCTGAAGAGAAATTTAATATCCTTTTCAGCTTGAGCATTTATCTCATAATGCTCTAGCATCTGCTGAAAATTTTGATTTTCACACTTGGGTTTTTGCATATATTGATCGATTGCTGACTGCGGGCAAGTGCAAAACGCTGCAAATGAGTAAATGATTTTTTTTTTTTTTTGGGTTTCAATTTTTTATTTGATTTGTTGATTGGAACATGCATAATAGCACAGGGATTTCTTGATAGGTTTTGTCTTCCTTTTATCTATTCTATTGATGAGTCTACTAATGATATGCCGTAAGCTGTTTATAAGTTAAATTTGTATAAATCAAGATAGGAAGAAATTGAATTTATAGATGTACACTATATACATGTATATAACTCGGGTAGTTTAGTTTTAACTTAATAATCTAAATAAAAATCATTCTCAATTAAAATGATGTTCTGAGAACTCGTGCAAACGAGTTCCAAAATAAATAAATAAAACAGATTGTGAATCTACAAAAATATATAAAAATTCTACTGATAAATGAAAAAAGCCAATGAGAATAAATTAAATTCAAAGGCCATCCTAAAATCTCGCGGTTCGAATGTGTCAATGTAGTGTATCGACTTATTTGATAATATACATATATATCTCGTTGTAATTCCCTCAAGAAAAAAAATGAATACGTTTTTTAATAATATTTGACTTAAAAATATTTTGAACTATCTGTACATCATAAAAAATATTAAAAAATGAACAAGTTGCATAGAGGGGCGATTAAATCGCTTATGTTACTTTTGATTTTGATTTATAATGTAAGATTTAAAAAAATATAAGGGTGTTTCATGTAATTTATAAAATATAAAGGTGTTTTGCGTACTTATGGTGGTAGTCATGAAAATTGATTAGAAATTCAAATCAATTGGTCGAGAGAGAGGGGAGAGGGGGAGAGAAATTATCGAGCGAGGGGCAGACCATCAAAGCAGTTTTGGAGATGGAGATGGAGGCAGAGAGAGAAGAAAAGTCGATTAAAGCCGAGAGAGAAGAAGAATCAAGTATGATGGAGGGGTGCAGCCCAGAGAGGCGGCACTACTACCTGGCACGGCGGACTCTCGTGAATATGCTTGCCGACAGAGGCTACGTAGCGGAGGCGCAGCCCCTCGCCGACGCCGACCCCTGCACCCCGCGCCTCACTGCTCACCGTGCCTCCGATTTTTCCCGAAAGGTGTTTGTTTTTAAAATCTATTTCATAGGGCTTTTTTGGTTGGAATCAGTTGTTATGATGCTTAATCTTTAATTAAATGAATTGACAGTCTAAAGTTAACACAATTTATTAATTTAAGTAAGGAAGAGGCCAAATACCTGTTTTCTTTTCAACTCTAATATTTCTTGACCAAAAAAGGCTATACCAATTCTTACTACTGTTTTGTTCTTACTTACACTAGGGGTGTCCATTGCTCTAACTTTAACATTGTTTCTGTTGTAAGCTTAAGAGTAGTATGCTTTTGTGATCAGTACTTTGCGATTACTGTATGGTTTTGTTTCTTTTTTTTCAGATTGTGGCCATATTCTGTGAAGCTCACCAGACAAAAAAGCAAGATGCCCTTGCCATACTGAGTCAGATCGTGAACAAAGAAACGGTGGACAAGGTGATTCTAGTCATGCCGAGCAGGATGAGTTTTCATGCGCAGAAGGTTTTGGATGCGTATCCTGTTCAAGTCGAGACTTTAATGGTTAGTTACAAACATACTGTCTGTAGATTAAGGCACAATTAGAAGTGTGTAGGTTATAAAGTATGTATGTAATGTTGATAATGATGAAAGCTTCCTTTTTGCACTTGAAACCTCATTTTGCATGAGATTGGTATCTAATGTCATTGCCCTTCTCAGATTTTTGATTTGCTGCCCAAGTTTAACAAGGATGAGCCTTTGATGAACAAGCAGGTATATCTTAGATCTTTTAAATTGTATGATTGCTTCATACGTTATAAATCTAAACAAGATGTGGGTTCAAATAATTCATACTAGTTGTTTCTTATTATCCGAGGATCATGCTATTATTACCTGTTTGATTCATCATAACATTCCTTCCTCCCCAACCTATGGACACCCTCAAAAACACACAGACCAGAGAGACGGAGAGCAACACAAAGGGAGAAGAAAAATCAAGAAAAAGACAATCCACCAAAGCAGAGAGAGAAGAAAGAAAAAGGCAAAAAGAGATGGAGAACAAAGCAAAGAGAGAAGAAAGATCAAGAAAAAGACAATTCACGAAAGCAGAGAGAGAAGAAAGCAAAAGGCAGAAAGTAGCGGAACAGAGGCGCTACAACTACTACTCTGCACGGCGGACTTTGATGGAAATGTTTAGCGACAGGGGCTACATAGTGCCCAACATGGATGCGGAGCTTGCCCTCTCCCTTGCCGACTTCCATGTCGCATTCGGTGACCATCCACAGGCCTCAGCCTGAGCCTCACCGCTCACCGTGCTTCTGATTCTTCCCGGAAGGTATATTAATTAAAAAGTATATCATGCTTAATTGCATGCAAGTGTGTGTTCTGTTGTGTCCCTTTTGAAGATTGTGTTATTTTTGTTTGAGATATTACTTATGGTAAGTATTGTTTACTAGTATCTAATGGATAGGATCCTGATTTTTAAGGCTATTTCTTTGGGTTTGTTGTTGTGTATGCCTTAATTCATCCTAAAATCGTGAAAGATGAGATAATGAAGAAGATATTACAGATACCCTTAGTAAGGTAAAGAATAGTTTGGTTTCGTGATGAGTAAGTTGTTTTTTCGTGTGTTGTTTTGTTTCTTTTTGAAGATTGTGGCTGTATTCTGCGAAGATTACCAGACGAAAAAAGAAGATGCGGTTGGAATAGTGAGTAAGATGGCGAAGAAAGAAATGGTGGAGAGGGTAATACTAGTGATGCAAAGCAAGATAGATGTTGATGCTCAGAAGGTTTTGGATGAGTCTCCAGTTAAAGTAGAGACTTTTATGGTTAGTAATTACCTCTGACTACAGTCTACATATATATGTATGTATATATATTGTGGTTAATTTTAGTATGCATGGTTTAAGGCATAAATTGGAGGAGGAAGGCATGTAATGTCAATGGTGAATAAATATATATAACGCTAGCTAGCTCCTTTCAATTTGCACTTGAAGCTAGCTCATTTTGGTTGAGATGTAACGTGCTGCCCTTTTCAGATTACCGAGTTGCGATTTAACATTCTAAGGAAGCTCTCCAAGCTTGAGGTTGAGATATTCTCTGTTGAGGACAAGGATAAGGTTTTGAAAAAGGTATGTATCTTGATTACATATTGGTAATTGTGTGCTTGTTTGATACAATATTAAAATTAATCAATCAAAATGATAGATTTTTCTGGCTTACACCTAACGAACTATCAAACTATTAGCATTTCTATGTTTTCTTGTTTCCGATTGAAAGTTTTTGAGAGATGAATCCAAATAGTGTAGCTCATTGATGAAGTCTTATGACCTCGGCTCTCTTGTGTTGTTAATGAATAAAGGAAAAGCAACGTATAAAAAATATGGACAAATCCCCCCTCCCCTCCCCTCCCTCGGCCATTTCTCCTTTTGATGTTGAAAAAATATGGACAAATTGATCCTCACCGCATGCAATAAGGCCCTCTCCTCTCTCTTTGGTTCAGCATGTCTTTCTAATTCTACATCTTCGCCACCGCTACTTGTTCCTCCCAATCAAACAATTCTGCTTCTCTATGAACCGCCCACGACTGCAGCGACATTCATAAATTCGTCGATTACTGATGGAAATGTGCCACTTTATTTTCTGATGAAAAACTTGGTATGAGTATTAATTTAATTATGATAAAAATGTTTGGTCTGTTTGGCAGATGGACCCGTTGCATGAGAGTGAATTATTTGCAAAGTACTATGGATTAGAGAAAGGGCAGGTGCTAAAGATGTGTTATGATCTTGGTGATGAATTCACCCATGAAGAAGAAGAACGCATACATTATTTTCGCATTGTTTGATTTCACCCTATGTCTACATTTGTAGTATTTATTTTGTTTCTAGTTAAGGGTTTGGGGTAAGACTAAAAAGTACTACTGAGCGAGCTACAACTTACAAGGATTGTACATATAGTCCTTTGGAACTATTAGTATTATTTAAATTGGAGTAGATGTTTTTTCCTTCGCCATTATTTTGTCTTTTACAATAACGTTAAATATATAGTGGAAAGGACCATTCCATGCTCAAATGGGATCCTCTATTGTATAATGATGTTTCATCTTCATTGCACTCGTTGACCTGTCAATTTTAAGACCCTACTAACAGAGTTGATTAACATTGTTTGTGGAAAATATTAACCCATCCAATTTTATGTAAGTGTAAAGAATGGTATGATTTTATGACTAAAATAAATCTATATTAACTTTTCACAATTTGGGAAATTAATTCCCAGCAAAATCTCTTTTGAGTTTTTCACATCGGCCCAATTTCCCATATTTGGAAAAGGATATACTACTATTTTACAATTTGTGCTGATCGTACCATACCAAAAATATAGTAGCATAATTTATAAGAACATTTACATCGTAAATCGTGTTTCAATTTAGGCCATTCCATGCTGCATGATCAAAATCTCTTATAATATATAAAACCAACTCTAGCTCGATCGATCATACGATTGGTTCCCATCATTCACTCTACGTTTCTCCACTCATAATCTTCCTTCCATCTAAGAGCAATTACAGCAAGAAACGAGGGGCGGTGTCGAGCCGCTCAACACACTCCCCACTCGACACACCCCTGTGTCGATACCGTTGTGGGGGGATCGACACCGCCCCGTGTCGATGGTGAGGCAAGCACGATGTCGATCGCTCGATCCCTCCCTCGACTCCGCCACCTTGCAAAATGGTGACACGTTTCTCAGTGTTTAGATCTAGGTCTTACTCAACCCCATTGTAGTGGGAAAATCAACCTATGTTTAACTCAATACCACCAATCATTAAAATCACGCTTCCCAGTGCTTAGACCTAGGTCTAACAAGACCCTTATAGTACATGCTCTAAGAAACACCTTGCTATAAATTTCTCATAATAATGATCGATGACTTTAGCATCTATGTATAGTGAAAAAAAAAGTTTTTAAAATTAAACCCTTACCACAAATTACAAATATATATAGGGGTGTTTACTAAATAGTATAGGATTGACTATTCTTATCTCATGATTCTTTCAATCCCACATGTATAGTTCCAAATATGAACAATGATCATGTGCTATGAGATATCCTTGAATTTAATCTTTAAAAGTAAACACTTGATTAGCTTATATTATTTCTATCTATCCGACTTATCCCTCTTAGTAAACACCCCCATAGTGGACTGGATGGACATCCTTCCTTTTCCTAAGTTAATTCCATCCAAATTCAATCCATTCGTACGTACGCCTTACTCATATCGAATTTATTGTGTCGGTCTACAGATTTACTCCACAATGATAACATATACTATACTAGCTACTAGTATATATAAATTAGATTGTAAATTTGCAGATTTCATTTTATATCATTTGCATCATCCGTGTTGGTGTTTCCATACTCAAAACATTAATTACTCGTCGAATATTATTTATTACAACAACAATTTTTATATTCAACAAACTCGCAACTTATTAACAACATCAAATTCTGGTCATCTTCTATCTAACCAATATATAATAATTCCTAAACCCTTCCTCATAGTCCTTCTTCTTGAAAAATTATGAAAGATATTGTAATGCTAAGTTCATAATCTCTATGTTAAAGCCATCTCCAATCGATCTTTTTTTTTTTAATTTGGTATTGTGCTAAGAATTATCTTACTATATTATATTAATGTAATATATATTCCAAAAAAAGTGAGGAAGGAAATAATGAGCATATTGAAGAAACTCTGGGAGAAGAAGTCCTTCAAATCAGGTGGACACGAGTTGCATGTTACTATATATTTTTGTTATGCCAATCTGCTCTAAATTTAACCTAGTCTTGAACCGGTTAAAAAAGCAGTTTTTTTTTTATTTTATTGTGATTATTTGAATTGTTGAGATGAGGCTCTGCTCACCCTAGCTTTTTAATAATATTTCTTGCAGATGCAGATCAAATATTTATCATGATTGGATGAGTTCGTTGGTCTGCTCTCTTTCTAAAACATCAAAAATGGGATTTGTGTGGCTTTGCTAGCTTCGAATTAGGACTTTATGTTTATATTACCATATGCTGAGCTATATTTGATAATATGTTTCAGAATAGCTATAAAGCTTAAAAAAACGTACATGCATGTTGGAGAAGTTTTTCACTTATTTTATTTTATGTTTTTTTTTTTTTTTTAATTATTGAAAAAATGAAATGTGCAAGTAGAACGATTTCTGATGTGTTCGTGTGTATGCTGCATATTTTCGATAATTCCTTCCTTCGATTATTGTACTATAGGTTATTTATAACTTGTCCTTGAACTTTCATCATTTTTCTGTTTGTAGCCTGTACTTCAAATTTTTCTAACAAGACCCTAAACTTTAGGCAATGCAAAATGCCTCCCAAGATTAATTCTTCAATTGTAGCAAAATCGTAATTCTACACCTCATAATTCATTCATATCAAACTTTGGATTCATCGATAAGCGAAAGATTTTATATAAATTTATACTAGTAGATATTATATATTTAGCACCTTTGAGGAAAATAAACATCACCGAATGACAAGATAAAAAAAAATGCAATTTTTTGACAACCATCCCACTTTGATTATCCGGGGCAGTTGATTTCTACACAGAAATGCAAGATTAAAAAAAAAAAAAAATGAAGGGAGACAGAAACAAATTTACAGAGATGAGAGGTTCAAACTGCTCCCAGATTGTCGAAATCGGTATCATCAACAGTGAGCCAGTCGTTCTCACCTTCTGATTCTTTATCTTTTGAAACATTATGGTCTGCTTTCTGTTTAGGACCCTGAGATCCAGAGTTTTCATCCAGTTCGACCCAAGCTTTGTCACTCGTTGATACTCTGCGTGCTGATGAATCATCCTCCTCATCTTCCAGATCACTAAATGAAACATCCTCCTCGTTTTGAGGTTGCTTTTGGGTATCAATGGATGGGCGTGTATCAACTGCTTCAGACCGATGGCCAGATTCAGTTTCATCAGCAATCTCTCTCTGCTGAGTTGGATTTACAGTCTCACCCAATGTATCCTTAGCCACAGACGACTCGGGGTTTTCAGAGGTTTCTTGATCAGTCTTATTTTGAAGTTTCATCAAAAGTGTCTCCCTTGCTTCTGTAACCTGCAGAATATAATCGTTTTTCTACAAATTTATCATACATATATACACACATATAATCATGTTCTATCTTCACATTTGTAACCATGAAATATAACGATAGCGCGTGAACGATGAATAATAAGCAATGTATGTCTTTCTGAAACTAAGATGGAAACAATCCTTAGTATTCATTTTCAGTCATGAGAAAAAGAGAATAAAAGAGAGACATTTCACTCTAAGCATCACTCAGGAAACGTAATTGCTCTCTGTCTATACTCTAGAACGTGTGGATGTAATGACGAATACAAGAAATAGAAAGAAGCTGTTGAGGATGTTTTATCAAGAAATTCAATCAGTATCTCAACATACACTAACTAGGTTTTAATCTCTTAGCATCACTAATATCATGAGTAATGACCCCAGAAACACAGTTTAAGACTCTTTTGATTACTTGTATATCGTGATTCATTTATGAAGATTGAAGGTTACATAGCTTTCAACAGAAAAGTAGATAACTAAATAAAATTGGTAAAATCAGATAAAGCCTTGCCTGTGGAGTTGAGAGAAGCTTCAGATCTTCTTCATTCAACCTGGGGAGAAGTAGAATAAAATATATAAGCCAAAACTTCCCGAGGCTCATTTGGCTGCAGACGTTTTGCCTCAGCGTCTCAAAGTCGGGTACCAAATGATCAATATTTTCAGCGTGTTCTCTCTGATAATCTGACAGATCAAAATCTGTAACGAAGTATCTTAGTTAGCACAAGATCACCTACCACCTCAATGTATGAGTTTTTTCTGCTTTTCTATGAGATAAAACAGTTTACATAGTGCTACGATGAGGTAATAGAGTTAAACATCCAACAAAGCTTCAACTTTCCATGCATACTGCTATTGGTGTGAGTACCTCTAGTATAGATGTCATCCCTAGGTATATTCAAATCATCATTTAAGTCACACTGAAGTTCGTCTATAGCATAAACTCACGTAGTGAACAATGCAATGTGTCCGTCCTTCCTAACTACAGGCCTGACATAATTGCATCATTACCTCCAAATGGCAGAGTCCAGCCAATGTCAAATACCAGTAATATGTACAGATATTGCTAGGAAATACGCACACCAATAACTAGGAAAGCAATAGAAAAAACACACGAAATTTGTTGACATAGTCTGTCACGATGTGTGACTACATCTTGAACGCTGCCAAGCCAGAGATTTCACTAGTACTATCATTTTTGGATAAAATTAGAAGGGAGTAAAACAACTATTTATACTTATAGCAGAAACTGCCCCAATCATACTTGGATCAGAAGTCTGCCCAAAGGCCATAAACTGATTAAAGCATCCTTGTACGCAAACGGCTCAAGTTTCAAGTTGGTTAACCATGATGCCTTTTTTCAGCCCAAATACAAATCCATTCACCTCATAGCTGGGTGCAGAGGAATGAGTAATCTATCTCATCTCGATTATGCATCACCTAGACCTTACACAATTGAAAACCTCTGTGCTGGCAGTTGGCACACCAGGTTTCAAGATCTAGACAACTTAGCAACAAAGTTAGCCATCAATCAATGACAAGTTTCTTGAACATGCCATCAGTGAGTTCATGACCCTAAAGCTTCAAAAATACAATGAACTCTAAAATGCTGACATGAATGCGGTAATGCACAGGTCAGTATTCCTAATCAGTGTTTGAGGATGCATCAAACATAAACATGTAATCTCTCACACTTCTCTTAAAACTTAACCTTCTAATATGAATAGACATCTTAGAGCAACATTAACATCCATTCACCTCTAACTTTCCCCTCATAAAACATACATAGACTCACAAGAATAAACACAAATCTATACATGGCCCTGCAAATACTATAGATTGTATATGAAATCATTCCTCAAAGATGATAGGAGTAAGTAACATTATCATAGACCAAAACAAGCATCACTAACAAATTAACAACCACATAGTGGTTCAAACTCATCAAAAACAGTACATATCACTAAAAAATAATTACAAGTTTCGAACCAAAATTACCATTAGGCAAGGAAAGAGGGAAATCAGTCCACAGCTCCGGCCGCCTCGAGATTTTCAAAACAAAATCCAAAATCTCTTCACTAATTCCCAATCCATCTTCGTCGTCGTCGTCTTCCTCCTCCTCCTCTTCTCCTACATCATCATTTCCATTTCCATCATTGAGTTGATTCTGGAGCTGCAGTAGATTTGAAGTAATCTTGGACGAAATTAACGACAACCCTGATCTGAAGGTGCCCTGAATTTCAGCCAAATCACTTTTTATCCCCTCGATTGTCTCCGACGAAGAAGCGGCCCCAGATGACGATGCCGCCGCCCCTGCCGGAGGCGCAAGAAAGGCGGCGACGCCGCGAAACACGGCCGAGAGATCTTCTTTAGCGCCGGCAGAAGGGCTCTTTGGGGGTGTGGAAGATTCAGATGGGGCGGGATTATCATCGTCGGCGAATGGATTGAATAGTGAAGGGATCCAAGATGACATTTCTTTAATTTAATTTTTATTCGCTATCAATTATTGCAGTGAAATTTGTACGAGAAGTATTGAAATTTAGCTCTGAACGTGGATTGAATTGAAGGGTTTAAGTATATGAGCGAGGAATCTGCGCTGATGCTTCAAAGTTGAATTCTTTTGTGTTTTGTTGCGATTGTACGAAGATTTTTGGGTGTGAGTGGATATATTTTTGCTATTTTTATCTGTATTTTCACAGACAACCCGAGGCCCAAACAATATTTTAATACGACATCCCTATGAAATTTGATGTTTTTATTTTTATTATTTTAGCTGAATGCAAAATAAAATCTGAAAAGATGCACCTTTTTTAGCTAAAGATAGTAACTGGAAATTTCCCATGGCATATTATTACTTGAATGTCCTTCATGTTTGTTTGACATGGGAAGGGAATGTCCTTCATGTTCGCTTTTCAATTTTCCTATTTTTTCAATACATACCTTCTTGTTTATAAAACTACGTTTTTTGGACTAAATTTTGGTTTCACATTATGCATGATTTTCAAATAACTACAAAAATGAATTAAAATTCAGCCATTTATTTACATAATGACACAAGAATCAGCTTGTCTATTGACTAGATAATCACCGAGTTAATTAGTAAATGACAAACTGATTCTTAATAAAACCACAGATCTGTTAACTAGTAAGGATGTTTTACTTAATAAAAATTGTACTTATATTTGTTTTGCACAACTATTTCATCCAACTGCAATCTACAGCTTCTTCTTTACTCCTTAAATTTTGCAATTATTGTTATCAATTCGTGTACCAAATGAATTCAACGCTCTTGATGTAGGTTCTTCAAGTGGAGTATCTCCTCTTTATAATCAAAGCTATTGGTCTGCTCAAAAATACCAAAATTTCTACTTTAAAGTTTTCGATTAGTGACAAAAGTGTTTGTTTATGTGCAAAAGCTAGAGATATCAACATGGGCCATACAATTATTGATCTGAAATGACCGTTGAGCCCGTGAGATCGAGCCGGGGTTCTTTTTTGCCCACGAGATCGAGCCGGGCGGGGTTCTTTTTTGCCCACGAGATCGAGCCGGGCTGTTCTTTTTTGCCCACGAGATCGAGCCGGTTTAATCACCATGACAACTCTAGTAGGGGCCAATTAGGAGTCCAAGCCCTACCTAACTATAGACAACAACCAAACTATCGTTGTCTTGTGAGCGGGCCTAATTCTCGTACAACTCAGAGTTGCACATGAGACAATAGCGATACAATGTCTCAAGTTAGCGACGAAATTTTCCATTGCTATCCTCTCAGTTTTTCACTTTTCCGTAGTATGACGCTTAAGGAATGCTACATTCTCACAAGAGCTAAAAAAATTTACCATAAGAATAAATATTAAAATTTAATTTAAGAGATAATAAATAAGAATTTCCAATACATGATGATCAATAACCAAGTTTGTCACACCCAACATTACTCCTATACCTCAAGAATATATTAGCAGCACCATAATGAGCCAGAGCCCCCATCACCACAAACACATGAAAGATCTGGTGGCTCTGGCCGGCAAGATCGAACCAGCCGGGCCTCCACTTCTCGGGAACCCGGCTCAAGTAAAACACGGTGCCGGTCAAGTAGCACAAGGCCATGACAGACTCGTAGGCTAAAATGACATTGCGGTGAGGATCACTCCAATAAACCACAGAAGCATGAACTGCAGGGATAATGCCGAACAAGGCCATGGAGACGAAGAGGAGGACGCGGAAGGAGCGGCATTTCCCAGTCGAGAGGGCGGGTGTGAGCAGCGTGATGATGGTGCACACCCCGAGTATTGATATGCCGGTGAGGTACACCACTTGCCAGTGTGGGGTGCACTGGAAGATGTAGTACATTGGTGGGAAGAAGGAGGTGATGATCATGACGGTGATCCCCACGTAGTCGAGGTGGAGGAGGTGGGTGGTGAGGCGGCGCGAGTGGCAGCAGAAGAGGTGGCAGATGCTGCTGCAGAGGAGGCAGAAAATTGAGCCACAAAGGAAGACATACAAAGGCCAACTTTGAGTGTTTGCTTTTGACTCCATTGCTTCCTTCTTCAAGTCTAGTACATTATTTCTTCTCCCCTGATATCATCATTTATAAATAAATATTTTTCCTTTTAACTCTTTTGGTCATAATAATAAACAAGAACAAACTGTATAGATGGTGATGAAGGCTCACCGTAGAGAATTTGTTGGAGGTATTAGATTCTGCACTTGATGGAAATTGCCTGTGACATCAACTATATTACTAATGTGAAGTGCTAAATTCAGACACAAGTACAAGGTTTGATTTAGATATCAAGTTTATAATTTGAGAACAGAATTGTGGTCATAATCTTAGCATAACCATATGTTTACAATGCAATTAGTCCTAAAAAAGCGAGGGATTTTCGCCCACTACTATTGATCCAAATTTGAGAGGAAAAGAAGTAGACCAGATTGGATCAATGTTATTACAGAACAGTATATGACTAAGGTTTTATTTACAAGATTTAGAGCAACTGGATGAAATTTTTTACAAAAATGACTAATTCATTTGAGGATTTTGGCATCAAAGCTAGCCTGCAGGTAGAGACATTTTAAGTTTTATAGGTAAATTATATGAGCATTTCTTATAATCATGAGTGTGTTATGAATGCATTAATTCGAGCCTAACTATTTATGAGTAATTATCAAAAGAAATAAATTAATTAAAATAGAATAATTAGATGGACTTACATAGAAAACATTGTGATGAATTCTGCTACCTTGGAAACATGCATCGCATTAGCCACAGTCAATCCCACAAACAACAACAATCCAATTAAATGCCTGCAAATTAAATAATATCTCAGCTCTCTTCAAATTTCTAAATCAATAATCATATATAAGAAACACGCGCGCACACACGCACACATATAATAAACTGATGAAAAACAAGAACCATGGGCATCACAGATCCATCAATTATAATTAGCATAAAGAAGAGAATAATCAATAGTTATAATATAACAACTGCAAAGCATTTAATTAATAAATTAAGAGTAACAAAATTAAAATGAATGAAATTGTACAACTTACGTCCAAACATTAAGTGTCTCATTATGCCACCGAAACAAGCTGAGAAAGGCTAATTTTAATGGCCATTCAGACCTGTAATACTTCAATATGTATTCATTATCCTTCATATATTCTGGCAATTCATGGAAGGATACAAGAGAATATGATCTCTTCTCTTTCTTTCTGCTACTAATAATTATCTTCTCATCATCTTTGCTGCTGCTGCTGCTGCTGATATTTGTCGTTTCTTCAGCTACTGCCAAACAGCACATAATTTTATTATCTTTCTCAGCTTGATCCATACCTTTAGATTTTCTCTTGCAAACAGCTGACCCTTGCAATTGGTTGTTTCGGCTCATTTTATTTTCTGGGAGAAGAAGTTGAATTATAGCAGGAGATGAAAACCATATTCATACACATCAAGCAAGTAGAGAGAGAGAGAGTTGAGGGGGTGGGGGTTGGTTAGGTGTCCAAGTAATAACTGCACAAGAGAAGAGGGGAGGGTGATGAGCAACTGTACCAACTAGCAACATTTAAAGTGTGGAATTCTATAAATATTAAATTTAAAGGAATTTAATTTCTAGACGTTATACTATTTGAGTTCCCATCTCCAAACAAAGTAGTAGTACTTCTTTTTTATTGAGGAAAAAGAAAAAAAAAATAGTGGTCACTATTAAGAAAATGTTTAAATTCGGAATCTGAATTTTGGAATTTCTGTGACTTCTTTCTCCACCATTTATGCTCGACGGTGAATCTTTAGGGTGGAGGACGACGATAGAAGTTGCAGGCATCAGACGACGACGAAAGTATAATTAAGTAGGTTCAAAAATAGAGGAGAGATTTTACTTTTTTCTTTCTGATTCATTTTTATTTTAATTTCATTATTAAGGACATTCTTATATCTCTTTACAAAAAAGTGGCTGTTATTTATATGTTGGTTAAGTAGTGGCCACTATTTTATTTTTACTAAACAAAAAAGACCATTTTTAACCATAAACACTTAGTATTTTATACTAATGATCACTAAAGAGATATTGAGCGTGGATTATTTAATGCCTTATCGAGTGTATAAATATAATGAATGGTCAAACAATATGTGTTACAGTGTTACTGTGGCTAATTAATGAATGTTCAAATAGTATTTGTTGGATTTCGATGGACTACATATCACATATGTCTAGTAGTTGCTGATAAATTTTTACTAACTAGCGTATCAATACAGTAGATAAATGTATATATGCACATATGGATTAATTAAAGCTTATGGCCCTAGCTTAAGGTCCAATCTTTGGGCCACGTTGCAAAAATAATACTCTCTGTCCCGTTTAATTTTGATATATATATATATTTTTTTTGGCGTCTCACTCTTCGGTTGTTTCCTTTTTGACAAAAATTAGGCCTTACTTATCTTACTGCAGTAAGCAGATTAAAGGATACAGTGAAAAAACATTCATGATCTCATCTAAAAAACCACTTTATTATGAATAATAAATATTCTATACAAAATACACTGACCACACTATTTATATCTAATACTCTTTTTTCTTAGTCTATGTGGCGAAAAGAACTAGGTCAAGTTCTATGGGATGGAGGGATCGGAGTACCTTTATAATTTGAAAAAAAAAATATATCTTGAATTATAGCACATACAAACGTAAGTTATTTCTCTAATGTGGTTGAATTATAGTACTCCTTCCCTTTCTAGTTAGTATGGTGATTCTAATATTATTATGGGCGATGTTATTCGGACATAGTATGTCCGGACATAACCGGTTCGATCAAGAAAAAAATCGGCGGTAATCCCTCACATTCACTCCCTCTCAAAAATTTCCCTCCCATCCTCCAAAGAATTCTCTTCCTAATTAAAACTGTATTTATTAAGACCATATTTCATCGACATAAACATCTTCTCTTCTCTTCTAATTAAAATTAGAAAAGGGTATTATTGTACATTCATAAATGGCAGAAATTAATGAAAAAAATATTAATTAAAAAATTGTGTAAAATTAATTTTTTACTTGATCGAACCGGTTATGTCCAGACATAGTATATCCGGATAGCTTTATTGTATTATTATATCTCACAACAAATTAAAACTACACCATACTAACCGGGAGGGAGTATATAACTCCCAAATTTTTAGACGTTAGTGTGTGTATATAAAGAAACATTATCAAATTTTAAAGAGATTGATTACTATATGGTTGGCTTAAACCATGTCTATAACGTGTGGGTTTGGTGCATGTATACGGTTAGGTCATCGATAAAATCTCTATAATATGCTGCTGTCATCTTATTATATTGCATCTAAAACTAAGATTTTTGTTTCCTTTCCAATTCTCACTCATAAGTCATTTAATAATCTACACACACAAAAATTTACTATATGTGATTAATTATTTTTAAATTTCTTTTTTATGTAAAATGGTCGTGTTATTGGAACGCTCCTGTTGGTTGTTCAATTCATTTATGATTAGGAGAAATATTGGGGCTAAGAATTTGTTTCTTGTGGTTTTTGGAGATTGTGACGTGTATTGGAAAATCGAGTTACTTTTATAGAAAGTTAGATTGTATCTTTTATCATTTATCACAATATTTACTATTTCTATTATTTTTTGGGTTCGATTGTAGCAAGATAGTATATGAATTAATAGGTAAGTTAAAGACTTTCGCAAAAAAAAAAAATGGTAAGATAAAAGAGCATTTCTATACGAAGTATGCAAATAGTTTAAAGGAGAATGGGAATTGGCCCTATTACTACTCAAGAAAATTGGTACGTGAAAAATAAAACTTAATTTTATCTTTGAAAAGCTACATAAAATTAAGAAGAATGTGGTAAAATCAATTTTTCAAACGATAATGAAAAATTCTAACCATAAAATTTTAAAAGATAAAACTAATCAAAGATAAATTACTACTCTTATTTTGTCTGTTCTCTCACAATATACATGATAGCATATATGAATTTTTTTTATACATGAATTATTTTCCAGCAACGAGGTCAAAGGTTGACGTTAGAAAATTCATGTATGATACTTATGTATTTCGTATATGTGATAATCATGTATAGTTTCGTGTATGTACTTGTGCATACTTTGATAAAGTAAGAGTATGAAACTTATTTTGGTAGGTACTTTGATTAGTATTTTTCGTTTTAAAATTAATGATTAAAATTTATCTTTTCTTTATTAAAATAAATACTTTGACGTTTGGCCTTAAAATTAATTACATTCGTAACAATATTTTGCCAAAATCGCTTGATCAGTTTGGTCTTTATAAAATTAAACGTATAAGCGTTGTATTTTACGGTTTAAACTAATTTCTTTTACTAATCTAAAGTTTATTTGAATATTCACAAGTTCCCTAACAATTTGATGGAATAAATTCTACAAAAAATTTGTTGAAGTGAAAAATCTCTGAGAAACTAACTGAACAGTGCTGCTAAGTGCTAACTGAAGGACCTCTACAGCAAGCAGTGGGCCCAATAGTGTATGTAGTATATGTCGAGTAAATTAAGAAAAAAAAATGCCGGCTCATTTACAAATTATAATGAGTGTAAACTTTTTATTTAATAATATATACTCCGCTATTTATACTTTCACTGCATTAGTCCAATTTGGAGTATTTAGTTTCTAAATGTAGTAAATGTTAGTATTATAACTTGGCACTGCAAGTGAAAGCTATATTTATTCAATGTTGAAGTGTCTAAGTAGTAGTAGTAGTAGTAGTAGTTATCTAGTGATTTCCTTTTTTTTTTTTTTTGGGCAATTGGTAGTTGAGAATTATATACGCTACGTAGTTACTAGTTAGGAAACTAATTAAGCAAACACTCGAAGTTGAGGACTTATTTTCATGATTAGTTTGAATATATTAGAGGAGTTGGTTAGTTGTTGAGATTAGCAAGGGCAATAGAAAAATGATATTGTATTTTCTAAAGCTTATTACAATATATGTTATTTAAATAATCGTTTTAGTTTATTTCATAATTACGCAAAACTTATACTACGAGTAATGTGGATAGAAGAAAATGGTTTGTATGAGGAGCAGTTGTAGTTTGAGAAGTAAGAATCCCCAATATCAATTAGTAATTTTGTATGATTACGGATACGGAGCATCATATTCATATTCATATTCATATAATTTTAATAAGTCATATTGACGTCTTCTTCACGTTCACATATGGCAAACTATGATAGTTGCAGATGTTATTATCTTAAAATATGATCATTGCATATTAAACATAAATATAGAAGCCAGCTTTAAGTTAATACTCCTTCCGTCCCGCTCATTTTGTCTCCTTATTATTGGGCACGGAGATTAAGGAAAGTTGTTTGTTTGATAAATTAGTGGATGAGATTGGAAAGGGATGAGAGAGAAACTCTTACAACCACTCATTATGTCTATATTGGGATGTAGACAAAATGAGTGGGACGTCCATATAAGGAAAGAGAGACAAAATGAGCGGGACAGAGGAGTATAACTCTTTCCTATACTCTATGCAACGGAATTACGGAACCAGTTATGGTCGACTTATAACGAAATTGAAATATTCTATTCAAAACTTAAATAAAAAATGACAAATATAAATTGACATCAAGATCAACTCTCAATTAATTATCTTATATACTACTATATATTTTTGTACGTGAATTATTAATGGATGTCAATGAACTAGGACGAACATTAAAAAAAATTACCTACCGTATGGGATGACTATAAATTCTCGAAACCAAAATAAGAAATAAATTCATTGATGACGTATGTGTGTTGCCACTATAAATTTATAGGACTTAATTTTCATATGCAATAATCTAAAAAAGTTATCCTTTTAAAACAAAAAAATCTGAGGAATAATAACCCCTCAACAAAAGAAAGACATTAATATTTTGAGACCAAAAAACAAATACGGTATGATTTAAAAATTACATTAAAGATATAAACTTTTATATACCAAGTACATTTGCAAAATATACGTCACATCACATATCTATCTATCTATCTATCTATCTATATCTCTATATAAAAAGTGTCTTGTTGAAAAAAATTGATTTAACTATAATACCCCCGATAATTAATATATATATATATATATATATATATATATATATATATATATATATAATCATTAGAGATCTATTATAATTGTATATATTCTGGATAAGATGTATATATTCTCATTGACCACAAGTATTAGATTATTTGATTAGGCCAAATATATTAATAAACAAATATTGTTATTAGCACAAATTTGAAACTTTAATTCTTCTAAATACACTTATTTACTTTGCATTTTCAAGCCTCTAAGTATAGAATTTGGATATTTTTAGTTTTAGTTTTTATTTAGAGCAAATGACACAAAATCATGAGATAAACCTTCTTATATAATGTTTTTAAAATTTCATATATTTGTGGTGCATATATAACTCCTTGCATCATAAATGTAATGTTTTCTTTTCTTTTTGACGTGGCTTGCATGAGTTGGCCAAATCTTTCTCTTCCGCATGCACATCAAAGAGGAATCCGGATTGGTGAGAAATTGTTCATGTCTTATCACAAGACCTTATTGCTAATTTCTTACATCTATGTTAAGATGATAACAATTACATTATATCAGTGCATTTTTTCTGAATATATTGCGGATATTCAGACATCACTCTTGATAATTGAATCAGTTTTTGATTTATTTCAGGTATGATTATTCTTCTATGAAAGTATAACATTATTCAAATGGAAATAGAAGGAAAATAATTGGTTAACTTAATTAACACTTATATATATTAATAATAAATTGTGGATTGATCTATCTTAATTCAAATCTGAAATAAGAAATACCTATATTTATAATTAATAAAAAAAATTATGGATTGATCTATCTTAATTCAAATTTGAAATAATAGAATACCGATATTTAATAATAAAAAATTGTGGATTGATCTGTCGCAATTCAAATCAAATCTTTTAAAGATAATAAAATAAAAATCATAGTGGAAAACTATAACTATGAAAAAAAAAGATATGTGTTACAAATCAGACCAACACGTTACGAGATTCAACCGATGATCAAATCGTAAGGCTTGCAACTTAGTTTTAATATTATTTTAAATAGTAATAACACAAGCTAAATTGTTAATTATATGTTGTGGTGTATACAATTTTTCTGATATTTATGTCATTGTTAAGTAAGCAATGACACAAAGAATGACTCGTGCAAATGAAGTAAGTCTTAAAGATCTTAAGAAAAAATAACTTTTATATGAGGTAATCTGATTATTTTTAATTCATGAATTTATGCTTAGTATATAATTTTTCCTAACTCTTAATTGTATGATTAAGGTATTTAAAGAGTTCAAAAGTTAAAATACTATTTTTCAAAAGTAAAATAAACATCATGAAGTCTAAGATTTAGTGCCAATAAGCTTAAACTTTTAAAATTGTTGTAATTAATTATAAATTAGTTAATTTACTCCATCCGTTTTTTTCCATTTAGCCCTTTAATTTTTTGTAATTTGATAATTAGTAATTGCATGTAAACATTCATGATGGTAATTAATAAGATTACATAGGTAAATTAATCTATTTAATTTTAAGGCATGAAATATTTAAAAAAGAATGGAGAGAGTATCTATAAGAGTTTTCTACTTACAATTTTGTATTATATATTTTATATTTACTCACTATACCTTTTTTTTTTTGGGTTATTATGATAGGTTGTTATGATTCCTGCAAAAAATGCAACAAATGGTGCCCAAAAAGTGTTGGAGTTATGGTATGAGGAAAGAGCAATGAGGAAGTTCTTTCAAGTATATATGTCAACTTTAATCGTAGGGGAGATCTGGACATTATAGTGAATGGACTGGAGATGATAGAATCCATGGATAAGATTGATGTTCCATAGATTGAAGAGACAAATCAAACTCAAAACGAAAGCCAGAGATTCAGTGGAAAATTCTAAGAAGCCTAGAGTGGGACGAAAAAAGAAATCAGTTAAGGAGTTGCAGCTAACCGAAGGACAAAAGCAGAAAAAAAAAAAAAATAGAAGAAGAATCACACGGAAGAATATTGAAGATTACATTGAAATTCCAAGTTATGATGATCAACTGTTGTTGGCCAAAATTATCTAAAAAAACTAAGAAAACGCCTACACCAATCATCAAGACCAAACAAGAAAAAATAGAAAAAGAACAAAGATTCGATACCTTAATTTTTTACTTGTTTTCTTTGTAGAAAAATAGGTCTTCATTTTCTTTTCATTTACATATAATACTATTTACATTCCATAAACTCAAAGAATAAAAAAGAAGAAGATCGAAGACTGGATTGGAATTCCAAGTGGTGATCAAGTACCGTTGACCAAAGTTATCTCAAAAAATCAAAAGAAAACACACACTCCAATCATCAAAATCAAGCATAAAGATATCAAATGAACAAAGATTCATTATCTTAGTTTTTGACTCGTGTTTCTTTTTAAGAACAATATATTTAATTTTTTTTTTGTATGTAACACTATTTACATTTTCATAAATTTATTATATTATCAATAATTAAACACTACTTTGACGATATTTAAAAATTATAGTAATCGTTTTGCTTTGTATCAAAAAATGGAAAAAACAATTGATATGATGTGCAGCGCACGTACGTTTCTACTAGTTCTTACTAAAATCTGGAATTAGTAGGAGTATGCAAATTGGAGAAAAAGAATAAGTATCTGTTTAACGAGAACCGATATACTAGTCACCTCCCGTGAGCACCGTCTGTTTAACAAAGAAAAAAATGGAGGAAATATTTATGCGTACGACAGGCTACATATGAGTAATAAATTAATGAATATCCACAGAAAGGCATTAGCTGTTGGGAAGATGTTAGCTACTCATATAGTACATTAATTGCTTTATTGCTCATTAATATACACATTCAAATCTCACCTACATTCATTGTTCACTTCAATTTCCTTTTTTTTTTTTTTTTTTTCTCTCCAATTACAATATCAAATTGATAAAATAAAAATTAAAAACATATCGTGTCACTGGTACTTTATATAGAAATAATTTTAGGTGGCATATTTAATGCTTAAGTAAAGAAAACTGTATTGTAAAACATGAACATATGTTGAAAGGGGTCTAAAATGAAGAATTTTTTAAGATTACAAAGATTTGTATGTGTGCAGTTTGTCTTACTTTGCGAGTAGATAAAAAAAAGTGACAATTATTCTCGAAAAAAATATAATAATGATTGTCGTGAAGATTAGTAACGAAGTATATTTTTACTTTTTAACTAGTTAAATATCAAGTGACAATTATCATGAAGAAAAGTGACACCAGTATATACACAAATGTACATACAAGTTGGGATGTGGTTGGTAAGGGCTAATAGCTAAGCTTTACTTCATGGTCGAATAAACGAATTACTTCTTCATATTCCGATAGTGCCCCTTTTTGTGATCCTCTCTGTTGATTAAGGTAAATTCATTAGGTATTATATATATTCATCAAGTAACTAAATTATCCATTTATTTACTAGGATCAATCTAAGTTTTAACCCCATTATATATCATGAAATATATATATATATATATATATATATATATATATGATAGATCTAGGGTTTGCAGAGATAGCAGAAAATAATAATAATGCGACGACACAAGGATTTACGTGGTTCGATCAATGTGATCTACGTCCACGGGAGAGAATATCTAGTCTTTATTGCTTGAGAGTACAATGAGTATTTGAACGTATTTACACCTCTAATCTAGCATCTATATATAGGCCTTGAATCGAGCCCTAAACCTACTAGGATTCTTCGTACATATCCGAATCTCCTTCATAATAGAATTCCTTCTTCTCTAGGTTAAGACTTCATTACTTGATCTTCAAGGCAATTAATAATTCGTCTGGGCCGAGGTCCTTGGGCCGAGCTCAACGTACAGGCCCAACTAAGTTGGGCCTCGGATCAGGCCCAAGAAGAGGCCGGTACTATCACATCCCCCCCCCCCCCCACAAAAAGAGGAAAGAAGTCGAAGCCCGATATGAACAATCGCACACATCAGCTTTGTCCCGGCCTGATTCAGCGGTTCCATCACCCGAGCTCGAGCTGGGGATGGCTAAATCCCAAAAGTTAATTTATTTGAGTACTCACGCGGATCCGGGTCACGATATAGTCGGGTTGATCCGGATCCTGCTGCAATTGGATTCGGATGGAGGGAAAGTTTGGGGACTTTTTTGAAAATATTTTTGAGAGGCGGTTCACATTCCGAAAAAGCTGCCATGTGACACGTGTGACACGTTCAGCGGCGGGATTCAAGTAGGCACGACGGGACTCTCCATAACCTTTCACTCTAATTCGCCATTACAGCAAAAGATTCATTTTCCAGAAAATCCGCTCCTCCCCCAATTTCCACTCCAGAGATTTCCGACGAGCCGTACCGCCGTGCCGCCGGTTCCACATATGTTCCTTTCTTTCATCTGTGAACTCTTGTCCAGCCGACTACCTTAATTAACAAGTAAGTATGGCTTTCCATTCTCGCGACTCTCATTCTAGTAACGATAGCGAATGCCCTCCGGCCGATTCCACCGGCGGAATGGTCAATTTTAGAATTTTTTCGTTAGGATCCCCTACCCCGACCGTTGCGGCTTTATCTGTACCCCGCTGTGTAGAGGGGAAAGTAGCTGAGTACTTTTCCATCCTAGACGAGTCTAGGATAAAATTTCTTGCCAAATCTTATAATTTCCCCCTAGACGCTGACCTCATAGAGCCTCGTCCGGAGGATAGGGCGTGCTCGCCCCCTATGGGGTTTTGCACGATTTACGAGGACAACCTGCACTCCGGTCTTCGTCTACCTCTTCTGGCGCCTTTTGCCGAACTTCAAAGGAAGCTCGGATTAGCTTTAGGGCAGATAACCCCGAACGCCTTTAGACAGTTTGCCGACCTAGGCGTAGTAGCTATCCGGCACAATTACCCGTTATCTGCCGAGCTCATCCACGAGCTCTTCGCCTTCAAAGCATCCGCGGGCTGGTACTATGCCACTGCTCGCACTGAGTTTAAGGGGAGAACCCTGAACAAGGTGGAGAAGTGGCATAGGAAATTCTTTTTTTGTCGGCATGAGAGCTTAGTCGAGCTGGTCTGGAGGTTGGGCAAGCCTCGCGCTTGGGTGACAAACGAGGTGGACGAGGGCTTGGGGAGTGTCGCTAGGGTGATAGCGAGTTGTGGGCCGTTCGAGGAGAGCTACAACGAAGACTCGCTAGCTGAAGCGGGGTTAAGCCCGTTTGAGGCCCAAATTATGGTGGATCCTGCAACGGGTGAGGCCCCGCTAGTGCTGTTAGGATTGGTTTGTTTGTTGATGCATTGCCTGACCCTTTTACTTGCCTTGCCTTTGCAGTGAAGTTCGGGAAGCAGGGACCTGATGCCAAGGCCGCAGCTCGCGGGGGAAAGAGGCCGAGGTCGTTCGGACGATCTGTGTCGTCTGACCAAACCCAGCTCGGAAGAGCCTCCGACTTGGGTCGGCGAACCGAGGTGGCTGTGCCTGCAGCAACGGGCGCTCTCTCTCCTTCCGCCAGCCCATCTCGCAAAAAATCTAGGGTCAACGTGGAGATCGTTGACATTTCGGGCAGTGACGCGAGCACGTCTGTTTTTTGGAGATTTGCCTTTTCCCGAGGTGGAGATTTGTTAGTTATTTTTCTGTCTGTTTGTTTTTTTTTTTTTTTTTTTTTGCGTGCAGCTAACCGCATTCCTTCTTGCAGGGCATTGATATGTTCACGGCCTGGTTGAAGAGTGGCGTCGGGGAGATGTCAGCGAAGTACGAGGACGAAAAAAGTCGGTACTCGGAAAAGCTGATGTCGACCGCGGCTAGGCTGAAGAAAGCTGAGGAAGAGTTGGCCAAGTCCTGGGAGGAGGTAAAGGCCACCAAATCCGAGTTGGCCGAGGAAGCTCGGAAGAGATTTGACGCCGAGCTGAATGCCGAGGAAGCTCGCAGGAGGTTTGAGGCCGAGCTGAGTGCGGCCAAGGAGAGGGAGGCCAAGCTGGCGGCTTGTCAAGGCGAGGCCTTGTGGGCTTATACGAAGAGGTTGCTTTTGTCGGATAGTTTCTCCGGCCTGGCCAATGACTTGGCTGGGCTTATCAATGGAAGCCACGCCCTGAGTGCTTTGGAGGCCGCCGCCAGCGATTTTCCCGACCTGGACGTCTCCAAGTATGGCTACGAGCGCCTGGAGGACGAGGCCCTCTTCTCCGAGTACGCCAAAGTGATCCGGCGTCACCTCGGCCAGCTGCCCGTTTTGGACGCCCTTACCAGCTCGTCCGTGCTCCTATCTGCCGAGCAGATTGCTGCCTGCTCGGCAGATCGGGACCCTGCCCTCGACGCAGCCTTCGACGCTCTTTCCGCCGAGGAAGGAGAGGACAAGGAGGAAGAGGAGCGTGAGGCTTCGGCTGACGAAGAGGATCCCAAGGATGCAGGCGCTGACGGCTTTTCTCAGGGCCCCCCCTCCGGGCAGCCACCTCTTCAAGACAAGGAGGTGGACGCTCCTTAGAATTTTTTTTTTTTTTGGTAACTATGTACTTGGACCCTTTTTTTGAATAAACGAACTTTGCACTTTCTTCTGTGTAGATTTCTGATAACCCTGATATAGCTTCTCTACACAAGCAAATAAGTCTCCTCTCTCAAGATCTATCTGAACAACGGTCTCTAGCTCGGTTATGGATGGAGAAATGTCGCCGAGCTGAGGCGCTTTTTGACGAAAAGTGTGCGCTGTTAAGGTTCAAAGAATCTGAGCTAGAGGAATGGCAGGTTAAGTTCGAGTCGCTCTGCGCGGAGGCTGAGGTCAAGCAGGTCGCTTGTCAAGAGCACGCAGATTTACTTCAGGCCAAGCTGCTTCAGGCGGAGGAAGAGTTGGAAGTAGCCCGAGGTAGGGCTGGGCGCGTGCTGGAGGACCATGAGAAGATCGTTGAGGAGCTTGCCGAGTACGAGGATATCATCCGCCGCAACGGTGGTATTACCATCTCCGAGGCGGAACTGAAGACGAAGGAGCTGCTGGAGCAGTATCTCGAATTGAAAACAGCATGCGGTCCCGAGTCTTTTGAGCTACAAGGGGCTTTTGAGATACTTAAGGAAAGCACGAGCTTGTATAAATGCGTGTTGTCCCGCCGGCCGAAACTTCGTGCATTCCTGTCCAACTGTGCGGATGGGTCTGCTCCGTCGTCTTCCCGGACTATGCCTGCTCGCGAGGCTAGAGCTGCTTCTCGGGGACGTCAGGCCGGACCGGGCCGAGGTGGCCGGTCCGCGGGGCGGAGTTCAGCGACGTCGCGAGGTCGTGGTTTTTCCTCTGGAATGAATCGAGGTCAGGGACGAGGTCGAATATCCATCGACGACCTTCTGGGATCTACTTCCTTCGAAGAGCGATGGCTCAACTTCAGTAGGCCAAATCCCCCTCCGTAGAGTAGCTCGCTTCTTCCTGTAATTTATGTACATACAATGTTGTAATTAGTTAATTACGAAGTAATATATATTGTCTATTATGAACTTCCTGTTTTTCGGGAAGGTTTCTTCCTTGTATTCGTTCTCTCTTTTTCTTTTTTTTTTTGTTGGAGGGAGTCTAACTCGGACCTCTTCGTGCGACAAGGGAACCTTGGTTCAGACCTCGTGTTATGATTCTCACGGGGGAACTTGGTTCTGACCCCGGTTGAGAAAACTTTATCCTTTGGAGGGAGTTTAACTCGGACCTCGTCGGATCTTCCCTTTTGAGGGAGACGAGCTCGGACCTCAAAAAGGGTTTCTTTTGCGCATTTCTTAGAATATAATTACCCCATGTCGGATCATTATTGACCTCGAAAGGGAACCTTAATTCGTCCTTATGAGGGGATTTGTTTTTGGATACTTCGTATAAGCAAATTAAAAGACACGAGAATATGCAAAACAAAAAGAAACTTTATTAAAGGAAAAGCGAAACAAATAAAAATTTTGACGAGCTCGTAAAAACAAAACATTATTACTTAAAAAGAAAAGAAAAAAAAGACGAAAAAACTTAAGACTCTAAATGCAAGACTCTGCTGCTTATACGAAGAACCTCTATAGATGGGCGATGTGCCACGTTCTGGGTATCAGCTCGCCCGAAAGGTAGGCGATTTTGTAGGCTCCTTTGCCGAGAACTTCGTGCACTCTGTAGGGCCCTTCCCATGTGGCTTCAAGTTTGCCGAGCTTCTCCGAATGGCTTACTTCATTGTTTCTAAGCACAAGATCACCGACCTGGAACTGCTGGGGTTTGACCCTCTGATTATAATATCGGGTCATCTGCTGTTTATACCGAGCTTCTTTTATGCTGGCTAGTTCCCGCTTCTCCTCGAGTAAATCCAGGTCGGTTCGGCGTTGCTCTTCATTGGCTTTAGCTGAGAAGTTGATAGTGCGGGGGCTTGGCGCCCCGATCTCTACGGGTATGACCGCTTCTGTTCCGTATACTAAACGGTACGGGGTTTCTCCCGTTGGAGTTCTGGGTGTAGTCCTGTATGACCACAGGACGTTTTGGAGGTTGTAGATCCATTCCGTTTTGTCCTTTTCTAAGCGGGCCTTGAGTCCGTTCACTATTGTTCTGTTCGTGACCTCAGTCTGGCCATTAGTTTGAGGTCGGTTGACCGAGGTGAAATTTTGCTGGATATTGAGTCCCTCACAAAATTCTTGGAATGCTCTACTCGTGAATTGCATCCCGTTGTCCGAGATGAGGACTCTTGGAACTCCAAATCGGCACACGATGTTTTTCCAAACGAAGTCGACGGCTTTCTCACTTGTGACTTTTGTGGAAGGTTCCGCTTCGACCCACTTGGTAAAGTAGTCGACGGCGACTATTAAAAACCGTTTTTGTTTTGGGTCCGGGTAGAACGGCCCCACGATATCAATGCCCCACTCCACAAACGGCCACGGGCTCTGTATAGTGGAGAGGTCGGTCTGGGGTACCCTCGTCACCTTGGCATGCAGCTGGCATTTCAGGCATTTTTTCACGAATTCTTCCGCGTCTTTTACCATTGTTGGCCAATAGTACCCCCACCGCATGATTTTCTGTGCTAGCATCCGAGCTCCGATGTGGCTTCCGTACGACTCGGTGTGCACTTCCCTTAGTGCATAGTCCGCTTCCCTTGGTCCCACACACTTTAGGAGAGGCTGTAAGTATGACTTTCGATAAAGGATTCCTCCTTCGAGGACGTACTGCGTGGATTTAGCTAGGATTTTTCTGGCTTCCGCTTTGTCTTCAGGAATTTCCCCGCTCTCCAAATATCTCTTTAGGGGGCTCATCCAATTCGGGTCGTCTTCCTCGATTGCATTGACTTCCGCCTCTTCTATACTTCGATTCCGAACTTCTTCTATTAGAGTTGAGCCGGTTGAGTTCACCAGCTTACTTAGCTCGTCAGCTCGGGTATTTTGGCTTCGGGGAATGCGAACTATCCTGAAGAACTGGAAGGATTGTTCTAGGAGCTTGACTTTCTCCAGGTATTTCTTCAGCTTCTCACTCCTCGCTTCATACTTTCCTAGCACGTGGTTGACCACTACTTGGGAATCACAATAGGTTTGGATAGCTCGTACCTGGAGTGTTTGGGCAAGACGTAGTCCGACAATGAGGGCTTCATATTCCACTTCGTTGTTCGTAGTGGGGAACTCGAATCGCAGCGAGTATGTTAACTCTTTTTTTTCCGGGCTGATCAGGAGTATGCCAGCTCCGCTCCCTTTCTTTCCCGAGGCTCCATCCACGTACATCTCCCAGCAGTCTGGGGGAGTCTTCTTTGGTATTTCTTGGAGTTCGGCTTTGGTCTCGGATTCTTTTGGCTTATTCACGACGTTGTATTGAGCTTCTGCGAGGAAGTCTGCTAAAGCTTGCCCTTTTATAGCTCGGCGAGGAACGAATGATATGGAATGCTCTCCAAGCTCGATTGCCCATTTTGCGATCCTTTCTGAAGCTTCCGGTTTAGTAAGGACTTGCCGGAGTGGTAAGTCGGTCAAAACTTGTATCGGGTGAGCTTGGAAATAAGGTTTTAGGCGCCGAGCTGCATTTACCAGGGCTAGAGCGAACTTCTCGAGGGGCTGATACCTTGTCTCTGGATCTTTCAGGACTCTGCTGACGAAGTACACAGGTAGCTACCGATCTCCTTCATCTCGGACCAACACTGCGCTTATTGTTTCCTCCGACGCTGCGAGGTATAGGGATAGGGATTCTTCCTTTTTGGGGACTGACAAAGTTGGTAAGTCTCCAAGGTGGCGCTTTAGCTCGTCGAAGGCTAGTTCGTGCTCTGGTCCCCATCCAAACTCCGGTGCCTTCTTGAGGATTTTGAAAAACGGAAGTTGTTTCTCGGCGGCTTTTGAGAGGAAACGGCTTAGCGCGGTTATGCAGCCTGTCAGCTTATGTACGTCGCGAATAGTTCGGGGTACCTTCATTTCCTGCACGGCTTTGATTTTCAACGGGTTGGCTTTGAGTCCTTCCGGCGAGATCCAGCACCCTTGGAATTTCCCAAATCGCACGTTGAAAGTGCACTTCTTGGGGTTCAGCTTGAGGTTCGCCTGCCTTAGCACGTCAAGAGTCGTTCGTAGATCGACCACCGCTGAAGCTTTTTCCTTGCTTTTGACGACAATGTCGTCTACATACACTTCGACGATCTTGCCAATGTGATCTCGAAAGAGGAAGTCAACCATTCGTTGGTAAGTCGCTCCGGCGTTCTTCAACCCGAAGGGCATGTATTTGAATGCGAAGGCCCCAAAGCTCGTGGCGAAAGCTGTCATGATCGCATCTTCCTCATCCATCAGGACTTGATAGTACCCCTTGTAAAGGTCAAGAAAGCTGAATACCTCGTATCCCACTAAGGATTCAATCTTCTCGTCGATGTTGGGGAGGGGGTAGCAGTCCTTTGGGCAAGCTTTATTGAGGTCGGTATAATCCACACACATCCTCCATTCCCCTCCTTCTTTCTTGACTACCACCGGGTTAGATAGCCAAATTGGGTATTTGACCTCGAATAGTAGTCCTGCTTTCAGCCATTGTTGCACCTCATCGTAGATGACTTGATTCCGCTCGGCAGCAAATGTTCTTCTCTTCTGCTTTACTGGGGTGGAGCTCAGGTCGATGTTGAGCTTATGTGTAATGATGTCCGAGGACACCCCCGTCATGTCCGTTGGCGACCAAGCAAAAACGTCTTGATATTCCCTAAGGAGTTGGATTATCTGCAAGCGGGTTTGGGATTCCCCTGCAAAGCCGACCTTGACAAATTTGGTAGGGTCTTCTTCGGATAAGGGGACTTGTTCCGCCGAGGTGTCTGAAATCGTTGTCGCCTCTTCCAACTCCTCGGGATACTTTGATTGCTATGCTTGCGGTTGACCTCGAAGGGCAACTTGCATGCACTCTTTGGCCTTTTTCTGGTCGCCTCGGACAGTTAGGATTCCGCCCGAGGTCGGGATCTTCAGTAACAAGTGGTATGGCGAGATGACAGCTCGGACCGCATTCAGCCAATCTCGACCTAATATGATGTTGTACGGGGAGTTCGCTTTGACCACGTAGAAGTGGATTAGCTTGTTGACGCTGGTTGGCGGGCTGCCGATGGCGACGTCAAGCGCGATGATCCCCTCAGGTCGTGTCTCATGTTGTGTGAAACTCTTGAGGGGCAGGGGCACGGAGTTAACCCGAGCGGGGTCGAGTCTCATCCTATCCAAGCAATGTTGGAAGATGATACTGACGCTGGCCCCACTATCAACAAATACGCGGTGGACCATCTTATTGGCCACTCCGACCTGTATTACCAGGGCGTCATTATGGGGCGTTGCTGTAGGTACAGGATCGTCCTCGGAGAAGGTGACTGTTTCACTTTTCTTGAACCTCGTTTTTGTCTGTTCTTCTTCCGACGGAATTGGTGGTCTGCGAGCTTCCGACCTCAGCTTAGTTTTTGTCGTGCCTGGGGTTAGTCCGGAGATGGTCGACACCACCCCGTCGTACTGTGGCACGCCGCTCTGAGGGTCGTCATCCTCCTCATCATGATTTGTTTTAGCTCGCTTATTATCGGGAGCGCAGCGACCCTGCCCGCCTTTTCGCTTCCCCCTTCTGTTTTTCCTTCCCCCGGCCTCGTACTTCTTCAGAGCTCCTTCCTGGGCTAACCTCTCTATCTCTTCTGCGAGGTTGCGGCAGTCTTCTGTGTAGTGCCCGTGGTCGTCGTGGAAGGAGCAGTGTTTGTTTTTATCTCGAGGTTTTGACCCCGACATAGGGCGTGGTCTGGTGAACCAGTCCTCGTGAAGTGCGAAGATCTCCGCATTTGTTTTCACAAAAGGAGGTCGCTGAGGGTGCTCTGATCCCGGCCGAGGTCCGAGCCGGGACTGGATAGGTCCAGGTCCGAGCCGGGATTGGATGGGTCCCCGCTGAAGGCGTTCGTGAGCACTTCTCCGATCACGATCATTCCGGCCCCGATCACCTTCAGGCCTCTTCTTCTCGGTTTCCTCTCGCTTCAACCGGTCCGCATCTTAGCCGTCCGCGAACTGGTATACGATTCTCCACATCTCCTGAGCCGTGTCGGGCTTCTGTTTAGCGAGCTCCTGGTTCAGGGACCCAGGAGCGACCCCGTTTCGAAAAGCCGAGATGAGGAAAACATCGTCGATTTTATCGACTTTCAAGCTTTCTTGCATAAATCGGGAGGCGTACTCCCTTATGGTCTCTCTGTCTTTTTGCTTTACGGACAGGAGATAGGCCTTGTCTCGGCGAGCTTCGACTTTCATAAGGAATCTTTGTTTAAAGATTCCTTCGAGGTAGACCCAGAACCCTATACTGCCAGTCGGCAGGCCGTCGAACCAAGCTCGGGCGTAGTCGACCAGCATCTCAGGGAATAGCTTGCACATGTGTTCTTCTGTGAGGCCCTGGTTGTGCATGTTGTACTTGAACCGCGTCAAGAAATTGAGGGGGTCCTCCAACCCATTGTAGGGTGGTATGTTGGGCAATTTGTACGCCGCGGGAAGCTTGGCATCAAGCAGCTCGTCGGTGAACGGGCTGACGAGTCGGGCTGATCTTCCCTCACGTCGGTGTCGGTTTGCCTCGGGGCTATAACTTCTGGAATAGCTCGGACTTCGGTCTCTACCTGGACTACGATGTCGTCTTGGGAGATGGTGTTGCTTGGGACTCCGATGTGGGCCGGAGCTCCGGCGGCGGAGTGGGCTTCGCCGGGTGTCGCGCTTTCTCCTCAGCTCGGGCTCCTGTGTTTTGGAGTGGTGTGGAGTTTTGGGTATAGACCTCCGCGTGGAACTCTCCCTAACTTCGGATATTGGGGGCATCCGAGCTGTTGTGAGGAAGCGCTTGAAGCTCTCCTTATTCGCTCTAGCGAATTCAGTCGCGGCATAGGTAGTGGCGAGGTCGAAGTCGTCGAGAAAATCCTCTCCCTTCGATCCTGATTTCTGTGGACCCTTCTGAGGGATGTCTTCCAGCTCGGCCATCCCTTTGAACGGGTCCTCTTCTATAGGGTTATTGTCGTGCCCCTCCTTTGGGACCGAACTGCCTTTCTGGCGATTGCCCCTGTTTGTGGGGCGACTTTCTGCTTCGTTGGGATTCCCACGTTGGCTTTGGTCCTCCCGCACGTTTTGTGATCGCGTTACCATCACAGTCCTGCTACCAAAGAACCGTCGATCGAGTTCCCACAGACGGCGCCAATGATAGATCTAGGGTTTGCAGAGATGCAGAAAATAATAATGATGCGACGACACAAGGATTTACGTGGTTCGATCAATGTGATCTACGTCCACGGGAGAGAATATCTAGTCTTTATTGCTTGAGAGTATAATGAGTATTTGAACGTATTTACACCTCTAATCTTAGCATCTATATATAGGCCTTGAATCGAGCCCTAATCCTACTAGGATTCTTCGTACATATCCGAATCTCCTTCATAATAGAATTCATTCTTCTCTAGGATAAGACTTCATTACTTTATCTTCAAGGTAATTAATAATTCGTCTGGGCCGAGGTCCTTGGGCCGAGGTCAACGTACAGGCCCAACTAGGTTGGGCCTCGGATCAGGCCCAAGAAGAGGCCGGTACTATCAATATATATATATATATATATATATATATATATATATATATATAAGTAGTATAATTGCAAAAGAATCAAGTCGAATATCATAAAGTTTTTTATTCAGGTTCAACTAGTTTGGCCATTCTATACACAAATCCAAAAGTTAATTCACATTCTATCTATCGGGAAATTGTTGCAATTATATAGTACTACTATTTATAGTAAGTGTGAGTATTCATCTTCAAAATTGTACCTTTTCCTTTCTTTTTCTTCTTGCCACAGAAATTTCATTTAGATAGCATCGTTAAATACACCACAATGAAAAAGGCATAAAACAGAAAAGCATATAAAGTTCATTACTACATACTTATGATACACAAATATAAATTGTTAATACACATATTATTTTCGTCCAAGTTATTTCAGTGATATCTTGAATTGAATACAATGATATCAAAGACAGAATCTGTATCACTTACCTGAATGAGAAAGAGCATCAAGAAACATGCAACATCTCTAAAAACATCAGATTTGCTTGAGTGATATCTGAATTGAATACAATGAAACCAAAGACTTGCACAGCAAAAGTATCAAATTGGAGCCACTTATTTTTATGCTTCAATTTCCTCCAAACTGAGCCAACCAAAGAAGAAAGATCATAGTTTTAAGGATAAAATGTAGAATATCACTTAAGGAGCCAAATTATAGGCTCCCTCACTGTAGTATATATGCAATTTAACATTAAGTAACCCAAACGAAATTGTAGCGTTTAATTTATTCTAGGTGGGCAAGTTAATTGAAATCTTAGGCATTGAGGACACCCAGCTCCTCCAATGATTCTCGGATATCAGAGACGCTGCATCCTCCGCGGGTTTTGGTAATATTGGGGCTGTCGTAAGCTATGACGTCTGTGAGTGGGTAGCCTCTGTTAGCATGGAGTTGGCTGCTTGCGCTGCTACTCACCCCGCTCAGAACTACAGATTTTTGAACTCCTCCCAGCAATCCTTCGTAGTCAGTATCTCCACTCTCCCCAACAAAAACCACCACTTTCGTCAAGTCCATACCCCACCGAAGATACAGATACCTGAAGAGCAAGATTTACGCGTTAAGTCTAAAAATCTTCTTTCAAACTATTAGATTAATGGTTGTTCAGTTAAAACAAGATAATATCAGAAGATATTCTTCTAATGAGGTGTGTATAAATACTACATATAAATTACGAAAACTAGCTTGCTTAAGAAAAGATACAGATAAGTTGACTGATATAATTGCCGAGGAAAGGGCACACAATTACAATACTAAATAGTCGTGCTCAGCAGAAAGTCTGCAAGAACTTCGAAGGAGAAAATATAGAATATGATAACTACTGAGAAGTAGAAAAGAACCATTACCTGAGCGCCTGGGAACGAGAAGCTAAAACTGGGATTACATTGATCCTGCTTCCCTCTTGACAATAGACAACATGGCAACGTAGTGCCTGAATTCTCATCAACTTTCTAAGCTCCTTCACAGCGGGAACCTGCAACCAAATAAAAGGTGAAACTTCGTAATTAGGTTAATAAGTATACCTAAACACAATAGGATACCATCACTAAAATATGAGAAGAGAAGAAGTAGCCTACTACTAGGAATCCTGTGTACGATTCCGAGGTGTGTTAAATCAGTGGGCTCCTCAAAGAACTATTAGAGGAAAATAAAAAATAGAGAAATATGTTTACCGCTCCAGGCTTCTGAATTTTAAAAGAATAGCAGTAATCAGCGGATGTCTCTTCATCTTCAACGACAAGTTCTTCTTTTCCTCCCTTCTTATCTGTTAAAGAAGATGCCCACCTCACTATGGTCTTCCTCAAACCTTCGCTTCCCCAGCGGTATTCAATATGTGAATGATAATATAAGTCCACCAGAAATGAGTTATCTTCTGAATGAACAGATGAGTAATAAAGATCACCACCACTATTGCAAATAAATGCATCAAAGTCAGTGGTGTTTAATCCTTCAGAAATCAGAAAAGAACGTATTTCAGTAATGTTAAATGATGTTGCTAAGATAAATCCAACTGAGCCTTCAGTCCTCTCCTTCTTCACGGCCTCAAAAATATTTCTAACAACTTCAGAAAGACCTGCAGTTGCATCAAAATCCACAGCAATCACATAAATGTGCTTCCTCCTCCTCAGTGCTGGGAACTTTCCAGCATTAGAGCTATGATCTCCTTTATCGATAGACCCAGGCTTTTGTGCATTCTTTGCAATTCCCTTAGACCATGACATGACAGCATTTTCTAGTTTAATTTTTCGGTCTTCAGAGTCTACGGAACCATCGACATTGTCCCGGCTATCATTCTTGTCTCCATCAAAGGAGAACTTCAGGTTCAAGGATAAATCATGTATATCCCTCAAGGAGTCACTTGGTGAATCTGATTCCGAATTTACATCATCATCATCATTTCTCAACCAACGAGGTTGTCTCGGTTTGCATGTTGCTATTTTGGAAAGGTACGTCTTACAATGTTCTGGCCATGAAAAAAGGTGAATATTTTTTAATCCATTTGATCTACATTTGGCCCAAAGATGCTTATCTGCAACCAGCTTCAAAAGAGCGTTGGCAATAGACTGTTCATCATGAGGATCAACCAGGAGACCATTGTCTAAAACCTGTAATTAACATGACAAACCGATGTGGAAATCAATCTTCAGGAAGCAAACAATATCCCCATGAAATCCAAATGAAAACAATAAGATGAAGGTACAGACATACCCTGTGTATATCAACAGGACCACCATTTTGAGTTGCAACCATTGGTAAGCCATATGCTGCAGCCTGGTAACAGCAGAAAGCTTATGTAGGTTCATGAACAAATAGTTTAATGAAGATTCAGTGAATCAAAGGCATACCTCAATCAGTGTAAGTCCAAAAGGCTCGATAAAAGCTGGATTTATGAAAACACCCTGTCAAGAAATGATAAGTTCATGGCCAGTAAGTTAACAATTGGTATACAAATCTAAGCTGGACATGGCCTGGAGCAGTGAGTTGGTGCAAGCAAACTGGAGCATTAGACACATGGATGAGCATCAGTGTCATTGACTATACAAACTCTACTTCATCTCTAATAGTGGAACTCCCAGTTCAAGAACAAACTATGGAAGATTCATGGTAAATTTTGACCAGGTAAGATAAGGCACTGTTATTGCTAAGCTGAATTCATTTAACATCGAGTACGAATTCAAGTCCCTATGTTAAAAAAAATTATGGGCATTAATCTCATGCAATTTCCCATGTTTCCTTATAAGTAGATAAGTCATGCTGCCACAACCTCTACTCCTGCCAAACACAGTAACCACTAACCAAGATCAACTACGAGAGAAAATGTAGCAAAAATAAACCAACAGAAATATTGATTTTTCTGTAAGGCTGTTATACCATATCTCCAGTGTCATGCATAAACAAATTCTAAGTATAGGCACGACATAAACAAGAGGAGCAAGTAGCCAATTCATCTATCCATCATCACAAACTATTTCAGATTGTTTCTGAACTGGAAATGCTGACACTGCAAATGAGTAGTTTTTTTTTTTTTTTTTTTTTTTTTTTAACACAACATTACAGGGAAATTTAAATACCGCGTGACGGAGGACTCGAACCCGTGACCTTTGGCCCGGACATTAACCTCACTGCCACTAGGCTAACACATACACACAACAAATGAGTAGTTTAAGACTAATGATTTGTCCATGTTAAATATCAGAGTTTTAGCTTTCCATTACGTTAAGATCCTTGGAATAAATTCGGAGGGACCACTTTCAAACTATTATCTAGCATAGTCCTTCAGATCTGAAAAGGCTTCCATGAGGTGCAAGAGAAACATGAGACTTGAGAGTACCTTGGTCTTTGCTGCTAGACGGTACATTTCAGGAACATCACTCTGGTTATGGTGCTTAGGATATGCCACTTGACCATAGAGATCATACTTATCAACCAGCTTAAGGATTGATAGGAGAACTGAAGCATTTGTTCCAGACATTTCATCAATATTCTCCCGGTTACCCATTACCAAAGTCTGCAAAAAAGAAAAAAAGAAGGAAACAGCTGAGAGCACCAGCACCAGTTCTGACCACACAATACCAAGAAAAAGCTTACCAAACATTAATATTTTCATTTTGTAACTTACAAGATTAGCAAGCTCCCTTAGTGGTCGACACTCCCCAAATGCTTTGACCAAGGTCGTAAGATTTTTCTTGGGATCTGGCCTCGCAAGTGCAAGAATCATAGGCTTCCTCGGATTTGAAAAAAATCGCATTATCTGTTTATACATAAATATAAGATACTGGAAAAAGACTATTTGTACAGAAAAGCTGGGACATATTTCACAAAAGTCAATCTGTAAATTTGAGTTTTGCAACATTGATGACTGAGTATTGCAAACCTCGGTCCAAATAGGCGGATCCGGAGATTTTCCATCTTCGTTTGCTTCAATTTCAGTGTCCATATCTCCTTCATGTGGAATGATGTGATGAAATTCCATTCCAGGAGGAATTACCTTAAAAAGGGAGCCCATGGTCTCAATAGAATAGCACGAATAGCAACAACAAAATCTTGTTCAAGAAAATATATAAAGAAACAAAACATGAAAACTACAGCAGCTGTATCATAATGACAGAAAGACAGATAACCTGATATATATAGCAAGATTCAAGTGGCAGTTGGTATGGAGAAATATTATCATCACAGTTAAAGTAAAACACATCTTACTTAGTCTTTCAAGTTCATGTATGAATCAAATAAATAAATAGAAGATTGGGAAAATTACAACTCTATTCCTATATTCAATAGAATGAATAAAACAACAAAGTTTTGATCTCTGAGATTCCGACGGACACGACATACATTGAGCTCAGGAAAACGAGCTGATCTTTAATAGTTTGGCCCTTTATATTCAATAGAATGAATAAAACAACGAATTTTCGGTCTGCTGTACGTGTTTTAACGACCAGCTCATCTTCCTGACCGTAGGTTGAGTTGTGGTTCCAAACTATTAAGCAAGAGCGTTACAAAAACATCAAGTGACAGAAAATCGATAATTTTGGCTTTGTGGCAATGGAGGAGAAGAAGAGACCACTGGAAGACGCTTCCTGAATCATCTTTTCTCATCAGAGATGGACTTCACCAGATTGTTTCAGGAGATGCACAAAACATTAAAAGACATGGAGTGATGACTGTGGAGGAGCCACCGGAGAAAGTTATGGAAAAAGTGGTGGAGGGGGCGCATGTGAAGGAGCTGCCGGAAGAGGTGGTGTAAGCGGCGAAGGGGGGGGGGGGGTGCGGTAAAGCTGAGACAGAAGGGACTGGGACATGGGAATAGAGGGGCAAAACGGTGAGGATATTTATGATGTGGAAGATGACTCCTTTTTTTTTATGATTCCATGTCAGAATCCAACAGGTCCAATCAGTATTGATAGGCCGAAATAGACCTGACCTCAATAATAGCCCTCTTAACTTATTAGCTTAGGTTCAAAGTACTAATAGAACTAATGAGCGTAAATCATGCATAACCATGTATGCCCCCATTACTATATGAGCATTTGTGTATCTAAAACAGTATGGAAGTACTTACAGCTGTGCGAGGCATGAACCTTCCATAACAGCTCACATTACGTTTAATTCTAGCACGCAGTTTACGCTCTAGTATTGGATCAAAACCATCGTATAAACGCCACTGCTGATCTATTTCCTGTCTTGTGCTAGTTATGACTATTTCCGAAGCATCAAGAGATAATTCTTCTGCCTCTATCCTACGCATTATTTTGTAGGTAGAGTTGATCTCATCCCTGGATAATCTGGCTTGTCTCAAAAGTTGTTCCAGCTTATCGCGACCCAGTGAATGACCAGTGAAAAGCATGGGAACATTCAATGCACCAGATAATAAGGCTGCAGAGTCACCTGCATCTGCATAGTGCCCATGGATAGCAACAGGCCAGACTGGATGTCCATCACCAATTTGCTCACCAAGAACCTTTGACATCTGCAAGATATGGCCAAGAGCACCATCAACAAATTCAGGGATGTGGGGCCATAGAAGTTCTTTAGGGACATATTTGTCTTTAGGCCCAAAAGGAATACGGATTATGTAAGCACCACTACTTTCTCCAATCTCATCCATCAAGCCTTCTGAGTTTAAAGGAGGTAGCATCTCTGTGGGTTCACCATAGCTCCAGTCGACTTCTGGTGATGAAACTTGTCTAGTAAGCAAATCGACACGATAAACACCAGGCATAGAACCTAAAGCCCTTGCCAGTTCAACAACATATTTCACCTGAAGGGTATGTATAACAAAATCATCAATGTCAATAATAGAAAGTCATAAAAAGTACCATGTAGCAATAATTACCACTGTATGAAATAAGAAATAATATCAAACAAGCTTATATAAGATCAAGCTAAGTAGATTCTGATATTATGAGATTCAAAATTAAACGCTACCTGACCACCGGTATCAGAGTCACGGCCAAGCTCCATATTCTCTCCACGTATCAAACCATGGAGGCTGCAAGAGAACTAGAGTTAAGAAATTGTGCACTAAGTTAAGGTACAAAAATGATCGATTCATATGTCATCAAAATAAATCGTGCATGTCCAAGTGCACTTGTCTCCATTCAAGAGCATATGCAGAAGTTTCAAGTGATCGGTAAAAATTATCTCTACAAAATGTTTCGACATCCAATTAAACAGTAAAATGCAATCAATACAAAGAGTAATTTGATTTTTTTGCCAAGCATCATGCAAAATCACATTAATATCAAGTCTATTTTCCACAAAAGAATCCAAAAGAGTTTTACACCATACCTAATTAATACAATGTACAACTTTTTCCCCTTTTGTTGACTAGTCCAGGCCTCCAAAGTATCAACAGAACTAATTCTAGGCAGTCGACCTCTGTTGCTTTCACCATGCACGGAAAGATCGGCAACTGCATCTCCTTTTTCCCCCTCAGATAGGTCTTCGGACATATCTGCAACTGCTTCTCTACGACCTCTTTCACGCTCAATACGGCGTTTAGCCACTCTTTGGACTTCCTCATTCTCAAGCTACAAAGGTTATTCATCAATGAGAGAATGATGACAATTCAGAAAAAGTACCATAACATTAAGCTTTTAACCCAATAAAAAGAACATTTGTGTAGAACCTAGCGGTCTAGAAAGTTTGGCATTAACATTTATGCTATATTGCAAAAAGTAAAAAAAAATGAAATCATTCCATAATTGGAAAGTAACAAGTCAGAATATAAATGCAAAAATCTCAGGAACGGATGACTGTTAAATTCAGGGATACAGTCCACTACAGAATTCAAGCAAAAAACACCATGCTTTATTATTACGCACGTGGAAAAAGAAAAAGACTAGGTGAAAACTTTTAAGATGGAACCACAATCACTTCGTACAAGCAATCAAATAAATGACGTTCATATCACAGCAATGTGGCCAAAAACCTTTAGCACTAGTGCTGGAAAACAGCTTCGAGCAAAAAAATGCATTCAGCTACTTCAATGAGGTATTGCATGCACCACTGCAGAAAAAATGCTCAGAAACAGCATGCTACAATTAGGGCACTAGTTCCAGATTCCTACTCCAACAACTATTTGATTTAACCAAACAATACATTCACACATATCGTTTCCTGATCTTTACATATGCTACAATTGCATGCAAATGAAATGCATTCTCAAGCACTAAGCAAAAGACAAACAACTATAAGATGTACACAAAATATTACACTAATCAATTGAACACTAAAAAGAATCTCAGATCAGCCATCGCATTCATTTTGTGACTTATCACATCCACATCCTTTCGAATCGTAACACCAATTGAATCTTCAAATCTCTTTAAAAAAAATCACTTGAACAATCCTCTTTGCAACCATCAAAGAAAAATCATTACATTACATAATTAAGAATTACAAAATTCAAACCTCTGATAGAGCATCAAACTACCTGCTTTTTCTGGCGAGCCAAATTCCAAATCCGCCAGCACATATTCTCCAGCCTCGTGTTCCTCTCCTGCGGACTCCTCGTCGCTTGCGCCTACACAATTCACACAAACACAAACTTAGGAGCCTGGAAACAGAAACAGAAAGAAGAAGGTATGTATATCCGGAATGAAACATACTCGGATCCAGGAGCGATGGAGATCGGTCTCATCGAATCCCGTAATAACCTCTTCCACGAAGTAGCGGGTGGGGCTGAACCTGCCTCTCTCCCTCAGCAGCAGAGACGACTTAGCTTCGTCGAGTCCGGGGCCAACATCGAGAATCGCCTCCAGATAACTGTTAATCCAATCGTTTCCCGCCATCTCTCACAGCTGATCTTGCAGCGTGAAATCAAGGTGGATTTGTATGTGTCAACCTGTGTATCGAGAGAGCTAGACTCTATAGAGAGGGGGGGCAAGCCACATCTGTGTGTGAGCGAGAGAGAGAGAGAGTGTGGGGATGGTGATAAGGACACAGTGAGATTGAAAGAGAAATAATGAGAGAGATTCCGGGAATATTAGCAGCAGCAGAGAGTGAAATAGGTGATGATGGAAGGCCAAGGAAGGAAGGTGAGGTGCCTAATATATCGCAATATTGTTTTTTATTTCTCTTTTCCACCTTTTCTATTCTCTTACCCTTTATACGTGTCAGAACTTTTTCTTCACTCAAGTCAAAACTATGTCGTCATTGCGAAAATGTTATACTGCTATGTTTGCACTAATTTTCCATTACACTGTTGATTGTTAAAACAACCATGGGTGTATATATATGTGTTTAGGATGTCTGTCCATCAGGCAAGTCCTTTCGAGTTGTTCGGTCTAATTACATCATTTTTCTTTTTTTTTTGAAAATTTTCAATTTTAATAAAAAATTCGATAATTCTATTCGGACATATTATATCTGGACATATATGTTTGAAATATGAAAAAATTTGTTCGATTGCCTCAAAAATTTATTTCCTACTCAAATCCCCTTCCGAAATATCGATCTTATGCACACTCGCTCCCAAAATTTACTCTCATTCACGTCCAACTTCTAAACTTGTGAATTTAAATAGGGATGAAACTTTATAATTAAAATTTAAAAAGTGTATGTTTATAAATAACTAAACTGTTAAAACTATGAAATTAAATTATATGTTAAAAAAATTCCATCAAATTCCTATTTTTACCATCGTATGTCCAGACATAATGTGTCCAAATAGCACTACCCTAAAAAATTATGAGTTATAATGCATATACACCTTTGTACTTTATAGCGAAGTGCACCTTTAAGAAAACGTTGGATGTTGTTATATCCCTAACGTATTATTAAGGGGTGCAAATCATCCCATCCATTAATAGACATTTAACACTGTTAAATAAAATTTAATTTCATTTTATTTTTCTTATTTTCTGATGGGTCCTACAAGTATACAAACATCCTCATTTCCATAAACCCTTGCCCGTCCCTACTGCATTGTACAATGTCATTCAAAATTTGCTCCAAATTTTCTTGCTATTCTGGAAAAAATCTTCACATACAATTTTAGTAGAATGTGATTTAGTGCTTTTCCAGAGATCCAAACAGCTAAGTTTAGTCTCTGGTGGTGAAAATTCATGGCCTAATCTGTAAGGAAAAAAATTGTTTTATTAACACTTACTATAGTTTGAAGAGTTATGCATTAATAAACTAAGATAGTGAAATTGAGCTGCCATTTTGTTCCCTCTTTGAGTTATTTCGTGTAGCATGTGGTGACAACATGGATTTGAGGCCAAGCAATTAGTATGTCATATATTCTTCTTTGAGACATTTAAACAAACAGGTGTTGTCTGCGTTTTTTCATCCTTCAAACTAACCTGTGTTGAGCAGTTACGTGCGTCGTTATAATCCAAGTATCTAACATATAATCATCAAACAATGAGAATAGTGAAATTGAATTTTTTATATTTTTCTCACTTTTATATGTATAATAATTATATATTTACCCGTCCAAATTTGTGATCAAATACATAAATAATCTCGCCCGACCATTTTTAAAATTCTAGCTCCGCCACTGCACATGTAAGGAAAAATCTTGCGTATGCGACTTAAAAATAAGTTGACATTATAATTCGAACAGAAAATATGCCCCAATTGTGGTGAGAAATAAAATTAGAAAACAAAAAGCGATTAGCTATCATAGATGTTAAAAATGTCATGGTCTAAATGGGCTAGATTATTTATTATTCACTTTATAAAATCATACTAGCTAGAATCTAGGCTCATTATTTTTTTCTGTTAGTTTTGAATCGCAATGCGTAATAATATTTTGGAAAAGTGATCATAACAATTAAATTTAAAACTAAAACACTTTAAAATGTTTGAGTATTCAATTGCATTCCGTGAAGGTTGTTCGCTTCCCGTGCTATTGGAAAATGGATGAAGGTAAGTGGAGGATATTTACGAGGCTTTATCTTGCATCAAACAATTCTATTTAATTTGGGTTGAAGCTATTAATGACTCTAGCGATGCTATCAAATCTATTCAATCTCAAGCCGTGGATTTTTTTGAATTTGGCCCCATTGCTTCTACTTGTAGGAGTATTTTGGATTCAAATATTTTCTTTATGTTGATGTTGAAGCATGTCACCCATGAGACAAATGTTATTGCTCACTTACTTGCTAAGTTTACTAGGAATTTTAATTCGTCTCATGTCGGAATGAGCCACCTGCTTGTGTGAAGGCCTCTTTGATCTTTCTTGTTCTGGTTCTTAATAATACTAATGAGTTCTAAAAAATAATATAGCTATGTATATAAATTCGCGGATTTAATCGATGCTTGTAAGTGAAATTATTTTCCAATAACTAGACTTAAGAGATGACATTGTTATTATACTATATATTTGAAAATACTTTTGTTTCCTAAAAAAAAGGAAAGGAGAATACATATTTGAAATACATGAGGTCATTCTGTTTTGTACTTTCATCCCACTCATAATTCTCTTATTTTGGGCACGTTCATTAATGTAAAAAATAAAAAATTGTAGGTTTCACTCACCATTTTTGAAAAATCAATTATCTCTACTTCTTTCTTTCTTTTTTTTATTTTTATTTTTTAAGTCAAAGAGATTAATAATAATACGAGTACAAGGGTATATGAATCCTTTCTAAAACTGCTTTCTTATAAAAATTCGTCTTATTTAGAAGTAGACGGAATGTAAGAATTGAAAAAAGAATGACCAACAATAAAATACTCCATAATGTATCAATCCCAAAGAGGGAGGATTAATTAAGATTACAGATGTGAGATGTCGGACTGGTAGAGCGAGTGCTCCCTTTCTCTCTACTCGAGCGAGTGGTATAGATGCTCTCCATAATAAACTCTTCAAAATTTATTAATTATTTATAAATTGAATACTGAATAGCAGCTGAAAAGATGCGATTATTCTTCAAAAATATGCTCTCATATTCGGACGGAGCAAATCCTAGACAATTGACACGTGGTTAGTTACTATGAGTTCCTTGATTTTAAAGCATTCTTCAACAAAAAAGCCCAAACGTTTATTAGGCTATCTGCAACTCTTGGAAACCATAAGATTGATCGTAGCAGTTGTCTCGTTAGCCAGTTCGAGACCGCGGTGCAGCTCCGAAAGGCTCGATACGGCGTGTGGAGGACATGCGCTCAACATTTTTTTTAAATATGGCGCGTGCAATACACGCTCCTGACCGGAAAAAAAAAATAGGCAACGGTTATATTGTTTTCCAAAGGGTGTTTAACGGCTATTTTAGCCGATTTTTAATTTTTTTTTATTACTCACACCTATAAATACCCATCTTCATACCACAATTTTTTCCACACCAAATTCATCTTCTTCCTTTAGTTTCCCTCTAGTTTTCTCTCAATTCTTTCGCCAAAAAAAATGTCTTCGTCGTCCAACTTCTGAACTGGCTACTCTTCTCATGGCACCAACGATGAGATTATGTCGATGGTGACGAACCTCCAAGCTGCTGCCGCTTGACTCTTCGCCTTAAAGAAAAAAAATAAGGTGAAGAGGACGGTCGTGCACCGCGATCGGGAAGCAGTCCTGCAGCAGTTGATGGCCGACTACTTCAACGACAACCTGACGTACCACCCAACACTTTTCCGCTGGCATTTTCGGATGCACAAGCATCTGTTCTTCAGGATTTGCGAGGCGTTGGAGCAGAATGTGTGGTATTTCCAGCAAAAGCAAGATGCAACCAACAAATGGGGCTTCACGTCGGTGCAAAAATGCACAATGGCCATTCGCCAACTAGCCACCGGTGGAGCACCGGATACATTCGATGAATACTTGAAGATCGGCGATAGCACCGGTTGTCTTTACCTCCGGAAGTTCTGTAAAGGTGTCATCGAGCTATTCGGTGACGTGTATTTGAGGAGGCCAAATGCTCAAGACACCACTCGGCTGTTGCGGATGCACGGCTTTCCGGGGATGCTCGGTAGTCTGGACTGCATGCAGTGGGCGCCACATCCCCCTCTCCCACCTCCCCATCCCCCACTGCCGCCACATCCCCCTCTTCCACCTCCCCATTTCCTTCCCACCTTACTCCACTCCTCTCTCTCTCTACCACACCACGTCTTCTCTCTCCTCCGCTCCTCTCCCACCTCCGCCTCTCTCGCCGCCACCCGTCGCCGCATCCTCCCTAGTCTTCTCTCACCTCCGCTCCTCCCCCACCTCCGCCTTCTCTCACCTTCGCTTGAGCCGGTCTCGTGCCCGTGCCTCCCGCAATGCAGCCGTCTCCTTCTCCCCCCATCTCGAGCCGCCTTTGACCGCCGATAGAGACGCGTTGCAGACATCCTTAGAAGATTCATCTAATATTTTTTTTTTCTTTTTTGTTTATTCTAGAATTGCATTTAACTTTGCAATAAAAATAAAAATAACGCACAGCCTTCAAACTTGCCACAAAAAATGGTGAAGTTTGAATAGAAAAAAAAATGGATAAACTTCCTTAATAATGACTTTCACTGATCCTTAAATTATGTAAAATCGCAAGTTATATGTTCGAAGATTTTAACATAAACTAGTTCCTTACTCCAAAGCAACCAAAATGAATATTTAAGATATATTGAATAAAATATTTTCACATAAAGTCATCAATTTATTTGGTTCCAATGTTACAAAAAGGTAATACGGCGGGAAGTGGTCTATACTAAGAGAGTCTACAATAATTTAGGATTTATTCAAATTAAGATAATAAAATAAATACTAGTAGTGTAGCAAGATTATTTATTTATGTGTTTAAAGCGACGTTCACTTGCAGAAAGCACTGTATATATGTTCATCAACTTTTTTTCTTTTTAAAAATGTTCATAAATAAGGCAAATGCACAAAAATGCAAAATACCCACAAAATTGTTATTATCTCTAATATTCCTGATAGAAGTGGCACTTTGACCTGCAAAGTATGAAGAAAGCAACAGAAAAAAAAATTAGGTTTTGTGTATGACATGGAGTCGTTGTCAAATAAAACTGAAAAATCAATTAATTATTTTTAAATTCATAGAAGGATTCTATTATTCCTTAAAAAAAAGATTCTATTATTGTCAATTATTTCAATTGGGTGTTGCCTATTGTGCGTGGCATTGTTTCTTATCGTGGATGTCTGTCACGTCTAATCTTGATTTGGAAATGTCAAACGATCGGTTATGATTTTTTTTTTAGAGCAATGGGTTATGAATAGGGGTGAAAGTATGGAAAACGGGTTTATGGGTTATCCATATTTTACCCGTATTCGGTCGGGTATTGGTTACCTAATATTCATAATTTACGGGTATTGGATGGGTATGTGTATGAAATTTTTAGAAAACATCCTTATGGGTATTTCCGTTAGGGTATTGAGTACCCAATCAAACACCTAGTCAACAATATACAATTATTTATGAGGTAATAGTGCAAAATAGCCATTTTTCTAGGAAAAAATGTTAAAATAGCCATCACATTTTAAAAGTTGTAGAATAGCCATTTAGCTTATGAAATGACATAAATACCCTTAATGAGTATACAAGAAAGCTAACTTTAATTTGAATCATACAAGAACACTAACTTCATGTATGAATTTCGAGCATAGAAGAACATATCATACAAGAACAGTTTCATACACGAACATACAAGAACATACAATTTTCCGGCACGGCGGAGCGATTTCCGGCACGGCGGCGATTTCGAGCATACAAGAATATATCATACAAGAACAAATCTATCATACACGAACAAATCTATCATACAAGAACAAAATCGTTCTTGTATGATATGTTCTTGTATGCTCGAACAAATCTATCATACACGAACAAATCTATCATACAAGAACAAAATCGTTCTTGTATGAAATTGTTAGCCGGAAAATTTTCGCCGGAATTTTTTGGCCGGAAAATTTTTGACCGGAAAATTTTGGCCGGAAAATTTCGCCGGATTTTTTTGGCCGGAAAAACATACACGAATGCATATCTCATACAAGAGTAGAGAGTATAAAAGGGTATAAATCCTTCTTGTATACCTATAAGAATATAAAAGGGTATAAATTCTTATATAGGGGTATAAAAGTTCTAAAATAAAACAAATGACTATTTAGACACTTTTTTTGTCAAAGTGACAAAATTTATCTTTTGTTTTGATGAATGGCTATTTTGACTTTTTCTTCATTATTTATTATATAATTACTAATTTTATACTATAAATTATAAATATATTCATAATATATATTCATTTTTAAGCTAAAATTTAAACATAACTCTAAACATAACCTATGAATAATATATATTCATAGTATTTTATTTGTTGAACTTAAATGTTTAAACTACGTTTAGTATTGATTTGTTGTTGTCGTTTATTTGTTACTATATAGTTGGTTATTAATTTGTCATTGAAAATTATCGAAAATCGAGCGGGTGAAAAATTACCATATTTTTGTCTTTTTTTTTTCAAACGGGTACACCGGATACCCTATACCCGAATCGGGTATACCCGGCTGGGTATTCGGTACCCGTTCGACTAAAATGAAAAGAGTATGAATATTCATTTTTTGCTTATTTGGGTACGGGTACCCGTAAATGCGGGTATGAATATCTACAGGTACCCATTTATTCACCCTTAGTTATGAATCATGAAAATCTAATATCTAAACAAAAAAAAAAAGATGTACGAATTTTTTCGTTAGGAGAAATAATATCTATAATCTATCTATATACCTATATAAAAATTATCTTGTTAAAAACTTTTGGTTTACCTATAATACCCTTATTAATTTATATATATATATATATATATATATATATATATATTTATATGTAATACCTATATATTCTAGATTAGATCTCATTGACCACGAGATATATATCTCAAGTATTAGAAAATTTGATTAGGCCAAATATATTAATAAACAAATATTGTTATTATTCAATACTAACACAAATTTAAGTTTTTCTTCTCAAGTACGTACACTTGTTTACTTTGCATTTTCAAGCCCTCTAAGTATCTAATTTAGATTTTTTTACTTTTACTTCTTATTTAGAGAAACACTATATGATACAAAATTATGAGATAACCTTCTTACATAATGTTCTTAAAATTTCAGATATTTGTGGTGCATAAATCCCCCTTGCATCATAAATGTCGTTTTCGTTTCTTTTTTAACTCTCTATGAACTCTCAGCTGGTGATGTTCTTAGATAATAATTTCAGTTTAGCTTGTGCGCAATATATCGTCGTTCTTTCGCTCTTCTGTCTCTTGTCCTCTGTCTTGATGAATGAATGAATGCCTCTATTTATAGGCGGTGATGATCAACTAGCCGTTGGAAGAGCCGTTGATCTCTGTTCTGTGAAAGCGATGGCTTGTCTCTCATCTCTGCAGATTTTCCCGATTTGGCAACTGTGAATTTCTGCTTTCCTTCTGAGACAATCTTGTGTTGGGCCAAATGAGGTAATGACAGAACGTCAAACCTTCACGTGACTTCCTATTTGAAATTCAAATTTCAACCTTTGTCTTTCAACATTGGCTAGTCTGTTGAGATGTTTGATCTTCATCCGAGTGGTCTTCAGCTGATGTTCCATCTGATCGCTACCTTCATGTGACCTTCTGTCTGAAGAGGAACAATTGAACCCTCAACTGCCTTGAACTTCATGTTGTCGATTTATCAGATTGAGTCCTGCAAATCAGATGTTCCATCCGAGTTTCCATCTGAAGTTCTATCCGAGTATAGCCATGTTGCCGTCTTCAGCTGGAGTCCTGTAAAGATAAAATCTGAACATTGCTCAAACAGCGAGCCTAAATACTAACATTAGGATATGACAATATCTACTCGGTTGGGGTCAGTTGGTTTTGGAATCAATCAAAACTTTACTAAATTTCCCAACATACTATTTATTGTGTCAAAAAAGACTGTGTACAGAAAAACTACTCTCTACTGTGTACAGAAAAACTACACCGACTCAAATCAATAAAACATGTATATAGCCTCCTGCATCGCTTCCACCACCCCCTCCCACTAATATTCTATACTTCTCTTCGACAACCACAAGAAATCTCACCTCTTCCACCCCCTACGCAAAACTCACAAGAAATCCATCATTGCTCCACTCTTATCCTTCTCTCCGCACCTCCAAATCCACCACCACCAGCCTCGCCGTCGCCGCAATCTCCACATCCACCTCAAAAAGACATGAAACCAATTCTATTGATAAGGCCATAGACACCACACTCTACATGTTCATCTCAAGGCCCTCCAAACTGACCCATCAAATATGGCACATGTGCTCTCTATATTCTTTACCATCGTGAGTCTTGTCCTCAGTCTCCTTCTCATCAACGCGTGGGCCTTCATCGGCTTGCCGCATCCATCCTCACATGTGTGCTCCCATTTGCCTCGGCCTTCCGTCTTCGCCAATGAAGTTATCTGGCTGATCATTATCTCATTCTTTTTCACTCGTGGCTTCGTCGGTAAAAGCTATAGTGTGTGCATTTTTCCATTATAGAGTAGGTGGTTGGGAATTGGTATGTGTATGTGTGAGAGCGTGGCAACGAAAACGTGTGTGTATGTTGTCGACGATGTTTGTCGGCCGACAACGACAAGTTGCAGTTGTGTAGTCTTTCTTCGAAGAAGAAAGAGAGAAAGATGAGACTGAGGGTAAAAGATTTAATTTTTGATGAGGTTGGAGGGGTAGCAGGATTTAACTTTTGGTGGGATAGAGCTGTATTTGTTTTATCATTTAATTTAATGTAATATTTATGTATTTTATTTATTTAATTTTAAATGTGAGGGCAACTTAATCTTTTAAGTAAAAAAAGTATACCAAACATCTAGTTTTAAAACTTAGTTTATATATTAGCTATTACTATTTGGTTTGGTCTATTTTTGAAAATGACTCTAAATATTTACTATGATATATCTTCTCACGGTAAAAAGTAAAACCAACGATTGAAATATCAAATTAACTATTATTTTGTTAACCTGTTTTAAGTAAAACAACTACTACTATCATATATACTCTATAAAACTCAAGATAGGGAAGGTAAAATATTCAGCGGGGACACTTTTTACCAACAAATACCGTATCGATAAGTGTCTCTTATATATATATATATAGGGAAGGTAAAATATTCAGCGGGGACACTTTTTACCAACAAATACCGTATCGATAAGTGTCTCTTATATATATATATATATATATATATATATATATATATATATATATATATATATAGATGGTGTGCATTTAATATTTTTAGTATAGTTAATAATAAATTAAAGGACCCCAGTAATATTAACACTAAATTGAGGTATATATTTTATGATTTATTTCCTCTACGAAATTATGAGAACGGAAACTAAATTGAGGTATATCTTCTTTCCGTGAGCAAAGTGATCAATTTTTTCTCAAAATAAAAAGCGAATATTATTATTGTTGGATTTTGTAATTAACGTTGTAATTAACATATTTTTTTTTTCTTGATGGTCCCGAAACGAGTTACTGGTATATGGGGGGGAATACACCAGTAAGGATTTAAAAATTTAAACCTGAAAAATCACTTCAACTGAGTAAAAGAGGACTCAGTTGGAATCTCACAGCTGAGTAAGCGACCTCAGCTGGAAGAGTAAGGCTGTGCGGAATGTGGTGGAAAAAAAAACTCGTTAAAAGCAACTCACGCAAAATAGCTCGGTTGGTCAAGAACCAAAACAGCTCGGTTGAAAATGTGCAAATGCAGTTTGTATGTCGGTTAGATTGATCAGATAAATATGCAAAAGCAACTGAATAGAAACAAACACAGACACACAGGATTTAACGTGGTTCGGAGATAATCCTCCTATGTCCACGGGGAGATGTGAATCCACACACCTCAGTCCAAGTTCTTCTGGACAGAACCACTCAGCTTACGCGGGCTGAGCAACCGTTAAGGATAAGTTTGCGGGTACTTATCGACCTTACAGTTTAGTTTCCGGGCACTAAACAGCCTATGTCAAGTTTGCGGGTACTTGACGACCTGACTACTCAATTACAGGAAGAGTAAGGTCCTAGCACACTTTTTAGGGTGTGAGAAAGGGTGGGGTTTCCAACTACAGCTCGATCACAAATGAGAGCTGGATCTAAGGCTTGAATGAATAAAACTCAAACAAAGATCAAAGACAGATTTTCACTCTATGAACCCTCAGCTACTAATGTTCTATCACTCTTGAACTCTCAGCTGCTGATGTTCTTAGAATAGGATTTTAGTTGCACTTTTCTCTCTTGCTTCAGTCTGTCTCGTGTGTGTCTTGTGTCTATTTTTCTCGAATGAGAGAATGCCTCTATTTATAGGCGGAGAGAATCAACTAGCCGTTGGAGGAGCAGTTGATCTCTGATCGGTTGATAGCGATGGCTTGTCTCTCATCTCTGCAGACTTTCCTGATATGGCATCTGTGTTCTTCTGCTTTTCATCTGAGACAACCTTGTGTTGGGCCAGATGGGGTAATGACTGAACGGTCAAACCCTCGTGTGACTTCCTTTTCAAATTCAAATCTTAATCTTTCTGACAGTCAACTTCGGTTCGTCGGTTGAAAGTCTTGATTTTCATCTGAGTGGTCTTCAGCTGATGTTCTGAACTGTTGAACTCTCAGCTGACTTTGAACTTCAAGCAGTTGATCTTCTTGTTCGAGTTCTACAACTGAGGTTCTGAAACTGAACACTCAGTTGTCTTCCTTGTATTTACTCAGTTGGGTTTGAACCCTCAGATGACTTTCCTTTTCATCTGATGTTCTCTTCCTTTCAACTATTTCTCATCTGATGAACGCTCAGTTGGTTTCCTTCACAACTGATGTTCTGAAGACTTCCCCTTGTTTGCATCTGAACATATGAACTCTCAGTTGTCTTTCTTCACAACTGATGTTCTGTCTGAGTGATGCCTTGTTGCCATCTTTAGCTGGAGACCTGTAAAGATAAAATCTCAACTTTGCTCAAACAGCGAGCCTAAATTCTAACATTAGGTTCTGGCAACATCTACTCGGTTGGGGTCAGTCGGTTTTGGAATTCATCAAAACTTTTACTAATAAATTTCCCAACAATTTCCCCCTTTTTGATGATGCCAAAACCACTTACAACTTGAAACCACTACTGATCTAAACCTCACTAACTTATCTAAAATCTCAGCTGAAATTCTAGACAGTCTATAAGATAAAACATCAAAAGGGTTAGCACAGTTATAACATGGTATTTAAAAGACTTTGTGATTCAGAGCTTAGACAATGAGGGATTGTTCATCAAGGTGAATCTTATAACTAAATAGTTTTCATTACAACTGATTGTTACAAAAGATAGGCTCAAAAACTGAAAAATTACAACAGTTGCTAGAAAACTAACTGAGCTAGTATTGTAGCCCATACTTGCCAAAAATCCTTACAAAAATTTCCCTCTTAGCAGGTGACTCCTTGGAAATGTCTACTCCATGCTCCTTGCAGACCTGCCTCGCCTCAGATGCAATCTTCGTGCGGTTCGGATTGCTGGAATCCGGGAGAAGAGGTGGCCGATAAGTAACCCTCTTGGGAACTGGAATAGTGTTCAAGTCCAGGTTGGCGTCAATCATGGCCCTCCTGAATTGACTGAACATGCCCGGGTCACCTGAGTTCAACTCAGTCAGCGCTTCCTTGAACGTTCTCCTTGGGTCGTCAGTTCCGTAAACCTTCCTGTAATAGAAGTCGTTCACGAACTCCTGCTTGAACAGCTCCCACTCCTCATTCCACTCGGTCGGCATCCACTTGTCGGTATGCCTGAATCGACTCTCAACCTTGGACTTTAGAGGCAACCTTTGTTGTTTCAACCGAGCTTCCGCCTTTGATTGGATTTTGTTGATGCGGCGTCGGCTGTGGGAGGCAACGTTGCGGTCCAGGTTCTGAGAAACCTTCTTCAGCTCAACCTCGAACTGGTTCACCCTCCTCGCCTGGCTGGCGGCAAACTTTCTGATCCAGCTCGGGTTCATGTAGTCCTTCTCCTCTATATCCATAGCCTTGGCCACTACAATGCACTCTTCGGTTGTTATCCCGTCGAGTTCAGAATCCAGCTCGGCTGCGATCTCGGCTATGGAGCTGTAGGAAACTCCAATCTTCTTTGCCTGCTCCAAGTCCTCAGTCATTTCGGCTCCACCGACTTCGGTTTACTTGGCAGCAGCAGACTTCCTTCTCCTCAGCTGAGATTTGGATGGTTGAGCAGCTGGCACTCCTTCTTGGGTCTCTTCTTCTTCTTGTGCTTCACCCTCCGTCTCCTTCTCTTCCCCCTTTTTGGCATCAGCAACAAGGCTTGCTACTAAACCATCCAGAGAGTTGAGTTTGGCCTCGGTGGATTGAACACGGTTGAAGAGTTCATCGACCGCACACTCCAGCTCGATCTTCTTCGCCAGTTCGGAGTCCTGGCGCTCTTGTTCTGCCTTCTTCAAGACAGAGAGGTTGTCGTTGACCTCTGTCTGAAAGGCAACGAACTCAGCCCAACGTGACTCGAACCGGGACTCCCATTCAGCATCCTGCGTCTGTTGGGACTTGGCCAGATTTGAGTCAGCCAAGGACTTGAAGACATTCACTTCCGACTTCAAGCCCAACAGAGTGGATTTCAGCTCCGACACGTCCTGACTGGTGGAGGAGGAGAGATCATTCAGCTCCGTCTTCAGCTCGACATTCTCCTCCACCAGTTGTTGGTACTTCACTTCTTGAGCTGCCAACTCCTCAGCTGGTCATCTTGTTGGTGCTGGAGGTTGGCGAGCAGCTCGGTCCTCAACTGGTTGACCCTCTCAGCCACTAGCTCGCAGATTTGTTCTGTTGAAGGAGCGAGCTGGGCGGCTGGAAGGGCTTGAGCAGACTGAGCGAGAGGCTCAGCTGTGACCATGGCTGGACGGTTCGCTAGGTACAGCTTCAGGTTTTCCTCCTCTTCCTTTGCGGCGGCGGCTGCTGCATCGACATCTTCAAGGAAGTCAGCTGATTTCACCAACATGCTGTCAAGGAAGTCGACACACTCCTTTCCAGCTGCCTCCCTTGTGTCCTTCCCTTCAGCCAGACTCTGGTCCATCCGTCTAGTGAGCAGCGCGATCCGGTTGTTGTGTGCCACCTCCAAGTTGGAATAGTTGAAGTAGGCTCGGATGCGGGACTCGTCAGACTTCAGCCTGTCCCAGCTCAGTACCCTGATCGTGTCCTCCTTGACATACCACTGGCTAAAGATCAGGTGGAACTGGTACAGTAGCTCGGTTCCCAGTGTGGTGAAGATGGGCATGTCGCGAGCCGCAGGGAACATACCCAACAGCTTTTGAAAGCAGTAGGCCACCCTGCCTTCGTGCTCGTCAGCAACAGCCTGCAGGTCCTCCGCTTCGTTGATTGGGGAGGGGGTGAGATTGTATGGTTCGGGTTCAAGAGGTTCATCGATGTTGGCCAAAGATTCGATCACAACATCGGCATCGAGCTGAGAGCTCTGAATTTGGGATTCAGTTGGGGAAGAGGGTGCAATGGTTTCCTCAACATCGGCCGAAGGAGTGGTCACGATGTTGGCATCGAGCTGAGAGCTCGGAATTTCTGGCTCGGTTTGGGTAGAGAGAGCAAGAGGCTCTAGGGGTGGTACAATATTCACTCCAGCTATGGGGGAGGTGGTAACATCTTCGAGGTCCTCAGATGAGGAGGATGCATCCGACGTCTCCATGCCCTCAACCTCATCAGCTCTGGGGGCTCGAGGGACAATCTCGAGCGATGCGGCCTCAGCTGAGCGGCTGGATTCGGAGCGTTCCTCAGCAGGTGTGGACTCGACCTGCGCTCCCTCCTCGTCTGGAGCTTGTTCCTCAGCTGGCTCCTCAGCTGGAACCTCAACTGGCTGATCAGCTGACTCATCAGCTGGAACATCAGTTGGCTCATCAGCTGGCACCTCAGCTGCCTTCTTGATTGCCTTCTTGAACCTTACCCTTAACTTTTTCTGGGCAGATTCGTCAGTCGACTCCTTCTCAGCGTCAGCTCGGCGACGTGAGGCTTTGGATTTTGTGGGGCGAGCAGCAGTTTGTTCCCCCTCAGCTGTTGACTCAGCTGGCTTTCCCGTCTCCCTTTTGTCCTTAGGAGTGTAGACACTCCTCAGCACCTCTTGTGCTTTCTTGGACATCGGGAACAGCAACAGCTTCTTCAGTGGCGTCTCCTCGCAGTCAGCCCAGACCATGTTGCGGTCCTTTTTTGCGAGGAGGATGAGGGCGGAGATTTTGCAGCCGAAATTGAGCGTGCCCTTCACACTCAGCAGCTTCTCTCCAGACTCGGTTGTGGTCTCAGAGATCTTTGACTTTTCCACCATCAACTGGTTCAGAAAATATTGGAACCAGTTGATTTGGTGTTGGTGCTCCAGGGCCACCAGCTGCTTCAACTTGGGTCGGCTGATGTCGCCGAACATGCCACTGTATCCGAACACGACCTTCGACACGGCGTCGAACAGTAGGCGGTGTTCCGGCTTTAGCTTTGTTCGTTGCATGTTGCTCCTCAACCGCTCCGGCTCGATCAAAGCATCCTGAAGGCATTCATCTGCTTGTTCGTCGGTAATATTCTCCAGGAACTCGGTGGCGGTGTGGTTGATTGGTATGATGTACCGGAGGACATCGGACACGTCGATGGGGAAGGAGACACGACGTATCGTCCTTGCTGGAACATCTCTTTGTCGACACGACACTACCGTGGAAACTCCCGCCAAACTGTCAAGGGGGCGAACGAGATTGACGTAGAATTCTCCGACTTGGCGCCTGAGCAAGTGGGAGGGGCAGAGCTTGGCCCATTCCAGTAATCCGTTCTTTCTGAGAGTGTTGGCGAGAGGGGCTAAGACCGGCGACTCTAGATCCTCGTCGGAGAGGATCTGCTCGAAGTGAATCTTCGATACTAACATATCGAATGACTCTTCATACGTGGTAGGTACGAGGGAAGGTCCGGATGATGCCATTCTCTTGCTTTTGGGTGCCATTAACAATCACTGCAAAGGTAATATATAGCAAAGGAAAGAAATCTATTTGCAGAAAAGGGTTAGGCAGAAAATTGGAAGACGATGAATAGTTATAAATGATAAGCACAAATGAGGAAAGTAGGAGATATCTTCCTGATTTTTCGCCTTATATAGGTCTTTGACTCGGATGAGATCAACGGCTGGGGTTAAATGGCGCGAATCCATCAACGACTGGGATTACGCGACTGTTGACTATCTTTGACTTGACGTTTTGATCCGAGTTCCAACCAGCGCGTGAGAAGGTGTACAGTTTCATGTCAGCCCAATCGCACTATAAAGTAGGCTATAGATGCTCAGCCGTACTTTACATTTAATGCGACATGATGGCTATTTTAATGTAACTGACTAGCTCAGGAATGTTTGAATTTATTTCAAACATTCTCATTTAAGAACATAACACCTTCAGTAATAAATGATACCTGGCAGCTGATGTCGATATCAGTTGTATACCTCAGTTGGACTCCTCATTTGCCGCATACCATCAGCTGACTCGAGTTCGTCTGTTCAGCTGACGTTTGATGTCGTCAGTTGGTAAATCGCATCTGAGATTCCCCCTTCATCTGAGCTTCCCTTTTCATCTGAGCTTCCCCCTTAAATGGATATCCGATTCTTTTGCTCGGATGGATTCTTATCAGCTCGGATGACTCTTCATCTCGGATGACTCTTTAGCTCGGATGAGTTTTTAGCTCGGATCCAAGAGTCCTAGAAGATCACACAGCATCTTGAACCGGGCTTCAGGAAGAGGTTTGGTGAAGATGTCAGCTCTTTGAATTTCAGTTGGGATCTTCTCCATGGACACATCCTTCTTCTCAATATGATCTCGGATGAAATGATGACGAATATCGATATGCTTAGTCCGAGAGTGGTGAACAGGGTTCAGAGAGATAGCTATGGCACTCGAGCTATCACAATGAATGGGAACCTGTCCGGTTGCAACTTCATAATCTCTCAGCTATTGTTTTAGCCACAGTACTTGCATGCAACAGCTTCCGGCAGCCATATACTCTGACTCGGTTGTCGAAGTTGCATCACACGCTTGTTTCTTGGAGAACCATGATACCAGCTTGCTTCCCATGAACTGACAGTGTCCAGAAGTAGACTTCCTGTCCAACCGATCTCCTGCTAGGTCGGCATCTGAGTATCCAGTCAGCTGGATATTGTCATCAGTTGGGTACCACAACCCAACATTGACAGTTCCCTTCAGATACTTAATGATGTTCTTTGCTGCCAACATGTGTGCTTCTCTTGGTTGGACTTGAAAACGAGCACACACTCCAACTGCGTATGAAATGTCTGGTCGGCTGGCAGTTAGATAGAGCAGCGAACCGATGATCCCTCTATACTGGCTGGCATCAACGAGCTTTCCCTCAGCTCCTGGTTTGATCTTCCAGTTCGTATTCATAGGGATCTTAGTTGTCTTACTTGTCTGCAATCCGAACTTGATGATGAGCTCCTTTGTATACTTGCACTGGTTGATAAAAATCCCTTCAGGTGACTGCTTCACTTGTAATCCAAGGAAATAATTCATCTCGCCCATCATTGACATCTCGAACTTCTCCTTCATGAGATCGGAGAATTTCTTGCACAGCTCCTCCGACTTGGAGCCGAAAATGATGTCATCGACATAAATTTGCACAACAAGTATTTCTTCTCCAACTTTGATGGTGAACAGAGTTTTATCAACTGAACCTCGTTTGAACCCCGAGTTCAGAAGAAATCCACAAAGAGTGTCATACCATGCCCGTGGCGCTTGCTTTAGACCATAGATAGCTTTCTTCAGCTTGTACACTCTTCCATCTCCAGTCTCAAAACCAGGAGGCTGTTCAACATATACATCTTCTTTGATATCTCCATTGAGGAATGCACACTTCACATCCATCTGATATACTTTGAACTTGTGATGTGCGGCATAAGCTAGAAAGATCCGGATGGCTTCCAGCCTTGCAACTGGTGCGAAGGAATCTTCAAAGTCAGTTCCTTCTTGTTGGCAGTATCCTTGAGCTACCAACCTTGCTTTATTCCTCACAATGAATCCAATGGCGTCTCTTTTGTTTTTGAAAATCCACTTCAATCCAATCACCTTGACACCATTTGGTCTTTCTACCAACTCCCATACACAGTTGCGTAGAAACTCATTCAGTTCTTCTTGCATTGCTGTTGTCCAGTGAACATAGTTGAGAGCTTCCCCAACATTCTTCGGTTCTGGAACATCAGCTACAAAGCATGAAATCATGGCAACATCTCCAGCTTGCTCGAACTCCTCTAGAACTGCCAATTCCTCAGCATATTGGGCATAAGTGTTGGAATCTTCTTCGGTTGATTCTGGATTTGCAATCCTGCTTCGTGTGCGCACACCCTCGGTTGGATCTCCGATGATGTCGTCGGTGGAATGAACTTCATACCATCTTCGGTTGCGTCTTCCTTCTTCTTCCAACTGTGGCTGTTCAAAATTCTGAGTTGGAGTCTTCAGAGCTGGTGATTTATCAGCTGTTGAGTCTGGATCCTCAACATTTACAATAGTTCGAGCTGAGTTTGGTTCTGCTTCAGATGTTGATGCAGTTGGAGGGGCATCAGCTGAAGTTCCCCCTTGGGACGAGCTGAGGTCTTCGCATTCATCTTCAGAGGAGTATGGATCCTTATCCTCAGTTGCCCATATCAGTGGTTCAGCTCGGTTCTTTCCCGAAGTGCTTGCGATCTGGTGAGAACTGGTAGAACAGCTGGATCCGCATGTTGTTCCTTTACCTGTTCCCTGCACTCAAAGGTAGATTCATCAAAACTAACATGAGGTGTTATTTCCACAACACGAGAGCTGTTGTTGAGAACTCTATATGCCTTGATCCGAGCTGCATATCCAAGAAATATGCCCTTCGAAGCTTTGGCATCAAAAGTTTTCAACTGAGTCTTCCCATTGTTGTGAATATAACACTTAGATCCAAAAACACGAAAATAAGAAATATCTGGCTTTCTGCGTCTCCACAGCTCGTAGGGCGTCTTTCCCAACCGCTTGGTGAGAAGAGATCGATTCTGAGTGTAGCATGCTGTGTTGATCGCTTCAGCCCAAAATCTCTTTGGCAGTGCTGAGCTCGCTAACATGGATGTGGCTGCATCCTTCAAAGTTATATTTCTTCGCTCAGCTACGCCATTCTGTTGTGGAGTACGTGCGGCTAATGTCTGATGGGTTATGCCATTCTTTTCGGAATACTCAATGATGGTTTCATTTAGAAACTCCGTTCCACGATCTGATCGGATAGATATGATCTTCATCTCTTGTTGGTTCGATATCCGATCCATCAGCTTGGGCAGCTCATCTCGGGTTTCACTCTTGAGGCGCATGAAGATGGTCCACGTATATCTTGAGTAGTCATCAGTTACAACCAATGTATATTCGTTTCCATTAATGCTTTTTGGTGTAACTGGCCCGAAGAGATCCATATGGATCAGCTGTAACACTCGGTCGGTTGAGGGAGTTGACTTCAACCGGAAGGAGGTTCTAGCGAGCTTTCCCAGCTGGCATGCACTGCAGATGTGTGTTGTTGAAAACACTCGGTTAGGTATGCCTCTTGCATGTTCTTGTCTGGCGAGTTGGTTCATCGTCTTGAAGTTCAGATGGTTGAGCCTTTTGTGCCACAGCCAGCTCACATCCGAACTGCTCTTTGATAACAGGCAAGTGTTAAGGAGGCTGCTGTTCCAGTTAGTGTAGTAAACATTCCCTGTTTGAGATCGATTTCCCAACAATATCACCTGCTTTGATCCGACATCTTTAACTCTGCAACCCTGTGCATCAAACTTGACAGAGAAACCATTATCACAGAATTGGCTGATGGAGAGCAGGTTATGCTTCAATCCATCAACATAAGAGACATTAGAAATTGAAACATGATTGGTTTCAAGGGTACCGTAACCTCTGGTATAACCTTTTGAGTTATCACCAAAAGTAACTGATGGACCTTCTTTCTCCACGAAACTTTCAAGCAAATCCTTCAGATTTGTCATGTGTTTCGAGCATCCACTATCTATGACCCACATTGTAGCAGACGCCTTCTTCTTCCTCAGCTGTTTCTCCTGTACCTGCAAAGAGAAACTCGCTTAGGTCTCCAATTTCAGTTGGGTCCTGGAGGGTTAGAACCAATTCCCGCTGGAACTGTGCGTCGCTTTTCCCTGTAAACTCGGATGGATTTATCATTCCAAATTACTTTTCCTTCATCATCAACTATAACAACACCTCGGTTATCCTTAGGCTTGTTGTTAGTAGTGATGTTCTGTTTCTTGGGAGGAGTTGGATTTCTCCTATGTTGAGCTTTAGGAGGTGAGGCTTTCCCCCTGTTTTGATGGCGATTCTTATCCTGTTGAGTTTGTCTGTGAGGTCGGACGCCCTGTTGGAATCTTTGAGGCTGATTATGATTCCAACTTCCTGAGGGTTGTCTGTAGCTGTTCATGCCCTGTTGACGATTAATATTATGGCATGAATATCTCCAGTTGTTTGACCAGTTCCTCATTGGTTGACTATGTTGGAACCTTTGGTCGAACTGATGTTGGAACCGCTGCTGATTCAGATGATTGAACCCTTGCTTGTTCAGAGGTCGGTTCCATTCCTTCTGACGTTGACTTTGAGGTTGATGCAGAGGTCGGTTCTGGTTCTGAGATCGGTTGCGGTTGTGCTTTCGACGCCTCTGATTCCTCTTCTGACTTTTGGAACATTCCCCCTCGGTTGATACCTCAACCGATGGAATATTCTGTCCTACATCAGCTACTCATTTTCCCTTCTCAGTTGTAATTTCATTGGTCGTTTGAACTTGTTGAGAGGTGGAAGTTGAAATAGCTTCTGGAGACTCAGCTGTGTCTGGCTCTACAGCTGTAACTTCTACTGGTTTGATAAAAGTTGCTGGTGGAATCCCAGTATCCTTGACAACATCATAACCGAGTCCTACACGTCATCCATCTGTCTGCTGTAACTTAAAAGGTTTTCGATGATCTTGGATGACTGATACAGCTTGATTAGATTGTCCTTCTCAGTTTGCAACTCCTTGACGAGTACAGCTATCTGCTCGGTTTGTCCATCTGACTTCTTTATCAGCTGTTCGATCTTAGCATCTTGATTTTTCAACTGATCTTGTTGTTCTTTGTTTTGCTTTGTCAACTCCTCATCAGCTGGAGCCTTAGCCACGATCAGTTGACTCTTGACATTCTTAATCTCCTGAGTTTGGCTCGTAATCAGATCCTCCTTTTTGGTTAAGGAATCTTCAAGCTTGGCGAACTGAGCTTGAAGACTCTTAAACTCAACCGACTGCTGATGCAGTTCTTCACTGAGTTCTTGAAAATTATTCCAGGAGGGTTCCAACTCATCGCTCAGAGATTCCTGCAGGTTAGAAATATTGGAAGAATTTAAGCGAGCAGGATTAGATTGTACCTCAATATCATCTTGGTCGGTTCCAAGTACCATGAGGCATTGATCCGGACTGATGACTTTGTTGGTAGAGGTCAGTTCATCCTCATCTTCAGTGTCTGTGAAGATGTCCATATCGTCAGCTGCCTCTTCAGCTACCATGGCCTTATTCTTTGCAGTTTGCTTGGCCCTCAGTGCTTCTCTTTCCTTCTTTGAAAGGTCTGGGCAGTCAGCTTTGAAGTGTCCTTCCTTGCCGCATTCGAAGCAACCATTGGTGACTGGCTTCGAACTGTCTCGAGTTCGGTTTGATTTATAGAAGCGTTTATATTTCCCGAACCGAGTGTCCATATCGGCTAGCTCCTTTGACAACGCTGCAATGTTCTGTTGCAGTTCCTCTCTGCTTGGCTCCTTTGCAGTTGTGTCAGCCGATCTGGTTGGCCTTTACGATCTCGACTTTGAGTAATCAGCTCGGAGGGCAACTGACTTTGATGCCGAGCCGACATCCTCAATTCTATTTGTCTGACTTGAGGGCTGCGACCTTCTTCTGTTGACCTTATACTCATTTCCTTTCAAGATTGAGAACAATCTTTCAGTTCTCATTTCACCAAGGTCAGCTCGGCTCTCGTGGATATTTGTGAAAGTATCCCACTCAGCCGGTAGAGCTTGCAACACTTTGAGGTTTATTTCTCTTAGAGTGTATTTTCCTTTCCGGATGGACTGGATTCTTCTGATGATGTCCATAAACCGAAGCTCTAGCTGATCGATAGTCTCATCAGGTCGCAGACTGAAATTGTCGAAATCTTGACATGCATGTGAGAACTTGTTTTCCTTCGTCTCGTCGCTTCCTTCACTTAGCGAGGCCAGGATGTCCCACATCTCTTTTGCAGTCTCACACTCCTCTATCCAGGGCAGATAATCTTGTCCAACCGTAGACATTATTGTGCTCTGAGCCCAGATATCCAGCTGGCTCACCTTGGCCTCCTCCGAAGTGTAGTCTTCTGGCTGTTTCTCCACATACTCCACCACTGCATCTCCATCGTTGGGATTTGTGGGAGTGCAAAGTATTCTATCTCGTATGACGATTGGTCCAGAAGTGAGAACTTGTTGCATCCTATGATGCTTTGACAGAAGGATCTTCTTCATTCGAGTTCTCCATGATGTATAATTGACTACAGAGAACATGACTACGATCTTGTCCTTGACGTCCATCTGCACAAACAAAAATAGGACAAAAATGCGAGCAAGTATGCACTAGCGTGAAAAGATCTGTTCAGTTGACCACTGAAGAAAAATTCTCGAATTCACACCTCGTGAAACAGAGTCAGCAGTCTTTTGAACCACTGCTCTGATACCACTTGATGGTCCCGAAACGAGTTACTGGTGTATGGGGGGGGAGGAATACACCAGTAAGGATTTAAAAACTTAAACCTAAAAAATTACTTCAACTGAGTAAAAGAGGACTCAGTTGGAATCTCACAGCTGAGTAAGCGACCTCAGCTGGAAGAGTGAGGCTGTGCGGAATGTGGTGGAAAAAAAAAACTCGTTAAAAGCAACTCACGCAAAACAGCTCGGTTGGTCAAGAACCAAAATAGCTCGGTTGAAAATGTGCAAATGCGGTTTATATGTCGGTTAGATTGATCAGATAAATATGCAAAAGCAACTGAATAGAAACAAACACAGACACACAGGATTTAACGTGGTTCGGAGATAATCCTCCTACGTCCACGGGGAGATGTGAATCCACACACCTCAGTCCAAGTTCTTCTGGACAGAACCACTCAGCTTACGCGGGCTGAGCAACCGTTAAGGATAAGTTTGCGGGTACTTATCGACCTTACAGTTTAGTTTCCGGGCACTGAACAACCTATGTCAAGTTTGCGGGTACTTGACGACCTGACTACTCAATTACAGGAAGAGTAAGGTCCTAGCACACTTTTTAGGGTGTGAGAAAGGGTGGGGTTTCCAACTACAGCTCGATCACAAATGAGAGCTGGATCTAAGGCTTGAATGAATAAAACTCAAACAAAGATCAAAGACAAATTTTCACTCTATGAACCCTCAGCTACTAATGTTCTATCACTCTTGAACTCTCAGCTGCTGATGTTCTTAAAATAGGATTTTAGTTGCACTTTTCTCTCTTGCTTCAGTCTGTCTCGTGTGTGTCTTGTGTCTATTTTTCTCGAATGAGAGAATGCCTCTATTTATAGGCGGAGAGAATCAACTAGCCGTTGGAGGAGCAGTTGATCTCTGATCGGTTGATAGCGATGGCTTGTCTCTCATCTCTGCAGACTTTCCCGATATGGCATCTGTGCTCTTCTGCTTTCCATTTGAGACAGCCTTGTGTTGGGCCAGATGGGGTAATGACTGAACGGTCAAACCCTCATGTGACTTCCTTTTCAAATTCAAATCTTAACCTTTCTGACAGTCAACTTCGGTTCGTCGGTTGAAAGTCTTGATCTTCATCTGAGTGGTCTTCAGCTGATGTTCTGAACTGTTGAACTCTCAGCTGACTTTGAACTTCAAGCAGTTGATCTTCTTGTTCGAGTTCTACAACAGAGGTTCTGAAACTGAACACTCAGTTGTCTTCCTTGTATTTACTCAGTTGGGTTTGAACCCTCAGATGACTTTCCTTTTCATCTGATGTTCTCTTCCTTTCAACTGTTTCTCATCTGATGAACGCTCAGTTGGTTTCCTTCACAACTGATGTTCTGAAGACTTCCCCTTGTTTGCATCTGAACATATGAACTCTCAGTTGTCTTTCTTCACAATTGATGTTCTGTCTGAGTGATGCCTTGTTGCCATCTTTAGCTGCAGACCTGTAAAGATAAAATCTCAACTTTGCTCAAACAGCGAGCCTAAATTCTAACATTAGGTTCTGGCAACATCTACTCGGTTGGGGTCAGTCGGTTTTGGAATTCATCAAAACTTTTACTAATAAATTTCCCAACATTTCTTTCAAAAAAAGCTAGCATATAATCTGTCGAAAATCGACGAAAATCACTATTCCATAAATTCTTCTCAAAATCGATGTAGGATAATGAGGTGAATCGTTCCGATAGAAAATATCATCTATCTCACATTGATTTAGAGAAGAAAAGTAATTTTGAAGAATATCAAGGTGATCCAAATCCTACATTGTGAATTCAATATAAAATTAAAAACAAAATCACTTGAACTATCGGTTAAGAATTGACCTGTCTGACACGGTTATGTGTCAGAATTGACCCATTCACCACGATTTTCATCGGAATCGGCTCGTTTACCCAATGTTTTTTATCGGAGTCGGGCCGTCTACCCGACGGTTCTAAGTCAGAACCACCCCGTAATTTAAAAGATAAAATAAATAAATTTCAAGTATGAGTCACCACGATTTTCATCGGAATCGGCCCATCTTCTAAAAAAAAATCAATTGAACTGTCAGTTAGGAATTGATTATTTCTTTGATAAACATATTTATTTTGTTAAATTAAATTAAAAATTATTTTAGCTAAGAAAATATATACTTGATGGTTTTGTAAGAACTTGCTTCTATATACACACGAGGCGTGAATTGATATATGTGATGAAATGATTAAGAATTTGATATATTTTTTAAAGAATTTAATTTGATTGTGAGATAATATGACGTGAGAATTAACATAGATAGCGGTGGATGTGTATTAATATTATTATATTAGAATACACACACATATATATATATATATATATATATATATATATATATATATATATATAATAATGCTGAAAATAGGAGAATTAAGATAAATAGGAATGGAGACTATGATGGATAACATTTTTGAAGATATGATATTTTTAAGATTTTGTTTCCATGTAATATATAAATATGTAGAATATAATATGCTAAATATTGATTTTAAATTCAGAAAATTTGAGAATTTAGATAAACAGGAATAGAAAAATATGAAGGGTGCCACATAATTATTTTTTTTTTTACGTAAAATCATTTTTATTTATATAATAAAAAAAATGTGTTATTCATCATAACTCTAAAGTGCGAGCGATTCCAATTTCTCCCCACTCCAATTTCTAGATAAATAAAAAGTTGGGGCTTCATTCTTGTCCAACTGAAAAGCCCATTTGTTTCACCATTTGGGTCCACTAGCAGCCTAAGAATGTACAGTATAACGAATCTAAAAATATATTTTTATGTTTACAAAATTTGTTAGTTAGATAAGAATCCATGTGAAGCTGTTACAAATGCATGTAGAGTTTGTGGTCCATTTTGAATTTTGTATAGTACATAGTTATAATTGTCTTTGGATTCTGATTGAATTTATCTCTAATTTGTCCAATATCAAATAAATTTGATTTGTAACAGGTTTGGCTGTCATAGTCACAACTAACCAACCATATATTTTTGATATGGTTCATTAATTCGAAAATGACGTGTTTGGTCTCTCCCAAGAATTTAATCTCAATTTTCTTATTTAGTATCCTAACAAATTACTTTCATACTCAGAATAGAAACAATACGTGTATACCACATAATAAACCCTTTTTACACAACTCTTACATTACAAAATGTATTATGCAAAAAAAATATTCTATCTCATGCTCCTCATGGTTTGATAAAAATATTTTCCTAAGGACTATTTTCTCTTTCTATATTATTGTTTTATTTTATTATTTTTTTTTAGAAAAAGTTCCATTAATTCAAATAATCATGTACAATATTAAGAAGCCAAGATGGAAAATTCGACTTCCAAATACTAACACCTTGATGTTCAATAGCAAAATTAGATAAACTATGAGCTGCGTGATTCGCTTCCCAGCGCATACGAAAACTTAACCACCATATACTGTTTAGCATAAACAATAGCTTCATATATCTCGGGATGAGACTCATTAATAACATGGAGATGAGTATATATATATATTTTTTTTTTTCTATCTTGGGTGCATATATATTTGAACAAGTAAAATTTGTAGATAGAGTTTGAGTGTATTTATGATATGTATGTTATTTTAATGCATGTAACTGTAATATACTACTTTTTATGATGACGTTATTAATGGAAACAATATTGAAGTGACAAATGCCTCTACAATCTTACATCAACAATTATATACTACTACTCCCTTACTTCTTTTGGTGAAGTTTCTAGCAGAGAGTTGTTAATAAAACTTTATAAACATTCATGTAGTTATTATTTCAGCCCAAGCCCAGTAAAGTTCTTAGATCGGCCTTATTATTTATTTTGGGCCCATTCTTAATGTGCTCTGAAATCGAAACAATTCACAAATGGTATGTTTTAATGAGTTCATTGCATGTTTCTCTGCGGAAACTCATTTATGTTATGCCATCGACCATCGTAGTCTCAATTAACTGCATCATACAATTTGTAAAGTTATTTCGAATAGACTTTTCATAGAGATAAACGGTTTAAATAGAACTAGTTGTGTTAAAACACTTCATAAGTCAAACCGGCCCATTGCACAGATCCAGATCTATAATATGATGGATCCAAGTTCTAAATAATGTCAGTGTGTTGTAGATACTCGCTCGCATATTTCGTAAAGGCGTGCTTTCACATTTATGATGGATGAAATTAAATATAATATGATGGCCACAATTATTATTTTTTTGACATGATGGGCACAATTATTAATACCGTCAAACAGGTCAAGATCGATTATATTATCTGATACAAGAGCGGATCCAAAATTCCATGATAGGTTGGGCTGAAAACTAAACACTTAGGTGCATTACATTTTAAAGTATTTGCCATATAATATATTATAACAGTTTAGTGAAGTCTTGCAGTCAATTTTTTTTCCGCACATCAACCTCCCCTTTTTTCCAATGTTTGTTGGCCATCGATTATCTCCAAATTGAATCTCACATGGAGGTTGGAAATGATACGGTGGACAGGTCGGACAACGACCTCGTTGTACTAAAAACGGAGTTAAACACAATCAATTTTTCCCCTTTCCCCTCTTTTCTCTCATAGTAGCGATTTTTGGGGTTCCTCAAGCGACTAGGGAGAGAGAGAATAGTATTAACCCCTAAATTATGCATACAAAATATTTCGACGTTCAACTAAGGCACTTGCCCCTAACAAATCATCACTACATAAAATTCATCAATAATTGTGTTGCTCAATTTTCAAGTCTATTTCAGTCTCCAATCAGCCAGTGTGCATCAATCTCACATAGGCTTGATTTCCTGAACGAGCAATTTCTTCTAACTTTTATTTCTCAAAATGTCGATACTTTAATTGTCCCCAATCCCCTGCATCTTTTATGGCATGTTTGAAATAAAATAAAATGAAAACTCCTAAATAGGCTTCACTAGTTTGCTTGGACACCAATCTAAATCCAAAAATCTTATTAGGCTATGGGCAGCGGCGCGCTAGTGCGCGCGCTCGCTGCCCAAGCGAGCAACATTTGAGCGCTCGCATCCCATTGGCGAGCTCGGCGCCCGTGCGCGCACGTTCTCTAAGCCGAGCTCGTGCGCTGGTGTGCTCACTGATGTGGGGTGACACTTGACAATCGCTGGTTGGCTCGATTGCTAGTCGTTGCGATCGCCAACGGTCACTTTTTTTTTTCAAATTCTCCCATTCTCACCTATAAATACATTCTTTTCTCCCTCATTTCATACACCAATCTCTTCAATTTTCTCTCAAATCTCCTCAACACCTTCATATTCGTGTTTGTTTCGATCATTTAAAAAATCATGTCGGGCGACGATGATTATTATAATGCTAGAATGGAAGAATTCCGACAGTTTACGACCCAAATTCCCATCATGTTCGGAAATCTCATGGCGAAGGCTGCCGAAGCAATCGCCGAGGAAGAGGAGGCGGCCGCCCAAAGTTCAAAGAGGAAAAGGACGGTGGTGCATCGTGACCGCCTTGATGCCGAGAGCCGTCTTAATGCGGATTACTTCTCTGAGTTTCTAACGTGGGGTGAAGACGTGTTTCGACGCTGATTTCGTATGAGCAAAAAACTATTCCACATAATCTTCAAGGCGGTTGAGGCTCGGGAACCTAATTTTCAGCAGCGCGCGGATGCAACAGGGAAACTGTGGTTCACGTTACTCCAGAAATGAACAATGGCGCTGCGGCAACTCGTAAATGGCGGATGCGCTGATCAATATGACGAGTATCTACAGATGGAAGAAAGTACTGGTCGACAATCGCTTGATTATTTTTGTCGAGCGATCATATTTGCATTCGGCGCGAGTATTTGCGGCCACCAAACACGGCTGACTGCAACCGGCTTTTGCAAATGCACGAATCGAAGTACGACTTCCCCGACATGCTTGGTAGCATCGACTACATGCATTGGCAGTGGAGGAACTGCCCGAATGGGTGGAGAGGGGCGTACTCGAATCAGAAGAAGGGACACCCGACAGTCGTGCTTGAAGTTGTTACTTCTCAAGATTTGTGAATTTGGCACGTGTTCTTTGGAGTCGCCGACTCAAACAACGACACCAATGTGCTCAACTAGTGTGACGTGTTCCAAGATCTTTTGCAGAGAAAGAGCCCGACGATGACTTTTTTCGCAAACGACACTCAACACAAAATGAGCTAGCTGACGGTATTTATCCATGTTGGCCGACCTTTGTGAAAACTCTCCCGTGCCCGACTAAGCCAAAGAGTTGTTTATTCTCAAAGCTCATTGGGCTATTATTAGTAGGCCGGCGTGTTCCTGGTTCCGAGAGACTTTATCAGACATCATGTATGCTTGCATTATTTTGTATAATATGATAGTTGAAGATGAGGGCGTTTCTGTAACTAAATAGAGCCCGGACGAAGAGTCAACCTCTACAGCCGAAGCGAGTTCGAGTACGAGACAAGGAGCCCCATAGAGCTTTCGAGATTACCTGAAGCAGAAAGAAAGCCTTCGAGATAAAAGAGCACACGCAAAACTCGAGGATGATTTGATCGAAGAAATTTGAAAACGCTTCAGAGATGACATGTAATTTTTCTCTTTTTTTCCATGTATGTTTTTAATTTAAATTAATAAAATATTTTTATGCATTAAAGGGAAAAAAATTGGCGAGCGGATACTCCGAGCACGTCACCACATGGCTTTCCAAGGGAGAAACGAGCTCGCTCAAAAACTTATCACTGCCCACGGCCTTACCCTATCACCACGAAAAACAATTTCTTTTTTGTTTTTTTTTTTGTAAGAATCACAAAACACAAAATTTTAATTCAATTTCTTTACCATCTGCTCCGTCACAAATAAACCAATTCATTTCTCTCTAATTCAAGAGGCGCCGCAAATATAAAACAATTATCTAACCTTTTTTACTCCTTTCGTCCCACCAGCTTGTCTTGTTTCTTTTGGGAACGGAATTTAAAGAGAAAATAATTAAGAGTAGAAAGTATATTTAGTAGAGTTTTTAAAGTAAAATAAAGTGGATAGAGAAAGAGTGAACAGTGAAATAAAGTGGTAAAGTAAAATAAAGTGAGTAGAGAGAGAGTATATAGTGAAATAAAGTGGAATAAAGTGAGTAGAGAGAGAAGGAGAATAGTGAATGACATAGAAAATAAGTGGAAAAGTATGATGAAAGGTGTAAAGTAGATTGTTAATTATCTCCTAATTATTTCCAAAAAAGAAAACAGGACAAGAATAACGGGACAGTCCGAAAAAAAACAGGACAAGAATAACGGGACGGAGGGAGTATTTTTTTACCAAATCTAGTTAACGAAAATCGGATACTCCAAACAATATAATGATAATAAAAAAAAAAGAAGTTTCGACCTGTTATTTGGTTTCTTCGCACTTTGCAGAGACGTTGCTGCTTCGTTTAGTTGTGAAATTTTGTGTTGGATAAAATCTTGGGCTGGGCTCAAGAACTTATTTAAATAAATGGGTATAAGAAGAGGTTTTTGGGTTGCACTGGGCGCCCAAAAACCAGGAAGCATGGTTCATTTCCAATCTTAAATGAGAGAAATTTTTATAAGGGTGTAGGTGTATTATATCCACCCCTCATAATGTAATATTTTAATAATATAATATATAATAATAAAATAATATCATGTAAGAGGTGAGCGTAATACATTTACACCCTTGTAAGAATTTCACCTTAAATGGATACAAACTCACTTCCACATATTTCCTAGATGAGTATGTTTTGAGGTACTACTAAAAAGACAATTCAACCTACCTATTTCCCCTAAGTATACACTCAAGTTCATGAAGATTAATTAATGAGAGATAAAGTACATTTTGTTTGGTTCTTCTTGGTAAGTACTCCCTCCGTTATAATTAGGTCAAATGGCCTCTAAATTTCTAAACTTATTCGAAATTCCGATCTAGCAACCGTTAGATTAATTTTAGTCAAATTAATATTAAGTTTTTGAATTTGACTCAATGAGCAACTTCGCTAGGTTTCCGGTGATGAGGGTGCTGACATGGACGACTGAAAATCCAGGCTGGACAAATTGGAGCATTTCTCAAACAATATCATTTTGCACTATATGAAACGACGTCATTTCATGATTAATATATAATTAAAAAATAAAATTTTAAATTAATTCACAATTCATCTCTCCATTACCATCACCGCCACCCTTATCATTTTACACTACCCACCGCCCATCACCACTACCACTATCGGCATCTAATTGCTCGCCTGGATTCTTCACCGAAGCCATCGAGTGACACTCCTTCGTCTTCAAGGACTGATTGTTTGTTGGGTGAGATTGGATATTAGTGTCTGGAATTTGGTTTGTGGTGGTGGAGATATTTATAGGAGGAGAAGCAACGGGCTTGGTGTTGATACCGAGAGAAGAGTGGAGGAGATCTGCTAGTACCGTTTTTTTTTCATAGGTTTCGTCGTTGATGGTGGTGATCGAATGAGAGGGAATTGACGGTGGCGGTTGAGTTTTCTTGGTTTTATTTTTTTGCAGACGGGATGGAGAAATATCGTGGTGATCAGAGAAGATAGAAGGGTGGAGGTGGGAGAGGTTGAGTTTTCTAGTTTGCAGATGGAAGAAAGGGATTAGAGAGAAGAAAGACGGATGTGGATTTTTCAATTTTTTTCTTTAAAAAAAAATTAAATAATTAGTAAAAAATGACGTCGTTTTACTCTTACTTTATTTGCCATGCTGGTGCCACTTGAACATATTTATGCCACATAAGCAAAATTCTCAAATTTGCTTCGCCGGAGGCCAATCGGGTTTGCACATTTGAGTCAAATCTGAAAGTTTATTAATAAATTGGCTAAAATCGATCTGACGGTTGCTAAACCTAAATTTCGAATAAGTTCAGGAATTTACAGGTCATTTGGCCTTATAGTACTCCCCGTGTCTCACGAAATATGTCTCACTTTCCTTTTTGGGCTGTCTCACGAAAAATGTCTCATTTCTTTTTTGGGGAAATAATTATTTGTGTTCACACTGCTTTTACATTTGCATTTACACTGCTTTTACATTATTTATTATTTATTCACACTACTTTTACATTCTTTATTATTTACTCTTAATCTCCATGCCGAACACAAATGAGACGTTTTTCGTGAGACGGAGGGAGTATAATTTTTAAATTGTGGTGTGGGTTAGGTAGATGTATGGAGTGGAACATTATATCCTTCACCTTTCATATTGATGTATTGAGTTGAGTAATAATAAAGTACTAGTAAGTAAATATTGAAAAGAAATAAAATTAAAAAAGTAAATAATGTGTAAAATTATTTACTTAAACAGAAAAATTATAATTTTCATAGACTGAACAACATGAAAATATGACAATAATTTATATGGACGGAAGAGAGTACATCAAGACTTCGAGAAGCCAAACTGTAGAAACTCATAATTTAATCATGTTTTCAAAGTAAAAGTTCAAATATCCTATACTTAGATTATTATTCACCACAGTAAATTTGAGTTCTTTTTTTCTTTTTTTCTTTTTTTTCAGGGAAGGAGTAAATTTAAGTATGAATAAATCTATGTAGTCATATAATGGCTAGTCATCAATTAGTTTAAATAAGAGAAAAAATTAATTTATTTATAATTTTAAGTTCTAAATGACTTTTAATAGTTTATATATTCAGTTTATACAAATTTATGTTGATAGTATTTAAATTTTGAGGCAATAAAAATCTTGATATAGATAATAGAATAAATACAAAATTTTTTGTTGAAAAAATAAAAGAGTTACTCCCTCCGTTCACCAAGTAATGCCCCACTTCAGTGGTGGCACGGAGATTAAGAAATCTGAAAAATGTATTTTGAATGGGGAAAAAGTTGAAAAGTAGGGTAGTGTTAATGGGATGTTTAATTTTGCTAATCTTTAATTAAAGTTAGTGGATGTTATTTCTATTTATTTAATGGATTGTTGTGTATAAATGGAATTGTTTCTTATTTTCCGCCTTGTTCGATTTTTATTTTCAGAGCTCATTTTTTTACTCATGTTCGTCTTTTTTTTTTTCTCTCACTGACTTGTTCGATTTTTGTGTGTTGTGAGTGTTTGTTTTTTTTTGTCTCAATGACTTGTTCGACTTTTATGTACGGAGCTCGTTTTTTTGTTTAATCGTTCTCGTCTTTTTATTTTGTCACTGACTTGTTCAAAATTTTTTGCGTTTTTTATTTCCTCACTAACTTGTTCGTTTTGTTTTTTCTGTTCTTTTTTAAATTTCTGTTCTTTTTTTTTTTCAATTCCTGTTCGTTTTTTGGCATTCAAATCCTGTTCGATTTTTTTTCCCTTTCTTACTTGTTCATGCAAAAATGTGTACAGATACATCCAATGAAAAAAAAAAAACAGTATAGTGCGATAATGAGAATGGAACAATCTGCACAAAACATCACTTCATTAACCTTTCAATTTCCTGATTACATAAGGGAATCAAATTAAAAACATTGGAGGGAAATAATTGGGGGGAAATTTAAATATCCAAGTGTCTAATGAACTTCCAACTAGCTAATGGTCTATATATACAAGCATTTAGCTGCCAAATGCAGCACAAATACATATACAAAATCAGATTCTACTTCTCTCTACTTTTCCTCCTCAATTTACAGCAGCAAAACAAAATGGAAGAAGCATCTCGAAGGCCCGATCTTACAGAGATTGAAAGAAACAACCTCGCACATTGGCTGCTACAAAACAGCAAAGACATGAAGCTCATCTACGGCGCGAAGAAATAAGCAGGTCAAATTTTCAACTTGAATGTAAAGAGTGTGTGGCGCATTTGGAAGGAGGTTTGTCTTCAAAAACAGCTTGGTGTCACAGTGCATCTCAAATTAATGAAAAAGGGTGCAAAACACAAAGATGCATGGGTGCTTGATGAAGACAAAGTGAGAAGTATGAGTATGCTAGAGAGGTCCAGTCTCAGAAAATTATCATCACAGCTGGGAGTTTCTACACCTTTGATGCATAAGTGGGTGAAACAGAAAAAATTACAGCCACATACCAATGCAATCTAGCCATTTCTCACACCACATAATATGATAGCAAGGCTGAAATGGAGCCTCAGCATGCTCAGTTCCATAAGCTCAAATGAGAGAATCAATTTTCAGAGGATGTATAACATTATACATGTGGATGAAAAGTGGTTCAATCTCACAAAGACAACACAGAGATTCTACAAGTTGGCAGATGAAGAGGTGCCTTACAGAACATGTAAATCCAAGACACACATTCAGAAAATAATGTTCTTATCAGCTGTGGGAACATCAATATATGATACAGATGGAACAATGATCTTTGATGGGAAATATGGCATTTTTCCATTCATTTATGAGGAGCCAGCAGCAAGAAACAGTAAAAATAGACCAGCAGGAACCATACTAACAAAGCCAGTGAGAGTAATTACAAAACCTGTCATGAAGGAGGTGTTTATCCAGCAGGTATGTTTTTTATTTCCAAAATCCTATCAGAATTCATGCAAATTCATCACATAGGCACATTAACACCTCAAAAATCCAATGTACAGCCTGTACCATGCATCAAACAGAAATGCCCACCAGAAATCAGCATGCACATCATCATACAACAAGATAATGCAAAACCACACATTAGCAACAATGATCCAGAATTTCAAGCTGTGGCACAAGTTGATGGATTTAATATCCAACTTGTTTGCTAACCACCTAACTCACTAGACACAAATGTGAATAACCTAGGCTTTTTCAGAGCTATACAAAATCTGAAACATGAGAAAAATGCAACTACAGTTGAGGCTTTGATACAAAATGTAAAGGATGCATTTCAAGAATATCCAGTGGACAAGATCAATGATGTTTTCTTGAGTTTGCAAGCCTGTTACTATGAGATTATCAAGGCTAAGGGCAGCAAGCAACCACACTTGGGTAAGGATAAGCTTAGGAGACAAGGCTTACTACCAGAAACTTTAGAGGTGAAAGAACAGCTTGTAAGGGAGAGCATGGAGTATCTACAAGAGCAAGAGCATGAAACAGGTGCAATCTACAACCTTGATTCACTAGTTGAAGGGTTAGGACAGCTGTTTTTAACAGAATAGGTGGACCACATAGGCAGTTTTTTGTAATGGTTTACAGGGACAAACATTAAAGCTGTAGTTTTTTGTGTTTGGAATGCAAATTGTCATTGTTGCAGCTAGATTCAGAAAAATGTAGTCTCAGCCTATTTAATGAAATGGTTTTTGCATCATTGACTTTTTTCATATCTATCCTAGGTTGCCTCCCAAACCAGGTTATCAAAAACCAGGTGGTGGCAACAAAGAGATAGATTTGTTACTTTCAGCTACCATCAATCAGACAACCAACAAGCAAACACAAAAACCACATGCACCAAGTTCATCATTTTAGAATCAGGGCATGAATTCCAGCATGAAACAAGTGTAGTACCATGTTCATCAGTTTTAAAAGCCATCAAAGAAGGCAACATAGAAGCAGTTTTCACACAAATACATGCTCATCATATTGCTCTCAAATCCATCATGTAAATAATCAAGAGAATCAGGGCATGAATTCCACAAGTTCATCAGTTTAGACTCAGGCCATGAATTCCAGCATGAAACAAGTGTAGTACCATGTTCATCAGTTTTAAAAGCCATCAAAGAAGGCAACATAGAAGTAGTTTTCACACAAATACATGCTCATCATATTGCTCTCAAATCCATCATGTAAATAATCAAGAGAATCAGGGCATGAATTCCACAAGTTCATCAGTTTAGACTCAGGGCATGAATTCCAGTATGAAACAAGTGTAGTACCATGTTCATCAGTTTTAAAAGCCATCAAAGAAGGCAACATAGAAGCAGATTCACACAAATACATGCTCATCATATTGCTCTCAAATCCATCATGTAAATAATCAAGAGAATCAGGGCATGAATTCCACAAGTTCATCAATTTAGACTCAGGGCATGAATTCCAGCATGAAACAAGTGTAGTACCATGTTCATCAGTTTTAAAAGCCATCAAAGAAGGCAACATAGAAGCAGATTTCACACAAATACATGCTCATCATATTGCTCTCAAATCCATCATGTAAATAATCAAGAGAATCAGAGCTGGTGAATTCGAGAATCACAGAATATCAGAATCAGGGCATGAATTCCAGAATCACAGAATTGCAGAGTCACAAAATGAGAGCATTAATTCCAGGCAAACAAAATCACAGGTTATCAAAAATAGGCATCACCAGCCCGAACACCAAGCACATTGAAGCAAATGCATAAGGTAAATGAGAATTTGGCATCACCAGCCCCAACACCAACTTAAATGTATGAATAAGAACAAGATAACCTGATGAGAAAGGCACAACATCAGTTTTCTCTGAGTATTTTCAGGGCACCATGCTCAGCTTTTTTTTTGCCTTTCTTTTTCACCGGAACGTAGCAACCTCGGACATTAACCAGTAAGCAGGATCATCAGGCGACATCAACTCCAAGATAGAGTCCAGCTGCTTCGGTCCATATGTAGCCGGTCCAAAGGGCGGCAGAAGAACATCCACCGCCATTGATGGAGTTGCAGGCACTGTCACAGCCGCCGCCTCAGTCGTCGAATCAGCCACCGTTTCAAGCACCACCTCAGCCACCGCCTGAAGCTCAGGTTCAGGCACGAAGTCGACCGGCGCTTTAAAGTCAGTTTCAGGCACGAAATCGACCGACGACTCAGAGTTTATTTCAGGCACGAAGTCGACCGCCGCCTCAAGGTCAGTTTCAGGCAAGAACTCGATAGGCGGCAACATAGATTCAGGAATGAAGTCGACCGGTGCCTCAAGGTCAGTTTCAGCCACGAAATCGACCGGCGGCTCAGAGTTAGAGGGGTTTGGATCGGAGCAGTGGTGGAGAGAACACGACGACTGAGAAGTCATCGCCGCTGGCGGTGGTGGAGAGATGAAGCAGATGGGGATGGGGAGTAGAGAACACAGCGATTGAGAAGGAAATGGGGAGTACGAGGGTTAGGGTTTCACCTCGAATGGAAATGGGGATCAATCTGATGAAGAAGATCGCCTCAATTGTGAGAGATGAAGCAGATTTGGGTTAGGGTTTGTGTGGAATGGAAATGGGGATCGTGGGACCGAGGGAATAAGAGAATGAGAGAATTAGGGTTTGTGTGTAATGAGAGATGTGGGTTTGGGCTGGATCGAAATGGGTGGATTTGGGTAGCAGATTTAGTGTTATAATTAGTGGGTTGTAATTAGTGGGTTATAATTAGTAGGTTAATTAAATATGGGTGGGTTAAATAATGGCAAAGGGTGGTAATTTACATAAAGTAGGAAGGGTATGTTGATAAAAAAACAAAACAGGGCATTACTTGGTGAACAAAAATAAAAGGTGAAACAGGGCATAACTTGGTGAACGAAAATAAAAGGTGAAACAGGGCATAACTTGGTGAACGAAGGGAGTATATATTTAGGGCATTCACAACAGTGGGCTCCGAAGCCCTAGGGCTATGGGTATTTTGGTGGGGTCTCAATGATTGATAGCTCGGGCATGAAATTTTCACTATGGTGAAGCCCGACCCCTAGGGCTATCAAATGATTGATTTTGTATTTAATTTTGCTTTTTAATTTTAATTTTTTTTTTGCAATATATAATAAATTAATTATCTAAATATATATAATTAAAACTCGAACAATTTTATTGAATTTAAAAAATAGATACGAAAAATATTGTTTGTTCTAAGACATGTTTGTTCTTGAATATTGTTTGAAAGAATTCAAGAATGTTTTTTTATTGAGAATTTTTGTGAGAATGAAGAAATAGAGAAGGTGTGGATGTTGAGGGATGGATGAGATGTATTTATAGGGAAAAATAAATATTACCGTTTGAGGTTTTAAATTATTTATTATTATTTTTTATTTCAGAATAAAAAAAAAATCTGCACAGAGGGAGGAGGCGACGCGTGTTCCTCCTCCCCTCAATTCTTTCGCCTCGCCCCCGGACTTCAAAACGCCAGGGCTTCATTTGTGAAGCCCGCCCGCCGCCCGCCCTTCTCTTCTCCAACGGTGGCGCTCTCGTCAAGCTCGAGTCATCTCCTCCTTCATCTGCACGAAGCCCGGGCGTTATGCCACCGTTGGAGATGCTCTTACATCACTTATACAAAATTTAGGAGAAGAATATGATAATAATATAAATATGTATATTTATATTTTTTAAAATAAATCATAAAATTTATTTTTAAGCAGTTGACTAAATTATGGAATGAATGTTTGAGAGAGTAAGAATCGACAAAAGTGAGACCAGATGTGACCACTCAACACGTACATTTACTGCACTTTTCAGAATCCCACTCTTCTTTGTCGATACCTTAGTTTTGAACCTCTGCCTAATTTATAGCCATTCATTCTCACTTCTCTTTATTTTGAACCAAAGTATGTTGGCATTATCCACAACCACAAAGTAATACCCCATCCGCTGCATAAGTATGAATTGAAGGAAGTGATACAAATTTTAAAAATAAAGAGATGGTGAAAGTGAGAAAGATAAATATAATTTGGTATTATGTTAATTTTAGTGAAATATAGAAGGATAAGTAGGAGTGAGAAAGATAAAAGAGTAAAATATTGAGTGTAGTTTAGTGGTTATTGCCATTTATTAAAAAACTACATTCATAGTATATAGAATTACAATATATTTTTACTCTGTGTAATAATAAGACTATCTGCAACGCTCATCGAGCGGGGGTGCTCGAGACCACATCGAGCAGGGGGTCCTAATTATTGAATTCATCATGATATTTTCATGAAGCTTGGGCCTCGAGTTTTTGATTATATTATTTTGAAAATAATATTTTTTTCTATAATAGTATAACTTATTTTGTGCATTTATATTATCGATTTATAAAAGTATTTTTTATTATTAAAATAAATTTAATATATTATTAAAATCTAACAAGCAATAAAAAAATGTTCTGAAATATTCTCTGTTATGTAAAATAAAGCAAATGGTTGGAAATATAATATTGAATAATGTATAAAATGGAGCAAGATTCTGATGTAAAATAAAAGAATGATTGGAGATGTTCTAAGTGATTTGTAGGATACTATTCCTATTTTGATATTATCTATATATTATTAAAATCAATGTTCATTGAAACTCTTCCCTTAATTCTAACTTCTACGTGGCACTCTCTCCATTCAATATTTCTATTTATCTTAAATTCTTATTTTATGTATTTCTAATTTATATATTTTACTATTTAATATTTTATATCATTAAGGCTTCCAAAAAAAATAAAAAAATACACACGCTTTATTCATATGGTATAGAATCTCTAATATTTGGTATTTATCTTTATGGCATATATAGTTTCATATTGGACGATTTTTTCTAATGGCTATACTCATGATATTTTGCTTTTTTTTCTACTCCTTATTTAGATGGGAAACATATTATTATTATTATTATTATTATTATTATTATTATTATTATTATTACTATTTATACTACTAAAAGGAAAATGATTTTTCTTTTGAAAAAATTATACGTAGCACCCTTCTTAATCATCCATTCCTATTTATTTAAATTCTCAAATTTTTTGATTTATTAAATATAAAATATTATATTTTAAATATCTATTTAAATCTTTTATCCCACATCGGGTTTTTAATCAAACTTCACCTATTGAAAAGCCTATAAATACCTACAGCCAATGTGTATTTTCTCATTCTTTGCACCATGTACCAATTTAGTTTGATCAATTTATTAATTAGTTGATTAAATAAGTAGTTATATTTTTATTGAAAATTCAATTTTCATTTCCTTTACAATCCCATAACTATACTTTGAACTTAATCATCTTTTTTTTCTGCACAAACCATTTTCATACTATAACACATGAACAAGAACATGTTACCTTAAAAAAAAAAAATCACATAAATATATCCATGCTAATTGAAAAAAAAAAACGAATATTTCTAAATTTTATATTTAATATTTGATATTATCAAAACTTCCAAAATTATGTATACAACAAGTAAATAAACGAGATCGAGTGCTACTAATTTATGAAAAGTGGTTCACTACGCAATAATTCACGAGGATAAACAAGAAAACATGTTACATAGATATCTTATCTACATCATTACATGAATTATAATAATATATATGATTTCATTTGAAGTAGAACTTTGCATATGTTTGTGTATTATGATTCCGTTTTATTGTTTATAATTCATGTTTCTTTACAAATATATCTTTTAATATTAATATTAATCAAATTTAAATTTTCAATAAAAAAAACATAACTATTTATTTGGTCAAATTAAGCTGGTAGCGCAAACGATGAGATAACTACATATTACTTCAAAATATTAATAAGCTTTTCAAGCGATGAATTAAAAGATATATTTGTACATTAATTTAACAAATATGTGTGTTGAGAAATTTATTAAAGTTTTGATTGATTCCAAAACCAACTGACCCCAACCGAGTAGATGTTGCCAGATCCTAATGTTAGTAGTTAGGCTCGCTGTTTGAGCATTGTTAAGATTTTATCTTTACAGGTCTCCAGCTGAAGACGGCAACAAGTCTTCACTCGGATAGAACATCAGGTGTAAGAAAAATACCTGAGCGTTCAAGATTCAAAATCAACTAAGTATTCAAAGGAGGAAGATGCAAGAGAACATCAGTTGTAAGAAAGACAACTGAGCGTTCAAGAGATAGAACATCAGTTATAAGGAAGACAACTGAGCGTTCGAAGCAACTGATCAGAGTCAGATACAAGAAAGACAACTGGGCGTTTAAGATGGAACATCAGTTGTAGAACTCAATCACTTAGATCAACAGCATGAAGTTCAAAATCAGCTGAGAGTTCAACTGTTCCTACTCAAACAAAAGCATTCAGATAGAACATCAGCTGAAGACCAATCAGATGAAGATCAAACGACTCAACCGACTATCAAATGTTGGAGGTCAAATGTTAAGATTTGAATTTCAAATAAGGAAGTCACGTGAAGGTTTAACTCTCTGTCATTACCTCATTTGGCCCAACACAAGGCTGTCTCAGATGGAAAGCAGAAGCACTCAGTTGCCAAATCCGGAAAGTCTGCAGAGATGAGAGACAAGTCATCGCTTTCAAAGAACAGAGATCAACGGCTCCTCCAACGGCTAGTTGATTCTCTCCGCCTATAAATAGAGGCCTTCATTCATTCACCAAGACACAGAAAACGTGAACGAGACAGACAAGTGCAAGAAGAGATAAAAGAACGAGATAAAGAACGAAAAACTGCACTCAAGCAAAACTGCTGTTATCCTCTAAGAACATCACTAGTTGAGAGTTCTAGAGTGTTAGATTCTGTCTTTGTAATTTTCGATCCAACCTTGAGAACATCACTAGTTGAGAGTTCGTAGAGTGTTAGATCATAGCTCACTTCTTGTTCGAGCTATTAGTTGGAAACCCACCTTTTCACACATCCTCTCAAAAGGATTGTTAGGACCCTACTCTTCCCGGAATTGAGTAGATAGGTTGATAAGTACTCGTAAACTTATCTGTAAGGTTGATAAGTACCCGTAAACTTATCTCAACGGTTGCAAAGCCCGCGTAAGCTTTGTGGTTTTTGTCCAGAAGAACTTGGACTGAGTTGTGTGGACTCACAACTCCCCGTGGACGTAGGAGTTTTCTCTGAACCACGTAAATCCCTGTGTGTTTGTGTTTATTATTCAGTTATTTATTGCTTATTCAACTGACTAACTAACCAGCATACAAACTGTATCTTTACATATCAACTGACTTGGTTTTTGACCAACCTTGCATAAAAGCGTGAGTTATATTTATAAGAGTTATTATTTTCCACCACATTCCGCACAGCACCACTCTTCCAATTGAGCTTGCTTACTCGGTTGTGAATCCAGCTGAGTCTTCTTACTCAGTTGTTGAGTTTTCAAGAGTTGTTTTAAAAAAAAGTTTTATCTGGTGTATTCCCCCCCCCCCATACACCAGAACCCGTATAGAGACCATCAATATGGGATAAAATTCTCTCATATGTCGTATAACTTTAATACTAAAAACCTTGAATCCCATATCTAATTTTTAGTGATGCTCAATGATTAATTTGTACATTGATTATATAAATATTTCATAAATGTAAGCGAGAAGATTAGTAGGTATTTCTATACGGATTTTTGAGAAAGGAACATGCAATTGAATTATTTTTTAATTGGGTTTAAGACGGGTACAAGTGTATCAATTAATATCAATCGAGGTCAAATAATCCTAACATGTCGTTCCGAACTATTCGATTAATCGTCGTGTTTTGTTGATGTCAATAGCTTTGTTGAAAAACGTCAAACGGGTAGGGAATCAGTAAGGAAATTACTAACGATTTTATTGAATTTAGTTATAAACTAAAGACTTTAACCTCTCAAAAATTTCTATAACTACCAAATATATTGCGTCTAATAATTTTAAATATAATAGCATTACAATTTCGTAGCACTGTATAACATTATATCCCACATCATTTCCAATAAAACTCCACGTGTTGGGAAGTCTATAAATATTTATCATCAATATGTAATTTTTTCATCTTTTGCAATACTGATTTAATTTGACCAATTAGTTGAATAAAAGTCTATATTTACACTACCGATTTAATTTAACTAACTTGTAAGTTGGTCGAATAAATAATTTATTTTTATAGAAAATTTAAGTTATTCAATTATTAAAGTTTTTGTACGACATAGAAGTGTAGTAATAATAACTATACGAAACGGTTCAATCATCGATCAATTTTATTCAAAAAAAAGAATAGAAGTACAGGAAAAATAATAAAATTAGTGAACAATATCTTTTACTTAGTGTATTGCATTAAGTTCTTATTGTTCTTTTTTTTTTTTACAGAAAATTAAGTTCTTATTGTTAATGCTTCAAAATTGTGTTAACAAATTTATGAATGTAAGGAGAAATATATATATTAACAATTACGACATTTAGAGTTTATTTGCACCACCGATGTGGATTCGAGCGCTCTCTGTAATTTTAGGTTCTATGTGCCACTCTCTCTATTCGTATTCTTATTTATCTTAAATTATATTTTATTCTATATATATATATATATTCTCAAATTAAGGGAATATAAATCAATTCAAAAGTAGCAAATCTAATGAAATACTTCCGACTAAGTTTAAATTCAAAAAGTAAATCATCAAAACTATCCCATAATTTGTTAATATCCATATTAAATGTAAATTTTTCTATCCCACATTGATTCTTAACATGACTTCACTTTTGAAGAATTTATATAAATACTCAAAATTATTATGTATTTCCATCTTGGAATTACTTTGCACATCCAATTTAATTTGACCAATTAATTAGTTGACCAAAATAATACTATATTTTTATTAAAAGAATTAATTTGGTCACCAATGAATTAATTGGCCAACAAATAGTTAATTTCACTAATTAATTAATTAATTAACTTGACAAATAAATTTTTTTTTTAAATTAATTTGACTACTTATTATGTCAATGTAAATGAATAGCACACATTAAATAGGTTTTGGAATATGTACGTAAATATGTATATTTCTAAAGGAGCTTATTCTAATTAATTAATTAGCTTAACAAGTAGTTTATTTTTTAAATTATTTGGCCAATTGTTAGGATGTTAATAAGAAAAGCCACGTAGGTTAAAAATTGTAATATATGTTTTGAAAATGGAAATATACTCTAATTGGGGAAGCAACCTTAGGGCAAAATGTGATTATTTCCGTTTTTACAGTTAACTTTCCTTTTCTTTACGCGTGTGGCTGGCCACCGTGTGATCGAAAATAATACTTCCTCCGTCCCACTCCAGTTGTCCTACTTTCTGTTTCGAGTGTCCCATTCCAGTTGTCCTACTTCGTTTTTTGGAAATAATTAATTTGGTTAATTACACTCATTTTACACCTTTCAACCTATTTTTCTCCTCATTTTATGTGTCATTCACTATTCTCCTTCTCTCTCTACTCACTTTATTCCACTTAATTTCACTATTCACTCTCTCTCTACCTACTTTATTTTACTTTAATAACTCTACTAAACACACTAATACCCTTAATTATTTCTTCTTAATGGGACGGAGGAAGTATGTGAATTAAAATTGAACAAAAAAGGATCAAAAGTAGTAAATGAAGACGGGAGTATCACATAATTTTTTTAATCTTACTGAAATATGTGGATTAACTTGAATTAATAGGATAAAAAAAAAAGTGAATGAAGACGGGAGAATCACAAAATGATTTTCTTGAATTTAATTATGTACTAAAGATTCTCGCTTTCAAAATAAACTTTTATACCTATCAAGTAAATTGCGGGTAATATTTTTAATAATTTTAATGAAGCAATTGGATTCAAATTAAACTAAAAAAAAGGAACAAAAATATTAACTGAAGACGGGAGAATCATATAGCAATTTCCTTGAATTTAATTAGAAATTAAAGATTTACACTTTCAAAACAAATTTTTATGACTATCAAACAAACTGTGGCCAATAATTCTAATAATCTTACTGAACCATGTTGATTAAATTGAACAAAATGAATAAAAAATAGTAAATAAAGACGGGAGAATTGCATAACAATTTTCTTGAATTTAATTAAAAAAAATCACTTTCAAAATAATTTATTTATAACTACCAAACAAATTACATATAATAATATCCCATCGATTTTCGACGAGTTACACACTAGTTATAATCAAATACTATAGTAAATACTTGAGAAAAATTAACTTTGAAATTCAACAATCCTAAAAACATTCCCAGCAAAATTCCTATTTTGTTCCTAAATATGCTTTCAAAGTCTCCGTTGTCTTATTTATATCTCTTATTTTACAAATGCACACAACAGTTCTTCTATTTTCTATTGATTATTTTATAAAAATTGTGGGTCAACTTAATTTGTGAAATATATGAAAATTTAGGGAGGTGTATATTTGAGGAAAAATAATAGATAGATGCAAATATTTTTATGGGCCTACTTAATTTAAGAGATATGTTGGAAAAATATCTTTAACACACTTTTTATTATTTTAGCCTAAACAAACTATTTGTATCGTTTTTTAGGTAAACATCAAAATAAACGTAGAGAAAGCCATTTTTGTGTTTGTCTTTCGTTTTATTAAATATTATCTTTCCTCCAAAAGTTTAGAAAACGAAGATTGTCCTAAGCGACTGATCATCATTCATCAAATTGATTCATGTCTTTTGTCGTGTGATTAAAATGCACCACTGTTATGATAAAAGTTGCCACGCATAAGATAAATATCGGCATAGTGGAAGATATTTTGCTAGGGTCACTCAAAATATTATTGGCTTATTGGCCCAGCTCATTTCATTCAATATATGGAGTATGATATTTGTAAACTATAAATAAGGAAAAATAAAAATAAAAAAATAGGAGAGTACACTATACATTGGATAAAAATATTCTAGACCCGTGAAAAGTTCATTCTTCTGTATGTGCATTGATTAGATATGTGGTCCAAACCAAATTCAATAAATCAATCAAGAATGGGTTGAAGGGTTCTCTTTAAAAAAAAAAAAAAGGGTTGAAGGGCAAAGGAAGGGAATTCCAACCGAATTATTTTCCATATTAAATAATTTCTCTCTTTTATTAAATTATTTTTTGTGACAAGCAATGAATTAAAGGCACTCTAAATTCCATATATTTCTTATAATTTCATATTGTACTATCATATTCATACTATGTCTACTTTCATAATTATTACTATATACAATAATAAAATAAAAGTCAAAAGACTTTGATTTTGATCAACACATGCATCCTTTTGTGCTTTTGCGTTGTGTGGTAGTTAGCTGAGAATGAAAAAACAGTGTGAAATTGATTCAAAAATGTGGCGCCTGCCGTCTGCACTCTCTGTAGTTTCAAATATGAACAATGATCATATGCTATGAGATATTTTTGAATCTAGTAATTTTTAAAAGTAAACACTTAATTAACCTATATATATTCTATATTGATTTTGTCTATCCGACTTATCCTGCTATATTCTATATTGTTTTTATCTATCCGACTTATCATGCTTAGTAAACGCCCCAGTATCATATTTTAGAGGAAAAAATCACTAAAGAACATTTTTTTTTAAAATTCAATAAGCAGGATTTCGCATATCTTTTTTATTAACACGCATACAATCCCCCCTTTTTACTTTTAGCCATGTTATCTTGATTATTTTGTTCGGTATCTGTCGGGAATAAACACTTTCCTTTATTACAATATTGATAAATTCGAAAACTTCATTCTTGCCTATAGATTTTACTTTGGTGAAGTAGCGTATAATGTAAGAGAAATAAATCATACTAATAGACAAAACCATATCTTTAGAATAATATTTAAGGGTAAATTTAAACATAGCCCCATTTTACCTTCCATAACCCCTTGTAGCTTTTTTAACATTTTATGTATTGTTCACAGTTAATTTAATAATTTTGCCTGGTTCATATTAAAGTAAAATAATCGGCTGGTCTATTTTATTTATGTAACGGAGTGGGATAGACAACAAATTGGTTGCTTGACATCCGAAATGACTAGTACTGCAATTCATCATATCAATTTGATGAATAAACATATAAAATGCCCTCTAATATTCAAAAACTATAAAAACTTGTCAAAATTCATGCAAATTATACGTGGGAGTGGGATCACAATAATTATTTGGGATAGTCGTCTTTTGTGCTTTCCAAAACACCCCAAGGGCTAAAACATGAATTGGATAAGACGTTATTTTTAGAATAGTTGTTATTACGAAAAAATTATACTACCTCTGTCCCACATTATTTGTCTCACTTTCTATTTTGGACGTCCCACTCTACTTGTCTCACTTTCCATTTAAGAAAGTAATTAAGAAATCACTTTATTCACTTTATATCACTTCAACACTACTTTATATCACTTTATGTCACATCAGCACCACTTTAAATCATTTTATCAATTAAAAAATACTATATATCACTTTATTAATTACAGTAACCACACCTTTTATATATAATCTCTTTTTTTTTAATCTCCATGCCCGGAGGAAATGAGTCAAGTAATGTGGGACAGAGGGAGTCTATATATATAGTACTGGTGTTTTTTTATTTATAAAAGAGAAAGGGGAACGTAGAGCTTGAACTAAAGATCTAAACAAAAAAAGAAAGATTTTGAGGGGGAAAAAAGTAGTTATATCGATGGATAATACCGTTCCAAACTATATTCTTTTTTGTCATTGTAAATAATAGTTTTTGCTACACCAACTTTGCACAAAACGAAGAGAGAGATGTTATGTACTAGTCAATAATGGCAGACACCTTTGTGAGAGTATCTAATAAAATTAAAAGTATATTCTCCGAAAAAAATTAAAATTAAAAGTATAGGAAACAAATATGGTAAGTGCTCACAAATGTGTCGACGATCAACATTTGATGATGTGTGCGTGGCAGCGTGTGTGTCGGTAGGAACAATAAAAGGAAACAAGAAAATGGAAAAAAAAAAAAAGGGAAATTAATATTGAGATTCTAAAATTTGATTATAAATAAAGGTAGGGTTGGTCAGTGTCATCTCATCTCAAGTTATCATAAACTCAGTCTCTGTCTCTAAATTAACAACTTATCAAGATGGGGCGCTTCGCTGCAGTTCTCTTGGTGTTCATGCTCGTCATCATGACTACTGGTAATTACTATCTTCTTTCCTTCGTAATTTCTAGCTAGCTAGAGCTTGCACATGAAATCTAGAGAGAGAGAGAGATGAGTAAATAGTGTTCATTACATGCAAAGTTATATACAGTAAGTAATATGTGTGTGTATAAATGAATGAATTAATTAATGTGCAGAGATAGGTCCGATGGTGGGAGAGGCAAGAGAGTGTGAGTCAAAGAGCCACAAATTCAAAGGGCCTTGCGTCAGCGACACCAACTGCGGCTCTGTTTGCAAGACGGAGGGTCGCTTCTACGGCGGCAACTGCAGGGGCTTCCGCCGCCGCTGCTTCTGCAAAAAACATTGCTGATTATTTATATATAATAATGCTCACTCATCCATCACCTTCTTCTCCTCCATCTATCCATCATCTTAATTAATTTAGTCTCTCATGCTGAGACTGATTAATTTCATTATGCACCTGTGTTGTAATGCTTTTATTAATACTATTATCAAATAAATTTCTGTTTCTGTATTTCATTTTCTTATAATACCTCCTGCATTTGCATTTCTTATGTATTTCCCCCCCCCCCCCCCCCCACTCTTCGCAATGGTCACTTTCTCTTGTCACAAATATGAATATTAGGCTATTTCGCAACCTTTGGAGACCCCAAAGTGTCTTTAAGGTGTCTATATCTCCATTTTTTACACTAGAGACAGTTTAAAAGCATTTACTCCTCCAACCCAATTGTTTCTAAGCTGTTTTTAATTTTAATATTAAACAATTCGAATTTTTCATTAAATAAATGAAAAATTTAAAAATTACATTCATTAAAATTAAAAATACACTAATTAATAATAATACTCCCTCCGTCCCACTCAACAAGTCTCATTTGAAATATGCACGTAGATTAAGAAAAAGAAAGTTGGAGAGTGATTAAGGTAGTATTTTATTATTGATGTTAAAGTGAGTTGAGTGGAAAAACACTGTACAATAAAGTAAACAACATTGTTCATGTTTGAGTGTGACATAAAGTAGGGTTTAGTGTGTTAACCTTTCATTTGGCCTTTGCTGCCGCCTTTGCCGTATCTCAACCCTGCGGTCAGGGAGGTGCGCTTTCTCCTTCTGTGGAGGCCTTCTCCGCTGAGGGCGCCGACGCTGACGCCAAGGATGGTAGGACGCCGCGGAGGCCGGAGTGTTGAGGTTGATTGAATCAAGCCTCGCTCCCGTGTAAGCATATATGTCATCGGACATGTCAGGAAACCACGCCGACGAGAAGGGATTGTTGGGATTGTTGAGATCCCTTTTTTTTAGAGATTAATGAGTTGTAGAAGTTGTAGAATGAAGAAATGAGGTGTGAAGAATGGAGTGGACAATAGTACTAGTATTTATAGGTAAAAAATAGGATTAAAGAAAAAAGAAAAAAAAAAAAAAAAGTAACCGTTTTTTAGCCGCTGTCGGCTTAAATTTTATACCCGTTGGGCACGTGCAATGCACATGCCATTCAATTTATTTTTTCTGCTCCAGCGTGTGAGAGACACGCGCGACTCAAGCCGATCTTGAGCCGTCGCCCACCGCAATGCGGGGGTCTCGTTCTGCCCCTGTCTCGAGCCCCCTACGAGACTCCGGCTCGAGACTGTGTTGCGGAACGCCTTAATACTACTTTTTAACCAAAATTTTTGACGTTTTTCAAAAAAGAATTTTTAACTTTTTCAAAAATGACAGATTAATAAAAGTTAAATCATAGTTTCTGTAAAGGGGTCCACTTTTTTCGCGTCGGATGATTTAATTGAGTTCCAAGTGGGCCTTTTAAAGGCCTGGAACCGGATCCGGATGATTTATGGCGAATTTTAAACATAATTTCCAAATCTTTCATTATAGTCCCATAATAAAATTATAACAAATTAAATTATCAAAATATTATTATATCTTTATAGTTTTCAACTTATAATTTTAATTAAAAAGATAAAATAAACTCTAAAATTATTTATAATAAATATAGCCCCTCAAAATTTTGGGCAATCAATATAACCCCCTCAAGAAGTATAAACTTATAATTTTAGGACTCCTTGTGACAGTTTGTTAAAGACGGAATCTTTTTCTTGTTCTTTGCAAAACCCAGTTTCTGATTTACCTATACACACCGCCGCGTCGGTGCCCGGAGCCATATACATAATTTTTTCTTGATTATAAGATGTAGTTATTTGCTTCTTCTTGATTTGAGTCAAGAACCCATTTCCTCATCCCCTGACGCTGAAGAATCAATTGACCAAACAAAAAATGTGAAGAATGTTAATGATTTTTAACGAAGTGGGAGGTGGTTGTCGGGATCATGATCAAAAGAAGAGGCGAAGAATGGTAGTAGGAATATAATAAATTTTTTCTTTTATTTTTCGAGGGGCTATATTAATTACAGATAGTTTTAAGATTTATTTTATTTTTTAATTAAAATTATAAATTAGAGGTTATAAGGATATAATGGTACTTTTATAATTTAATTTATTATTATTTTATTATGAGGTTATAATAAAAGATTGGGGCTATGTTTAAAATTATCCATGATTTAATTAGATCAGGCTGGGCTTATATGCTAGTGGGCCTTATTGAGCTGGCCCATTTAACAACTCTTTAGGCTTTAGCTTTCTACATATTTTTCTTTTTGGATAATTCTAAATGTAACCCTCAATTTACTCTCTATAGCCACCAAATTAAAATAATAATATTAATTATAATGAATGTACTATTTTATCTCTACAAATCTAAAACTTAATATTCTAACACCCATGTTATGAGAGTACAGATTTTCATAGCCCAAAACTCAAGAAATGCGATCAATTGACCGTGGGAGTCCAGAAATTGTACATTTTGGGTTTCAAGTATCTCTCTCTGATTTGGGACATCCGCTGGTTTGCACCATGACAATTTGACAATATCTTTATTACTCTCTCTCTCTCAATTTCCGACGACATTCGTAACTTTATAAAGTCTTTATTTTCTTTTCTTTCTACAATCCAACACTAGTTATATAGATAACTTCATTTTTACCCTAATCATCCAATACTTCGGCGGTAGCATTCTGCGAAGCCATCGCAACACTTATCAATGGAGTTGTTCTTCTCCACCCGGAAAATTAAAACTTGAGAAATAATATTATTTTGATTTTGTTCGATGCTGCAAATGTATAATTAAAGTTACTCCATTTTTACTTTTTGGTGATTCATGTTTATCCCGTTTACCGCAATGGGGGTACTTGCTAGATGATCGAAAATTATTGACTTTTCGGCCAAGTAAAATTGTGTTAAATTTCTATCTTCCATCGCGTTTTTGCATTTTCTGGATATGGGGGTTGCAAACATTATTCGCATTATTTGAACTATAAGTATTGTGGGGGTTATGTTATGGGGATAAAATAGTACCATTATAATATTTTTTTAATATTTTTTTTAAATTGGAGACTATAGAGAGTAAATTGGGGACTACATTTAGAATTACCCTTTCTTTTTTTTTTTAAAGAGGTTGTACATAATTTGAAATTTCGGTCCAAGAAGTATATAGAATTTCGGCCCTGCCTGGTTCTCCATGAATAAAAGAACTGACCCGATCTTTGACACCTTTATTTGAAAGTGTAGGGATTTCCGAAAGTATCAATGATGATTTAATCCCATTTTAAAAATGGAAGGATAAAAGCTACGTATATTTTCAAAATATATAAGCAACTACTCATTTTTATTGCGAAGACGTAGATTTAACCATTTTTGAAATATTATGTTCGGTATAAAACGATCACTTACATTATTTATACAAAATTTGTCATGAGGGCATGCATACAAAGTTACTAGCTTTATGACACTAAAGGAAAAATATACTATAAAAAGCATCACTTTAAACACCGAATATCTATCTATTAAATAACACTTTATTACCCATGTTCTAATTATCTAACTAAAATGTCCAAAATAAGTTGTATGAAATTTTAAAAAAAAAATCGATGTATAAAGCCGGAAATCAGTCTCCATTTACAACGGATTCACTGATGTCATGTTCCAAATATTTATCTCGTGTTGAAAATAATTTCATATAGAATCATAGTACACCTCTATGCATTAATATTCCAATCTATCATGTCATGTCATATCATATCATATGAAAATAATAATGAATAACACAAAGACCACCCACATCCCGATTACGTACTGTATAGCAAACCGGCATATTAATTAATCGGCATCTAACAAATGCCTCGTAAGCTTTTTCATCGTACACAACTTTTATTTTCCTAAAACAAAAATACATATATATGTTTAATTTAATTCTTTTTTTTTAAAGGAAGTTAGGATTTTATTTCTAAGAGAGTAAGATGAAGAATAAATGGGATGACCACCTACAAAATTAGGAGCTTCAACTCAAATTTGAGGAATATAATATAAGAATTTTTAGAAGCTCTAGCAACTGCGTAAGCACAAATTGTGTCATGTCGGCAAAATTTGAATTTGATTTGTTTTCTGTTATTGGTTCCAACTTGTGTTGACTTGACGCTCGTAATTAAAGTGAAATTAAGGGAATATGCAGCGCAAGAATGAGTAACTAAAAAGTGAGTTGACAATTGGCAAATATTGTTGTAACTACCCAACTTAATTACTTACTTAAACGAAGATCATGTGAATTTCAACCGAAAGAAAAGAAAATGAGCACGTAAAACCATGAACATGTGAATATTGCCATCACATTTTCTCAATATGTTTGCTTCACCTTTTCAAATAATTGAAAACTTTTCCAAAGTTCAACTAGTTTCCAATATTCAACCACATACACTCTAAATTCTTCCTATAAATATGGCCTAACTCTTACTCGGCATAGATTCTTCCAATTTTTTCTTTCTCAATTCTCAAATATATACTTGCACAACATTTTTTTCCCCTCAAATTATGCTTCAAGATTAGATATATAATGTATTTTGGATTGGTAATGAGGATTATTTCTAGGGAATACGATGATGATTATGGGTGGACAGACAAAATCGACATGATCAAGAAGCGGTCGTCTGTCTTAGCAAAATCAACGTGGATGACTATATGTCGGGTCGGGCAAGAAGATCCTTGTCGGGTCGTGCATGCACTGAAAGTAGGGGTTTCTTTGACATTGGTTTCTTTGTTGTATTTGTTGGAGCCACTCTTCGAAGGTATCGGACAGAATGCCATTTGGGCCGTCATGACCGTTGTCGTGGTGCTCGAGTTCACTGCCGGTTAGCAACTCTATATATTCATTCATCTGCACAGCTGATTATTAACTATAAAATGTGACATCAAAATTAGTTACAAATTCATTTATGATTTTATTAGGTGCAACATTGTGCAAAGGCTTGAATAGAGGCATCGGCACACTATTAGCAGGATCGCTGGCCTTTTTCATCGAGTACATTGCTCAAGAATCTGGCCAAATATATCGTGCAATCTTTATAGGGACTACTGTTTTTCTAGTTGGTATGTGGATTTATATATCAACTTAATTATAAACCTAATTATATGTGTAGCTAGCAGTAAACTAACAGTAATTTGTATGAAGGCACGGGAGCAACGTACATGAGATTTTTCCCTTACATAAAGAAGAACTACGACTACGGAGTGGTGATATTTCTGTTGACATTCAACTTGATCACGGTGTCGAGCTACCGGATTCATAACGTGCTTAAAATAGCTCAAGATCGGTTTTATATGATCGCCATCGGCTGTGGTGTCTGTCTCCTTATGAGCCTTATAGTTTTTCCGAATTGGTCGGGCCAACATCTTCATAATTTTACTGTCTCTAAGCTTGAGGGATTGGCCACTTCGATTGAAGGTGAAAAGATTTGTTTCAAAATATTGAACCAAATTATAGATATTTATGTTATCAGATAATTATTTTTATGGTAGTTGGTTTTCCTTTTCAAAGTATATTCTATATGTGTTGCAGCTTGTGTGGCAGAATATTTCAGCAATGAAAATCCAAATGAAGCAGCGAAAGAATCATCTGAAGACCCTATTTACAAAGGCTATAAAGCTGTTCTTGACTCTAAATCCACTGATGAGACTTTGGTACTTCCTTTTTTGTCCTTTTAATTTCTTCTTCTTCGTCTTCTTCTTCTTCTTCTTCTTCTTCTTTTCTTCCTTCTTCTTCTTCAAGAGAAACGGTGTCACATTATCTCTCTCTCTATCTCTCTCTCTCTCTCCCCCCCCCCCTCCCTCTCTCTCTCTGAGCAGGCAATGCACGCAAGTTGGGAGCCATGCCATTCAAGCAACTGCGAGAGAGTGCCGTGGCAGCAATATGTAAAGCTCGGCGACATTCTCCGCCATTTCGGATACACCGTCGTAGCTCTTCACGGCTGCCTTCGTACTGAAATTCAGGTCTCCCTCTCTCTCTCTCTCTCTCTCTCTCTACATATGTATTGCTTATTAGCATCAAGTAGTTAATGATGGTTGAAATCAGACGCCAAGATCAGTTCGGGCTCTTTTCAAAGATCCATGTATCCAGCTGGCCGGAGAGGTAGCCAAAGCATTGATGGAGCTGGCTGACAGCATAAGGCAGCGCCGCCAGTGCTCACCGGAGATTCTCTCCGACCACCTCCACCAAGCTCTACACGACCTCGATGCCGCCCTAAAATCCCAGCCTAAACTCTTTCTAGGCCCCAACTCAAATGCCACCAACAACATGTTGGCCTTGGCAGCTGCCGCCGCGGCCAGGCAAAATGCTTCCAAGGACTTCAGAGCCTCACTGCCGAGCGTCAAAACGGACTCGTCGGCGCTGCTCCGGTGGAAGAGCAAACCGGCTGCCGCCGAACAGGCCAAAGAGCTCCCTGAGAGGAAGTCGCTGCGGCCGACGCTGAGCAAGATTGCCATCACCAGTCTAGAGTTCGCAGAAGCGCTTCCGTTCGCCGCCTTCGCGTCATTGCTCGTCGAGACCGTGGCGAGGCTTGATCTGGTGATTGATGAGGTGGAGGAGCTGGGGAGGATTGCCAACTTCAGGGAGTTCTGTGTTGGTGATGATGATAAAGTGACGGCTAACTGTTATAAACCTCAAAGGGGGAAAGATGCCCCATTGCAGAACCATTTACCTTCCCATGGAGTAGATTGATTATGTTGCAGGATATTACCCCTCTCTCTCTCTCTCTCTCTCTCTCTCTCTAAATTGTCATCATTTTCCCGCGAAAATCGAGGGATACTCTTATCTTCTCTCCATTGTTATACTACCCTTTTCTACTATGACTTGTTTTTATGCTTACTGCTGCTCATTAATCAACATATATAATTTCTACTTATTTCACTGTTGAATACATATACAGATAGTTAACATTTATATGATATGACAAAGGGATAAGGTAAAATAACAAACGAAAGTAATTACAAAGCCAAAAAAAATTTGCAGGAAGTGAAATAAATTGCAAGGCAGCTTGTAAAATTAACAAGATGGTTAAGTTTCTTCACAATAACCTAAACGAGCTTCCGTTCATAGCTATTTACAGTAAAATAAAGAAATGAAACATATTTTACAATTGAAACAATCTAAAATTAACCTAGCATTACAGAGAATGAAGATGAGAGAGGGAAAAAAAATAAAAAAACTAGCAAGTTAGTAACTGATCCTGTAGAGCTATTTCCTTTTCTGTGTATTTAAGTTAATCTAGAGAGTGATTTAGCAGCTAATTTGCCTTCTTTATGCCAGGTAATTGACCTCGACCAATAGTTCATTTCAGAAGTGAAAAGAATAAACATAAACAAAATTTTCTCAATAATGGTACATAATTAAACTTACTAAGTTTGTGGATGGATGATGATGACTCCTCACAGTTTACTGCTTCCAAAGCACTTCAGCTTCTTCAAACAAGCTTTCTTAGTTGAGGGAACTGCAATCTCAATCTTTTCCACCTGCTGTTTGCCAGTAGTGGATGCAAATCCAAGACGTGTTCTGGCGTGAAGTCGTGCCTCGTCAATATACCCACAACTGGAAGCCTCTGCATGGAAAAAACGCATATCGTTTTCAATTAAGTTTTTTAGAGTGACAATTCGAAAGGGTAGAGAGATAAAATGCATGAGCATGAACAGAAAAAACTGAAGAGTATCAGAGGAATGGGAGCGCCATGACGATACTATTGTAATCCATTGATCATGATGATTCACACGATTTAATTCAAAATGACTCACAGTGCACAAACTAGAACATGTGTTATGAAGTGAAATAACAAGGGAGAATCTTACCCCAGAAAACTTAGGAATGACCAGCAGGTGCCTCAAGCTGACTTGTCGGAAAAGTATCAGGGCTTTAGCTAAGGACATCGTCTCCACAACAGTGTACGGTGACGTATTAGTAAATGGGTGCAAATCTATGTACATCTCCATCTCTTCATCAGACACTACTATATCTTCAATTTTATCATCATGGCCCAAACCCTTCTTTGCAAAATCATCAGCCGAAAGGAGCGCAATGGCATCTGGGCTAACTGGTGTCGGAGTTCGCGAGAAAACCTTTGATCTTAACAATGTGAGAAGATGCGCTCGGAGGATTAAACCAAATAAGACAGGGGACTCGCAGAATGGAGGCTCATCTACCACAGGAAACCCATTATGTCGTGTGAGTTTGAGGACATGCACGACATTAGCAACCTTCTCGAAGCCATGAAAGATCTGTAACGGGCCTGTAACTACATCGCCAACTGTTAACTGCCTCATATATGGCTCAGCATAATCTTCCAAGTAAGGTAAACCCTTCAATGTCATTATGAGATCATACACATTTTCATTAAAGACATCGGCCACAGACTTTGAGATGAGAAGAACTATCATTATAAGCGGCAGCAGCAATAGATTATTGGTCAGCTCGAGGATAATCACACACAAGGAAACTGTCGTCCTCATTGATCCACCAAGAAGAGAAGCAGAGCCAAGAACTGCAAAAAGTCCATGGTTTAGATTTGAATTTGTACCGAATAACATCCCAACAAAACGCCCATAAGCAGCACCGGTCACGATGATTGGCACAAATAAACCTGCCGGAGCCACGATGCCGTAACTGAAAATGCTGAGAAAGAAGCAGGCAGCAAAGAAAATAAGCATTGATAAATGATGAAACTCAGAGTCAGTGCCTTTGCTGAAGAGGTTTTTGATTGCATCATCATTAGTGTTGAAAAAAAGGCTAGCAAGATCGTTGTAGTAACCAGGAGGACACTGGAACTTCTTATAATTGCCTGAACGGCCAATTGTAGGGCAAGGTTCTGATGGATTGGATGGACACGGACGACATGAGGCTAGCCATGGTAATCCAAATAGAAGACAAGAAGTAAAGATTGAGAGAGAACAAGCCAACATGATTCTTAAAGCAACTCCTTTCCTGGCACAAACGATAAGTACACACTTAAAATTGGATTAAGTGAGAAACTAAAATCATTTCAAGACATAGTATGGGATTTAGAGACTTACTTGTTTATTACGTTGTAAATTTTGAGAACTTTATTGAGTAGATAATTGTATATGCTTCCTAATATGCCACCTCCAATTGCCAGAAGAAGAACAGGAGGCACATCCCAGATGTGATAAGGAACATCTATTGACGTGACATCATACATTATAAGGCCCCCTTTGCCAAATAGACCACATTGACCTCTCAAACAGAGATCAATCAAAGCCCGAAGAACTATAGCAACAACAGCTGTAGTGAAGAAAGTTCTCCACATCAGAGCACTTCTCCACCTGCAGGAAAGAAATTACATAGAGCATAAGCAGTCCATTTAGGTAGCATTTGATATACAAAATTCACTGGTAAGTACCAAGATGCCATTTCTTCAAGAGCGAACAGCACACCACCAACTGGAGCACGAAAAGCAGCTGCGATTCCTGCAGCCGATCCACAAGTTACAAGATCTCTCCTGTCACGGTCATTTTTGAAAAACTGCAACCACTTCCAGGTCAATCCAAACTTCTTCGATCCACCCTGACCCAGTAATGCAGCTACGCACGCACCAGAGTGAACCATTGGCCCTGCCTTTCCAACATTTAGAGATGATGACACAGCACATATGCTTCCAACTATCTGTGTAATGTAACATTCAAGTATGGCCTCAAATGGCCCAAAAGATTCATTTGAAAGGGGAATCAACTATACAAAGGAAAAACAACAGTTGAAAAAACACTGAAAGTGACTTCATTACTTTAAATATATTAGAGAATGAAGTAAAAAGAATTTTGACAGTCATGGTTCACAAAGCAAGACCTAATTACTTCTATTTCATGTATAAATTTGTGACAACAGTCCATCACATTTTAAGAATATAATATTTTTGTGAATGAGGCAAAACACAGCTAGTTGTCTAAGCTTTAGATTAAGTTGCAGTCTGGATAGGTGGTAATTATCATGTTCGATTGGGCAGCAGATCTATGCCCTCCTCTTTGGCTAAGGCCTAAGGGTTCATTTCGCTATATTAGGAAGTATAAAGCATTAGTTATCACTAGTTTCATGTTTTTAGGACCCTATACATTCATATATAAAATTGTGAGCTTCTTGTCAATGATGGTAGTCTCAGTTCTCATGTCGGGCCTAAAAGAATTACTTAGATTGATAAAAATCTACAAGAGTGCGTCAGACCAGAATAGTCACAAAAAGATTCAATATGCATACGATATTCAAATTATGTGTGTCTGAGTGTGCTATTTTTTTTTCTGTTGGAGGGAGTAGGGTGGGGGTACTAAAATACCTTGACAATTAGAGTCCGGAGTGAAAATATTGCTGGTGCATCTACACCATTCAAATATGCCTTAACCTCTGGTATACCTGAACCAGCAGCCTCAGGTGCTACAAATGCAGTGATCAAACATGCAACCAATGTCAAGCTTAGATTTGAAGATGAAAACACAAGGAAAGCCACCATGAACCTGTCCCATGGAGAAAATCAGTAATTGTACTCTTGAAACATAAATAACCCTGCAGCAAAATACTAAACGAGAAGAGGGTGCAGATGAAAAGGATGTAGAGCAGTATTGAGAAACTACAAAAGATCAATGTATAAAACCAAAGATTCAATCAAACATGAAATTACTTTTTTCTTTTATTTGAATTCAATGCAATAAATGTCAGAAACAATGACGATTACATAAGCTGATGAGCAATAACTTAATCCATAATTAATATTATCAGGCATGTAATTGTGAAAGATGAAAACTTTCTTACTTTCTGGCCAACATCATGTTGGAGGTGACGACGAACTTCATACCAGCTACATTTTCAACAGCGAGATTGATGAAGAACCCAAGTAGACCGACGATATGTCCAATAAGAAAACACAATACCCATTTCATTAATGTATATTGGTATATTTCAACCAATCCCATACTTCGCCAGTCAGGCTTGACAAAATCATTCTCTACAATCCTGCATGAGAAAAGCTTCACTTATTGAGATCCCAAATAGTTTTGACATACCACACTCATAGAAAAAGAAAATGGACAGAGGTAACCCATTCCCATAAATTTCTCCTTGAATGAGTCAAATTAAGAACAAATTTATATCCAACGAGTTTCACTTGATTAGTAATATAATAATTGCAGTTTGGCAGAAAGAGCTCGTATCACTATCAACTGAAACAGAAAGTTCAAATTCCAAACAACCAAAAAAACTGAAATTTTGAGGGATAACAAATCAAAGAGAATCACACTGATCATCTATTATAGTCTACTCCATCCCATCTAAACTTTTCTAAGAGAATCACATCACACAAACACAATCAACTTCACAAGGGCACTTCGGAAACACGGGTAAACATGCAACATAAACAACACAAAGGAGAGATTTGAGATATGACAAATCAAACAGAGTAAACAGAAATAACAACTGAAGATGATTGAAGGACTTAATGGAAACACACGCTAACAAATAACAGATACCTGCCGAGAAAACCTGTAATCAACAACAACGCTGAATTATTATGTCACCTCTATTCTGATTCACAATTACAATGCACAAGCAACAATTAATCGCAGAAAAATCCGTCGACGGAGAAATAAGTTAGAAAAAGCAAACAATACATACGAGAAAGACGAAGTTGACGTTAGAAAGAAAACAAGGAGAAGCTTACTCATAATCAAGGCTTTCGATGGGGCAGATATTGGAGCCAACAATGGCGACCTGCGAAGTGGTATTGGAAGCGGAGCGGCAGAGGCGCAGCGGAAGCAGCGGCGGCGGCGAATCTTCGTCCAGCGGGTCCAGCAAGGGGGCAGCCAAGCCATTGCGCAGCGGCGGAGACATGGCGGCGGAATATAGTAAGAGAAATTGTATGGAATTGCGTGTAGAGGAAACAAGTGGAAGTTGTTGGGAAAAGGAAAAGGGGATTCGTAGCTACTTGCAACAGCGTTGAGTGTAGAGAGTGACCGTCAATGCTCCATACTCTGATAAATCATCATTGCGGGAAAACGAATCAAGCAGGATTTACTTTTACTACTTTTACTTGTACTTGTACCCCAACAACTTCTATTTAGGGACCAATCTTACAATACAATTCTTACTTACAAGTTACATCCTCTCTCTCTCTCTCTTCTCTCTCTCTCTCTCTCTCTCTCTCTCTCTTCGTCTGGTGGAAGAAAGAATCTGTGCGAAAAAATACAGTGTGTATTTGTTTTCGCGGAAGAATCCCGATACAATCCTAGTACTAGTATAGGTGTGTATATCCGTTTTGTTATTTATTTCTTATTAATTGATTATTTATTGGCGAAACATATGGAAAGTAAATAATATCACTGCGTAAAATTATACTGAATTGTAAACTCTAATGCTGATCAAACTTCCCAATAGATTACACCAATCAAAAGATAAGTATTTTCTTTATCTCGATATTTTTGCAAGTTTATAATGATAAGAATTCAAGATTGGAGCCGGGCCAAAGAGTAAAAATAGGAAGGGTAAAAATACCATACAAATCCGCAAAATAGTTTGTAAATTAGTAAAAAAATTGAAATGAATATTGTTGAATCAGGTCATATATGGCGATTTTATTTGAGTGTGTCCTTTCATTAAACTCTACTTGTATGTAATACATGAGGAATCAATCACATTATGTATTGGAAGTAAGATGAGTCGTTGGAGCTATAATTCAGAGATCTAAATTTGAGATCACTAATTGCAAAACTACTTATTTAATAAATATCACATTTTCAATGATACGAGATACTGATACTAGCATCCGATCTGTCTATTTATTGTATTTAATTTGATTGGTGATAATAAGGAGTGACCCGAAATTTAATAGCGGATGCGAAAGTGGTCGACTTTAGGGGGGCCTCCGGCTTCCCCCACACATAAAAGCTAAGCCAATTGTTGGCTTAATAGTAGACGTGAAAAATATCTATAACTATCACAACAGCTCAAAAAAAAAAACAAAACAAAACAAAACAAAAAAACAAAACTATCACATTTACTAAATTATTATTCTACAACTTACTACCTGTTTCCGGGATACAATACACAATTTTATAAAAAAAGAAAAGGGTAAATTAAACAAATTTGCAACGACCGTTTATAATTCCAACTTATATGGAGGAATTATTATCGACTAGTTCGTGACCGTAGTATATATGTTCTTATGCATCGCATAATTTATAGTATCTTCTATAGCAGTATAGCTCCAAACCTTGTTTCTAGAAAAAAATCCCATTTTTGCAAAACAGAACAGAAAACAGTTAAGAAGATGTTTAATTAACGAATTTAGGAACTTGCATTATTAAGTAAGCCCTCTTTTCTACCTTTCTGAAGTAGAATAGTTTAGATTACAGAACACGAAATGAGAATGCATGTGTTCTAGTGGTTAAGAAAACACCCATATAAAAACATCTTTTTTTTCTTTATTTGGACGGTCTAGTGGTAAAATAAAGACTATGGTTGCGGCAAAAGATTTTGGATTCAAACCTCACTAATAACTCTATAGATCAAGCCTATCATCACACATGTATTTGGAAAAAATTTCTACACCGTACAAAATTGAGACCATTACACTATCCTACAAGGTAGGAACACTATATCACCAAATAATGTGGGAATTAATACACCACACACGAATGGAATGAGATATAAGACATCTCACTAAAAAGAGACTCGGGGTGCCTCAACTAACTATTTGATCTAGGCCTCGTCGGTGAGTTTTGTAAACTTCATCAAACAAGAGTCAGATCTAACATTAATCATTAAAATTCAATAACTTAATTCGAGCAGGTAGCCACTATGATATACTACTAGTATTAAATTTGTGATTGAGATACCGTCGTGTGATTCTATTTAGAAAAGGCTAGACGGATTACCTAATACCTCAAAAGGTTACTAAAATACGTTTACTAAAGGACAATCTAGAATAGTATTCCCTTCGTTCTGTTCAATATAATAACGTGCTAAGTAGATGAGAATTAGATATAAGTGCTGATAAAGTGTTAAGTAGATGAGAATTAGATATAATAAAGTGCTGATAAACAATATTTTTAGTTAATAAAGTATTTTTTAGTCAATAAGTGTCTTTTTAGCTTAAAGTAAGCTCTAGTTCTTTCCAACAAACCATATTGAATGAGTTGACAAAAAAAAAGTCATATTAAACGGAATAGAAGAACGAAGTACGTAATAATGTACTCTAATAAACTATTCAATTACAAAACTTCTTATTTACTTAATCAAATATAAAATTACAGCAAAATGTAATTGATAATTCCTGTACGAAACGTTTGGTTTGCGTGGAAAGAGTACTTCACTACAAATAAATATCACCAAGAAATGTTGCTATGAAATATTGGTAAGGAATCTCATATTATACAACCCAGGGCGGATCTAGGGGGCTGGAAGCTGCTCTAATAACCCCCCCCCCCCCCCCAAAAAAAAAATATACTCCTTCTCCCTCCGTCCACAAAGATTGTAAGAAGTTTTTTTATAGCACGGGTTTTAATAAAAGTGTCATAGATGTTAAGTGAGTGGAGGAATTGACCCAGACAACGAAAGTGATAAAACGTAAGATAGTGGGAGAAGTTATGTCCAAAAGTAGAAAAAATGAAACTAGCTACAATCTTTGTGGACGGATAGAAAGGAAAACTAGCTACAATCTTCGTGGGCGGAGAGAGTAGATTTTCAGCACTTCTATTCATCGAAAATTTCAGTTTTGGCACTCTTTGCATATATTTTTGCATTTGCACCTGATTCAACTTACATATTATGATCAATGTGAAAACGAATTTTTAGATGAAATCGTATTCTCTTTTGCTAAGTAGTGAAATAACAAGTGCTTAATAATCAAATCGGATTGTTTACTCCTATTTAGTATTTCATTCTCTACTCCGTCCATTGGTTGAACGACATGTGGCATTGACTAGGGTTTATTCCACCTAAATAGGGTATATAATTATATCCAAATCGCCAAATATCAAAAATCCAACGAAAAAAATAGAGGATGAAACACCATAAGGAGTAGAAGATCCGAACTGCTTAATAATTAATTATAAACTTCTTTAATTGTTTGATCAATGATGGCAAATAACGTGCCTGCAACTATATGGAGGAAGAGAATGAGAGCTTTCCTTTGAATCCAAATTTTACATGAGATAATCACGTGTATGTTTATTAACTAAGTGAAAGTGCATAAACCATATTTAATTTATTATATGTTGTTTTATAGTTTTGCCAACAAAACAAAAATATTAAAGAATGGAATTTGAGACACGGCAGTTTCTCACCTTAGGACGACAGATTGTCGCTGATTGTTGTACAATAAATTCTTTATTTTATCTCAGTAAGTAGCCCATCGAGACTCGACGGGAAATCATTTTCAAGTATGTATATATACTTTAAAAATAGTTTTTTTGGTAAATAACACCAAAGTAAGAAAGGGAAGAAATATAAACATCTTATACAATAAAACAATCAATCAACAAACCACACCATTATAACTTTGAAAAAAAAAAACTTGTCTTCCTCTCTCAACGCTTCCCCCTCACTCTCTTTCTAGAATTCAAAAACTTGTCTTTCTCTCTCAACGCTTCTCCCTCACCCTACAATTCATCTCCAAGACTGACTGATATTTAAAAATAATTGTATATCTTATTTAGAAGTTATTATATTGTTTGCGTTAATTGTAAATCAAACTTAGGAAATTAATTTTATTTCATGTATCAAATAACGCAAAAACTTCGGTGCAATCGGTTGCACACCTGCTATATATTATACTATGATTTAAAAAATATTCATGGTATGGATGGTGGCGGAGTGGTTTGGGGCGGAGGTCAGCTCCCTCCTCCGCCCGAGTTCGAAACCTGCTGCTTCCTTTTTTTTAATTATCTTAAATGTTATATAATATAAACAATAATCAATGTATGGATGGTGGCGTAGTGGTTTGAGGCGGAGGTTTAGAGCTTTGCTCCTTCCTCCACCCGGGTTCAAAACCTCCTGTCGCATTACTTGCATCATTTTTTTCAAAAATTATTTGACTTATTGGGATACTTAACTATTTGTTTTGTTTGTTATTTTAATATGTTTTTTTAGTTTTTTATTTTATTTTTAAATTATTTGTTTAAATATTTGTTAATATACAACTACAATTTTATTTTTATTTCTAATTTTTTTAATAAACATAACTAAAAATAAGAGTTGTGGTTACCAAAAGTACATGTTGTCGTAAATAAAAGTAACAATCATTGAAAAAAAGAAGAAATATTGGTGAAACATTACTTTTTTAATATCAATAATTACATTTCATAACGATAATAATTACTTCACCAAATCACTAAAAGTACACGTTATCAAAAGTAAAAGTAAATATTGTCGTCAAGAAAAGTAATATTTGTGGTTCGAAACCTCATGCCGCATTGCTTGCATCATTTTTTTAATTCTTTGACCTATTGGGACACTTCGAAGTGTCCCAATTACATGAATCTAACTATGTAATCTATTGGGACACTTTGAAGTGTCCCAATTACTATTTGTTTTGTTTGTTATTTTAATATGTTTTTTAAGATTTTTATTTTGTTTTTAAATTATTTTTTCAAATATTTGTTAATATAAAAATACAATTTTTTTTTTATTTCTAGTTTTTTTTTAATAAACATAACTAAAAATAAGTTGTGGTTACTAAAAGTACATGTTGTCGTAAATTAAAAGTAACAATCATTGTGAAAAAAATAATATTTGTGAAACATTATTTTTTTAATATTAATAATTACATTTCATCACGATAATAATTACTTGACCAAATCACTAAAAGTACATGTTATCAAGAACAAAAGTAAATATTGTCGTCAAGAAAAGTAATATTTGTGAAACATTACCTCTCTTCATATCAATGATTACTTTTCATAATGACAATAATTACTTAACAAAATAATTTAAAGTATATGTTTTTGTGAATAAAAGTAACAATCGTTGCCAAAACAAGTAATATTTTTGAAACATTATTTTTCTTCATATAAAAAATTACTTTTAACCACGATAATAATTACTTAATCAAATAAATAAAAGTACACGTTGTTGTTAATAAAAATAAATATTGCCATTAGGCAAAGTAATATTTTTGAAACATTACTTTTCTTCATATCAAAAATTACTTTTAATCACGACAATAATTACTTAATCGAATAAATAAAGGTACAAGTTGTCGTTAAAAAAATAAATATTGTCATTAAGTAAAGTAATATTTTTTTTATTAATTTTTTTTTAATATTAATCAATCTCCTTAGGATTTATTTAATCATAATTAGGGTTTTTTTTTAAATTTATAGATCAACTATTATTTTTTAACTAATAATTCAAAAAAATAAAAAAAGTTCAATAATATATAAACAGGATATTAGGACACATAATAAAGTGTCCTAATGAAGTAAAAAAAACAGCTTTTAAGTAAGTGTCCTTAATTCACACATATTGAAAATAAGCGTTGCGCTGCTGGGAATCGAACCTTTGACCTCAGGTTGCCCAGCAGCACCTTTAACCACTAGGCTACCAACGTGTTTGTGAGTTATTGTGTACAATAGTTATATATTATTAAGCGGTCAGAATTAAAAAACAAAAACAAAAAAATAGCAAAACACGCGGATCTTGGATTCGGGTCGGGTCGAACCGGTTGCATCGTATGCAACCGGTTGCACCCAAGTCTACCTCATCTAATAATTATAAATAACAATAAATTATATACTCATTCATTAGGTATTTTTCAAATTTAAATTTGTTTAGAATTTTTCTACACGTTCTCCTCCTAATCTCAATTGTATATACTCGTCGCGAATCTGTTCGATAATACTCGATAAAAATCTGAACACTACAAAGTTAGTATTAACTAAAATTGGTTAAAATTCTTATTTTTATGCCTATTTGAATCGTCTCATTGGTTTTTGAATCGTCATGTTGGTTTATGCTAAATTGATATCTCTAATCTTAGCCAAAAGGCCGAGAAAAATGTAGTTATATTTTTAAGATTTTTTTCTTCTTTTTTTAGCTATCTATTCGTACATTAGATCTAGTGTGATAAAAGATATTTATTTAGTTTTCATAGAGTTTTTTTTTACAATTTTTCTATTGGCCTCTTAAATGCTAAATTTGCTTCTTTTTTTTGTTTCATTAACTTAAAAAATAATTTAATTTTTCACATTTATTAAACATATAATTAATAATAAAAATGGTTTATATAATACATATTATGAATTTGAGAATATATATTAATTAAGAATTGAGATACAGTATGACAAAAAATCAGATACTCATTTATTACATATTTTCTAAAATCTAAATTTATTTAGAATTTTTCTACATGTTCTCGTCCTAATCTCGATTAAAATATTGACTTTATTTTATATATCCGCCGCAAACATGTTGGATAATACACGATCAAATCTGAACACTATACTATTTACTAAAATTAGTAGTACTTTTTTTGTTTTTATATCTATTTGAATCGTCTCGTTGGTTTGTGCTACTTTAATCTTAGCCAAAAAGCCGAGAAACATAAATTTACATTTTCAAGATTTTTTTTTTCTTTTTTTAGTTATATATTCATACATTAGGTTTAATGTGATATGAGTTGTATTTTCTAGCAAACACTAATCGAAGATTTGAGAAAAATAAGAATGAAAGAAAAGAGAATTCCATGTACATTTGTTGATTAAATATATTTATTTTGTATTCCTAGAGATTTTTTATTACAAAATTTCTATTGGCATTACCTATAGACTAACTTAAAACGTAATTTTATTTTCATAACTATTAAACATATATTTAATAATGAAAATGGGTTATATAATTAGTATAAGGAATTTGAGAATATATCCTTATTAAGAATTGAAATGTAGTATAATATTAATATTATGAATTAATAATACACAAAACTTTAAAGAAATGTGAACAATAGAGATAAAAGATAGTAATAATAGATATACATGTGAGGTATGAGAAATTATTATATGAATATAATAAGTAATATATGTGTATTATGAATTAATAATGGAGAAAATACTACAATAAAGGAAGTTTAAATGTTAAACTTAATAATTCTACTCATTCTTGTCAACTTCGATTAAAAAACGTGAGTCTACTATTCATTTTCATCTTGAGTCTATTGGATAATACCTGATACAATCCAAACACTACAAAAAATATATTAATTATAAATAGTAACAATCCTTCTTTTCGGTCTATACAGACAGTTTCGTCGTTTTCGGAAAATTGGCATTCCTATCTCGGTTAAAACAATGACTTTAAAATAAATACCCGTCTCAAACTCGTTGGGTATTACTTGATAAATATTTGAACACTACAAAACTAAGATAAATTAAAATTAGTAAAATCGTTCTTTTTATGTCTCTTTGGACTGTCTCGTTGGTTTAATCTTAGCGAAAAGATTGAGAAAGATATATTTACATCTTAACTTTTTCTTCCTTTTTTAAAGCTATATATCCATACATTGGATATGTTTTCAATTGGATAGATATCAGAATTTGATTTAATGTGATACATTTCCAAAAGACACTAATTTAAGTTTTAAGAGAAATAAGAATAAAAAATGAGATAAAATTGTAGACATGTTGATTAAATTTATTTTTATTAGAAATTTTCTTTTACAATTTTTTTGATTGCGTACTAATAATCAGAATGTATAAGAATGGAGCACTCAAAATTTTATATTAAGATTAGAGTCTGAGATTGAAAAGTAATCAATAAATATATGAAAAACAAATTAAATATTTTTTTACAATAGAAATCAAATTGAATTATGTGAATTCAGGCATAAAGTTAAGGATTCTAGATAAATACAAATTACTTTCTGAATATTAGATAATTATAGGTTAAATCTTATGAATTGATATTGCACAATGTACTAAAATAAAGGAAAACGGTAATAGCGAAATAGTGCACAAAATTTAAATTTATGATAAGCAATACAAGAATAGATAAGTTTTGATTTGAGGATATATAGATGCGTGAGAATAGAGGAGTTATTGATTTTTTTTTCTTTATTTTTGAGTGAATAGAGGAGTTATTGATGGAGTAGAATACGTGTAATACTCTACATAATGATATTACTATGAATTAATAATGCTAAAAACACTAGAATAAAGGAAAATTGGAACGGAGCACTAAGAAGAGAATACCGTTTATTTTCCTATTATTAATAAGATATCTGAATAAATATTGCAATATTTAAAAGAATAATTCATGAATAAATAAGAATGGAAAAACCTAATAAGTGATGCAAAATATGAGTATTTATTTGACCAACTAATTATTTAATTAATTAACAAAACCTAATAAGTAATGCGAAATAATTGTTGAATGAAAAAAATATATGGAAATCTTGTTGAAAAGCGATACGGGATAGAATATTTAAAAAAAAAAGAGAGAGAGAAAATATAGGGATGTTTATACTTCAAAAATGGTTTTTTTTAGAAATTACTTTTTCAAATGAGATTTTAGTTATGATAATATTGACATAATTTAAGGATGATCATGAAATTTGATTTGTATTCATATTGTATAGATATAGATGAATCATAACGTGAAATAACAATATATAAAGAAATACAACTTGTATAGAACTGATTTGATACATACATATGTACTCGATCTTACTCCTAATTGAGATATAAATAGATAGGAATAAGAATTTGATATATTATGATTATTATATGAATAATAATGCAGAAAATAAGAGAATAAAGAAATATAGGAATGGAGAATTGTGGTTGCGCCACATAGTGTGAACATAAACCTCATTATTATATATATTACTATATAATATATATATGATGATGTTTAAACTTATTGCGATAACCTTAGGTACGATCCATCCTTATTTTATTACTATTTTTATTAATTAATTCTAATTAAAACTTAATAAGTTTTGAATAGAATTAATAAATTCCATTTGAAGCTTAATTAACTCTTATTCAGATTAATAGATTTAATTATCTCTTAATTTTTATAATTACGATTAACAGCCATACTCAAGTTTTTCTCTTATTTTAGCAAAAATTGAGAAAATGAGGGGAGGACATCAATAATTTAATATGACAGAGAGCATTTTGTATCATCCTCTTCAGTCTTTACCTCTGTTATCCATTCATTCAGTAAAAAAAAAAACACTCTGTTATTTATTTTACTGTATTCGTCACAATGCGATGTCACGAAGTAAAGAGAAAAGGCTGTAGATCAATTTGCCAATTGTGTCGAATGATTTGTTTATTTTCTACTCTTTTTCCTTTTTTCTAATGTCCTGGGACCCACATATGCACACGAGTAAAACTCTCACACTTCTATTCAATAGTTTGCCTCAATTATTAAAGCATATGATATATATAGAAACTTCATCAAGTTAATCTAAAAATAATCTTTCTTATTAGTTTCTCATTTACAACACAATTAAATAATAGCCTCTAAATAGTAAATACACAAGCTTTGAGATGTTGCACACAACTTTTAAATTTGTCCACAGATGACAAATACACTAACTTTTGATTTTTTTTTTGCAATTTTATCAAGGCACACAACTTCCCGCAATTCTAACTTACATGACATGACAGCTACTAGCCAAAAAAGAAACACATTTTTGTACTTGATCAAACAGGACCAACCAATCAGATATTTATGATTTTGAAACATTTAATCAAACCTCAATAAGACTACAGGCGCAAGAATTAAAAGAAATAAAGTGAAATAAATAAATAAATAAAATTATATAGGCTTTAGACATGTTATAACATAGAAGAGCTACGTTCATCTTCAAACCACGCTATAAAAAGAGACATATTTTGAAATAGTCATAATGATCATTAAAATATAAATTTTAGCCCACCTTATTCAAAAATATAAATTTTAGCCATTTTTTCCAATTTGGGACGAAAATACCCTTAATGAAATACGGAGCGGGTCGGGTTTGACGCGGGCGGGCGCGGGTCGGGTCGGGCGGGTATGAGGAATTTGATACTTTTGGTACAAATTTAGTCTTATTAGTACCAATTGTTCTAGTACATCTGGTACGAATTTAGCCTTATTAGTGTCAATTGTTCCAGATTTGGTACAATTGGGACGAATTGTCAAATTAGTTTCAGATGTTCCAAGTTATGATATGGTACTCTTGGGACAAACATTCCAATTATTTCAAGTTATACTACTCCGATTTTGCGGCTCCGCCTTCGGCTCCGATTATACGGCTCCGCCTTCGCTCCGATTACTAATATAAGGATAATCGTCGGGCAACAATTTAGATTTTTTCGGCTCGCTCCGAGGCCTTCGGCTCCCCTCACTCGAATCTTGACCAAAGAAGAAGCGGCAAACAAAAAAACGAAGAGGCAAACAAAAATTTGGAAATTAAAAAAAAAAACAGAAAAAAGGAAAAAAATCTGGAAAATAAAAAAAAAAACAGAAAAAAAGAAAAAGAAATCTGGAAAATAAGAAAAATAAAATCTGAAAAATAAAAAATAAAACAGAAAAAAAAAAGAAAAAAATTCTGGAAAATAAGAAAAAAAATAGAAAAAGAAAAGAAAAAAAACTGGAAAATAAAAAGAAAACAGTAAAAAAAGAAAAAAAAAATTGAAAAGGAAATTAAGTGTCAATAAAATGGATCAAAGAGTGATGGATCACAAATAAAAGAGGGAAATGTGTATTTAGGTCCTAAGTTCAAAAAAATGGTCATAATTTATATTTATGAAGAGGGTGGACCATAATTTATATTTCAATACTCATATTGGCTATATCACATGATATTCTCCTATAAAAATCCTAATGTTCTCTACACTACACAATCTTCCAACTCAAAATACATACACATAATTACTAAAATATGTGTTCATACCACTTCAAACGCCACTCGTTTTGAATTTCAATATATATGTAGTAGAGACATATGCATCAAAGCTTAGTCTTACACAAATATTGAAAACAAAGTTCTATCACAAATATTTGTTCCACATTGGATAGGAGTAGAGTAGCTAATTCTACTGATGACATCATATTCTCCATGGTGAGCGACAATACAACTTCTGAATCAGAATCAGAATAAGAATCGGGATAAGAATAGGACATCATATGCTCACGAGGAACTTACCTTGGTTTGAACTGTAAAATTCACAGTACCAGACTCGAAGGTAAATCAGACAGGACAGAGTGGAGATGATTTTTCTTCAATTTTCTTCTCCGGCGATTGAGTCCCCTGCATCAACCCAGTCAAAAGTTTTTACATATTTTTGGCACAATTGCTCACTAGAGAGTCAACAATGATCCTTTTAGATGCTAAAGAAGCAAAGAAAATCTGTTTGCAGTTTAGGATTTTTTTTAACTTGTATAACAAAAGGCCCAGACAATTAACACCACAAGGAACAATCCACATGCAAAAATATGGAAAAGAAAAAGTACAACAGGAAATTTGAATGTTGAGCTTAAAATAGTCTCACCAGTACTGGTTGAGTAGCACAAACGAATCTGTTGGTATCCTTTTTCCATCATCATTCCGATTCCAGTGGTAAACTGCATGTGTTCTGTTTTTTATCTCTAATGTAGAATGTCCGTAACTGGCTTCCCGAAAAGCAGAAAAATCTGGTTGGGGATCTCTAAATCTGCGGAGACAACATATGTATTAACATTTAGTAAAATGGGAAATGCAAATTACATATGGAGAATAGTCTACACAATATGACTACTATAGTACGAGCAAATAGGAAAATGACATGCAATGTGGATTACCTTTGAGCTAAACCCTCTTGGTTTCCTCCATCTCCAACAGTTACATAAACAGGTGCTGATTTGTCAGGTATGGGATTGGAATTACCACTAGACGCGTTGTATTTTATGTTTGAGATACGGTACTGAAATAAGAAAAGGGATTGTATTACTAGCTTTCAGAAAAGCACAATTATAATCAGGGAGCATGGGAATTTTATTCTGAGACATTTTGATTATCTGAAATGAAAAATGAAAAGCGAAGCTAAGATGCAACACCTGAGTGCAAATGATCATTCACGTTTTAGCTCAGCTAATTGCAATTTAGAACATCAAAATTTAATGAAATTCACTAGAAACCTATCTGATAAAGGCTGGAACTCAGTCCACTTTGACCCGAAGTATCAGCCTCAGCAGACAGGGTAACAGCCAATTCAGGAAAAACTTTTCGCAAATGTTGGCCTATACATGAACTATTTAAGTTAAAGGGAAAGATACCCTGACAAGAGGCATACCGATCTTTCATATGCATGGACGTGACCAGCAAAGATGATATCAACTTTATAGTGACAGAACCAGCTCTCGAACACGACTCTCATGGCCTCTGCCTCCATAAAATGAGCATTATTACTGTTGTAGATTGGAGCATGCATCAGGACAATCAGCCATGGAGTCTTCTCCCTATCGACCCTCGTAAACTCCTCTTTGAGCCACTCCCACTGAGGCGTATATTGTACTGCATTTATATAAGGATATATAAGAATAATTTAGATGTGATGAAGAACTTAGAAAGACAATGACACCAAAGGTGAAGGCTATAAGATGAAATCAACAAAGTTATGCGTCAACCTATTAAAGACCAATTTTAATTATCAAGAACAGGTTCTTTCTCAATATCAAGATGGGAGAATACAGAAATATCTATTAATAGAGTAACTACAACTTTCTTAAAACCACGAGTTGACTCCAAATTCAAATCATTGGCCTGTTCCATTATTGTGAGGAAGTATGGAAGGGCATCGGCCAAATGATCTTTATGGCTATGTTTGAGAAGACGACATGTTCTTGAGTCTCCATATGCTCAAGTGACTGCTATAATCATATCTTAATTGAGTTTACCACTGAGTTCAGCAGTGCGGCTAGGTTTCTTCCTAAAACACAAAAAAAAGTTATATCCACCATAGGAGGGCCTAGTGATATGCATTATCCACCAGAGTTATCTGTCGGTCAGATGTCCATTCTTAGCAGTACAAATTATTTTATTAATAACAATAAAGATCTTCAAAATTATGATGCATTGTTATCCTATTTTGCCACAAAATACCCTGAAAAAGTGATCTTATCCAGCTAACATGGAATGACAAGTTTTAGTCAACTTGCAGACATCGAACAAAGACCTTGCAAGCACAATCTAGAGTGAGTTCCATGGGTTGTATATTCTGTCTAGGGATATCAGGAAATTCCTATTGCAGCTAACATAGATATCTTCTATCGGATGCTTAGACGTGCAAATTCAAGAACTTCTTAGACTAGAATTATCTGGAGGCATTCTTCGAGAAAGGAACTACAGCACATTTCAGAGTCTGTCTCTAACTTATACCACCTCCACAAGGTAAAACGTAAGTACGAACATCTTTTAGCTTGGTTTCGAGGTTATAAACTTTTCCTTCTTCAGTGATCTGTTATTTGTTTAAGAGATGGAAAATGTTAGAAGGAAATAAGCATCAAGGAAATTGGGGAAGTACAGTAAGAGTGACATCTATCTTCAAGCAATCCTGAAGACTCTGAAACTTGATAAAACATCTAGTAAATTCTGCCGTGTCCTTACTTTTTCCTTTTTAGCCAATTTTGCAAATCAATTTTCTTAATGATGCATCTGTTTCATGCAAAATGCTATAGAATAAATATCACCTCAAGTAAACAGAATATAAAATGAACAAGACAATGTGCAATAGAAAATGGTAAATTACCGAATGGAGAGTAGCTGGACAGGACAATTATATGAGCAGAAGCCCTTCTCACAGAATACCACAGAGGATCACTGCTCTTACTAGCAAGATAAGGGGTAGGGTATCTCTGAAGATAATTTCTGAAAGGGATAGTCTCCCCCTGAACATCAGGAATAGAAGTGGTTACAGAAAAAAATAACTCCTGACCATAGAAATCTTACAAGTGTTGTCCTTACGAATTAATAATACAGAAAAAAGTTGAAGGATCAGAAGTCCACAAATAAGTAATGACAGAACGAAAAAATACGAGAGAGAAACCGGTATATAATTGGCAACATTAGATGCAGTTGAAGGAAACTAAACTATTTTTTCTAATACTTATGGAGGAACATTAAGATAAATGCAAAGTTTATATAAACAAAATGAAGAATCTTATACAGGGGATAAACCCTGATGTTCACATGAACTGAAAGCCTCAAACTCTACTTGTATGAACCAACCCCTTGTTGGAGAAACTATTAGTGGCAGATGGATATAAATTATCATAAAGATGGAATAAATAGTAAATAACTGAATTGTTTTATATCTAGAAATTGAAGATGGATATGAATCAAACTAACTAAAATACCACTTCAGAGGATTAGATAAACAGAGTTTGACATCAGGTTCATGCTATAGTCTTTACCATATATGGGAAGTACTCTATTTCATGATTTCCAGTTGTCCAAATCCATGGCTGGTATGCCATGCTACGTTCAACAAAACGACCCCATGAGTCCCAGCGGACACCAACGTCATGATATGTGTATCTATCAGCGTACGAAAGATCTCCAACAAATAATATAGTCTCTGCACCTGTCTGCTTGCAATGTTCAAGAGTCGAAAGAGAATTGTATGTTTGACCAAGATCACCTGTAATAGATAATAGATGGCATTAAACAAGGGTACTGTTCAGAAAAGAATTTCAAGAGAATCGTGTACAGTACTGAAAACACTTGAGTTCAAGATCACTGTATGATGATTGTTGAGTTGGTGAAAAGGACAGGCATCAAATAAACCGTATTAGAACTGGACGATATATGATCTTTTGAAGCATATGTTGTACTTCCTCAAACAATTTCAAGTTTTTCACTGTCTAGGAATGGTACGAAATGGTTAAACTTACTCCCAGCCCTCGCAGAACCCAAAACAATTCATTATCACTTTGTTATATTGCCAGCTGATAACATCTATACAACTAAATATGGATTACCAACCCTTGTACTTTCTGTCCACTTAGCTACTTCATCTGTGGGGTGTAAACTATGCACATTTTTATAGTTTCGATCCTCTCAAAGAACTAACTGTTTTTCCTATAACACCTTCCTTTTATCTCATACTCTCATCCCACTGTAGCTAAAAACTGGAAGACATCAGCTTTTCTCTCTTCTCATATATGCCACATTTAATATAACTGAACCACCACCTAGTCACTTCAAATACCAGCAAAAGTCAAGCAGTCATACCCTAGTCATTCTCATATACAATGATTTGTACATTTGACAAATGTCATTGCAGCTATTTATGACTCCACATGTGGACTGAGGATGTAAAACAAATTTGGAAGTCCTCTACTTTCCATAGCATGAATGTATGTAGTAGTGTATCTATCATAAAAGAGTTGCCCCAATTTGATCTGGAGCCTGTGTAAGCGGTGCCATTAGACCCAACTCTTAGTTGAATTTGAGGTTGATTATTGATGTGCATCCTGTTGGTAAAAGCCTAATTGGACACACATACAATAGTACAATCCATCAATATAGTTGCACAGCAGACTTGGTGTTTGCAGTTCCACTCCATCACACATAATAACTGGCTATTGGCTAAACATTACACATGAAGGACGATATTCATATATAAAACTTTAGATGAAAAAAGAGACTGACCAATTATTCCAAACTTTTGAGGTGCATCCGGATCAATTGGTAAGGGTGTTCGGAACCAAAACCTCCTAGAAGAATCACCATCTCCCATCTCATAGTAATACTTGGCGTCATACTGAAAAAGCAAACACCTATATAAATAGGCTATAGCCATAGTACAGTGCATCTGGTTTCTAGCAAGATCTAATATTTGAAAGTTGTATTCTATCTCTACTTAATATAATATATACCTAATTATTTCTTTATATGGATAGAAAAGGTTGTAGACTGCTTCAATTTGCAGCATTTATAACATTGATGTCATGCCACTACAGACCATTCAACCTACGTACCTGAAGACCATCAATCAAGCAATGATGGATGTACCCAGATGTATAGTTGTAGAATGTATAGTTGTGCACAGTCCCTTCTGCAGTCAAATCAAGTTTTCCTTCTGATAGGCCATATCTAACTTTGTTGGATCCTGGTTCATCAGCTGTAACCCATGTAACGATGACAGCCTTCCCATCATAGTCACCCTGTGTGATGTGCACCTGAAAAACAAGTATTCTCATAATATAATACGTTCATTCCAGGGGCAAGGGGCAAGAGACAGAGAAAACAAGTTATTGATATCCTGCATTTTAAAGAAAGTATAAGCGACACCAAATTTTAGCGCATGATATGAAGTTGCAACTTGGATTCCAACTTCATTAAAAAGCCTGGATGACTCTACAGGATCTGTGCACATCCTAACACTTAGATACTGTACTATTGTGTATCATATTTGATACAGTAAATTTCATCCATTTCAACCTGCACCAACTTTTTTGAGCAATGAAGTGAATAACAAGGAGGAGGTGCGGGAAAGTGAACTGTCTTTAGACAAATAATAAACCCAAGCTCCCTTTGAAAGTGTGTGATCATATAATTTCTTGACTTTCTATCTCATTGTCAACTAAGACCAAGCAATGATTTGAAATATGAAAGCTTACTTGTTGTGGTGCGTTATAACCTTTAGGCACAGCAAAGACTTCATTGTCCAGAGGAATATCAACTGACGGCCACTCAGTACGCACAAAGGTACTAGTCATGCCAGCATCCCCATAGCTTGTGCAGCTCAACAGAACAAATGACAAAACCAGTATTTTTAACAGCATTTTTAGCCCCTTTGCTTGTTCCTGCACATGGTTATAATTATAAGTCGAACAAATCCACAACTAAATACGGAATGCACTCATAAAGAAAACAATACAAACACATTAGAAATAATCATCAAGCACCAAAAGCTCAGTTAAATAATACACACACACACACACACATCATAAATTTCTCAAAATATACAGTATGATTTTTTGATGGCAACCTGACTAACTGGCCTCGATGGTGTCGGTTTACACAACAACAAAGAGGACTCTTAGGACTAAAATCAGATCATCTTTGATCAAATAACACAATTTTGAGTTTCCAGCAACTGATTCACCTAACCAAAACTCACCACATTATAAGATTCAGCTTTCAACATCGGAATACAATCAAACACACAAAAAAATTCACAAAAGTCCAGTGAATAAAGAATCTATAAGTACCGATCAAAATCTCATGTAGAAATCTTAAAACTGCAATGTTTTGTAGCTACGGCACTATCAATAGATCTGTACACAAAATCACGGTAACAACCATTTTCCATCCTCCCACATGAAATAAAAGAGAAAATATAGTCTGATAAGATGATGTAATCCAGAAGCAGCAATCTTCAGCGCCGATCCGAGATGAGTATATACGTGTAGCATAGGTATGAAGGGAAAGAAAATTTGAGCAGAATTTACATGCACCTGAAATTGCAACTTGCAAGAGAAGAAGGCCAGTCTCACTACTTTGAGTTTGAGTCGAACAGGAGAAATTTATTCAACGCCTTTATAAATGATGAGGAAAATAGATTTCATTTTAAATGGAGTTTTCGAGGCACGGCGCATGATAGGGAGGCGCAGGTTATCACACACTGGAGAAATTGGCTGCTGGGTTGACAGTGACTGCCACTTTGCGTAATAATGTTTCATACTACTACGTTGTTATTTTCAGTAATCCACAGCTTTAAAAAAATCTCATTCATATAATTTATAGCCTTTAGTTTGATATATAAATGGTTCATAAATCGAGTACGAGACTTTATATAATTTCAAAATAATTAGCTCGATCTAATTTTATTAGTTATCACTTTAATATACTTATCATCATCTATACTAATATAAAAAAAGTCTGGTTTTACAAAAAATTGATTTACCTAAAATATTTTTATTACAAATTTAATTTAAGAATAATGGCATAATATAATAAAAGAAGATTTTATAAGTAGTACTTCTTAGATAGTTTTTTTTTTAAATCTAGCACTCCTTATAAAAATTTAAAAATTTAGCATTTTTGGACATTTTTGTCCTTCCATCACCTATCTAATAACAAAATAAATTGTGACTGAACAAAAAAAAACATTCCACCACCACAAACCCGCCACCGTCGTCGGCGGCCACAAATTTTTTGTGAAGTAAAAAAAAATGAAAAATTTTGTGAAGTCACAAAAAAAGGAGAAAAATTTGAGACGTCACACAAAAAAATTGGCAAAATTTGTGAGTGCACACAAAAAAAAAATTGGAAGGTCCAGCCACCTTCCATCTGCTCCCATTAAACCAACCAACAATCAAAATACAAATTTGAGGTGAAAATACCAAATTAAATTACAGTCGTCTCCACCAACTCCTAATTAAACTACTACTACTACTACTACTACTACTACTACCGATTGGTCCAAAACAAATCAAAATACTGTAAATACATACCGATTCGGCAATTCTCATCCCAAATCAAATAATAAATTAATCAAATATAATCTAAATCTCCCAAATCCCCAATTTTTATTCAGACCACACGTCTGCATTTGAGCAAAAATTGATGAAATATCGAACCTTCGAATCGGCGGAAGGAGGCAGTGGCAGCGGAGCTGCGGAGGGGTGCGAGGTGAGGGACGCGGACGTTGGCGAGGCCCGGCGGATGGTCGCCGGACGGAGAGGTCTGTCAAGTTGCTACTCAAAGAAGTGAGAATAAAGAGAAAGAGTCGTCGCGATCCGACGTCGAAGAACCTCCTCAGATCGAAGCCCGACGTCGCGACCAGATCGAACCTCCCCGTCCCTCCTCATCGGCGCCAAACATCGGGTAGCAACCCGGGCTTCGAGCCTCCCCACTCTGACCAGCTACATCTCGACATTCCCTCCACCCCGACGGCGGATCTCCGCCAACACCAGTCCCTAATCTCCACGTCCCTCCTCATCGGCGTCTGGTACCTCTCCAACATCGGCGTCCTCCTCCTCAACAAGTACCTCCTCAGCTTCCAAGGCTTCCGCTTCCCCATCTTCCTCACCATGCTCCACATGCTCTCCTACGCCTTCCATCTTTAATCAACAGATCTGGACTCCGCCGTCGGTGCCGCGCAACAAATCTGGATGAACCATCGGTGCAGCGAGGAGGAGGAGGCAGTCGAGAGGAGACGGTTTCCATTTTCCGAACGAGATCCATGGATTCGACGTCGACGACTTCCGCTTCGATAAATTCAAGAGAAAGAGAAATAGGGAGAGAGAGAGAGAGAGAGAAGAGCCACTGGAGGTGGCGGCGACGAAGGTGCAGTGGCGGTGGCGAGGAGGTGGCATTTGACGGAGAGAAAGAAAGAGAAAGAGAGGAAATAAAAAGAAAAGATGGGATAAGATGGGAATTATAAAATGTATTTGAGAGTATAAAAGAGAAGAAGTGCTAAAATTTAAAAGAATTATAAGGAGTGCTAAATTTTAAAAAAATTATCTAAGAAGTGCTAGTTTGGAGGATTTTCTCATATAATAATAGGAATTAAACTGACCTTATAATTTAGAATTAAACTCAATTTATAATTTAACATACGAATTTATGACAGTAAAATCAAACTTACCTTATAAATTAATATATAGAATTATTATGTTTATATATTCTAAATTGGTCAATGAGTTTGACAGAATGACTTATATTTTACAAATTTATTTTATTTTATTCATTAAATTAAACTTTCTTTATTTAATAATCAATAATATATGATTTCACATGCAAGATTGATCGAGATATTTCGTTTTGTTACTAACTTGTTTTTACTAATTAATTAATTATATAATTTCATTATACTTGAATAATTAGTTCCTAATAATAATTTTCATCAACTGTAAAAAATCTCAATTTTTCAATAAAAGGTTACAATCAAGTCCAATTACGCTAGATGTCATAAACTTCAAATTTAACTCATTTATTAATGAGTTTATTCAAGTTTAATCGCATAAATGAGACTTCTAGAAATATATTTATATTGTAATAGTAATTTACTCAAATGCATATTCTATTATGGCGTTTAACACACCCACATTGAATGGTATCAACACAAAAATTTGTTTAGATAACTCATGCACAAGTAAATAAAGTCCAAACAATCTATTTGATACGATTTGAGTTGTTTGAACCAAAATATAGATTTTGTAACTACGAGTAGTAAATTAAATTTTTTCGTCAATTGTCATAGTTAATTAATTTAAATGAAGGCGATGTTATCAAATAATCAAACAAAATCCATCATTTTGAAAAGAATACTTTAAAGTAAAAAATTATGAATTTGTTTTAACCGCACTAGTAATTTTCATCGTTTTATGAATTTTAATAAACTGTATATTTTGGGTTGTTGTAGATTTCGTAGTTGTGATTTTTATTGATAGTAGTTAAAATACAATTCATCTAAGTATAACTAAAAAATTATAGTGGTATGCACACAAATTAATTTGAGGTGGCAGAGTTGAGACATAACTCTCCTTAACGAGGTGGGAAATTAGTTTCGTGAGTTGTCACAAAAAAAGAATTAAAGATTTTGCACATTATTTTTACAATATTGATGAAAATTTCATGTGTTATCGAAGAGAACTCTTGGCACATTATAAAGAGATAGCTTTCTTTCGCTGCCGAGTAAGTTCATTTTTGTGATAAAGATTTTAAATTTTCTCACTTCATTCTCTCCCCGTAAGTAAATTTCGGGAAAGATCTTGATAACTAAATCTATGAAAATTCAGCTTTCTACTTCTTTGTTTAGACTTATATATTATAATTGCATTCGATTAGTTTTATCATTTGCTACCCTTTTCTTTTTGGGTACTGGAGATATATGAAAATTTAATAAAAGTTGTGAAAATTTGCAGAGAGCAAGATGATCACCATCAATACACATTGGCTGCATCATTATAAAGAGGAAAAATAATTATCAAATATCTTCAAGAAAGTAAAATATTCTAAAAGTAAAGAAATCAATTTTTCATACATATTAATTATCACATTTTATTTTTTCAATCTTTTAAATTATTTCATACTCAAATATTATATTTTAAAAATTATGAAAATTCAATTAAAAAAATAATAAAAATCATAAATTGTAATATAAAAATGAATTGACTCATAAATATTTATTTAGTATAATCATAACGTGCGAGTGCACGTAAATTATACTAGTCTACGTAAAAAGATTGAGAAAGCTGCAAATTATTGTGGACTACTCACTCGAAGTTGCACGATGGTACATTTCTTAATTACTTTTTATTTTTTAATTAATTAATTTTATTAATATTTAGTTAGAGATTGATATATATTTAATTAAATTTTTATTAATTAAGTTTCTAAAAAAAATGAATTGACAGTGAACTGATAGCAAACTCTGAACTCTGAAGCATAGATAGTTTAGATACGCTCCAACGGCTTGGCGTATTCATAAAAAAAGTATTTAATACAAATATGAAAAAAATACAGTCCAAATACGTATTTAAAACTTATTTTTTAATTTAATTTAATTTAATTATTTTTAAAAAAAATAAATACGTAAAAAAACGATTAAACTACGTTTTATTAGAAATCAAATACGTATCTCACTGGAAATGGATATAGATTGTGACATTTTACACAATTTCAAAATTTTCTCACACAATACTTAACTCACGGTACCTCTACCCTGTACACACATTACCGCCTCAAACTATTTATCGATGTCGCCGGCCGCTCAGCCAGGCCAGACGCACCGTTCGGCCCATCAGGTTCGATTAGGATTTTGGATCCTCTAACAGCAATTTTTTCTTATTTCTTTCTTTTGAAAACATGGTTTGGGTTACGACTTCAATTTCAATTGAAGAATGAATGGGTTATAAAGTGATTTTTTGATTTATGTTATGGGAATTGGAGGAGGCGGCAGTGTAAATAGCTGAATATTTACTTTAATATTATTTATATTTATTGTAATAGTCAAATACAAAATCTGTGGCATCCATATTAATGATTCAGTGGATTATATGCCATCCTAATGAGTCAGTGCATTGTTTATACGAGTTTATCAGTACGAGTTTTATTATTAAAATATAAAATATTATAAATAAATATAAACGCATTTTTAACATATTCGTATCTTGATTTTTTTAAAAATAATGTATTTTCATATTGTATTCGTATTCGTATTCGTATTCGTATTAATACTTCGTAGATGGCAAATGGTGTTCCAACAAATTAATTTTTGGGGGTTGGGACACTATTTTTCTGTAACAATATGAATACATAGTCGGATGTTTCGTAGCTCCATCATCTCATATTTTATACTGCTCGTTACCAGTACAAATGTGTTGTAATGAATGGGATCATGTGATGTGAACCCGGATAGGAAGAACGGGTTCGATATATCCGAGAACCGACAAAAAAAAATTGGTTTCGATATATTATTCCGACTGACAAATCACAAGATAATGTGATTGAAATGCTAAAATGTAAATAAAGGGAAATATAAATAGACACTTAAATAAAAAAAATATGACAATCTAAGCTGGAACAAGAAAAAGTAATTTAAGTGAAGTGGGGTCGATTTTTCCTCATCCAAAGTCTATTCCATCAAATCCAACATTTTAATATCCCATCTATTATCTGTTATCATTAAACATAACGCAAACGTGTGCCTTCATATGCCCACACAATATTGATGGACCAAATTCACTAAAACAAAACGTGGGATATTAATGTTCCATTGGGGATGATTTACTATTGAAGAGTTAAAACAAAACGTGTGCCTTCATTTTTTGGTTTGTAGACTATTATTGAAGAGTTAACTCAAAGTGCACATAAGATAGCAAAGTATAAAAAAACTTGCATTTAATATGACCACAATAGCTTCTACATAATTATAAAATCAAAGTTAATTAGAATATAATAAAAGGATGAAAGTAGTTTTCTTAGGATGATTTTCTCGTGATCAAAAATTTTAAGTAAGAATCCCTCAATTATTTTATAAATCGAGTCTGTCACACGAAAATTTCTAAATTATTAATTTTGAATGTTGATTTATCTGTCAAGCCTATATAATTTGTTGAGTATTGCACAACGAGGTAGTGTCTATATATTATTACCCTATATCTCCTTGAGACCAATATCCAAACTTAAAAATAATTTAGATCTGAACAAGATCTATAATTAGTTTGCTGGCCCAACACTTTACCTGCGGATCCTCTCATAAATCACGCAGGATTCTCTTCTATTTTCTTCTTTGATTATTTGTTCTCCTGCTCCTGCAGCCTGCACCACCACCATTAAAAACTAAGCTTTCATATAAATGCTACTGTACATATATATTTTAGGATACTATGCACAACAAAAAATGGAAAAACCATGGAATATATATTATATTGCTCAAGAAGAATATGCACTCTGCAGCACTCTTCTTTTTCCCGTCATCGTTCCGATCCAATGGTAAACGGCATGTGTTCTGTTTTTAATCTCCAACGCAGAATGTCCGTAGCTGGCTTCTCGAAAGGCCAGTAATTTGAATACTAAGACATATATATCTAAACAGTAATACTATTAGATTTTTAAAAATGGTACTAAGAAAAGTTGAGTAACATGCATTGCAAATTGATCCTGTAGAAAGACCCCGGCCCCTTTGTTTCCACCATCCCCCACAGTAATGTTTTGGTACTGCAACAAGAAAGAGTTTATTATTTAACTGCACAGGCACAAGCATGAAAATTGTCAAAATTAATGCATTATTTGGATGAAATTAATAAAAACTTGGATATCTCTCATATAGGCGTGGACGTGGCCAGCAAAACGATATCAACTTTATGGCGGCAAAACCAAATCTCAAATGCAACTCTCATGCTTTATCCCTCCATGAAATGAGAATTGTAACTTGTAACTGTTGTACATTGGTGCATGCAGCATCAGAACAATCAGCCAAGGAGTCTTGACCCTTGATTCTTCCTGGAGGTGATCTCCTGTGCGACAGGTTGCATTTCACATGCGACCAGGTCAACTCTGGTTTCATTTTATTTATTTTATTTTATTTCAGTTTTTTTTTTTTCTTCTCCGTCTTCGGCTCCGATTTACGGCTCCGCCTTCGCTCCGATTACTAATATAAGGATAATCAACGGGCATCATTTTGGACTTTTTCGGCTCGCTCCGAGGCCTTCGGCTCCCCTTGCTCGAATCTTGACCAAAAAAGAAGCAGCAAACAAAAAAACTAAGAGGCAAACAAAAAAAAAGGTGGAAAAAAAAGTAAAATTAAAAAAAAAATTGAAATAAAAGATGAAAATAAAAAAAATAAAAAAAAACAAAAAAGACGAAACTGGAAACCAGGAAAAAAGAAAAAAAATCGAAAAAATATATATATATATATATAGGCGCGTGCGCCCCACGCGCGGTCGCATGGGGTGCAACGCGTCGCATTCAAGTTTTTGCGTTCTCCCTGTCATCCTTTTTAAACTCTTCTCGAAGCCATAACCATTGAGGTGTATATTGGACTAATATTTGCTATATATTTTGGGATATTATTGGTGCATTTTTTGTGTTAATAGCCGCTTGATCATATTTTGTGGAGAGAATTGCATTTTTGTGGTGTGGTTGGTTATAGGTGATTGATGTAAAGATGAAGAAATTGGCATGGTTTTGGAGATCTTGCAGCCAAGTTGATTGAAACAAGTTTTATGATCGAGTGTGGAAAGTGAGCAGTATGCCCCATACCAACTGATTGTGCGTGAAGAAATTATTGAAACTCAAGATAATTGGGCTGTATACACCTCAACTTATAGTTTATAGGTTTATATTTGTTGTTAGACTTTATTAGTTTATTTTATTGCTTTTCTAGTTAGATTTGGGTCGGAAACTTTACTGTTCCAGAAATTTAGTACGTTTTCATTCCACAGTTTCTCCTCTCGTTCAATAGCTTCTCATTCATTTTTCTATTAATTCAACTTTTGAATTCATTAAACTCTTTTATTCCTGTGAAGATTAATGAAGTCCTAGCTTGTTTATTCTGTGAGATTTAATATATTCTTATACTTTAATGCTATGCATGCATATGTGATTCTTTGTTTTTAGTGCCGTTAGTTGTTTCAGTTTTGGTAAGTAGTTCGAAATATTTAGTAGTCTGAGATTGAGTAGCCAATTAAATTGATCATCCGTAATTATGGTTTAGGTTTAATTAGTAGTAAACTGATTCTTTAGAGTCAAGGGAAAAGTTGTCTTAATTCCTAATCATGCATCAGAGTTTATTGAATTTATTGAATTTTGAATCGAGACTCTCTAATTATTAATGTTGTCGGCTCACTAACTCCATAGAGCGTCTCGAGCGTTGTCAGTCCATTAGAAAAATAATTGGTGAAGCGTCTTCCTAGTTATCGATAAATTAAGGAGAGATTGTTGGATAAAAATTCAATAATATATGGGCAAATAGATAATTAATGCACATGCTATTATAATATATGAGGTAAATGTTATATTTATTATTTGATGAGGGGCCAAATAATAAATACTTATAATTGAATGGATAGGGTTGGTTATTTTCTAACCATTGTGTCTCTTCGGAAGCACCCCTTCGCGAAGAGACACAATCAATTATAAATAGGGGTCTGGTCCCCAAGAAACAGTACACTATTCTCTGTATTTTCTATCCCCATCAAGAATATACAAATAGAGATAAATTGTATTCTTGAAGATCAAATCTTCGGGCAATCTTCGATTATGGCTTCAGGTTAGTACTTCCACTTTAATTTATGTTTTCTCGGATTATTGTCATAGAGTTGCATATAGGACTTGAATTATATTTTAAAGCATGTCCTATATTATGTGAATTTATTAAAAAAAGTTGTATTAGAGCCACTCTATTGATGATTCTCTTAGAATTTGCAAAGAATTGAATTAATTAGTTTTTCCGTTGGATATAGTTCTTCAGTTAATCTGAATCAATAAGCATGCCGATGGAAATAAATTTAAATTCTGTTATGGAATTAAACGGTTATTTGGTTAAATAATTGATTTTGGCTGATTTCATTTTGTGATATAATTGAAATCATGAAATTTGGCCAATTTTTAGTTCTCGGCGAAAGATCATATTTGATCATGCAAGTAGGCAAATTAATTTAATGTTTTGTTCAAAATGCATTAATTGATTATGTGAATTTTTTTTATTCACAAATTTTAATTATTTAAGTAAATTTTCAGAATATGGTTATGTTTTGAATAAACATGTCGGTTCATTTATTTATTTATTGATGCATACAGTTGTGCGAATTCATTTTGATTAAATAAATTGATTGAAACAAAATGTTGCTAAAGTAACCTTTTTGTGTAGATTAATTTTTTTAATACATAAGATGGTTATGTGTTTTATAATTCATGCGTTTATTATTTTAACTCAAAGATGAATGTTGTGTTTGGCAGAATTTCAAAACATACTTGTGGTAATAAATGTGTGACAATTATAAAGTATTATATGTGACCAATATATTAATCCAAAGATTAATTTATTATTTCGGCATACCTTATTGTCAATATTTGATTACTACGACAAGAGTTACTGTTTACAAGTTAATATTACTATCCAAAGGTATGATATTAATGTTGTGTTTGGTACCTTGATATGGGATTTACCATTCTTGTGTGTTTAATTTAAAATATGCATATTAATGTGAACTTGTTTTATTTCTTTTGTTCTATATAGCAATTTCATCTTCCGCTGCCACAGTATCTTCTAACATCAATTCAGTACCCATGCTTAATGAGACTAATTTCAAGGAATGAAAAATGCACTTAATGATAGTGCTTGGCTGTATGGAATTAGACCTTGCACTAAGGGAAGAACAACCTGTATCTCTCACTGCGGAAAGCACCCCTGATGACAAAAGGGATTTTGAGAGATGAGAACGTTCCAACCGCATGAGTCTAATGATCATGAAGCACAATATTCCAGATGCCTTTAGAGGTCCAGATTCTGAGGAACTTACTGATGCTAAGGGTTTCCTTGACCAAATTGAGAAACGTTTTGAGAAAAATGATAAGGTTGAAATGACATCACTTCTGACTTCTTTGATGACTATGAAGTATAAGGGTCAAGGAAACGTAAGGGAATACATTATGGAAATGTTCCATCTTGCTTCAAAACTTAAGTCACTTAAGATCGAGCTTTTTGAGGAATTGCTCGTTCTTATGGTTTTGGTTTCGCTTCCTCCACAGTTTAACCAGTTTAAAATTAGTTACAACTGTCAAAAGGAGAAATGGTCTCTAAATGAGCTCATTTCTCATTGTGTACAAGAGGAAGAAAGGTTGAAGTAAGATAAGACTGAAAGTGCTCATTTTGCCAGTACCTCTAAAGATAAGGGCAAGAAAAGAAAGTATATGAAAGAAGCTGCTAAGGGGTCCGACACAAAAGAAACAACATCAGGCTTCAAATGGTTGTTTCTTTTGTAACAAGTCCGATCACATGAAGAAAGAATGTCCCAAATATCGCGCTTGACGTGAAAAGAAGGGTAATATTCTTGCTTTGGTCTGTTCTGAGATTAATTTAACTTCAGTACCTAGAAATACTTGGTGGATAGATGACGAGGCCGTCGTTCGCACTCTCAAAATAAATTTGTAGCCTATCCTCACAGCTATATAGTTAGCAAGTAAGTACAGGGTCAATCCACAAGGAGTTGATTGTCACTATCTCTTGAAACCTCCTCCACCTGTTTAGAAAAGTTGGTTTTGCTATCTTGGTCACTAGGGTTCTCTTGCCCAATTCGAGAACTCAATAAAACACTAAAAAGTAAACAAGCAACTTGATCGATAATAAAAAGGACTTGATCTGGACTAAGACGCCGTTAAGTGAAATCCCTAGCTTGGTCATTGATGCAAATATTTTCATCACATGCATGCATCGTTAGTTATGGGACTTGAATGCTGAGATCCCTTTTTACTCGTCACGCTCTCAACAAACCCTTCCCTTACCTATCCTTACTTATTTGGCGACGCACCACCGGCTCCCTACCTTGGGCAATACCTCTGTCGGAGTCATCGTTCAGTTTCTTGCCCAACAAGGAATCATCTCGTCTAACCTATAAGGCAGACACCTTCCTCTAATGTTAATCAATCTTAATCAAGAAGATGTGGAAAATACTCCTACTTCTCAATTGATTTGTGATCTAATATGTCCTAAGTGATTAACGGCCTATTAACCTCTTAATCGTATTATCTCATATTTGAACAGGTTCATTAACATTATGGGAACACATGCATGTAACTATCTAGCACAATTTAGACCTCTCAAGCATAGGTTAACACCTAACTGTCTTGCCCAGACCAAGTATAAAAGCTTAGCTAGACATAATCATAAAGTAACGAACAGATGAGTTGGAAGAAATCATAAACACTATATTAAAACTTACGAAATACGTGCTAAAGCAAATCCCGGCCAAAAGTGCCGATAAAACAAAGTACGAATGAAAGTATGCCCGTAGGACTTGTTTTTCTTCTCACAAACTCTCAATGGAAATTACAGGGAACAAAGCATAAAGAACGACATTTTTCGCAGCAGCAAGGCATCGATATTTATAGGTGAGTGCATTAGGGTTTGGGGCTCCTAATCCTTAACATGGAAAGAATTTACGAGCTACCTTGGGATGCAAGTAACACTTGATAAGCTCGACCCTCAACAAGGTAAGTCACGTCTATCTTCAAGAGATCCCTTACGGATCCTAAATCTAGTCGGATAAGGAAAGATACTTAAGTTAGATCATCTTATCCTTATCCTTCTAGATTTATGAGAGAAACTCGCCTGTTGACCAAAGCACTCCTCCTATATGTCTTGACCAATATAGCTCTGCCTTACCTGCTTCCAGAAATGTTGCTTTCTTCCACTGTATTGCCCAGTTTCCACCTGCAGGGCAGCAAACACCCTCCTGCCCAAAATATGTCCTCCAAAACACAAAAACTAGTTAAAACACACACAAAGACTCGATCTAAACTTCCTAAGACATACACTAAAAAGACACAAAATATGGACTCATCAATAGACTCTGGTTCTACTACTCACATAAGTATTTCTATGCAGGGTTGCCTGAGCTACCGAAAGCCAAATGATGATGAAAGACATATCTTTGTGGGCGATGGAAAATGGGTAGAAGTTGAAGCAATTGGGCATTTTAGGTTGTTATTAGGAACTAGTTTTTATTTGAATTTGAAAGACACTTTTGTTGTATCGTCTCTTAGACGGAATTTGGTTTCTGTTTTATTGTTAGACAAATTGGGATATTGTTCATCATTTGGAAACAGTCAGTTTACTTTGTCTTTAAATTCAAATATTGTTGAACTGGTTACGCATCTGCTTATGATAACCTTTATTTGCTTGAAACAATTGCATCATATAATGAAACCTTGCACGTAGAATCATGTGGTACTAAACGCAAATTAAATAAGGAAAATTCAGCATCATATATGGCACAAATGTTTAGGTCATATCTCAAAAGGTAGAGTTGAGCGTCTTGTACATGATGATATTTTGGATACACTTGACTTCACGGACTTTGATATCTGTATAGAGTGTATCAAAGGAAAACAGACCAAAACTAAGAGATTGGGTGCCAACAGATCTATAGACGTCTTAGAATTAATTCATACAGATACTTGTGGGCCATTCCCCACAGCATCTTGGAATGGTCAACAATATTTTATTACATTCATAGACGACTACTCACGTTATGGGTACCTATATCTCATTCATGAGAAATCTCAATCTCTGGACGTGTTCAAAGCCTATAAAGCTGAAGTTGTGAATCAACTCAACAAAAGAATTAAGATCGTCAGGTGTGATCGTGGTGTTGAATACTACGGTAGATATGATGGATTAGGTGAACAACGTCCGAGACCATTTGCTAAATTTCTAGAGGAATGTGGTATTGTCCCACATTACACCATGCCAGGATCTCTTAGCATGAATGGTGTATCTGAAAGACGAAACAGAACTCTTAAAGATATGGTAAGGAGCATGATTGATCATTCTACCTTACCTAAGTCTCTCTGAGGAGAAGCATTAAAGACAGCAGCTTACATTCTGAATAGAGTACCAACTAAAGTAGCAGCGAAAACTCCTTATGAGCTTTGGACTGGTTTAAAACCTAGTTTAAAGCACTTTCATGTTTGGGGATGTCCAGCTGAGGCAAGGACTTATAGGCCGCATGAAAAGAAATTAGACTCCAAGACAGTTAGTTGCTACTTTATCTGTTACTCTGAGCGATCTAAGGGCTATAAGTTTTATGATCCCACATCCAGAAATATTTTTGAGACGGGAACTGCCATATTTTTTGAGGATGTTGAGTTTGGGGGGAGAAATAGAATTAGAGATATTGTCTTTGAGGAGCAATCGAGTTCAACTTCAATTCCTACTATCACTTTTGATGATGCTCAGGTTTTAAAACCGATCATTGATCAAGAAGTGAATCCAGAACCTCAACAAGACAATGTCGAACAATTCTCCATTTAGAATGAAGTAATTGTTCCAGAAGAACAACCTCAACAACCTCAAGAACAAGTGCCACTAAGGAGGTCCACGAGAGAGAGAGAAGAAATGCAATTTCTGACGATTATGTTGTATTTCTTCATGAACATGAGGATGACAATGGAATGATGGAAGATGATCCAATCAACTTCCATCAGGCCATGAAAAGTTCTAACTCTCAAAAGTGAAATCTTGCCATGCAAGAAGAATATGAGTCTATGCAATCTAATAAAGTTTGGAAGTTGTCCCATTACCTAAAGGTGTAAAACCTATTAGTTGTAAATGGATATTTAAAACCAAAAGGGATGCAAAAGGTAACGTGGAGAGATATAAAGCACGTCTTGTAGCTAAAGGCTATACTCAGAAAGAGGGCGTTGATTAAACCGAAACTTTCTCTCCAGTTTCATCTAAAGACTCGTTTAGGACAATCATGGCGCTTGTTGCTCATTTTGACCTTGAGTTACATCAGATGGATGTTAAGACTGCGTTTCTCAATGGAGACATTGAAGAAACAATTTATATGGTGCAACCAGAACACTTTGAAGTGGGAGACCCATATAAAATGGTTTGCAAATTACAGAAATCCATCTATGGGCTCAAACAAGCTTCTCGCCAATGGTACCACAAATTTCATCAAGTCATTATCTCATTTGGTTTCGAGATAAATGTTGTCGATGATTGTGTGTATCACAAGTTTAGTGGGAGTAAGTGTATAATTCTGGTTCTATATATCGATGACATATTGCTTGCCACTAATGATATAGGCTTATTGCACGAAACCAAAAGATTTCTATCAAATACTTTTGAGATGAAAGATCTTGAGAACGCCTCTTTTGTTTTAGGAATTCAAATACATCGAGACCGATCTCGAGGTATCCTTGGATTATCACAAAAGAGCTATATCAGTAAAGTACTCAAAAGGTTTGGCATGCAAGATTGTAGACCAGGTGATACCCCTGTTACTAAAGGAGACAAATTTTGTCTAAAACAGTGCCCTAAAAGTAACCTTGAAATTCAAGAAATGCAAAAGATTCCCTATGCGTCGGCTGTTGGGAGTCTAATGTATGCTCAAGTATGTACGCGTCCGGATATTTCGTACATAGAAGGGATGTTAGGAAGATTTTTAAGTAACCCTGGTATGGATAATTGGATAGCAGCCAAAAGGGTTTTAAGGTATATTCAGAGAACAAAAGATTACATGCTCACATACAGCAAATCAGATAATTTGGAGGTCGTTAGATATTCTGATTCTGATTTTAATGGGTGACAAGATAGCAGAAAGTCTACGTCAGGCTATGTTTTCTTATTAGCTGGAGAAGCTATATCTTGGAAAAGTGCCAAACAGACACTTATAGCTTCTTCTACTATGGAAGCAGAATATGTAGCATGCTTTGAGGCATCAAAACATGGAATATGGCTGCGAAGTTTTGTCACTGGGCTGCACATTTTAGAAAATATAGAAAGACTTTTCAAGTTATTCTGTGACAATAAATCGACAGTTCAATATTCCAACAACAACATAAGCTCGTCAAAGTCAAAGCACATTGACATAAAGTTTCTTGTTGTAAAAGAAAGAGTGCAAAGTAAACAGATATCTATAGAGCATGTTGGAACAAACTCCATAATAGCAGATCCGTTCACAAAAAGTTTACCACCCAAGGTGTTTCACGAGCATGTTGCTCGTATGGGTGTCATATCACTTGATGATATCATAGTTTAGTGGGAGTTTGTATTTAGATTTGCTCTGTATATATATAAAGTTTCAGACACTTATGTATTCAGTTATTTCTGCAGAAATAAAGTATTTAGTATTCAGTACTTTGACTCTATTAAAGTGACCTCACTTAAGTTTAAGGAGGACCAGTCGAAATAAACACGTTATCTAACATTGCGTGTTATTTTCGAGTTACCATTGATGTATGTCATTTAACTATATTTGTATATGTCATCATTGATGAGTTTAGTCATGATTAATATGACGAAAACTGCTTTGATCCTATATGAATGTAGTTAATGGACGAGATTGTTAAGGCACATAATTTTATGATAGCAGTTTGGAGCTCATAAAGTTATACATTTATAAGGTTATATATATGTTGCCCAAGTGGGAGATTGTTGGATAAAAATCCAATAATATATGGACAAATATATAATTAATGTATATGCTATTTTAATATATGTGGTAAATGTTATATTTATTATTTGATGAGGGGTCAAATAATAAATACTTATAATTGAATGGATATGGTTGGTTATTTCCTAACCATTGTGTCTCTTCGGAAGCACCCCTTCGCGAAGAGACGCGATCAATTATAAATAGGGGTCTGGTCCCCAAGAAATAGTACACAATTCTCTGTATTTTCTATCCCCATCAAGAATATACAAATGGAGATAAACTGTATTCTTGGAAGATCAAACCTTCGGGCAATCTTCGATTATGGCTTCAGGTTAGTACTTCCGCTTTAATTTATATTTTCTTGGACTATTGCCATAGAGTTGCATATAGGACTTAAATTATATATGTTTTAAAGCATGTCTTATATTATGTGAATTTATTAAAATAGAGATAAGATCGTTCCTAGTTATCGATAAATTAAGGAGAGATAAAATTGCATTAGAAGCGTCTTCGGCGGTCATAAGTGGTTTGCATGCATGAATTGAAGATGTAAAAGCATTCGGATTTCCAATTAATTCCACTCAAGATCTATTAATCCGATCATTGATGCAAAAGTAACTTCAATTCATGCATGCAAACCAGTTACGACCAACAAAGACGCTTTTTACGCGATTTTATCTCTCCTTAATTTATCGATAATTAGGAATACGCTTTACCAATTATGTCTCTAATCGACTGAGAACCCTAGAGAAGCACTATGGATTTAATGAGCGGGCAACATTAATAATTAAAGGGACCCTATTCAAAATTCAATTAACTCAACACAGGATATACGAATTAAAACTGTTTTTCCCTTAACCCTGAAGAATCAATTTACCACTAATTAAATCTAAACCACAATTACAACGAATGACCGATTTAATTGACTACTAATTAATCTCATACTACTAAATATTTCGAACTACCTACAAAAACCGAAACAATTAATGACACTATAAACAGAGAATCACAATTGCATGAGTAGAATTAAAGTAAAAAATATATATTAAATCTTGCAACATAAACAAACTAGAGTTTCATTAATCTTTACCGTAATAAAAGAGTTTAGATCGAAATAATGTTTTGAAAAATAAAGTAAACAACTCTTCATAATATAAATTATTGTGTTAATCATATTTTTGGTAAAAATAAAAAAATATTACGACATTTTAACGTAATTACAGTTTAAAATGTAAAAATTAATAGTATTAGTAAGCTTTTTTTTAGTTGAGTAGTATAATAAACTTACCTTACATTTATAGTCCTTTCCTTTCTCGAAGTAGTTACGAACTAACTTTTGCAGAAAAATAATAAACTACTAAAAAAGTATCTTTCAGATTGAGAAAGAAAGCATGCGTGCTTTAATGTTTCACACGATAACAGAGTTTACTAACAACACATAATCTCATGCATGAATGCACAATTGTGGTGATTGGAGAGATTGTATTGTAATGTGATAATTGGATACTCCATAAATCATCTTTCATGAAAGCTATTGTGAATAAATGAAGCTAAGCTAATACTGAACTCAACAAACAATAAATTAGTAACTCTATTCTAAAAGAATGTACAGCACATGATCTTTATATACTTCTTCTTCTTCTTCTTCTTCTTCTTCTTCTTGAGGTGATCAAAGAGTAGATTCTGCGACAACTGCTGAGGTTTCTAACAGATTAAGCTCGAGAACGACGAGGTCAGCATGTAGGGAATATTAGCTAAAGGACCTCTCTGGCATGCTAGCTCATGAATGTCCCTCACAATGTCGAACACTGCATTGGGCTGCGCAAGTTTTAGAGCATTCTCCGACATTCTCTGCAGCACGTCCTTCTTCATCCCGAACCACTCAGCCACCATTCTTGCAGTTTCCTTTGCGTTTCTGGTAAACACACCTGCCCCGTTGTCAACTACATAGGGCACATTGCCTCTCTCCTGCCATTACCATAATTAATCAGTCACCATTCTTGAAGCCCTCTTCACTAGTAAGTAAAAGGGGAAATATATGAAAGAAAGGAAGAGAAGATTTGCTTACTTGTCCGGGGATGTAATCATTGAGTATAATTGGAAGTCCTCTTATCAATGCTTCTGCGATGGTACCAGGACCGGCCTGTGAAATCCAAACGTGTTCGTGAAACATAGTATTTGAGGTAAAAGAGATATATAACATAGGAAGATGAAAATTTTGTATACTTTTGTAATAATGCAGTCGCAAGCGCCCATCCATTTCTGCATCTGCTTCTCAAATCCTCTAATCTGATGAAATGAAGCAAGAATGTTGTTTTAGTTCAGCATTGACACTCAGAAATTAATTGTCACTGAAAATGTGTGTTGAGTTAGTTACCTTGACCGGGATTTTCCACTCGAGTGATTGCAATGTGGAAGCTAGTGTCTCATTACGGCCACAGATGATGATGAGTTGGCCTATTGGCCTCTCACGTTCTGTGTCGAACAGAGACTCCGAGAGAGCTTGCGCTGTTTTGCTAACAGGCCCCATGCCTTCTCCACCCCCCATCAGCAGAACAGCCGGCAAATGCAGGTCCATTTCGAGCTCTTTCCTTAAATCATCCTACAATCACAAACATAAATGGTCAAATTCAAGAATGATAATTCATTTCTGGTAAGTTTTGCATGAGAGATTATTGCATCAACCTTGGAGAGCACTGCTTGAACAAAAGAAGGCCTAACGGGTAAGCCAAACTCGCGAATCTGAGATTCTTGAAGTCCGTCTAGCAAAGCCCTTTTCCCTACCTCCTCCGAGGGGCAGTACAATCGATTCACAGATGGATGAAACCTTAACAAGATACAGTGATTGATATTATTAGCATGAAAAAGGTGGAATTCGACAGATACTAGAATATCCAAAATAGATCGTGTCATTACCATGTACGATGGCAAGTGTTGAGATCGGTGATGACAGTAACAAAGATCACTTTCTTGTGTAGTTTTTGCCATTTGAGCACCCACAGTGGAATATGCTGCATCATAGGATGAACACTGATGATGATATCTGGCTTGTACTCCATTAGACCAGCCTCGACCTCCCTTAATAATAAAAAGTACATGTATATTAGATAAAAACGTCTAAATTTCAAACTGATAAACGCGACTGGGTGCACACATACTTGGCATAGAAGGCAGCAATAGCAGCTAGATAGGCAGAGTGTATCCATTTTGGGGAGGTGCCATGAAATGCTAAATTCCAAAGCTGGACGTGCTTAACCATGAACTTGTACTGCCGTTCCATATCATTCAACGGCCAGCCAGTGTACTCTTTCCACACATCCTTCACAAAAACCTTACAAAAACAAGGAAGGAAACAATAAACAAAAGAAACAGGCTAGGAGAAACTCTTAAATAAAGATACAATAACCATGTAGCTCATACATTTTTAGATAGGTTAGGAAATCTGCATTGTAATCCTCAAGGAAAGATGAGAGCTCTTAATCCTACAAAGCTATGCTAACTTATCATGCCTAAATTCAATGAAATCAATCTAATAAATGAATAGCAAGTTGCAAAATATTGCCATGTCATCAAAACTGTGACAGAATTGAATCAAGACAATAAAATTATCAACATTTCAGCTTATATGGAAGATAATGCAAATGCAGCCACAATGAAATTATATATCCAAATACAACTCTTAGCTTATAGGCAGAATCACTCTCTCCATTAGCTTTGAAAGCAATGTAATAATGGACAGCAAATTTCCAAAATATTGATATGTGATCAAAACAAACTATGACAGAAATGAATCCACAATAAAATTATCAACATTCCAGCTTATATGGATGATATTGGAAATGCAGCGACAATTAAAACATACTGTACGTACAACTATTAGCTTCTAGCACTAATTTCCAAAGTTCTTTCATTAAACAAAGTCTAATTGAATTACTACCAAAATTTGATCTCACAATAATGAAAAATTGCTCAAGAAACCACCAATGTCAAAGCTTCAACATCAACTGATTCAACTTACCCTATATTGATCCCCAAATTCTAGTAAGAAAGCATCTTTGATTGCTTCAGCAGAAGCTCGGTGGCCGCCGCCGGTATCACTCATGAGAATCAACACATTTTTGGTCCTCTCAGCGCCAATCTGCTGCATTTCCATCGTCCCATCTTCTTCTCCATATTCAACGGCATGTCTACAGCTTTGGTGGCTGCTCCTACCACCAAATCTGTACACCCCAACTCTTTCAAACACCTTGTTTATTGATTCCCTCGGCGAGGCAGCCTTCATCACCATATATATGTTCTATATTTTACGAACCAAGCTGTATGTATAGATGAATACACTTGATCAGCAGAGCACTCAAATCAACAGGAAGTAAAAGAAAATGGGAAAAACTAAAGTGATAAATGGATCTTGAAATATACAAAATGGGGTTGAGTGTAAACCTTTTGAAAACACAAAAACAGATTTTGAAAGCCCTTTTCAAGAAAATATCTTCTCTGGAAAGAGACTTAAGAAGCGGTACGAGAAACAGAGAAAGGTACAAACTTTATCTTAGATTCAACTTCACAACGCAAGAACCCGACGAATTTCAGTAAATTTGGCTTCCAGCAGGCAGCAGAGAGAGAGAGAGAGAGAATCGGAGTTGGCGAATAGGGTGTTAGTTTTCTGTTAAATAAAGAAGAGGGTGCCATTTATGATGCTGGAATTATGCCAAAGCAAGTTGGCACTTGTGTATAATAAGAATGTTCGAATTTGCAGATTCGGATCTTTTTTAGGCTAAACAATGTTTTCGAATGGGGAGAAGTGATTGTCGCTTTACAGACTCGTACGTATTTTTGAATTTACAATTGTCGTTTCCCAGATTTTCTTCTTAGTATTTCCTGCCTTTCGTCTTCTTTATTTATTTTTTTCTTTTCATTATTATACGTAGTTGCTAAAATGACTAGCATAAGTACAAATCACATTTATAATTACTCCCTCCATTCTCTAATAAATGTCCTATTTTGGTATTAGCACAAAGATTAAGAAATCTAATAAAATAATTTTTAGTAAGGTAAAAGTTAAAATATAGGGATAGTAGAATAATGACAAAAAAATAGTAATTTTGATAAAAAAAATGATAGTATTAACCAAAATGTAGGAATAAAGTTATTGTGTTGACTAAAAAGTAGGAATAAAGTTGTTTTTAGTGGGGTAAAAAATGGATCCCCTAATGACATTGAGTAGTAATTTTAGGATTTAAAGAAGGTAGTATGGTAAAAAAACAGAGTATGACATTTATTGATGAATAGATTTTAAAGGAGAAGTAGGACATTTATTGTAGAATGGAGGGAGTAGTACTTAGTTTACAAATTTTATAAAGTAGATTAACGACTTAGCTGTCAAATTCGGATGGATCAGCTGGCTAACTTGTTGTCCAGATAACTGTTGTCCAAATATCACTATAAGTGGATCCCTATTCCATTCACAACAACTTTAACTTAATTTCACCTTTTTTACTTATAATAAATGGGACCCTCATTCCACTCACAATCATTTTATTTCCAATCCACTTTTACCATTCTCAACAAGTGGGACCTCAATTTCACTCACAACAACTTTACCAGCTTTCTTAATCTCCGTGTCTGACGAACCCAAATGTGTGTTCATTTTTTCTTGTGTTTTTGCCTTGTGTTTTGAGTCTTTTGAAGTCAATATGTGTTTGGGATGACACAAAGTCGAGAAAGTATGTACAGGGCATTACAGGATAGATGTTGGGCAAAAATCGGCAGAAAATTTGTTTATATGATGTTGGGGTAAGAAACACATCACAGTGGATTGTGGGCAAGACAAGCGTAGCAAGCACAGAGCGGAAGCTGTTGGACAACATGCGTAACAGATGGATTTCTTTCTCTACAAGTTTCGAGAATTCTTAAATTAGATTCGATTTTAGTATTTTACTTTAGATTTATGTTGTTGGCTGTTGACCAAGATCTACGTTGTTGACTTCGCTGTTGATCAGTTTTCTTTTCAGAATTTATTCAAGTATGTTTACTTTAATTGCCTTTGTGCTTTCTTTTATTGTTATGTCTAACTAAATTTCTTTGCTTAAATTGGAGTAGATGATTGGAATCTAATTACTTTGTTTGAACTCATGAAGTCTAATCGGTTTAGTTCGTTGCATGATTTTTATTCCGAAACACTTAGGTCTAATAATTAGTTCTTGGTCAAAATTGATAATTGCTTGTACACCAATTAGATATTGAGATTAAGGCAATAACAGATATGGGGATACAACTCGAGAGAGTCTCTCGTGTCCAAGAAGGTAATTAGTGTTGGAGAGCAGTCGGTATTGACTTACCTCTTGTCTGTCTTGGGTCTGATTCGTTCTTAATGCATGTTGGGCAATACAGTTGCTGAAGTGTCTTCGTGACTGTGTTGATCAACAAAAGGGATCTTGCCTTTTGGTCGAGATCTATTTAATCTGATAGATAAAGGCTTAGAGTATTTATGTTGTGACTTCGTGATCATTAGGGCATGAATTAATCTTTGCTTAAAATCAAGTGATAAAAGATTGTAATTGAATATTTTTACACCGATGAACGAGTGAAGTAATTAGGATCAATGATTCAAATTCAATCCAAGTACTTTTGCTATTTGATAAGTTTCTTGTTTAGATTTCAGTTTTGAGTTACAGTTGTTGGGTTAGTTCGTGAGCAAAAAAACCCCTACTTTAGTGACACCGAAGAGAAGACTATACCAATTCCTCGTGGGATCGACTTCTACTTGCTACTGGCTACTTGCCTGTTGGGCAAAAGGAAAAAATAAATATTATTTGCACGAGGATAAACGACGGCTTCGTCAGTGTCCAACCCCAAATGGGTATTTATATGGACAGAAGGAGTATAATTCTTGTGATGCCACTACTAGGTCTGGCAATGGGTCGGGTTTTCGCTTGTACTCGCACCTTCCAAACCCTGATGTGTGGGTCGGGTTTGGGTCGGGTTTGGGCAATTACCTCCGGTACCCGCTACTAGGGGTGGGTCGGTACGATATACTGTCGCTTTTGTGTCATACCTTATACATTACCGTAAATTTCGGTATGACAAATTTCATACCGTTACCATATCGTACCTTACGGTATACCGTAAATTCGGTATGAAATTTTTACATACCGTTGTCGTACCGTAATTTTGGTATACTTTATCGATATATGGTATACCGAACTTTAACGGTATACCAAATATTTATGGTATACTGAACATTCACGGTATACCGAACATTCACGGTATACCGAAGTTTTACAGTATACCGTGCACATTCTATACCTGTTTAGAAGAAATAATATCCTTAATTTCCAACAATTACTTAATTATATATATTATTATTAATTATTAAAGGGTGTTGTACGGTATATCGTATATACCATACTACGGTATATATCAATACGATGGTATATACCTCGGTACGGTATAACACGGTATATCGCGGTATTAGGAAATCTCATACCGTTACCTTACCGTAATCTTCCAGTACGATATCATACCGTACCGTAAGTGATGGTATACCGTAAGTTCGGTATTTTCGATATTTTTTCGGTACGGTAAGGACGGTATACCGTTTTTTCGATATACCTACCCAGCCCAGCCGCTACCCAAATCCATTTATATATACTACTATAAGATAAATAAAATATTATATGTATAATTTATAGTTTAATTATAAATATTAGTATAAATATTATTTTTTTAATAATTTATTCAAATACTGTATGAGATATTGACTATTTAATCATTTTTTGTTATTTTAAGATCTCATTCAACTGGAAATTTTAGTACTTTTCATACGATGGAGGAATATGTTGATTGATTTATCGTAGATTTTGTTACTAAGTAGTACTTTGTTTTGATATTTATTTTAGAATTTTCTATTTATACTTATGTTTTAAAATTTGTTTAGTACGTACTCCCTCCGTATTACATATAAAGTCTCATTTCACACATTTCACATGTATTTTTTAAAAAGTCCTACTCTATTTTTTGTACCATTATACTCTTTTTGCTTTTTAAAATTACTACCCTTATATCCTCTTTATCACTACCTTTTGTCAATACCATTACTTTTTTGTCAATACCACTACATTTTTTTCAATACCACTACCCCTACTTTCTAACTTTTACCTCACTCAAAAATACTTTACCAATTTTCTTAATACCCGTACTCATTTAAATTGAGACTTTATAACTAATACGGAGGGAGTAGTACTTTGCTTTAAGATTAATTTTAGTGAAATTTTCTATTGATATTTATATTTTTATTCAATTTATAATATTGTGTGATTTAATATTTACTTTTTAATATTCGGATTTTTAGCGGGTAATAAACGGGTATTATCCAATGAGTTTGGATCGGGTATGGATTTTAAAACTATTTTTGAATCGGGTTTGGGACGGGTTTTGGTGTAAAAAAATTTCACTGGTTTGAATTTGAGAAATGCTTAATGGGTGAATACCCAACCCATTGTCATCCATAGTCACTACTTTATATAGAAAAAAAATGCTCCATATCTTCACTACTATAATAGTAAGGCCGGCTTTCCGTATATAGTAACTTTTATTTTCAGTTTTTTCTTTCAATATTCCAATTTTGGAATTAATATATATTTATGTTATTTCATGATTGTACATTAATAATTTTCAATCAGTTAGTTAATATTAGACGTTACAAAAGTATAATTATTGGCAACAATTAAATTAAACTTTCCTATATTATAAAATTTTGTACCTGTATATTTTAAAATTTCACAACCACAAGACTCACACTTCACCTATTTCTTTAGTCTTCATTTTATTTTTCGATCCTACGTAGGAGGAGTCTGCAGTGGAAATGGAAATGAAGTTTCCCTATAGTCAGTTTTGTAAGTGAGGGTAAGAAAATAGATATTAGAAGAGATGTTGACGAAGTAACAAGAAAAAATGAATACGGGATGAAGATTAAAGAAGCGAACTCATCCAATGAGTTTTGAAAATCTTTGTAATACTTACTTTTATTATTTCTAAGATTTTCTGCTATCTTTATGTTTACTGATCATGTTCATTTACATTTATTTCAATTTTTACTCTCTATTTTGCATCTTGATTATGGAACAATATGTAACAATTAAATTTAATAAATTATCTTTTAGCAAGACTTTTTTTCACGAAATATGATTGACTGACTAATATCAATGTAATAGTGGTTGAATATAATTGTTTAATGCTAATTTGCATCAAATTGGTTCAATTTTTTGAGTTATGGTCTTATATGTGTTGCTCTGTTTTGTTTTTGAGCAAGCATGTATTTATTCTAGGATCGAGATTCACAAAAATAGAATAAGAGAACGAATAAGAACAAAAGAAAAATATAAATATTTGGGTATTTTTTACTCTAGAAACTTTAAGTTTCCTCCTTATTTATATTTTCCAATCAAGTGACCAATCCTATACGTCAAATTGGCCTCAATTACGAGAAAATTGAAAAAATAACGATCACATTTTTCTTAAAAAAAACCCCTAAAAATCTTATAAAAATCTCTCCATTCATACTCATTGTTAAATACTATGCCATAAATATTTGAGAATTGGTCATCACGAAGACACCAACACACATATTTTGTTAAACTATCCTCATATTAGTGTGTGTGTGTGTTTTCATCCAATCTATCTTGGTTGGTCTAAGATAGTATAAAGATTTTATGACAATTAAATTGGCATTAATTAGTTTACTGTATATAAAGCTCGGTTTACTTGATTGTGATATTTTACTACACTCAAAGACTTAATTACGTGCCATTACATAAATAATATAATTAGTGCATATTGGTGTGTATAAAGGATTTTAAAGCAATCTCAATGATATAGTATAAATTGACGGAAATTGATTAACATCTTCTTTATAATAGGAGTTTAGATCCCTAAATCCACAATCATCCTCAATCTATGTGGAATTTTGAGGTTTTTTCTTTTCTTCATTATCTAAAATCTCAATTTTTATTTTAAATTTAGAATATCACATTTATTGACAATCATGCATTTAATATGAAACCGTTACATATATATATATATATATATATATATATATATATATAATTTGCTATATATATGTGGCTATGTGTGATACAAACAAGATAAATTATTTTTTGCTAAATTGTATACACATATAAAATAAATTGTAAAATATGTTAATAAAACATATAAAATAATTTTTTTGCTAAATTGTATACACATATAAACATTTACACGTATATGTAGGTGTTCATCCGAACCGGAACCGACGGGTTCGAATCGGAACCGAAACCATGGTCAACGGTTTTCGAACCGGAACCGTGGCCAACGGGTCGGTTCCGAAACGGAAGCGTATGTAGGATGGGTCGGTTCAGGTTAAAATGGCTAGGAACCGTGAACCGACGGTTTCGAACCGGCGGTTCCAACTATTTTTTATTATTTTCTTTCTTTTTTTAGTTTTAAAATATGTTTTGTATTAATTCATGTTAATTGTATGTTTTAGAAATCAAAAATGACAATTATCACGATAAATGGAATGAAAAAGACCAAAAAGAAAATAAATATTTATATAAGGTTCAAATATAAACCGGCGGTTCCGGTTCGAAACCGTTGAACCGTGTGAAGATATAAGGTTTTTAATTGATCACACATTGTATAAATGAAGATATATTTTATTTTATATCGATTCTATACATTATATTGAAGATTATGAGTTTGAAATACAATATAATTTATATTTTCAATGATTAAAAAAATAAAAAATAAAAAATAAATTAGACGGTTCGGGCTCGGAACCGGCGGGTTGGAACCGAAATCGGAACCGTGACTACGCGGGCCGGTTCTGAACCGGAACCGTGACTATGGCGGGCCGGTTCAGGTTCCAACATTTCCGAACCGGAACCGACGGTTCCGGGCCGGTTCCGACCCGAAATCGGGCCCGTGAACACCTCTACACGTATATATACATATATATATATAAATACAACACGTACAAATATATGATGCGATACAACATTATTTTGCTAAATTGTATACACATATAAAATAAACAATAATTCTATTCAGACATACTATGTCTAAACATACGTGCTTGAAATATAAAAAACATTGTCCGATTTCCTTCAAAATTTCTTTCCTACTCAGACTTCCTTCCGAAATATCGATCTCACGCACACCCGCTCCCAAATTTTACTCTCATCCACACGCAAGTCCTAAACTTGTGAATTTAAATTGGGATGAAACTTTATAATTAAAATTTCAAAAGTGTATATTTATTAATAACAAAACTGTCGAAACTATAAAATTAAATTATTAGTTAAAAAGCTCTGTCAAATCCGTATTTTTACCATCGTATGTTTGGACATAGTATGTCCAAATAGCTTTACCCTAAAATAAATTATGTTAATTAACAAATAAAAGTATCACTTATATCAGGCTCAACCTTATAATAGCATTTTTGCTACATAATTTTTTAATAAATGATTTTATATAATTTTTTAAAATTATACTTTGGACTTTATTAGTATGGGTAGTGGAAACTTTACTTTTTTTTAATTCACATGATTATTGCTAGATTTACGTACAGTAAGTTATTGCTTTGTTGTCAACTTAAATTTCTTTAAAAAAAACATTCAATTAAGTTTGAGTGATTGGAAAATATTCAAGATCATAGCGGATATATACATGTTGAAAATAAGAATATAAGTTACAATATTTTTAATTGAAAAAAAAACGGATACATGTGTATAAACAAACGGCGTTGGATTATTAATGGACATTACTATACATGTACGGGAATAACATAGCTCTCCAATGAGTACATATAGAAGATAAAAAAAATATATTACAGAGTAATTATGGTTATTAGTAATTTCATGGTGCCTTGAATTTCTTTTTCATTCCACTTAAAAAGAAAATTATGATTTTTGTTATATATTTATTTTCATATTATATTGTTTTTAAACCGATTTTTTAAACCGATTTTTTTAAACCGATTTTTTAAAAGTAAGTATGGTTCATTTTTAAACCGATTTTTTAAACCGATTTTTTTAAAGTAAGTATGGTGCCTTGAAAAGTAAGTATGGTTCATTTTTAAACCGATTTTTTTTATAGATAATCTAATCCATACATCTTACGAGATCTATGAATATGATTTACTTCTCACAATCATTAATCTGATTGTGGGATGTTCCTAGCTCACAAATATTTAAAAAATATATCAAATGCTAATTTACTAAATTCAATACGAGATGATAATTCATGTAACACATATTTGCAATGATTTGTCAAATTATAACATTAAATTTAGTACTGAATTATATTTTCTAAAATTATATTTATAAATAAAAATGTAAAGTGATTCGCATTAATCAATTCTACATGAGATTATCATTCATGCAATACTTAATTGCAACAAGATGATCATTCATGTAGCACTTGTTGTCCAAAAACATGATCACTTGCAATGATACTTCATATAACACTTATTTTTCAAATTATATCAACTTTATATAAAATTTGAAATACTTTTTTTAAATTATATTGAAATACAACGTAAAATTATTATACGTTAATAAACTTTACACGAGACAATCCTTCATGCAATACATATTTGCAATGAGATGATCATTCATGTAACACTTATTGTCGTACGAGATGATTATTTGTAATGATTTGTCAAATTATATACTTGAAATAGAGTATTGAATTGTTTTTTTTTTTTTTGGAAAAATATTCTTATAAATCACCGCGTAAAGTGGTTATCCGTCAATACATGAGATGATCTTTTTATATAACACTTATTTACGATCAGATAATTCCTCATTTAATGTTTATTGTAATGATTTTGTCGAAATATATCTCTTATAATAAAATATTAGATTAATTTTAAACATATATTTGTAAATTACCACGTAAAGTAATTCCCATATAAAAATAACCATTTTTTATGTCGTGATAACCTTTATGTCTCTTCATTCGGTCATCCTACACGTGCAAACCATGCATGACATGTAAATCACATTTTTCAAATACAACTATGACAGACTCGATCTATAAAAGGATTAGTGAAGTTTGAACTGGGACCTTTCAGTTTAAGCGCTCACTCTACCGCTAGACTATTCCTATGAAAAAAAAAACATGTGTTGATTATCTAGATGGGTGTTTATGGAATATAGTTACATAGATGTTTTTTGTAGTATTTTTTATTCTTGCAAACTTGTAATTATTATAATATCATTACGTCATATCTTGCTAGACTTTAGCTTGAGGTTGATAACGCATATGTAGCAGCCATGTTTACTTCTCATGTTGTCATAGTTTCGTAGAGGATGAGAAATAGATAGACGAGAGTGTTGAGCAATATTAGTGAGATGAATTGTCGCATATATAGAGAAGGTAAATAATGTCATGGATCGCATGATTATGATGACTAGAGATATGACATAGGGTTATAGACATTCTGCACCCGACACGTTCTTTCACTTGCTATGCAAGATATATCGATTTTTTTCTTTTACTAGAATGATATAATAAACATTACGTGATTTTCCGTTGGAAATTTTTCCATAAAAATTTTACGAGACCCAACTTTGGGTCTACCCTTAATAGTCCAATATTGGATCTATGGATGTAATACATCATTTAATTATTTGTACCGATACTATATATAACCCTAATTGTATAATTTATTTAATTCTATTTTAATTTATACTCATAAAAATATAATATAAATGATACCCGTCGAATTTCGACGGGTCGCATACTAGTTTCGATATATACTACTCAATCATATTAAGTTATGCATATCAAATCTATCTAATTACATATATTCATGGGATTATTGGTTATTAACTTATTAGATATATATCTATGAAATTGGCTATTAATTTAGTAGATATATAGATAGTCAATATGTTTCTATCGATATAATTAATAATAAAATTGATTAATTATATAATCTCATCGTCCCGCTGTTACTGTTTGACACAAATATTCAAAATAAGGGTAAAACGATATAAAGTGGATAAGTCACATCACTTTTGAAGGAATTTAAAAGATTAATTCTTTCCTTATTTGAAACAAGACAATTTGAATGAGACGACCCAATAAAAAAGGAAGAAGACTGATCGGGACAGATAGAGCTAAATAGTTAGCTAAAAGCCAAAAAAAGATATGGTACATAATTATAGAGTTTCATATTCTTTCAATTAGACTTAGCTAATCTATGAGACTATGAGAGCCGATATGCTACTCGCCTCCCGTGAGCACCGTTCGTGAGTAAATCGGACAAATCGGGAATGGTGCTCACGGGAGGCAAGTAGCATATCAGCTCTCGCTAATCTATATATCCATAATTTATGTAGAATGTAATATTACGTATTTCACAATATAATTTGGTGTATGTAAATTTTTACTAATTTTCATCTAGAAAAGTCCATATATCTCTTTTTTTTAATAAACTTCCAATTTCATACAATTTGAGAGCGAGTTGTAGTAATTCTCTTCATCAACACAATCATGACTTGGGGTCCGATGGGAAAAGTTGTGCATGTCGTCGCGTTTATGTAACAAAGAGCTACTTTCAATGAATAAGTGAAAAGGCTCTGATGGAGAATATATGAACTTAAAGATGAACAAAGAAAATTGAAAAATCAAACAAACTAACAAATCATATCGAAATCATACGATAAATTGAACTTATTGTTTTCGGTCTATTTCTTTAATATTTAAAAACCGTGGTAAATGTCACTAAAAAAAGAGGTGGTATATTTTACATTTTTATTTTTTTGTATCAAAATTTGAGTTTATTTTTCAAGATCAAATAGCATCATTTTAATCTCATGTGATATTCTAACGAGTCACGTGTAATTTGGCGTGAGAAATTGAATCTTATGATATTATTAGATTAATATTAAAACATATATCAAATGTAGAAGTAATGTAACATTATATAAGTTTGTATTTACTTTATTTTTCTTTTATATTATAACATATAAAACGATTCCCACACATCGCGTGGATGCAGTACTAGTAGTATAAATGACAAATCCAAATCAAAACATAACATTTAGACCTTATTATGACATAGAAACTAAATACTTATTGCAACAAATCACTACGATAAACTATGAACTGGTCTCTTGTTCGACCGGTCTCTTACTAGAGACCAGGTTGATCCGGTCAAACTGGGTCAAACCCGTTAACTAATTTTATATTATTTTTTAAGAATTTTTTTTCTCCGTCTTCGGCTTCGCTTTTACGGCTCCGCCTTCGCTTCGATTACTAATATAAGGATAATCGTTGGGCAATAATTTAGATTTATTCGGCTCACTCCGAGTTCTTCGGCTCACCTCGCTCGAATCTTGACCAAAGAAGAAGCGGCAAACAAAAAAACGAAAAGACAAACAAAAAAATGGAGGGGAAATTTTTTTGAAATTTAAAAAAAAAATTCTGAAAATTTAAAAAGAAAAAAGTAACACGTGGGATGCATGCGCCTGACGCGCCGGTCTCTAGCAGGAGATTGGTCTCACTGAAGAATTTACGATAAACTATAAAGCTCTAGATTATTTGTCATCGCACCCTTCTATGCATTAATTCGGTGAGCTAACCCTAGGAGTAATAGATTCCAAGTGAGTATTATTATTTCGGTACCATTTATCCAAACTATAATGCAAAATAACATTATATGCATGACATAAAACATCATAACATACAGTAGTTCGAAGGCTAGAAAGTACTCCCTCTGGAATTGATAAAATCTCCTACTTACCATATTTTACTATAATTTATTAAATGTCATGTTTCACTTTATGGACTTATATACCCTTAAAAATACAAATATTTACACCCTTTACCATTACCTTTACCAAACTCATTTAAATTAACTCACACTAATTAACACCCTAATCTAACACTAATAGCCCAACCCAAAATTACAAAAATAAAACCCAACCCATTTGTCTGATCCACAAACCCAACCCATCCTATCCTAAAAACCCTAATTCCATTCATTTCTCCCTAAATTCAATCGTCTTCTCTCACTCAGTCTCTCATTTCTCTCACTCGATTTATTTTCTCCCTCAGTCTCTTATTTCTCTGTTTCGATTCATTCTCTCACTCAGTCTCTCATTCTCCTTGTTCTTACCCCTCTGGATTTCGCGATCTCTGTTCTTTTCTCGGATGGTCGTTGCATCTGATTCCATGTCTCTAACTCCGGCGGCCGATGCTATTGATTCAATGTGTCTAACTCCGACGATCGTAGCATCTAATTTGGAGTCTCTTACTCCGGCGGAGGTTGCATCTGATTCAGAGTCTCTCTTTGAATCGGAGACGCTCGATCTCCCCATCCCAATGGATTGCTTTCATCACGAGTCTCTCTCTGAGTTTGGGGCTGATACAGTATTGCCGGAAACTATGATGGCCAATCTGAGTTGGTGGTACCGGAGACTCAAATCACGCCTCAGCCCATGGTGCCAGAAACTCCACCACTTGGATTCGATGACTTGGATTATGTGTATCTGACTAACAAGGAATGGGAGGACAAATACATCGCTAGGGGTTTGCTCATCAAAGCCTCAATTCGTAAGATTAGGGCTTTTTTGCCCTAATCAAGTGACTCTTCCCATTGCTCTATTTTCTGATCTTTTTTGTCTCTCTTTGACTGGTGATACCTTTATTGTGGGTGTTGGCTGGTGATGCCTTAATTGTATGGGTGTTGGATGGTGATGCCTTTTTTATGTTTATCTCTGATTTTTGATATTGAATTCATGCTTTCTGATTTATGATATTGAATTCATGGTTTTTAGTGAATTCATGTGATGTGAATGCTGCTCTTTGTTGGTTTGATTTGTGATGGATGAATTCATACCTGTGATGACAAATTTTGGATTTAATTGTCTTAAGTTTTTAATGAATGATGCTACACTTCATTGCTGATTTTGAACTGATACTACACTTGTGTGGTTGGTAGCATCTGCAGCACTTAAGGTTATAACATGTACACAACTAAATGATGAATCACATTGATTCTGATAGTGAAAAAGGTTACAAGTGATGCCTTACGTGTTGCAGCATCGTCTGCTTCATTATAGCCCTAGTTATGGCTTGAATTGGTTTAGTTTTCATGGTTCCTTTCTCTTTGTTCTTACTATTTCTTTGAGCAGGCTCCTCATAAGTGAATAGAATTATTCCGAACTTACCATTGAATATGACAGTACGTGTGTTATCAGTGATTGGTCTAGAAACCATACACTCAAACATGATTTTCTCAATGAATGATTTGGATTTACATGTTCTATATGACTCTTCTTTACCTTGCAGCAGGTAATACTTCCCATTTGTGTTTGTTAAATTGAACCATTTTTCATCTATGTGAATAACAGTGTACATATTCTGAAAAAGTATCTTGCCTTCTTCACTAACACAACTGAGCTGATTAAGACTGAATTGCAACCTATGCGGCATGTTTGTGGGAGTGAGGAATGGTTTGATAGCATTAGTATGATGCCTTATCTGTTTTTTCTTTCAACCATTGTTGTACTTGAAATTTGCTGACTCTCATGCTTAATGCAATCTCACTGATTGAACTTCTTTCCAAAACTGACAAGCTTTTCAGTTTTTCTTCATCCATATGTTTTTTATCTTTATGAACTAACCCTTTCTTCATGGCTACAACATGTATAGGCTTGTCCAAAGAGTGTTGTGCAGCTGCTTGCTTCCATATGCGCCACACTATCTTGGGATCGACCTTGAAGACCTCACATGTTTGTTTTTTCAAGTTTATTGAAACATTACTCCTTTGCATCGTGGGGTAATTCTAAGGCATTAAAATGCATGAAACAAAATAAACATATCAAATAACACAGATTTAATTTTGTTCTAAGGCATTAAAAAAATACTTCAATGAATCATACATTCAATTTAATTGCAAGTGATGCAGATTGTTTTGAATGAGGGGAGAGAGAGTTTGAATACACAAGTGTTAATTGCAATTAAAAGCCAAGATTAACGCTACCCATCAAGTCTTTTTACACCACTTTATTCAATTTTACCAGCTTTCTTAAACTCCGTACACAACAGTAACTGGGGCATTAGGCTATCTGCAATCCTTGGAGATCACTAGTGGTCTCCAAAGTGTCTTCAGCACCCTCTTTTCCACTAGAGACAGCTTAGAGACACCTACCACTGCAACTCAATTGTCTCCAGATTGTCTCTATCTTTAATACTTATTAAACAATTCCCTATTTTCATTAAATTAATTCATTTTGAAAATAACATTCATTAAAAATTAAAATACACTAATTAATAATAATTCAAAATTTTCATTAATATTTGAACATTGGAAAGATACATGCCATCACAATAAAAAAAAACTAATTAATTAAAAATAACAAAAAATTAAAAATTACAAAAAACTAAAAATTACAAAAAAATTACCTCATCCTCGATGTTGCTTCACCTCCTCCACTATCTGCATGTGAACGTGGAGCTGCTCCGGCATTATGTACCTCGTATCCTTGGAGATAACTTCCAAGTTGGTAGCATATTGTCGTGCCCGAGCTTCGCCCGAGCTGATTCGAGCTTTGCTTGAGATGATTCGCGCATTACCGCATGCTTGGCCTCAGTGAACTAGCCAGTCGGGAGCTGTATCGATCCAAAAGGGAGTCGAGCTGGGACGACTCACCTGCCGGCTTCTTTCCTTTGGCCCTTGTCGCCGTCCTTGCCGCATCTCGACCCTCCGGTCATGGAGGCCCTTTCTCCTTCTGTGGAGACGGCCTCCTCCGCTGACGGCGCCGATGCAGAAGATGTGTAGTTGCCCTCCGACGTAATCTTCGTCCTCTTCATGGAGGGGACGTTTGGGAAAGCATGCAGGAGGAACTTGGGATAGTCTTTCAGAATCTCCCAAGCCGTGAAATAGTGGAAAGCAAGGTTGCCCGTTGATACCTTGTAGATTTGTTGGGCATCATCGATCACCATCCGGTCATCGGCGCCGCTTTACCGGCGAGCGGATGCTTTGCGGAAAGCGACAATCCAAGCCTTAATTGCTTTCTAGATGTGGCCGAAGTAGCTCTTGACCTGCTTCTTGTTGAGTGCCAAGATGAACCTCGCGTTGAAACGATCGGTGACCGTTCCCCAGTATTTCTTGGCAGCTATGTCGCATCCGATGATGGAGTTGCAGGTCTCCTCCACCAAAATTTGTGCCAAGTAGGTGGCTTGTTCGTCGGTGTAGCTGTGACGCTTGTAGCCCTTGCCGGCTTCATCATCATCTTCATCAGCAGCGGCAGTGGAGGTGGTGATAGCTTTGCCCTTGCCCTTCCCCTTGCCCTTTTTTTCCTTTGGCAGGGATGTGACGGCGGCTGCGACATAATTAGGCAATCATCGGTGTTTGTAGTCGGACTGTCGGTGTCGGGAGAGAAGGACGGGTAGGACTGAGCAAAGGTCGGAGTGTTAAGGTTGATTGAATCAAGCCCCGCCCCGTGTAAGCATATATGTCGTCGGACATGTCGGGAAACCACGCCGACGAGAAGGGGTTGTTGGGATTGTTGGGATCCATTTTTTTTAATAATGAGTTGTAGTTGAAAAGAAAGAGTTGTAGAAGTTGTAGATGAAAAGATGAAGAAATGAGGTGTGAAAAGTGGGGGAGAAAAACATGTATTTATAGCCAAAAAAACAGAATAAAGAAAAGAAAAAAAAAGGAATTAGCTGTTTCCACCTGTTGCCGAGTTTGAATTTTGCCCGTTAGGCGCATGCACATCACGCGTCATTCGTTTTTCTTTTTTTTTTTCCGTAAACCGCGTGTAGTGCACGCGCTGCTCGAGCCAGTCTCGAGCCACGCCTCCCTGCAACGCATGCGTCTCCAGCTATGGCGGTCTCGAGCCGGCTTGGAGACAGCTGTTCGAGACCGCGTTACAGACAACCTTATATCAATTACGGAGGGAGTATAATTATTGACCCTATCAATTTTGCGATTTCCGTCCAATATTCCACAGTATGTCATTTACTATTACTATTTCCGTCCCACTAATAAAGTTCATCTTTTTTTATCTGTTATGTTAGTTCTCTTTTAAAAATGGAAGCATTTAATTTTTCAAAAGTTATACTCCATCCGTCCGGCTTGATTTCTCCTATTTTTCTTTTTGGGCGTCTCGTTACACTTGTCCTAGTTTCTTTTTTGGGAAATAATTAAGGAAATAAGTGTCCAATTAGTTTGGCTAATTAGGTCCACTTTACACCTTTCAACGTACTTTTCTCCTCATTTTCTGTGATATTCAGTGTTCAATCTCTCTCTCTTATACTCACTTTATTTCACTATTCACTCTCTCTATATCCACTTTATTTCACTATTCACTCTCTCTATATACACTTTTCCTCCCTAATTATTTTCTCCTTAATTTCCGTGCCCAAAAAAATGATGACAAGTTAAGCGGGACGGAGGGAGTACAACCTACTATTCCCTCTGTCTCGTTCATCTTATAACATATTCCTTTTTTTGGTTTTTCATTTATTTTGTAACATTTCCTTTTATGGAAATAATTAAAAAATCACTTTATGTACTTTATTCATTTTAAAACCACTTTATATCAAATCAGTAACACTTTATTATTTTAAAACCATTTTATATCACATCAACAATACTTTATTTACTCTAAAAATATTTTATATCATTTTATTACTACACTAATCATCATTTTTACTCTTAATACTCGTGTTAGAAAAAAACGTTACATTATAAACGGGACGGAAGAAATACTACTTTTTACTTGTTTACTCTTGCTTCTTAATAATTGTACCCAAAACATGGGGAAACTTGTACATATTTCTATTACTGTCTTATAATTCATTATTAGCCTCTTTGATAATGTCATAAATGTACACATGAATTATATTGATACAATGTATCCGATACATGATAATAAATCAAATGGACATCCAAACAATAAAATTTAAGTGCATATCAAGCAGCTATAATGTACGACCTCGATTGCAAATATAACACTAGTTTTACTCGATGAAGGTCAGTTGTTGCATTAGGAACGCAAATGTTGGGAAGAATGAAAATGACGAAGAGCTCATTTTTTTGTCATTTTGTTTAGGGCTCCTGAAATGTTACCAATCTTTTGATTGGTTGCAACTGTAACATCCCCAAAATTTTCGAAGACCGTAAATCCTTATATGGAACTTTTTATTTTATTGTGGATGTTGTTGTTAAAGAGGTCATTTCAAGTCAACAAAAATAAAAAAATAATCCACTTATAATTTTCAGTTGTCGAAGATTTTGGAAATGATCCTAATTGCAACTAATTAAATGATTAAATACCGAAAAATCAACGATCAAAAGTGATACTATTATATTTATAATTTGGATAATTCTAAACATAGCTCCCATTTTACTCTTTATAACCTATTATTTAAAATAATAATTAATATATTAATATATCTCCTCTTATACCCTTTAAGCCCCTTAATTAAATTCTTACCCGCTAATAACAATTCATCTTGTTAGTCCACGTTGTTGTGTTCATCAATCCAAGAAAGTTGAAGAACCCATTTTTGATATTCAAATTATTCTCCATCTATTCTTAAATTTTGTTGATATGGATCGATTTCGAGCAAGGCACTACTATCGGTGGTTCAAGGGTGTCACAAAAATTCATGGAGATTGCAGGTTGTAGCAACTTTATTAGCGTTGCTTAAGGAGATGAGAATTTAATCCATGCTATAAAAGTTATAAATTTCGATTCCTTTGAGTAAGTTCATTCAAATTTTGAAATTCTGATTTTGAATTTGTTATCTGTTTTCACTCAGTTTTGTGTGATTCAGACAAGTCCAATTCTCTTTGGTTTCTTATGTTGATTAAGAATTATTAAGAAAAAAACAAATTATTCTATTTAACGTTGGTTTAAGAGAAATTCATGTTGGATTATTCTCCCGACGAAATTTTGGTCTATATTCTCAAGTTTTTCGGCGGATTTATGGAGCGTGGGCTTAATTTAGTTTTCAAAAGGGAGTTAATTCTTATTCTCAACTTTCCATGAGTTTGATTTTTTATTCTAGTTTCTCAACAACTTCGAAGAATCGAATCAGTTTATATTGATCATTGATAATATGTTTTGCTTTCGCCGGTAAAAGTTATCTTCCGGGCAGTGGCATCAATATGTTGATGAAGTTGGCAAAAAGCTTTGATAATACTTTCTCATATTGATTTTGGGGCTATGAGAAGCAGAATCGGTAGCTCTAAGGGTAAGATAGGAAATTTAAAATATAATTTTATTTAATTTTATTATAGTGGCTATAAAGAGTAAACTTGTGGCTACATTTAGAATTACTCTTATAATTTGGTTCAAATTTTGTGTTTGATATGCAATTAACCCAAAAAAAAAAAAAAACAAATATTCAAAGAGCTGGCATACTTGAATTGGGCTACTGGCCCATATATTATAAAACATTTTGTGGCCCAAAAATTCTATATTCATCCGGCTCACAAGAAAATTGGGGCCGTTGTCATTTATTGCTCTGTCTGCAAGGGTGGGTTCACTTGGAATGAAAATGATGGAATTTTGTTTAGTTTTGATTTAAAAAAAACTTAGGTAAAATGTATAAAGTTTCGGGTAGCCCATTTTTTCTTGCCCAAAGTATAAAATTATACCTCCAAAAGGTATAGTATTATACTCCATCTGTCCACAAAATGATTGTCATTTTTGCTACATAAGTTTGTCCAAAAAATGATTGCCACTTTTGCTACTCTACTCATATTTATTATGGGATCCTTACTCCACTCATAACAATACTCACTATAATTCACTACTACCTACCATTTTCTTAAAACTCGTGTCGTCCACAATGTGACAATCATTTCGTGGACGGAGGGAGTACCTCCCATGTATTTTAGATATATCTGCTTTTATCCATCAATTTCATCTCAAATGAACAAAATATAAATATTGTGGTCCCCCCTTGAGAGTATAAATAAGTATATTATCCCTCCAACCAAACAAGATATAAAATTTGTCGTCCCACAATGAAGTATAAATTTATACCTTATAATATTATCCCTTCATTTAGAAGTCTAAATTTATACTCCCAAGTGAACACACCCTAATTGTATTTGCATTCCAAGTAAACATGCAGTTTATACATATTCATAATAATCTGGTTTACATGTTTTTCTTTTTCATGAAAACTAACTGGTTAAATAAGCGAACCAATATTTATCACTTAGTCACTAGCCAATGTCTAGAAATGTTAATAAAATCATCGTTGTAGTGAGTTGGACTTAACAAGCTTTAATTTGTATCAAATTGCCATTTTGGTTCAATAGCAATATCATTACGTGTCAAACTCTCTCCAGTTACTAAGATGAATTTATTGATGCCGTGATTGTGCAAAAAAAAATACTTCATTTTAGTTAAATATCTAATCAAAACCCATGCAAGTGTCCATTGACATAAAAGACTCAAAACCAAGTAGTCTAAAATAAAAGTCCAACGAAACAAATAACGATCAACTGGATAAAAATAATAGATATACTACTTGATCTCAAAAGAAAAAAAAAAAGATCTACTACTTAATCTCAAAAAAAAAAAAAAAAAAAAAAAAAGATAATCTACTACTTGGGCTGTAACAAACGGCATCATCTTCATCGATGCCTTTAAGGACAAGAATATATCCATCAGAATATTGAAATACTCCATCGGTTCCGTTCAACATATCTCACTTTTCTTTTTGGGTGTCCCGTTCAACATGTTTCATTTCCTTTTAAGAAAATAATCAAGAAATCATTTTATTTACTTCAAATCACTTCAAAATCACTTTATACTTCCTCTGCCAATTTATATGTTCTTATTTGGGTGTATTGACACGGATTTTAAGAAAGCTGAAAAAGTGACACTTGGTATTGTATTTAAGGGATAGTATTAATCAAAACATGTAGTTTGTTAATTTGTGATTAATAAAGATTTTCTCCTCCTCTCTCTCTCTCTTCTATTCTCTCTTCCACCATTCTACTCCCATGCACCTTATCTTGCTGCACCCAAAAATACCGAGGCATGAGACGACGAAACAAGTCAGTGAAGGGAAAAAGAAGTAGCAAACCAGCAGTACATGGTGTGTGACTTCATTGCCGTGCGAAGATCGAGTTAATTGCCGGAAATAACTCAAAGTATACCTGGATTGCAACTATTACACGACTTAAAAAAATTTAACAATCACAACACCACCTGTTTAATTTTATGAAATTACACCCCCAATTATTTTCAGTAATAAAATAAAGTTGTTTCCTTAAGGAGTAGACAAGAACCAGTCTTACCAGATAAAATAGATCATTGTCGTTGAAGTTCCAAGTAGCTGAGTTTTTCCCGATAGCCATCAGGTCCACATCGGCATCTATTGGCATGTCTCGAGCAACAACTTTCAATATCGCCCCTCGATCTAAATCTCATGAGATGCTGCGACGGCTGGAGGTGGAAGCTACGTGGTGACGACGGCGGACGTACTGGTGGCGGCGATCGAATGAGAGGGGTGAGAGGAGAGACAGTGTTGTGGTTGTCGTCGAAAGGAGAGAGAGAGAGAGAGAGAGAGAGAGAGAGAGAGAGAGAGAGAGAGAGAGAGAGATCTGTGGAGGTGGTGGCGGTGGCGGTGATGGTCGGAGATGGTGGTGGCGGTCGGAGGTGATTATGAAGGGTGGTGATGGCGGGGTGGCTGCGATAAGAGATTGAGTCTCCATAATAGGGTGGAAGGGTGTTTTGGGTTGGGTTAATTAGCAGATTTAATTAGAATGTTAATTGGATGGGTTTGTTGTTAGGAGTGGGTTCATGGTGGCAAAGGGTAAAAAATAGGGTGAATGAATAAGGATATATGTGTAAAAATGTTAAAGTGGGTTGATATAAATTGGACAAAAAAATAGGATAAATAGGTACATATAAATTGGACGGAGAAAATATCATTTTATGTAACTTCAAAAATACTTTATCAATTAAAAAATACTTTATATTAATCACTTTATTCACTACACTAAACACACAATTTACATCTAATCCTTTTTTTCTTAATCTCCATGTCAAAAAGAAGTGAAATATGTTGAACGGAATGGAGGGAGCAGTAAAATAAAATAAAATAATACTCGCTCCATCCACGAAATGGTTGCCACATTAAGAATGATAGATAATACTCTCTCCGCCCTCCAAAAATGAGCCTTTTGGTTAGGGCACGGAGACTAAGAAGAAATAGTAGTAGATGTATTTAGTGGAGTATTTTATTAATAAAAAATGTAAAAGTAATATAAATAAATAATAAAGAATGTATTGGTAGTGTGAATGTAAATGTAAAAGCAGTGTGAATGCAATTAATTATTTTTCAAAATAGAAATGGTTCATCTTTCGTGGGACAACTCAAAAAGAAAAGTGGCTCATCTTTCGCAAGACAGAGGGAGTAGTGTATTATAGTGAGTATTATTATAAATAGAGTGGGGATCCTACAATAAATATGAGTGAAATAGTAAAAATATCAACCATTTCATAAACAAACTTAAGAATTAAAAGTAGCAATCATTTCATGGACGGAGGAAATAACAACAATTTACTGCTTTTTATTGATACGCAAGTTGATCACTAAATTTAGAATACGATGAATGTTTTTCTTTTTTTTTTGAATCGGGGCCCCTATGTGATTTATGATGTCTGGATTTTAGCTGCAAGATTTCACGCATTTTTAGGAAAATTATAATAGTATTAATTAAAATTGCTACTTGCCAGCCAGAAATTATATTTGCTAAAATATAATATTGCACTGCTGGACAAAAGATCAAAGTTCATCATGTAATTTTAGGTATGTTAAAAATAATACTCTAAACTAATCAAATTATTTTGTAATTTTGAACCTGTCTTTTTAGAGTTTCAGAACAGTTACTTGCACCTTAATTCGACGCCAAAGTTATTACGGTCAGACTCATTTAGGGAATTTCCAGCAACATTAATTTACTCGTTGAGAAATGTTCATAATAACTTTTCATACTCCTATTAATATGAAAATATAAAACTCACATAGACCTTGTATTTTGTTTTATTTACTAGTAAATCTTAAAATATCTGAAATGGAAACTTTACATGTAGGAATAAATTTTTAATCTTATTACAAAACAATAATAAATAATTATAATATAGAAATGATTGAATAAAATGAAAATAATAAAATAAAACTTACAATCTGAAAAGTGTGGTTTATTTACAAAAAAAGGACAAATATGAAAGAAGTAATATTGCAAAATAATAATTTTTCAAACAAAAATGCTATATGTCACTTACAAAATTAAAGTGTCAAAATAGCATTTTAATTTGTAAAAAGTCTATTATACCTTTAATGAGTATACAAGAAAGCTAACTTTAATTTGAATCATACACGAAGACTAACTTCATGTATAAATTTTCGGCCAAAATTTTTCGTCAAAAAGTTCCGGCGAAAATTTGAATCATACATGAAGCCTAACTTCATGTATGCAGTATATGCATTATACACGAAGAATAACATTCATGTATACATTAATACATGAAAACTGATCTTCGTGTATGCATCATACATGAAAACTAATTTTCATGTATGATTCAAAAATTTGAAATTTTTTGCGGCGAAAATTTTCGTGTATGCATCATACATGAAAACTAATTTTCGTGTATGATTCACATTTGATTTTTTTTTTTTGCTGCGAAAATTATCGTGTATGATGCATACATGAATGTTAGTCTTCGTGTACGATGCATACATGAAAGTCAGGCTTCGTGTATGATTCTAATTTTCGCCGGAAATTTTCGTGTATGATGCATACATGAACGTTAGTCTTCGTGTATGATGCATATATGATGCATACATGAAGTTAGGCTTCGTATGATTAAAATTTTGGCCGGAAATTTTTGCCGGAAATTTTTCGCTAGAAATTCATATATGAAGTTTAGTCTTCGTGTATGATTCAAATTAAAGTTAGCCCTCTTGTATACCTAAAAGGATATAAAAGAGTTTATATCCTTTTATAAGGATATAAAAGTCATAAAATAAAACAAAAGATTATTTGGACACATTTTTTTCAAAAAGACATTATTTATCTTTTTATTTTTAAAAGGACTATTTTGACTTATTGGTCAATTTGAAATCTAAAAATTTAATTGAAACTATGAAACAAATCTAATTATTGCCAAAATGTTGCTCTTCTTTTATTCACATTATACCTAATTAAAGCCACAATTATATGAATGGTGAATGATCTGGACATCAACTTTTCGACTTGACTCACGTTTGGATTCGGTTTAATATAAAAGCTTATTTTCCTCCCGTTTAAAGAAAAAAGAAAAAAAAATACAATATTTTACTAAAAAATAAGTACTAGGAGTACTATTATTTTTAATATAGACGTGAGCAATCTCTACTCTCTACGTAACAAGCAACAGCATCCAACAAATTCTTGCTTTAGAGTAAAGTTTAAGAAAGTTATTAAAGAGAATATAGTTTCAACAACTAGCTATAATCTTAATTATACCTTCTCCATGCGCCCTACGATCTTAATTAGTCCATGTTTGGTTGGATATTTTTGAGGTATAAAAAAGGATTCACTTAATTCAATTTATTACTTGTTATTTGGTTTGGGTGGTGGGTTAATCATTACCCTTATTTGAGGGTAACTTTAACCCCTAAAATGTTACCCTTCAAACTAAAGGAATAACAAAATCATTTCCACTCTGGATTCATTTTCCTTACATGTGATTTATTTTCATTGTTGAACCAAACACCTTATAAAAGTAACAGTTATTGTTACCATTCATCCCTTGACTTAATTTCATTCTCTTTCCATTTCTCTACTTGAACCAAACGAGCACTTAAAGTACATCTATTTCTACATCAGATTGTAACTTTAGTTGTGTAATATTAAAGATTCAAAAGATTTCATACATAAAAGATTTTTTTTAATAATTTTTGCAAGAACCTAGTACGTGGTAAATTTATTGAAAGTTCAGACAAATAAAATAAGATAAAATCATAAAAAGTTAGTTATCAATTAAGAGGAGTTTTAAATTATACTCCCTCCATATCTTTTCATTAAGACCATTTGGTCGGACACGCGTGTTAAGAAAATGAGTTGTTATAATAAAGTTGAAAAAATAAAGTAAATTTTTTAGGGTACTTTTGTCATATCAAGTAGGAGAAAGAATGAAGTTAGTTGTTTTTTAGTGGCATATGTGATCATTTATGAGTTATAGTGAGGTATTTATCGTATAGTGTTTCATTTTAAGAAATGGGCTTAATGAAATGATACGTCAAAATAAAGTAAAATGGGTTTAATGAAAAGATATGGAGGGAGTACTACATAAAAAATATACTTTTCATACAAGCAAATGTTATTACTTTAATTATAGAGTCTAAATGCTTTTGTAGATTTGTAAACATACCTTTTATATAACTAGTATAATTAACGTGCACTCATAAGTTAAAACAAGACTATACTACCCCTAACGTGTCAACCTTGATAGCTTTGAAATATATAATGAAATAGATCGGAATTATTATTGTTATGATATTTTGATGGGAAAAATAGCACATACAACCCTAACGTGTCAAGCTTGATAGCTTTTGCACCCCGAAAGAAAGGGTTCCCCCAACGTATAAAAAATAGTGGCAAATAACCCCTCCTGTCTAACTGCTTTCTAACACCGTTCGAAATGACTTTTTTCTCTTTTCTTTTTTTCATTGTGACATTTTGTCAAAATAGCTTTCTGTACCGCTGCCGTTAATCTCTTTCCTCTTCTTCTTCTTCTTCTTCTTCTTCTTCTTCTTCTACAATTACACAGCATAAAATTCTAAGTAAAACAAACTCTACATAAGATGTAAACAAAACAACTCAAATTGAAGTGTCCAAACAAAAGACTACGAGTAGCACTAAGCCACAAACTCAATGGTAAAATGCAATCAAATTGCAATAGAGAGGCATGAAAGGCCTACTTTAACACCTGTTGCGCCCCCACTTAGATTCTAGTGTGCTCAGCGACATTGCAGATGGCCGAGGCCAAGTCCAAGTGTAGCAAGGTGGTAGGGCAGCAATACGTTTTTGTTTGATGAGCTTCACCTCCTATATGTGCTTGTGTTCTTGCTCTCTTTTGTTGTGTGTGAAGAATTACGGGGTATGTTATCGAATCTAATGGAATTGAGCATACGAAATGCGCAACATTAATGCAACTGACATGGCAAATCATACTCTCCTTGACGAGATTATGTGGAAGAGAGGGTGGGAGTAAACTCAATAGAACAAGAGAGAGAAGAAGAACAACTCTTGAAGAAAAGGCGTTTGACAAAATGTCAAAATGAAAAGAAAAAAGAAAAAAGAAAAATCGAACGCCGTTAGAGGGAAGGGGTTATTTGCCCAAACTTTTTATACATTAACACGTCATGGTTGTATATGCTACTTTTTCCTATTTTGATTCAAATATATTTGGCTTGATACATAGTATAGTCCATAGCAATATAATAGACATTTTGCAATTAAATCGAGTCAGTTTATGACCCACGACAGCGTGCATGCACTATGCATAGTTAATCAATCAATTAGTTCTATGTTGGACATCAAGAAAATGTGGAACATTCTCAATCGGGTCCGGATGGATTTACCTTTAAATTCATCAAGAAAATGTGGAACGTTCTGCAATCCGACATTATGAGGTTTTTGGGCGATTTTCACCAGTACGGCAGAATTGTGAGAGGTGGGAACCCGAGTTTTGTCATCTTAATCCCAAAAAAAGGATGTTCTCAACTTCTCAAGGATTACAGACCAATCTCATTAATTGGTTGTATGTACAAGATCCTTTCTAAAATCTTAGCCAAACGGTTAGCTAAGGTTGTTGGGAAGGTTATTTCAGACAATCAAAGTGCCTTTTTCGGGAACAAACAAATTGTGGACTCTATTCTCGTGCTCAATGAATTGGTGGATTTTTTGAAAAGAGAAGGCAAACAAGAGATGGTCCTGAAAGTTGACTTTGAAAAAGCATATGACTCAGTGCTTTGGGAATTTATTGATGAAATGCTAGAAGGTATGAATTTCTGTGAGGTGTGGAGAAGGTGGATTTTCGAATGTCTTTCTTCGGCAACTATGTCCATTTTGGTCAATGGAAGCCCTTCTGGCGAGTTTGCTTTACAAAAAGAAATAAGGGAAGGGGATCCTTTATCTTCTTTCTTATTTCTTATCGCTGCCGAGGGTCTCAGTTGTTTAATGCAAAAGGCCATTTGGAAGCAAGTTTTTGTAGGCCTTGAGATTGGGAAGAATAAAGTCAAAATCAGCCACCTTCAGTTTGCAGATGATACTGTTATTCTCGGGGACGCCACTATATCCAATGCCAAAACAATGAAAGGTATTCTCCATCTCTTCGAGATATCCTCTGGGCTAAAGATAAATTTCTCAAAAAGTTCTGTCCACGGAATTATTGCCAAAACTATGTCCACTATATCCAATGCCAAAACAATGAAAGGTATTATCCAATGCCAAAACAAGTTATGTCTCAAAAAGTTCTTGAATTCGGTACTCTCTGCATTACCACTCTACTACCTTTCCTTTTTTAGAGCCCATGCTTGTGTGATCAATCAAATCTCTAAACTTCAAAGGAATTTTTTATTGGGGGGGAGGGGGGAAAGGAAACTGTAGCAAAGTGTCTTGGGTCAAATGAGAGGTGGTGTGTAAAATAAAAGTTTCGGGGGTATAGGAGTTAGAAATGTGAAATCCTTTTATTCAACACTTTTGTTTAAGTGAGCGTGGAGGTGATCGAGGGAAAATGAGTCTCTTTGGGTGAAAATTCTTAAATCTAGATACGAGTCTTTGTTTTGTAGGAATAGCATTGTTAGAAGCAAAACGTCTCTTTGGTGGCGTGATTTGCTGGATATAGTTCATGGCGACGATGGGGATGTTTTTTTTTTAATAATCTGTTGTTTGTTCTTGATGATGGTAGTCGTGCTAGATTTTGGGAGGATCCTTGGCCTAATGAAGGAGTTTGTTTTAAAGATAAATTTCCCGCCATTTATCGTCTTTCTTTTCATAATCTTGGTTAGTTAAAGATATGGGGGTTGTTATTAACGAGTCTTGATCTTGGTCTTTTAGTTGGAGTCGGTTGTTTAATGCTAATGAACTTCTCGAGTTTCTGGAACTCTGGAATTGTATTTGCAAGCTTAAAATCTTGACTGATAAGGCCGACTCTTTGCGTTGGAAAATTTCTTCGGATGGGCTCTTCTCAACCCGGTCAATGTACACCTTACTTACTTCTACGGATACGCTTGCTGCTACAGATTCTCGTTTACCAAGGGTGTGGTGGAAAGCAATCCCATCTAAGGTATTTGTGTTTTGTTGGAAACTCCTCCAAGTTAGAATTCCTACCAAAGAGAACTTGGTCAAACGAAACATATTATACAGTGATGAATCCTAATCTTGCGTTTTGTGCACGGGAAGCCCCGAATCTGCCTCTCACTTAATGCTTGAATGCCTTATTGCGTCTCAAATTTGATCATTGGTATGTTCGTGGCTTAATCGTGCTTCTGCTTCTTGTTCGGATTTGTGCGATCATTTTGATCTCTTCATTATGGAGGGGCAAGGAAAGGTGAAACAAAAAGTGCTAAATCTTATTTGGCAATGCACTGTTTGGAAAATTTGGAAGACAAGAAATGATTTTATTTTTTAGGATATTGTTCCGGACGTTGTTAAGATTGTGGAAGGCGTGAAGATTAACTCTTGAAAATGGCTTCGTGCAAACTTTTCTCTCTCTTTTTGTGTTTCTCTTTTCAGATGGTGTTTATGTCCGAAAATTTGTATACCATCTATTTTGTGATTTCGTTTTCTCTGCTTTGTAAGGGTTGAGTACCCCTTGTACTCCTCGATCTATATATCTTTCTATTTGACCTTTCAAAAAAATAAAATTCCAACAAATAAAGGAGAACTTAATTGACCATTTCGTGCATTAATTGTGCTTACTTGTCACGTTGTCGCCTTTCATACGCAACAGAAATTAATTAAGGATCCCTCAAAAAAAAAATTAACGAAAAATGGACTAATGGAGTATAATGGGAAGCGCAAAAACATAGGTTTCTAGTAAAATAACAGACCCTAATCCATGATCTTATTATATAATACTCCCCCGTTCGTGAAAAAGAGTCTTACTTACCTCATTTGTTTTTTGTTCGTGAAAAAGAGTGCCACTTCACCTTTTCCAATCAAATTAAGTGGGACCTTATTCCAATTACAACAGCTTCCACTCTTATTTTACTTTCTCTATTCAAAATAAGTGGGACCCTTATTCCACTTACAACAACTTTAACTTTATTTTACCTTTTTCACCCACAACAAATGGGACCATCATTCCACTTACAATAATTTTAATTCCAATTCGCTTTTACCACTCTCAATAAGTGGAATCCGTATTCCACTCACAACAACTTTACCAGATTTCTTAATCCCCGTGCCCAGCACACAATAATACTCTTTTCCCGAACAGAGAGAATATATTTATATTAATATTGTTATGTAAATAATTATATTTTCTTACCGTCATTCTTTTTATATATTTTGATTTGTGAAGACCCATAGTTGAATTATCTATACATTGCAAATTACAAATGTATTATACGTCTCATGAAATATTACATAACATATAGTGTGATCTTCGAACCATGATTAATATTTGATCACAATGCATGGAAACAAAATTTGCGAAAATATTTAAGTATTATTCACAATTCCATATAGATGTGTCATATGATTCAGTCTAACATAATTTTGTCTCGTACAGAGTCATATTTTTTAGTATAGAAAATCTTAAAACCATTTAGAAATTTTAATATGCATGTGAATTTTCGTCAAATTCAACATTCTGATCAAAATAATAGTACATGCAAAGTTCGTGCAATTAATCTTTCGGATCCCTCCTTTCCAAGGCTCAATTGAGGTCGGTATCCGATAGTTTGAAGACTCTAATAATTCTAAGATTAACATAATAATTAATCGTAATCTTTGATTTAACGAGTGAAAGAAATTAGAGGGTTAAAAATTGCGCGAAAGGGTGAAAGCAACGGAAGGAGGAGGTGAGGCGAAAGAGAATGTGTCCGGGACTGGGCCCCACAGTGACCACTCAACAGCTATGATTTCATGAACTCACCTATGTCACTTCTTCCTCAACATGACTATGACATTAATTTGACAGCACAACTATTGTTATTAATTAATTAATTAATTAATTTCAATTTATTGTTGAAAAAAATACTAGAAAATATGAGTCCAATAATATAAAATAAAGGGAGTAGTAAATATTACTAGTAGACTAGTAGCACTAGTATATTTTTCTGAACGTTATAATTTTCATGCCCATCTGTTTTACTAAAAAAAACTCCTCTTTTAATTATGTTTCTATAACAAAAATAAACACAGACAAAAGGCTCTTTTGAAGCTCGAAATAAGATAATAAAAGTAAAAGAAAAAGAATAAAAAAATGGAATATGGGTTTCATTAAGTATTTTCATAGAAGGCTTCTTCAATTCCTATCCTGCGAATAGACTTCCCAAGAGCTTTGAGCCTTACGAATATCTCTAAAATTCACTGATATTATCCTTTTAAGAAAGAGATGAATAAAAACGAAAAAGAATCTTAATAATATAAGTATTTTGGAAAATGTACACTTTTTTTTTTATGTGGATGGAGAAAGAGAAGATTCCGATAAGAATATCCGTTTAGATAAATTCGATTCCTAAATTTATGCTTTACATTTACACATTTATGGAATATAAATATGCGCTGGCTGTGCCTAAAGCCGCATCGGATGCCTCTTTTTGCTCTTCATCAAATGCACATTTATTTCGTCGTACCAGATTTTGTGGTTTTTTAATAGGATCAACTTAATTTTCATATAATCATGAGTCATAAATTTATAAAAATTATAAGCAACTGAAATTATTTACTAAGTTCGGAGTCCATTCATTCTACTTAACGTTATACCCGGGTTTTAATTTGATTTCATATTTTTGATTGACAATAAACTATTTTCCTAAGTTCAGCTCGAAGATTTATCAATTTTTTACATGTATATAATTATCGGATATATTGAATTATATGAGGACGTCCTAGCCGTGTTTCAGTCTGTAAATAATGAGGTCTCGAGCTCAACGCCACAACTACCCCACCCCATGTAATAATAATAATAATAATAATAATAATAATAATAATAATAATAATAATAATAATTAAGTATCGAGTTTAATTTGTTGCAGTTAGCAAATATAAATATTTATGATGGCCAACTATCATACCACAAAGTAGGCGTAACTAAATTCTTAACTACTATGGATAATTCATGTGCTACTCAATTTGCTTCAAGGTGAATATGACAAACAGAAAGCTCATTTTACTCTTTCACTGCCACAAAAAAAATAAACATCTTCACGTAGAACGCTTTCGGTTTCCTTTGTTTCAATGATAAATATCAAGTTATAAGTAAAGAATATTATTCTTCTTCGCTCGTTTTTTTTTTTAGCAGCTACCTTTGCAGTAGCCTGTAAACCACATGAAATAGATAAACCATATTTTACAAATACAAGTGCAACCAGTGACGAAGCTAGAAACTTTTAACAGGGGGTGGGAGCAAAATTAGTTACAAATTCAAAATATCACAAGTAAAATACTAAATTAAATTTTTAAAAATATAGAAAATTTAGGACAACCATAATATAATATCATACTACACCATTAAAAGTTTAAAGTTCATATATATTTCTTTTTTCTATTTTAAAGTGTTGCACAATAGATTCATTATCAATTATGCAAGAACTACGAACATTTACAATAAAACCTCAAAATATTTTATTAATTTTGATAATTCAAAATCAAAGTTATTATTCATATCTAAATTCGTTTTGCTTATATTCTTAAAGAATCATGTTCTAAAAAATTTAACTCTTTCTTTAATAATATAATATTTCAATTATCATGGTGAGAAATAAATAAATCAAATAAAAATGAACTAAAACAAAACTACTATAAATTTCACATAGGAATTCTAGTATCTAGAAATTTTGATAAATAAGAAGGAAATATAGAAAATGAGAGATGCATTAAACCTAACATAACTAGTTTTTTTTTAAAATATAATTAAAATTATCAAAATTTATATTATATATATATATATATATATGGACGAGGCCCATGGGTGAGGGGCCCAATGCCCCCCATGACCCATTGTAGCTCTGTCCCTGAGTGTAACAAACTCGACTACTTATATATAAGAGTGAACCATAAACTATATACTGTGGGGGGTGTATTGGATTGTGAAGTTAGGTGGATTTTTAAGGAGTTTGAAATCTTGGTGTATTGGATTGATGAATTTCAAACTCTTTAAAAATCTTGGGGTATTGGTTTGAAGGATTTTAAACTCCTTCAAATTCCTGTGGTATTCTATCGATGGATTTTAACAAAACTTCACAGATTCACGTCCATTCTTCTTTCCAAGCTTCTACCACATTGCAGCTACAGCTCCTATTTTGGTCCAAGCTCCATTGTCTGATTTGTTGGTTGTTCTTCTTACAAAGGTACTCTTTATTTCTTCTTTACAGTATTTCTGCAAGCTCTTTTCTGGTTTGAGCATGAAGTATTGGAGACATGTTGAGAAATATGTTGATCTTGTTATGTTGATCATGAAGTATAAGGACATATGAAATATTTGTGTGATACTGTTTGTGTTGAGCATGTGAAATATTTGTGAGAAATGCTGAATTTTGACCATCGCATTGCATGTTTCTTGTTCGTTGTTCATCTGCCCAGCCAACGATCTTTGGGCTCCAGCGGTCGGTGGAATGATATCGCTGGGCTCACGTGGTCGCGTGGATAGTATTTTTTTTTTAATACAGTATTATATGTGAGTGAATTATTTGTGTTTTATTAGTATTATTGATATGGGGGATTTACAAGAAGATACGAAGAGAAAGACATCTTATGATGCATGGACTAAGCAACAAACCAATTTATTGTTAGAGTTAATGGTTGATGGTGGGTGTCGGGGATGGCGTGATAATAGTGGTATTTTTAGCAAATCAACTATGGAACAGAGAATACTTCCATTACTAAAGTGTAATAGGACCTATACTAATTACCAAAGCCAGGTTAGATGGTTTAAGTCACGTTGGACATCCTATTCAAACCTTATGCGGTTTAGCTCGGGTTTTGGATATGACCCCACTACTAAGAAGTTTACAGCTCAAGATGAAGTATGTGAATCATACTTAGCGGCAAGCTTCTTAAAATATTGTCATAATAGCATCTAATTCATTTTGAGAATTTAGTTAATAATTTTTTTTGTTTATTTATGCTAGGCTCACCCTAAAGACGTTAACTTATTTATACAAACACGAATGTCCTTCTTGGCACAAGACAAAAGAAATGGTTCAGCTGCATTCACCTTATTTGCCTCCACCTTCCCACAAATGTTATAGGCAATAAACTTGTGCATAATTATCAAAGCCGGGTTATCAAGATAACCATTGGACATATCGGCAGGATTCCAATTATCATATCCAGTCAAAGCTTTCCACTCTACATTAGGATTAAAATATCTTGGTTTCTCAGGTTCCCCACTAGTTTCAAAAGCAAAAGCACCTTTCATTCTTTGTAAACTAATTGTATCTTTCTTATTTTTCATTTTAACATAAATCTTGCATTTATCAGGGGTCATCTTCAGTGAAGTTAAAAACTCAATACACAAGTTATCATAAGCAGAAGCATTATCCTTATCTCTAGCAAAAGTATCCAAACCCAAAACCTTCTAATATTTAACCCTTTTTGCTTCAATCCGAAGATCTCTAATCAAAGCCTAGTCAATATATCTCGACGTAACACATGATTCTCAGTAAACTTAACGTAAACTTGACCCTCCTAATCAGATTTCAATTCAAAGGGAGCCTCATACCTCGCTGTGAAGTCTATAGGGGGGTCTGCAGGTGCAGCAAAACTGCCGGCATTCTTGGTACAAACCATCCTCCACGCGACCAAGGTGAACAGGCGACCGCGTGAACTGGATAATACCAGCGAGCGCTGAGATGCCGCGACCGCTGGGAAGGAGAACGACGGCGAACTGTAGCGGGAGCGGCAGAATGCGACTTTCCCACTGGTTGACGGAAATAGGGGCACAGAAGGGAAGGCGGCGGTGGTGGAACTAGGTTTGAAGGAGTTTGGGTTTGAGTTTGGGGTTGAGGAAGCGTCGATGGAAACGAAAGAAACCACTTAAGTGCAAGCGCGGGGATCTCGCGATCGTGGAGGAGTGACAACGGTGGAGCTGTGTCGGCGATGGAGGAGGCGGAGGTGGAGGGACGACGGTAGAGGAGAGGTTCGGATGTGTGAATGTGGGATGTGTGTGTTGCAATTAGGGTTGGGATGTTGATTTTAACCTCCGATTCCCAAATCGAGGCCAACGACCGTTTATGTCCCGTGATCGCAGGTTTGCTATCAGCGACCGAGAAAAACACGTGATCACAGGTATGTGGATTTGAACTCGACCGAACTCCTTAAAAATTCACCCAGAACTCCACCCTCACCTCCCATAAACTGCACCCAATTCCATGGAGTTCAATTTCATGAAGTTCAACTCCATTAAAATCCATCACATTGCCAATCCAATACACCCCCTGTATGTGCTTTATGCCACGTATCATTTAAAATTTTGAATCACTATAAATACATCGTAAATAGTAACCCTTGTCTCAAATAAGTGATTCACATCTCACACTTTACACCTTCTAATGCTAATTTTTCTTTTTTACCTAACAAGTTAACATAAATATACCAAAACGACTAAAAATCTACAAAGAACACACCGAGAAGACTAAAGTCCAAACTCATACTTCATTCTTCAATTAAATGATACTTTATAAATCAATTTAAAATATATGCATGTAAAAGATGGAATAATAGATAGCACTTACATTCTGTCAAAGAAAGAGATAGCCCATACATAGAATGATAGAATCAATAAAATAAACAATAAAATAAAAACAAAAACTTGGGTGCAAATGTTCCACCGTAGAACACCCGCTCATTTGACCCGACCCCCCTGACCCAACCCATTTGACCCGGGTTTGACCCGATCAAACCTCCTTTGACCCGGTCAAACCCCCCTTTGACCAGTTTTTTTTTTTTTTTTTAATTTCCAGTTTTTTTTTTTAAATTTATTTTTGTTTGCCGCTTCTTCTATGGTCAAGACGCGAGCGAGGGGAGCCGAAGGCCTCGGAGCGAGCCGTAAAAGTCCAAAATGTTGCCAGCCGATTATCCTTATTTTAGTAATCGGAGCGAAGGCGGAGCCGTAAAATCGGAGCCGAAGGCTCCGACGGGGACAAAAAATCTGGAAATTTAAAAAAAAAAAAAAAAAAAAAAAAAAAAAAAAAACTGGCGCGTGGACCGCACGCGCGTGGCGGGGCGGGTCAGGTTTTGTACCGTGCAGACATCTGCACACAAGACTTACCCTAAAATAAATTACCAAGTTGAAAAGTCTTACAATTTTATACAGTATATGCGTAGGAAGTGTTTCTGTGTGGCTTAATTTTCTGCTAGGGGAAGCGAAAAGAAAATATATTCAGAGAGAAGAGGCGTAGGAAGATAAAAGAGAAAGAGAAACTTCGATCGTGGGGGTTTAGTTTGATTCACATATAGTGGGCAGAAATTTTAGGGATAAAAACCGTTTCAATTTACGTGAAACCTTTTGTTTTTTTTTTTTTAATTATAATTAATATACATAATATGTAGCAAAATTTCTGACGTTGAAATTCATATAATTCACAAAATCGCCACTCAAATTGAATTTGCAATTGATTTCTCTCTCCTGACTTTTATTTTTATATATATATAGATTTTGACTTACTCTAGTTATTTAATTTTCCTGCCAATAAGTTCATACGTATATTATTATTCACGTGACGTAATTGAACTTCCATAACTGTTACATTGAATTATTTTAGCTAATTTATATAGATTTTAAATCCACTTAAAGATGACTTGGTATTCTTAATTAATTCATTTATGTAAATCAAATAATTCAACATAACATGAGTTGCATTTCGATAAAATTATGATTTTAAATTTGAAACCCATAATCCTTATAGGCATATCCGGTTGAATCGGACACGTACCGCTTGTATTTGGAACCTTTTGTAATTTACTTGTGATTGCACAAGAACGGATTTTGCATACGGCGTACTTAAGAGATGCGATTGCGGTATTAAAAAAAAAAGTCAATGAAAATATCAACCCAATTTTGAGTGATTAGATGAATTCCACCCCCCCCCCCCCCGATTTTCAGGGAGTATTATTATCGTTGGATTATCGTTGGGTGACTCAAAAATCTATCTAATAAATCTCTACAAAGCTGTTATTCGAATAAATCAAAATTCGTTATTTTAAAACTATCAAAATTCCAATGTTTTAGTCCAATTTTATAACCGAAAAGAACAAATAAAAATTACGCAGGCAAAATTTGAAAATGGGATTTTGAGAATCCATGTTTGGCCTAGAGCCAGTGAAATTATATTTTCTCCCTTTTATTATTATTATTATTATTATTATTATTATTATTGTAATTATTATTATTATTATTAAAAGTTAATAAAATGATGATATTTTATTTCATAAAGAAAGAAAAGGTAGAATTTGCCATTTTATTCCCACATTCTTCGAAAACGTATAAACAAATAAAACCAAAAATTTGCATGAGTATCGTACGTCCAACTCCATCTTCAGGTTTGGTTGGCCGTGTAATTTTCAACAGTGGATGATGATCTGGCTATTTTCTTCTAAAAATGTACTCCTTCTATCCCGAAACAAGTGACTCATTTTATTTTAGCATAAGTATTAAGTGAAGAGTAAAAATTAATTAAAGTGATAGAGGGCCCACAACTTTTGAAGGGATAATTGTTTCCTTATTTAAAAACAAACTAGTACAGTACTTGTTATGGAACTCTCCAATATGAAAAACGAGCCACTTAATTCATATCTTTGGGACACCCCAATAATAATTAATTATAACTATATACAGTAAAACCTCTATTAATTCATATTTTTGGGACTACAAAATATTATTCCTAAATGAAGGTTATTCTTAAGTAAAGGCTGTAAGATGATTTTTTGGATTTCAATTTTAAAGTGTATGCAAAATAATATTATACTAAGCATACATTTTGGGTGATAGTAAAAAGTTTCATGTGAACAAGCTTTAATATTGCTCGACAAGTTGAAAATATTATCGGTCCAACAAGAAGGTGGTCATGTAGACGGACAATTAAACACACAAAAAGTTAAAAGATGTTGTTACAAGACAAAAGATTAAGTTATTGTCACATAAAACCTTAGACAAGTATATTATATCAATTTAAATCTATTATAACAGGACACACACATATATATATATAAATATATATTTATATACTGTTATTTATTCCTAAATGGAGTTATATTTCCTTAAGGCGGGATTTGAAAAAATATAAATTATGATAATGTAGAGTTCATTCTTATTATAATTGGTCCCAAGTTGGGACCGTAATTTTTATTCTTAAATAGAGTTTATTCATTAATGGAGTATTTCTTTATAGATGTCTTACTGTATCATTACTAAATCCCACGGATTAAGACCTTAAAATATAATGTGTGCTCTTTAATCTTGATACATAGTAGTTGAGTTTGATATCCATATTGGTTTGACTAAAATAAAACAGAATATTAATTTAATTATAATAATGTATAAATTGTATACTTATACTAATAAGATTGGTAACAACAACAAATCAAAGGTTGGGACTGGGAGGCAGTAAAAATGAATAGAACATCCAAATGCCGTATCAAATAAAGCAATAATGTTTTATTTCCCTAGGTAAAAGAAATAATTATATGAAAGCTTGACTTCCAAAATTTGCTTTGCATTGTATATGCCCGTATATTGATTGGCTAATGCATTTTGATTGAGGATAAAAAAAGTTAGGTTTTAATTAAGAATCATTGATTACCATCTCTAGTGGACAAATGTCCTGATTAAATTTAATTAATATTATTGACAAAATATAGATATTTTTCATGAATATTGCTAAAACTACGTACGAGATGCTCGTTTCCTAGTTGCACGTTAATTGGGAAAGTCGCCTTCTTTGATAAAATGATTTGGACTGTTGTATTGAAGATGAATTTCAAGTTGATTTAAACTTTGGAATAAAATAGTACTAGTATGAAGGTTTTGAGATAAGCTTATTTCCAATATTAATTATTCGGTTTGTCTAATAATGGTACGTTGGTGAATGTGATTAGATGATTTAATCTAACTAGTAAGCCATGTTGATAAAATTATAATGTTATACGAGAAAAGAGGAGTTAAATGCTATTATTATTGCTTCGTTTTATTGCAAAATATAAAATTATGAATTCTTATCCAATGATTCAATAAAACGGTATAATTGGTTTAACAAATGAGTTAATGATTGAAAAATACGTCTTTCAAAATAATAGAATACGTGAATATGATCGTAGAATACGACGCGGAGCTCATTAAAGGCTAATGTAGTAAAGTTTTTGTCTTCTATTATTTTTTAATGTGTGTAGCTATTGCATATAACTGAAATTGATCCGCATATAATAACACACGATGATTTATTAAAGCTATAGTGAGCCAGAGTAAACTTTGCGTCGAGCTTCTGCAATCGTGATCAAGCTTGACTCAATCTACAAGTAATGATCTCGAGTTCGACTTGTCAATTACTCAATAATGAGGTATTTAAGCTAGCTCGAGCTATACCGGGTCATCAAACACTCAATTTTATTTTAATTCAACTTGTCAATATACTACTATTTGGGTTTGAGCTCGGCTAGTTTAAAACTCTACATTAGGACATTTTTGAGGTTTCATATACAAAGCTAGATTTTAAGCTTGCGGAAGCTCAGTTTATAGGCTCGCGATCATTCTCACCTTTTAAGTTCATATTCGTGAACAAACTCGACTAAATATGAGATCAAGCATGTTTACGAGTCTATCGAGTCAAGCAACACATTGCTCGAGCTCAACTCGATCGAGCTTGATTTCAGGCTCAAGTTCAGTTCGATTAAATCGAGTTTCTAACGAGCTTTTTTCAAATCAATTGATGAATAATTTACAAGTAACTCTATTTGTTTATATCCATAGTGATGATGGTCACGTAACAACAGAGACTTGCTCGAGATCATTATTCTATAAATAATGCATATACCCCAAACCTTCTCGACTCTTATCTGGATCCTCGTCCAATGAATTTAATCTATTTTCGTGTAACAATTTCATATAAGCCCAGCCCTGCCCTGCCCAAGTAAGATTTTTCTTAAAAGGGGAAATTTCTTTCGACATTGAATTACATCCTTTTTTGGCCAGCCGCAAAGTTAATAATTGAGTTTCAGAAATAAAGTTATTGTTTTCTGAAAACGATTATTATTATTATTTCTATTATTTACTAGAGTATTATTTTAATATAAAAGAAATAGACATCTAAACAAAAAGTTGGCCTTCGAGCAATAGGTAGGTACACCTTCTATTATTATCCAAAAAATGACACTTTCTGCTAATTGGTAACAACACAACACAACACAACACAATTTTTATCAATTTTCTCATTTTCTGTTTGGATTAGCAATTATGACAAATTGCATTTTTTCTCAACTAATTAATTATTACAGTGTTGATTTTATGAATGGAAACGGAAATACACAAGCAACTTATAACATAATGATCTCATAAACTTTTTATAAAAAGTTTAAATAGGTTACTATAGGTGAATAATAAATGAAAAATGAAAATGGTAATGTTAATAAGCCTTTACTTTTCCACCTCTACTTTCACTGTTTCACATCATTTACAAGCCTTTTCCATTTATTTATATTATTATCATTAGAATTTAGAATACAATACACATCTCCATAAAATGTATTTAACGCATTTAAAAGAATAAACTTGACACAGATTTTCCTATTTTTTTGTTTACGGTCAGTGCATTAATTAATAATATTGGTAATGGTATAACCGCACCATTTCCTTATATGTATATTCTTATTTATTTCAAAATGATTAAAAACGATGAATACGGTAAAGTGGTGTATAATGGATATCGAACAAAGAGAATATAAATTGATAGTACTAAAAATAACAATAAATATAAATATCATTCCAATATTTTGAAGTTTATTTATTATTATATTATATTGGACAGAAAACGAATATTACTACTGGAGTAGCATTTTTCATATTCCAGCAACACGCACGGGTAATGTGCCAAAAATCCCTCCAAATCTCACACACAACACACAGTGAGCACAAACAAAACCACTCTATCCCTCACTCATAAATTCACTCTTCCTCTCTTCCACATTCTTCCCCTCCACCAGATTTTCCTACCTCTTAGCTCGAAGAGAGAGAGAGAGAGAGAGAGAGAGAGAGAGGAGATGGCCGAGTCCACGCTACTCCCAGATCTCGCCACTCAGGTATTCATCCCTGTCTGCGCCGTGGTCGGCATAGTTTTCGCCCTCGTTCAATGGCTGCTCGTCTCCAAGGTCAAGGTCTCCACCGACAAATCGCACTCAGACGGAAAGAATGGCTTCTCCGAGCCACTCATCGAGGAGGAGGACGGCGTCTCTGAGGAATCCGTCATTCAAAAGGTCGCTGAAATCCAAGCCGCCATCTCAGAAGGTCAATTTTATTTGCTTCTGCTTCTGCATAATTTCTGAATTTGTACTCGTATCTGTAAATGTTTGTGTGTGTGTACTGTTTGTGTTTTTTTTTCCGTCTTCTTCTGTTACTGCTGTTGCTTGCTGGCGCTTTAGAGCTTGTGTTTTGTTGAATTGAAGCTCAGATCCCCCCCTTTGTTATCTATTTTTCTTACAGCCGCAAAAATCTCAAATATATGCCCATGAATTGATGCTAAAACTCACAAGTATTTAATCGATAGGCACAAATAAAAATGAAAACATGTACTCCATTTTCCGCTTCTGATTTCATTTCTCTTCTCCGATTTTTGCGCAGGATTTCTTTACTTTTTCTGTATCTTAGTATTATGTGTGCCTGAAAAAAACCTTCGCAGATTTTTTCCTTGCCGGTGGGTGTTCATTATGTTTGATTGAGTAAAAAATTAGACTTGGTGTGGGATATGGGATCTCATAAAGATATTTTTTTTCCCCTTATTATTTTTCAATGGTCACTGTTTTTAATAATGGGTTCTTTATGTACACGTGTACAGGAGACTTCGGACTTTAGTATTTGATCCGCTTTAATTATGGATTTATAGTTGTTGAATTTTACTGGCACGCCATCTACGCATAATTACACAAACTTTGCTGCGTAGTTACTCATCTAATGGGCGCTATGACTTTAATTATCAAATACCGACGTATTATTTTCTTTCCTCCTTATTCTGGTTGGTCTTGAGTGTATCATAAGATATTATAATATAATAAATCTTGTTCACATGGGAGCATCTTTTTTTATTCTGTTGCTTCTAGTAGGTGTCATTCTAAAAAAAAAATGGCACTTGGTTTCTTTTGTGGTCTCACCCACTGTCCTTAATCATTTCGTGGCCTCTCTTTCTGTGTCTCTATATAGTGAGTATATGCATATGAGTAGAGACATGAATGCAATAGTAAAATTGTTAATGATCAAGCTTTGTGTTCCAGTATCTTGATGGTGGTTCAAATATGGAAACACAATTGAAAAGCAAGTCGCTTTCATGCACTCTTCTCCAGCAAATTAATTTAATACATGTAATAATTTTTAATAAGTAGTAAACCTTAGATTGTTCTGTAATGATCAAGTTTTTATGATCATAATTTTGACATGTAAATTTAGTAAACTTTAAATAAGGTGAATCAATTTTACCCGTCACAATTACTAATAAAATATCTCTTTCAAGCTCAAGTAGCAAAATTCATGAAAAAAAAATTCTGAAATTAGAGCATATGAATTTATTTGGATTTTGGATAGCCTTTAAGGTTATCCTATGCCTTTTCTGTTGGAAGTATCTTGCTGTGGTTTAGGGTTATTTATTTTTGATTATTTGCTAAAAAAAATTGATTCCAATTTTTTTGTGTACGCAAAAACTTGTTTACACGAGATCCATCAAATGGTACTCGTAATCGGTGGTATGTTTGGAATTTGCCAGTGGTTGGTTGTGCTTTGATCTTGGTACAAGACCCATAAGATGGTTTGACACAAGACTCCTCCTTCCATCTGTTATTTGATAGATTAGTAATCTTCTTCATTTTAAGGTTGCTTTATCTTTGACATAGTTCAAGTGTTGGTTCATATCATATGTGTAAGTTCACAGTAAGGTGTAAGGAGCTTACAAACTTATTAGGGTGCGTTTACTTTGATGGAAAAGAGTGGAAAAGGAAAATTTTCACCCCTTTTCTATCATTTTCACATGTTTACTGTGATGGGAAATTTTCTCCGGGCAGGTTAGAAATTTTTCTGAGGCAACCCCTTTTCACTCTTTTTCTCTCAATATTGGATAATATTATCCTAAGCTTTTGATGTGAAAATATTTTTCAATGGATAAAAGGTATAAAAATGGGGAAGAGATGGGGGGACCATGTGATAATTTTCTTTTCCATCATAGTATACATGTGATAAAAAAGGATGGAAATGTTAATATTTTCTCATTTTGTCTTATCCATCATTTTCCAATGGAAATATTTCCATCAAAGTAAACGCACCCTTATAAAAGTGTACAGAACTTTTTATTACACAATTTCCCTATTAAAATGATAAAAACTTATTTTGTCAAGCAATTCAACAACATTACAGAAGGGGGTCTGGCATTTTATTATAGCATCTCCCAGCATTCTATTTCTTCAGCATTCTTTTGTGTAGATTGGAAAAGGAAACTCGACTAGTCAATACCTAATTCTATTTCTGTCCTTACGTGGGCTGAGCTCATTCTGATACATGAATGCTATTTCACAGGTTCAACATCATTTCTATTCACCGAGTACAAGTATGTAGGCATCTTCATGATTGCTTTTGCTATCTTGATTTTCCTCTTTCTCGGCTCTGTGGAAGGATTCAGTACTCAGCCTCGAGCTTGTACATTTGATGTCACCAAATCATGCAAGCCCGCTCTTGCCTCAGCTCTCTTTAGCACCCTATCATTCCTTCTTGGTGCGATAACTTCTTTGGTTTCGGGGTTTCTGGGAATGAAAATTGCTACCTATGCCAATGCAAGAACTACTTTAGAGGCTAGGAAAGGTGTGGGAAAAGCTTTCATTGTTGCATTTAGATCAGGTGCAGTGATGGGTTTCCTTCTTGCCGCAAATGGTCTGCTGGTTTTGTATATTGCCATTAACCTCTTCAAGTTGTACTTTGGTGATGACTGGGAAGGCCTATTTGAGGCCATAACTGGTTATGGACTTGGTGGTTCTTCGATGGCTTTGTTTGGCAGAGTTGCTGGCGGAATCTACACTAAAGCTGCTGATGTAGGGGCAGATCTTGTGGGCAAGGTGGAAAGGAACATCCCAGAAGATGACCCTCGAAACCCTGCAGTAAGATGATATCAAGATGAAAATAAGCTAGTTTTTTAAATAATTTTGATTTCATCTGTAACCTATATTTTCAAAACATTGCAGGTTATTGCAGATAATGTTGGTGACAATGTTGGGGATATTGCTGGTATGGGGTCTGATCTATTCGGGTCATATGCAGAATCTTCCTGTGCGGCACTTGTTGTTGCTTCCATCTCATCTTTTGGGATTAACCATGAGTTTACTGCCATGCTATATCCTCTTCTAGTCAGCTCCATTGGAATCCTTGTTTGTCTGCTTACCACCTTATTTGCCACTGATTTCTTTGAGGTCAAGGCTGTTAAAGAAATTGAGCCAGCACTGAAGAAGCAACTTATAATCTCCACGGCATTGATGACTCTTGGAATAGCCTTAGTTAGCTGGGTTGCCCTTCCTTCATCCTTTACAATATTTAATTTTGGAGCACAGAAAGAGGTTAAGAGCTGGTAAGTTAGATATCTATATGTTAAAGACTAAATTTTTTCCCAGTCTTCTTTTCTTGTCTCACATCGAAATCAAGATTGTTTACTCGCTTTCTAGAGAAATGAATATTAATCTCTTGTACTCATGTCCTCAAAATTTTAAAGCAACATCTGATTATTCTGGTTACAGGCAATTATTCCTATGTGTTGCCGTTGGTTTATGGGCTGGCCTAATCATTGGTTTTGTCACGGAGTACTACACAAGCAATGCTTATAGGTATCTCTACAGAAAGTAACTAATTAGGGAAAACTTTTAAGTATAAATGATTGTGATTTCATGTTTTTTGTTATTTTCAGCCCAGTACAGGATGTTGCTGATTCATGCCGCACAGGAGCAGCTACCAACGTCATCTTTGGCCTTGCATTGGGATACAAATCCGTTATAATTCCAATTTTTGCCATAGCAGTAAGCATTTTCGTCAGTTTTAGCTTCGCCGCAATGTATGGAATTGCAGTTGCTGCTCTTGGCATGCTGAGTACAATAGCTACTGGTCTGGCTATTGATGCTTATGGACCAATCAGTGACAATGCTGGGGGTATTGCTGAGATGGCAGGCATGAGCCACAAAGTCCGAGAGAGGACTGATGCCCTTGATGCTGCAGGAAACACCACAGCAGCTATTGGAAAGGTGATTCGATTCATTCTATTTAATTAAAAGGTTTTACCTACTCCTACATGCAGATCACATATATTGTAGTTTAGCGCCTTGCTGCATTCTACTTTTTACTTCATTCCATTTCTTCTTTAAAAAGCATATGGCATATATGCAACTTTTGTGCCGTTGGGGTTTGTTTCTGCTACAACAATTAAAAATTGAGTTAAACATAGTTTACGAACCTTCTTGTAGGTAATCGTTCTTTCCATACCCCCCCCCCCCTAACATTCTTTAATTAGCGCAGTGTTTTATGAGGTGAATTTAAAAAAAAAAAGGTTGGATGTTCATTTATTGTATGTAAAAGTGCATTCTTGCTCGTGTTTCAGGGATTTGCAATCGGGTCTGCTGCTCTTGTATCCCTTGCCCTCTTTGGTGCATTTGTAAGCCGTGCTGCAATCTCAACTGTAGATGTCCTAACTCCTAAAGTATTCATTGGTTTGCTTGTCGGTGCTATGCTTCCTTACTGGTTCTCAGCCATGACAATGAAGAGTGTGGGTAAAGCTGCTCTGAAGATGGTTGAAGAAGTGCGCCGGCAATTTAACACCATTCCCGGTATCATGGAAGGGACTGCCAAACCCGACTATGCAACCTGTGTAAAGATCTCCACTGATGCATCTATCAAGGAGATGATCCCTCCTGGTGCTCTTGTCATGCTCACACCTCTTATTGTTGGCACTTTATTCGGTGTGGAAACTCTTTCCGGAGTCCTTGCTGGATCTCTCGTCTCCGGTGTCCAAGTAATTCCACTAAACTTTCTTTACAATATTAGTATGAAGCAATGCCCTAGAATGCTTGCATTAATGTTACATAATAGTTCTATCATAAAATTTATTCGTTACTCAACTTTTTAGACTTCAATGATATTTGTTAACGGTATATTAACCAAATAATCCTCCTGCCGCCATCTTCTTGGAAGATAATGCAACACTAATTGTCTCCAAACTATGCATTGCAGATTGCTATTTCTGCATCCAACACCGGTGGTGCTTGGGACAATGCCAAGAAATACATTGAGGTATTATTTTGACGACTTCCTTTCAAACTTACAGTTGATGTTGTAAATTCTGATGACCGGTGATGGTTGATGGTAGGCTGGTGTTTCGGATCATGCAAAAAGTCTGGGTCCTAAAGGATCAGATGCACACAAGGCAGCTGTGATAGGTGACACGGTAGGGGATCCCCTCAAGGATACGTCTGGACCGTCGTTGAACATCCTGATCAAGCTGATGGCTGTAGAGTCACTGGTATTTGCCCCTTTCTTTGCTGCTCATGGCGGTCTGCTATTCAAGCTTTTCTAAACTAAGCAGAAAGAAATCAATGGCCTCCTCTCCCTTCCCCTCCCCTCCCCTCCCCCATTTTGTAATCTTATGTCAAAAATATAATATATTATTTTGATCTCTGCTGGGGGGATTCTGTTCTGTTCTGTTTTCTTTTGTAATGTTAGGAGAATTTTCCCATTGATCTTGTCATATCAACTCTATATTCTTTCACTTTTTACTAAATGACCTCCTCACTTCTTTATGCATATTGTGGATTTGATTGTTACAGATTTCATCTTTCCTCTTTTCTTAAACTCTTTTTGCTTAGTCCTCTGATACTTTTAGTAGGGGGAGGGGCTCTTTTTGTCCTTGAGCTTTTGAAAGCTTCTTTCAAAATGAATACAAATTTAGGGCCAATAATAATGATTCAGTTAGTATATAGGTATAGAGATGATCCGTGCCAATCATTAAATATGTAGACCTGATCAATTGATGATGCGGTTGCGTCATGGACCACCACGTATTAAGTATTTATGTCTATTCAAGATGTGGTTAATCATGAACTGCGAACAGAAATATTTAACTTTAATTTAATTCAGCTAAAAAATAATTTTAATTATATTAGTTTGTGTACACGTGTATTTGTTCTTGAAACTATACTCTCTCTCTCTCTCTCTCTAATGAAAATGTGCATAAAACCAAGCCTAAACTCCATTTTCCAAATAGCTGTTGGAGACATTAAATAAACAGTTTAACACATACATCCTGATTCATAATTGCAACATCACGTTCAAAGTGTGTTCAATGTTATTGATTTTTTTCAATTTGAATAAACACATTCGTTTGTTGATGTGGACATGCCAGTGCAATGATAGAAATAAAATACGACATCGTCTACAAAATGGGAGCGAGTAGAATGGACCCAATTACAAAAGACGGTATCATTTCTTTTTCTGAGAAATTCTTACAACAAGGGTGGTGTGAGTGTACTACACTTACCCCTCCTCACAATGTAATACTATCTCCGATCCTCAACTCTCTTCCTAGAAAGAAGTGACACAGGTATTAAGGAAAATATTGTTGAGTTGGTTGTAAGTAGAGAAAAAGTGATGAAATTTGTTGTGAGTGGAGTAAGGGTTCCACATTGAGGATAGTAATATATTAATTAATTGAGATAGTGGTGGACTATATGTGGTATTTTAGGTAAATAAATTAATAAAGTAAGGGTAAGAAATAATAATTTATTGTAGGGTAATATCCAAAAATGACTAGGAAGAAACTTGAGGACTATTCCAAAAAAGAAAAATACGAAAAAATTTGAGGACCAGAAGTTATTTTATAATATAATAAATAATAATAAAATAATAATATGTAAGAGGTGAGTGTAGTACACTTGCACCCAATTTCTCCTCTTTTTGGTCTCTGACAACGTTGTGCTACAATGATCAGTAAAAGAATCACCACGTTGATTAAAAAAATTCAAGCTGGTCATTGAAAAAATAGGACGCGATCTATGTTTAAAGTTTTGAAGAATTGAAAGTGACTGCAATTGTAAATTCGGAACATAAGTGGTGATTTGATTTTGATATGAAAAAAAGGAAATTAAATATAAACGAGATCACTAAGTATCAACTTAAATACAGCACTCAACAGGAAAATAATATCTATGTAATACTATCAGTTTCTAACGAGCTTTTAAATTTTTTCTATTGAAGCTTTAAAAAGTTTTGGAAATTTTTCGTATGAATCTTTACATTGCCATATATAACTGGAGTAATAAAACGAATTTTAATTGAACAATTTAAAATACAACAAGTTTAGTTTCAGTTTCTTATTTCCCTGTTAACATTTGTGAATAAATTACGTTCACACAAATTTTGAAGAATTGGGGGAAAATCGGGCACGAGAGGTAATTGCATCAAATTGGAAGGTTGTACATTAATATGCGAATTCTAAAAGGTTTGGTTTAAAACCGGAAATTGGAAAAAGGTCAGGGTTTTTGGTGCAATTTTCCCCGTGTAACACGTAAGCAAATTAATACCACGTAAACAAATATTATACACGTAAATGACACATAAGCAACTAATTGACACGTACGCAGTTAATTTTCGCCGGAGGTGCATCGGAGATGTCAATTGCAACACATTGGAAGCTCGTAGTTTTATTTACAAATTTTAAAAGATTTAATTTTAAACCAGAATTTGGGAAAAAGTCGGAGTTTTTCATACAATTTTGCCTTTAAAAAACAAAACATTTTTATGGGAGCAAGCGTAAGAGTAGTTAGTTTAGCTGAGAAGGAAAGTAAGATAATAAAAATAATACTAATAATAATAATAATATACAAAAAATAAGACCGAAATGGGCGTGAGAAGTTAGAATTTAGAAGCAGCATGATGACAACTCAGTATTAATGGTATCTTTGTGTAAACTGAGAAAATCTTAGCCCTCAATTTTACCAGTCGCAGCAACGAAATCCACCTTCGCCGCTTACCACTTCTTCTTCTTCTTCTTCTTCTTCTTCTTCTTCTTCTTCATTCTCACACATTCTACACTCAAAGTAACGCCATAATCTCACCACCAATGATTTCCTTCTCATCAATTCAGTCAACTCCCGCCGCAAAATCCACCTTCGCCGGAATCTCGCGCCTTCTCCACCGCAATGCCCACCGCCTCTCATCCTCCTTGCCGCTGCAGCACCACCGCCGCTGCCGCCAGGGCCTTCGCGTCCGTGCAATCGACGCTGCGCAGCCCTACGACTTGGAAGCGCACCTGATCAATCGGTTGAATCAGTCGACCAGGCTGAAAATTGCCATTATAGGGTTCGGAAACTTCGGCCAATTTCTCGCCAAGGCGTTCGTCCGCCAGGGACACACAGTTTACGCGCACTCGCGGTCGAATTACCTCTTGGTTGCCGAATCGATAGGCGCCGCTTTCTTCTCCGATCCACACGATCTCTGTGAGCAGCACCCTGACGTCATAGTGCTCTGCACCTCCATCATGTCGACGGTATCCGTGCTCAAATCGTTGCCCCTAGAGCGCCTAAGGCGGAACACTCTGTTTGTTGACGTTTTATCTGTCAAAGAATTTCCGAAGCAAACTTTCCTCGAACTTCTCCCCACTCATTTCGATATTCTCTGCACGCATCCGATGTTTGGACCGCAGAGTGGGAAGCACAGTTGGCAGAATCTGCCGTTTGTATTTGATAAGGTGAGGATTGGGGATGAGGATTCACGGGTGGCGAGGGTTGAGAAATTCTTGGATATTTTCAAGAAGGAAGGATGTCGGATGGTGGAGATGAGCTGCGAGGAGCATGACAAGTATGCGGCAGGGACGCAGCTCATGACACACACAGTGGGGAGGATGCTGGAGAAGCTGCAGTTGGAGAGTACGCCGATCAACACAAGAGGGTATGAAACTTTATTGGATTTGGTGGAGAATACGGCCAGTGATAGTTTTGACTTGTACTATGGCCTTTTCATGTACAATGAGAATGCCATGGAGCAGTTGGAGAGGCTGGATTTGGCATTTGAGGCATTGAAGAAGGAGCTCTTCGGACTGTTGCATGAGGTTTTAAGAAAGCAGCTGTTTGGGAAGTCGGAGGAGGGGATCGTGAGGCCGGTGCTGGAAAAGCTGCCCAAGAGGGAGAGTACATTGCTGCCGCCTCAATCCAACTAGAACAACTTGGATGCTTTCTCTTGCTTTAGGTATTCCTATTCTTCAAGAACTAAAATCATTCATAGGCTTGGACTTCCAATCATGAATTTGCTTGATTGGTTGTCAGTTTTCTTCTGTTCATTGAATAAGTGACTTGTAATATTGAGTTGTACCCTGTCTGTTAAGTTAACTAAGTTCATTCAAACACCAAATGTTTAAAACTTGAGATTCCTAAAAGATTTCTACACCTGTAAAGGTGGAGCAACAATTTAAATGCTCTTGTTATTTAGATCACCAATGCCTTGTATAATATTAATTTGATACATTATTTTCCTGCATGGACTTCCAAATTTTGTGTCTCTTGCAAACCCAAGGGGATGGAAAAGAACTATGATTTCGTGGGACGATGCTTGAAGGCTGGCAGGGACATTACATGTTTATAGTATTTGTCAGTACTATTTCTGTAGCATTCTTGGTGAAGTGAAGAATCCAATACCGCTAATATGGAGTATCACGAATGATTCCTGTTGAGGATTGCTCGTGGTTTATAGATACTAACCGACACTGGAGCAACAGGTATCCTCTCATAATGCAAGATGTTGGTGAAGAACCTTTAGAAATCTTTACTATGTGCAAGAACCACGTGATACTTTAATAAGTTGTATAGAAAGTCTTCTGTGTTTTTTTTTTTGGCTATTTTGGTTTTCACACATATACTGTGCGCCATGGTTCTTTCACTTTCATAATCATGGACTTGGTAAACTTCCTAGGGGAAGCCTCATTTACAAGGATGATAGTTTGGAATCAATGATTGCTTAGAAAAAGCCTCATTTATAAGGATAATTAGCTTATAGGTATTCTGGTATTAATGAAGTTTGTAACCAAAAAGATATAAGCCAGTCTGCATAGCAGAATCGTGTTGAATGTTGATATCTCGGTTGCAGAAGAATGGTACCTGATATGGTGTAGTCTAAAGTTCATAACTTGGGATCGAAAGCTATGTGAGTTTGGGGGGATTCAAGAATGTCAGGAATGCGTGTGAGTGGAGTGGGGTGGAGTTGCAGACTAATGAAGTTAAATACAAATCTGGGGATATGTACAACAAGATTGAATGTGATAGCATAGAGCCTGATAAAGTTAAGGGAATGATCATGGAGTTCTTGAACGAAAATGGAATTGAATACTCGCATTCTGTTGTGCCAAAGTTTGGTATATTGCTGCTCCAGCACCACCACCGTCATTCCCGCCGTTGCCGCTCACGGCAGAGCCTTCGCGTCGGTGCAATCGACGCCCTGCATTTCTATGACTTGGAATCACACCCGATCAAACCCTTGAAAATCGCCATTATAGGGTTCGGAATCTTCGGCCAATTCCTCGCCAAGGCGTTCATTGCCACGGACACACAGTTTATGCGCACTCGCTTTTGAATTACCTCTCGATGGGCGCCGCTTTCTTCTCCGATCCACGCGATCTCTTTGAGCAGCACCCTGGTGTCATAGTGATGTGCACCTCCATCATTTCGACGGTATCGTGCTCAAATCGTTGCCCCCTAGAGCACCTAAGGTGCAACACTCTGGTTGTTGACGTTTTATCTGTGAAAAAGTTTGCAAAGAAAACTCTCCGATGTTTGGACCGGAGAGTGGGAAGCAAAGTTGGCAGAATGTGCCGTTTGTGTTTGAAAGGTGAGGATTGGGGATGATGATTCGAAATTCTTGGATATTTTTTGAGGAAGGAAGGGTGTAGGATGGTGGAGATGAGGTGCATGATAAGTATGCGGCAGTTCATCACACACACACACACACACACACACACACACAGACACAGACACACACGGTGGGGAGCTGCTGCAGTCGGAACACAAAAGGATATGAAGCTTTGTTGGAATTGGCATTTCAGGCATTGAAGAAGGAGCTCGAGGAAGCACCCAAGGAGTCCAATGCTGCCGGAGACTGGACAACACTAACAACGTTAATGCTCTCTTTTGCTTTAGCTTTATTCCTATTCCTCGAGGCCATTTCTTGAACTAAACATTTTCTTTCTTCTTATCTTTTCTCGTTTCTTTTTAGTTAGGCTTTATTAATCCGTTTTTGATGTACATAACCACTTTGTTTCGTCTTCCGATGTATTTAAATTCAATCTATATATACTCAGTCAATCCATGATATATTCTACCAATTTATTTTATTATATGTATTTTACTCTTAAGTCTGACAAGGAGGAGCATGCGTTAAAGAATGACATATTTGTTGAAGGGTGTTTTTTTTTTTTTGAAGGGTAAAATATATTTTTAAGATCACAATCACATTCACTCTACTTTTATGAAGACTAGCAGACTGCACATTTATGCATCAATTCGGATTAATCCTGCAACGAGACAAGCTAATGAAGAAGGGATATAGAATTGTATCAATCATTGTCGCATTGATAGAAAGCACGCCACTAGGGCGAGGTTGAGAGCGGTTGAGATTGAAGCCACGTGCAAATGGTGTTAATCACAATTGGTAGGGAAAAGCTTTGCCCAGCATTCATCTTCAACTTTCAACACTGCCTGACAGCATGATTTGGTAGATTTGGTGATGGGTTGCATCTCCACGCTCATAACCGACGACATCAGTTCATTGATGCACCCTGCGCCATTTGTTATGGTGTTTACGCTTACGCACAGGATCTTTGGCAAATTTAGTGCTAGGTTAGGGATATCGAGTGCGTTTGTGATTGAAATATAAGTCCAACATACTACGCCCAACACAAGTTTTATTGTGTTATGCCACATTTTTTCTTACTATATAGATTATTATTGTATGTAGTTTGCATTTGTGAATTGGATAAAATCAGATAAATAGGTCTGAAATGTTCCTTGTTGAAGATATGGAGTTAGATAACTTAAAAGTAACGTAACAATATTAAGAGATTTTATTAAACTGACCGTTTCTCATTTCTCAACTTTATTTTTTTGTGTGTGTGTGACAAGAGTAATTTAAAGTGCAACAATAAACAATGGGTCCAACCAAATGCGCATTACAAAAGCCATATGCAAATAAAATTGATTTTTATTTTTACCTCAACAGTTATAACGCAGTAAATTAAAAATTTCTTGACCTTCTGCATTGATTTTAAATCAAACCACTTGGAATGAAAAAATAATTTCAGCATTTCAAATTTGAAATAAATTACGTTAAAGTTTTATCTACTATTAAAAGAAGAGAGAATGTTGTTTTCTAGCTCTTTTTCTAAACAAAAATATCAATATACCACCTCCAATTTTTTTAATTTCAAAATAGTGATTTGAGTTTTGAAATGTCTATTATATTCTTAATGAGTATATAAGAAGGTTAACTTTTATTTGAATCATACATGGAGACTAATTTCATGTATGAATTTTAAGCAAAATTTTCCGGTGAAAATTTTCCGAGCAACAATTTCGGCAAAAATTTGAATCATACATGAAGTCTAACCTCATGTATGCATCATATATGCATTATAGATGAAGATTAACATTCATGTATTGTAATACCCCAAACTTTCATAAGCCCTTAAGTATGCCCTAAATGAGTTTATGAGCTTAATTAATGAGTTTTGAGTGATGAAAATTCTTCAAGATAAGATATTTTCTTGAAATGACTAAAATGCCCTTGTGTGCTTTGACGTGAGTTTATGTAATTTTGATTATTCGAATTGAGCATGTGATGCATTGGTTGAGCATATTTATATGAGTTTGAGCATGAGTATGATTTTCAGAGAAATCCGAGAACTTTTACTTTTGAGTGAATAATATCAATAACCGAGAAAATACTATTCACCGATTAACTTAGAAATTGATCTAATTAGTATCTTTTGAACCTAGAATTAATTCTAAGGTCATTGAGATATGATAGAAGTTCATCCGAGATCACTGGAGAGAGTTATAAGAATTTAATCCTTAACGGATTAATTAGCCGACTAATTTTTAGGGTTTCCTCGTTATTTGGAATTTAGACCTAAAAATTAGATAATCGGAATCCTTGATTTATTTAGTGGGACATGAGATAGGTTTGAGATGTTTTTAGTCTCGGAAATGAGACGAGGAGAGATTAGAGCCGTTTTCAGCATGAATGAAATAATACGGACTTTTTACCCGGAAAACTTTTTCAACCGGGTAAAGTTTTATCTGTAAAATAATACAACAAAAATCTCTCTCATCACTCTCCTCACTCACACTGACATACCCTCTCTCTCTCTCCCTAATATCTCTCTCAAATACCTATTGTCAACACCTATTATTGAATATCATGATGATATTCCTTACTAATTAAATTAAATTCATTTAATTAAATAGTTCAAACTTATTGAGAAAGCCAAATCAAGTCATTCATCATCAATCCTATCCCTCTCTCTCTAGAAAATTCTCAATCAAGCCAAGAAAAAAATAATTCTCTCCCTTCCCTCTCCACACCGTGAACACACACACACTATACACACAAGATGATTCTCCATTGAAGCATCCAATTTCCAAGCTTCAAGCCTTCAAGATCAAGAGATTTCCATCATCAATCTCCTAGTTCTTTCTACTCTAAATTGAAAGGTAATAACCCTCCAAGCTTTTGAGTTAGAAATCAAAATAATCATCCCTCTAATTTCTATAAATTTTCGGCACAAGTGCCCTAGCATGGATGATTAATTATTATCTTATTTTTCTTGAGGTTCAAGATGAGATCTTCCATGAGAAATTCAAGCCAAGAGTTGAGCCCTAATTCCTATCATTTTCGGCCAATAGAGAGATCAAGAGGAGAAGTTCCATTTAATTTTCTAAAGTATGTTTATTCCATTTGATTACTTGTATATATGTAATCCCTAATCCCTAAAGAAAAAGAGAAACATGCATGCATGAGATTTAATTTATGCTTAGGCAAAACTAGGATTTTCGATGTGAGGATCGAGTGAGGAAATCGTTAGGCAAATCGAGCCTAGGAATAAATCCATGAATTAAAAGAGAAAAGAAAACCAAAAACCCCTAAAAATTGACTAAGACCGTGAGTTAGGAGTAGAAGAGAAAGAAAAATAATTTTCATGAGTTCTTGATGATTTCTTGATGATATGTGTTTCTCGATGATATTTAGCATGATTTATATGCTTAAGAAGTTGAGGAAATTATTTACCTTATTTTTTTTATGATGACCGAAAATTTAGGGTTTATGGAGAAATATTTGATTTAATTATTGTTTGATGATTTGATGATGTTTGTGAGTTTATTATGAGTATGAGATTATGATGGAATGGATGATTTAAATTATTATGTCGAGATATGAGGAAAAATCGATACACAAGTGTGTAGTAGAAGAAATGATATTTTGATGATTGATGTTAATATGATGATTTGAGGGTGTAGTAGTTGATTTTGAGTGTTAGATGTTTAAGGAGAATTTGAGAAATGAAGAAAATGGAATTTTAGGCATAAAGACATAAAAATCGAGGGATATGAGTTTTTGAAGATTAGTGTGTGTTCTAGGTGTTCTTGTTGAGAATTATGAAGATTTGAAGATCATTAAAATTAATTATAAAAAAATTAATTAATTATTTAATTAATAAAATAATCTAAAAGTAATGAGAATAAAAATTAAATAGAAATTAGAGAGTAAAGTTAATGATGAGTCATTAGCTTGAGAAAAAAAAATAGTAGTCCTTTATTAAATAATAGAGTTAAAAGGAGAAAATTTGATTTAAATAAATAATAGAGATTGGAGGATATAATAATTGAGAAATAATTAAAAGAGGAGTTAGAGTTAAAGAAATGGAGTTAGAAGTCGAGTGTAAATTTTGAGTCGAGTAGTCAAGGTCGAGTCGTTCAATTGAACGTAAAATAACGAAAAATAATAATAATAATAATAATAGTTGAATTTTAAATTAAATAAATTCTCTTCTAAAAGAGAAAAGATTAGAGGAGTCGAGTATAAGTAAATTGATGAGAAGATTAATTGAGTCGAGTTTGTTTACTCGTTTAATTAAAATTAGTCGAGGAGTTTTAAAATAAAAATAAAATAATTAAGGAGATAATTTCTTAATAAGAGATAATAAAGTATGAGAAAAATGAGTTAAGTCGAGTCGAGTTTAGCAATTAATAATTTACGTCAAGATAAGTTGAGTAATATGAGTTAAGAGTCGAGCGAGAATGATTTTCTAAATATTAAAATTTAGTTAAAAGAGTATTAATGTTTAATTATTAAATTAAATGGGAAATGTCGAGAGACAAGAAGAAAAATTAATTAGAGTTGTTTTGATTTGAGAATCGAGTTTGTTAATTGATGAATGTTTAAGTATTCATTCATGAATGTTGAGTAATGAGTCATTGTTGATGCCCGAGTGAACTAATCGAATTTACTTTTCAAAACAATTTAATTTAGAAGAAATTAACAAGGTTATAATGTTTTGAGAATTAAATTAAGTTATTGAGTTTTGATTAATTTAGGAATCGAATCTTGATTTGAAGTTAGAGTCGAGTTTTCATAAAGAAAAAGGAATGAGACGAAGTTCTAAGAGTCGAGTTAAAAATAGAAAATGAGCTTTTATCAAGACAAGAGTTTAATTAAGAGTAAAGAAAAGAGAAATTATAATAATAGAATAAATAATAGTACGTAGTTGTATACGTATATGAAGTTGAGAAAAGAAGACGTATTTTGAAAACAATGTCGTATATTGAGTCAAGAAATATTAAATAATTATTTGAGTTTTAAATTCAAGGAAATTCTTAGTACTTGAACTTGTATTCGTTTTATTAGAAAGACGAGAATTTAACTTATGAGATTGAAGTTAATGTTTTCTAAAATTAGAGTCGAGCTATGCTGAATAATTATAAATTGAACTTGAAACATGAATCATGTCGAGATTATATGTTTGCTTGAATTTCTATGTGAGTTGTTATGCTTAAGTGAGCTTATGTGCTTGAATAAAAGATTATGCTTGAACGAGCTTATGTTGAGTGAGAGGTTTATATTTTATTTATGATGATAGGATTTGTTCAAATTGTTGAGAATGCCATTATGTGCAACGTGATTGATTTGATATGACGTAATTGAGTTAAGAATGCAAGTAAGAATTCGAGTAATGAAGTTGAAATAAACGATATTTCTTTAATTAAGAAAGAGATGCCTTAGCATTACCGATTGACCAATAACAATTAGCATTAATGAGTTATTAATGAGAATAAGAGATGAAATGTTTAGCAATCGAGTAGAATCGAGAACCGAGAACGAGGAAGTTGAGAAAGTGATCGACTTAGAAAAAAATAAACTAAGAATAGAGAGAGACGAGTCATGTAGAGGTCCTCCAGCCGAGACACGCATCTACTTTACGTCTTTACGCGTCGAGTCTTATTTGTTTTATCGATGTCAAAACATGAAGGACCGAGCGGGACGGACAAGTAGCGAGGACAGTCAAGAGTAAGCCGCCTAGCTAGTCTTCGGATGTTAGGGGGGCTTTTCTAAAACCAAAACTATCGATGAATGCTATCATTATTTGGTTATTGAATATTATTATTATGATGTGAGTTTTAAATTCAATTGACTTGCCGATTTTATGTGATGTTTGGTATGTTTTATCATCTGCTTGAATAAGATACTATTGTCCTGTAAAAGGCAGGAAACCCACGTGTGGTATATGAATTGTTTGATGGTGACTGTGAGCCTTGCTTCGGTTGGGCCAGTCACAGTGTTTGAGAAGGAGGCCTACTTCTCGACACAGATGGATGGATGATGTGGCAGACGATACATACTGTTTGATGTATATATAATTGTTTGTCAGCGCTGAAGTTTCAAGAAAGTAAAAATGTTTTTGCATTCACAAGTAAAACTGTTTTTATTGTATTAATACTTGTGATGCTTCGGTAAGACAAGTTCAATTGATATAGCTCTAAGAGCAAGTTTTCAAATGTTTTCGTCATGTGTTAACTGAGTACGAAGTACTCAGTCCTGCATGTATTTCTAAACGTGCAGATTAGCAGGATGTGGATGACGTGGACAGCTTGGTGGTGTGTTTCTTTTGAGTCGGAAGTTGGACTGACAATTGCATGTTTTCATACATGTGATTGTTGGGATGGAGTTGAGGTCTCCGCTGCTATGTTTTGATAAACCATGTTTGTTAATATTTGTTGAACCATACTTATTACTCTGTTGATTGAGAGCATTATGCTCGTTACAATTTAAGGTTTTTGTTGGTTCACGTTTTTGAGAAGTTGATATTCTTATGCCGTTTCGGATTGTTATGTAAATCACCCATGCTCGTTTGATATTTTCATTGTGACTTGGAAGCATGTTCTTATTTGTTAATCGCTTTCAGTCAATATTCACTTGTTTTCCGAGCATGATTTCCTTATTTGAGTTGAGTTGATGGACGGTTAGTAGTGTTAGTGTACTAAGTCGCACCTCGGAAGTCGGGGTGTGACATGTATGCATCATATATGCATCATAGATGAAGACTACTCCCTCCGTCCAAAAATCATCTTCCTACTTACCTCTTTTTTTGTCCACAAATCATCTTCCTAATTACCTTTTCGTACAACCATACCCTTTCACTTTTCTTAAAATTACACTCAATGCCATTATTGGACCCACCCCATAATTTTAAACATACTTAATTAACAGACTAATCATTCTCTTAATTAATAAGCCCAAATAGCCCAAATAACCCCCAACCCAACCCAATCTCTCTCTATTTTCTCTCTTTTTTGCCAAATTGAAATCCTAATCTTGCAGACTCTCTCATTTCTCTCAATTCATCTCCCCCCATTCGCCGAACCCTAATCACCATTTATCTCTCTTCTTCGCCAAATTCATCTCTCAATCACACTAAAACGTGTCTGTTGCTCATCTCCATTCTCTCCAATGTCTAAGTATAGGTTCATACAACTCTCCGATTTTTGTTGGGAATTGGTCGACGATTCAGTCAACACGGCGGCGGATCTGTCCATATCTATTATTCCTCTGAGTCTACGGCGGTGGAAACGAAGGAGGACATAATGCCGGTGCCCTATGAGGAAGAGATGGTGTCGAAAACGGAGGAGGAGATGGTGTCGGTGCCCTCTGACTCGACGGGTTCGGAAATGAAGGAGCGGATGGTGTCGCCGCCCTATGACTCGATGGTGGCGGAGACAGAGGAGGGGTTGGTGTCGGTGCCCTCTGACTCCATTGCAACAGATGAAGCTGCAAAGATGTACGGTGGTGGTTCGATGGTGGTGGTTGAACCTCCATGGTCTCCACCCTATGAATCTATCGTGCCGGAGACTGAATCTCTCGCTTTTGATATTGTGGTGCCGGAGACTGAAATTGAAGAGGTCATTTTTACCCTAATTTGTGCAATTTCTACATTTTGCAGTACCAATTCTTATTTTCACTAATGGTTGTTTTTTTGTATAGTAGATGTCTTTTCCTTTTATCCCAAATGTGTGGGAGAGTGAGGAAGCTCGAGTGAGATATCTGCAAATGCTAGGGATGTTCTTCCCTAGCGTGTTAAGACTCATATAATCAGGTGACTCTCTTCTAATTTATCTTTTGGTGGGGGGTGGTGATGCCAAATCTCATGACTGCTGGATTGAAATAGCTTCTTGGTTTGTGATCTGTGATCACTTATCTATCCCTTCCTGTGATATTGATGCATTGGAATGAGGTTGATGTGTTTCTTTGGCTAAATTTGAGACTATAAGTGATATGTGGTCACTTATTTGCCCATTTTGTGATATGCATGCATTGGAATGAGGTTCATGTATTTTTTTGGCTGAATTTGATACTACTACTGAACTGTGATAACTTATCTACCCAGAATGAGGTTGATGTGTTCTGAATTTGAGACTACTAGTGATTTGTGATGACTTTTCTGCCCCTATCTGTGATATTGATGTGTTCTGTCCCTTGCTATGATTGCTCTGTCCCTGCATATGATGAACTAAATGCATGTTCTGATGCATTAATTCATGAAGCTGAAACTACACTTGTCCTGTACATGATGCATTATTTCTGAGAACAAGATACTGCACTTGATGCATTATTAATCATACCACCACTAGGTGAATCTTTCCCTAGTTTAGGAGGCTGATTTAGAATGCTGAAAGTGTTAATTGAAAAATCTATGATGCAAAATGGCATTGCTGAGACAATTTACATGTTCCATTCCAACAAAAAATCAGTTTACATGCCAAAACACAAAAACTGCCATATATTGTTTGTTCTTGTAAACTCTAATCTGCACTACCCAACCATCTACATCTATTCTTCTAAATTGACTTGTTCCATTTCCTTAGTCAGCTTGTCCAAATTATAAAACCTGTTCTCTCCCTTTGCATGTTGGTTTAAGTAGTTCAAGCTTTCCTGCACAAGTTGTTCATCAACTTCTGGAACTTCTGATAGCTCTCCTAGTCTTGCAAGTCTATCATTTCCCATGTGAGGAATCTTGTAGTTGTTGCCACCTTGAACCTTCATGATTTCTGTGTAACAGCTTTGCAAAGTAAGAAATACATTGTTTAACTTACTTGGGGAGTACTCTTCATATGCTTGTTTCACATTTTGTAGTAATTCTTCAACCCCACTGGCTGCTTTCTTATCTTTGAGTGATTGAATGGCTCTACAAAAGCCTAAATCTTTCACATTTGTATTCGGTGAATTGGCAGGTTGGCAGACTAGATGGATTTAAAATCCATCAGCACTTGCAACTGCCCTGAAATCTGGATCATTGTCTTGAATATGTAGTTTTGCATTGTCTTATTGTATGAATATGATTTCGGGCAGGAAATCTGGCCACTTTGCTTTGATGACAGGGACCATCTGCATTACACCACTTGATTATGATTTGATTATGTCCCTTTGATGCATTTTCTGTGACAAATGTATGTTGCACTTGATTGATGCATATGGTGTTTCTTTTGAATGATGACTAATGCATTTCAGCTCCTAGAACAACATACTACACTTGATTGAGTGTATTGACTGTCCCTTTGATGCATTTTCTGTAACAAATGCATGTCGTACTTGACTAATGCATATGATGTTTCATTTGAATAATAACTGATGCATTTAAGCTCCTAAATTAAGAGTGTCAAGACTGTCCCTTTGATGCATTTTCTATAACAAATGCATGCTGCACTTGATTGATCACTTATGATGTTTCATTTGAATGATGACTGATGCATTTCAGCTCCTAGAACAATATACTACACTTGATTGAGTGTATTGACTGTCCCTTTGATGCATTTTCTATAACAAATACATGTTGCACTTGACTGATGCATATGATGTTTCATTTGAATAATGACTGATGCATTTAAGCTCCTAGAACAAGATACTACACTTGATTGAGTGTCAAGACTGTTCCTTTGATGCATTTTCTGTAACAAATGCATGATGCACTGTACCTCATTGATTAGTTGATCTTTCATGAATGCTTTTGTGATTGCTGGAATTAGCTGAACCTCCATTGTGCCCTTGATTCTATCTTTTGAATTTCTTTGTGCTGGTTGTTCTACGATGAATGGAAAGATGCCAAACTTTCCATCAAATAGTAACTGCACAATTAAACATGATTTTGGGAGAAAATCTCTTTGATTTGCATGTTCTATGTGACTCAATCTCCCCTGCCACTATGTAGTATCTATCTTTATTTTTTGTGAGGTAAAACCACATCTCATCAACATGTACTATGTTGTACATGGTCTGAAATTTTAACTTGCCACCCTCAATCTTTCCATGAAGTTGACTTAGGCTCCAATTGAGTCTACACAGCTTGCTTTCAGGGGTAAGGAATGGTTTGATGGCATTGGTATGTGGCTTTAGCTTTTTTTGATTCACCCACACATGCACTAGACTTTTACTAACACTAATGTTCTCTGCTAAGATTCTCAATGATGATCTTTGAAGAACTGAGAGAAATTTTACCTTCGCTGCATCGATATTTTTCTTTGTTGTCCATTCTGACCCTTTCTTCATATTTCTAATGTGTACATGAATTCCTTGGGCTAGCTGAGATGATGTGATTTTTCAAACGCGAAATATGGTGTTCAAACTCACATGAAATAGCTCTGATGCCTCATTTTTGGCTCCCCAGCTCAGCTTTTCATTCGTGCTATGTAGCATCAACCACTGTGCAATCGTATTTCCATCGTCGTCACTTAATTTCTTCTTGCGTGGATCAACCATTTCTGCTGTATATTCTGCTGTTTTTATGGCTAAGTATAGCTGTAATGAATTATGGTGGTTGTAATGAATTGAATTAGAGCCTTAAAGGTTGTATTTATAGGATAGGTGGGGTTTGATTTTCCCCCCACTTTTTGTAATGAAATTAAGGAGTGTTTTACCTCCAAATCTTTCAATGAAAATGCGTTTTCCCTCCTTAACTGTACAGTGTACAAGTTTCCCTCCATATCTGTTCAGATTTTTTTATTTCATGTACTAGTACAGGTTTTCACACACACACACACATATATTTGTCCAGATTTTTTTATTTCATGTACTAGTACAGGTTTTCACACACACACACACATAAAACCAAAAATTTAAATGAAATAGGAAATTTAAATGAAAACAGGAATCATAGACAAAAAATAAAAATCACTCAAAAAAAAATGAAAATAAAACCAGAAATTTAATGATTGTTGAAATTTACACAATCAAGGAAATGAATGTGTTAATTTAAGCAATGATTTAAACAAATACATAAACAAAGAAATTCAAGCACGCGCTTAAGGAAAAAGAATAAAGAATGAATAATCAATCCCACTCACCTAATTTAAACAATAAAAAAATCTACAAAGATTAGCAAAATTAAACAAAAGATTAACACTACCCCTACATTCTAACTTTTCCCCACTCAAAATAACTTTTTCAGTTTTTCTTAATCCGCGTGCCAGCACCCAAATGAGAACATGATTTTTGGACGGAGGGAGTAACATTAATGTATGCATCGTACACGACAAATTCCAGTGAAAAATTCCGGCAAAAAAATTGTGGCGAAATTTTGAATCATACATGAAGGTTAACTTCATGTATGCATCATAGACGAAGACTAACATTCATGTATGCATCATACACGAAAATTTTTGCTGCCAAAAATTTTAAGTTTGTATCATACACGAAGATTAGTTTTCATGTATGATACATACACGAAGATAAGTTTTCATATATGATGCATACATAAACTTAGGTTTCGTGTATGATTCAAATTTTTGCCGGAAATTTTTCGCCGGCGATCGCACCACCGCGCCACTGTCGGCATCGGAAAATTTTACCATCGGAGATTCTTTCATAAAGTTAGTCTTTGTGTATGATACAAATTAAAGTTAACCTTTTTGTATATATGAAGGGTATAAAAGTCACAAACAAACTCAAAGGTTATTATTATTATTATTATTATTATTATTATTATTATTATTATTATTATTCCAAAATTATAGTACTCCCTCCGTATTTATATAAATGTCCTAGTTTGACCTGGTAAGGGAATTAAGAAAGCTGGTAAAGTGTTGAACAATAGGGTAAAAGTTAGAAAGTAGGGGGTAGTGAGATAATGACAAAAAAACAGTGGCAATGACAAAAAAGGTGATATTGACCAAAAAGTAAGCATAAAGTTGTTGGGATGATAAATAAATAGAAATAAAGTTGATTTGAGGTGGGTCCTAAATGGCAAGGGATAGTAATTTTCAAAAGTAAGGAGGATATGATGGTAAAAAAAACAGAGTATGACTTTTATAAAAATACAGTAGAAATGAGTGAAATGAGACATTTATAAAAATACGAAGAGAGTATAATTTACTCCCTCCGTAATTGTATAAAACCCCTGTTTCACGTTTCCCCACCGTAATTTTATAAAAGCCCTGTTTTGACTTTCGGACAATTATACTCTTATTTCTCTACCAAATAACTACCCTTTGCTATTTGGGTCCCACATTCTAACAATAAAAAACCCACTAATTATACTAACCAAATTAATTAACCTACTGCTAATTAATTGGATTTGGGCACCATTTGGCAACCCAAATCCAATTCACTCGATCCAAGCCTAAGTGTTATATTCTCTCTCTCTCTCGCAATCCATTTTGTCTGCTCACTCTACTCTCCAAACCCTAGACGGCTGCATCATCTCTCTCTCTCTCTCTCTCTCTCTCTCTCTCTCTCTCTCTCTCTCTCTCTCTCTCTCTCGCGCGCGCGATGATGAATGGTTCGATGAGAATGAGAACCCTAGATCTGGTGCTACCCGCGTGCGATATTTTGCGAGGCTGCAGAGATCTGCAGATTTCCAGTGCTCCGTGCCGGAGAAGAGGGCCTGTTCTTGCTATTTTTGCGACGCCACACGGTCGTATTTGGAGCCGGAACATCAGTTTGTCGCTTCTGTAAACCATCTCTCTCGGTGCCGGAAATTTCTCGCTTCTGAATCCATTCCTATGGACGGAGAGTATTCAACTCCACCATCTCTCTCGGTGCCAAAAATTTCAGCGACGTCGCCCTTGTCTGCAGATGAAAGGGGCTCGGTGCCGGAATATTCTGAGACGCCACCGGTTTATCTGACTACGGAGGAGTTAATGATGCATTTTCTAACGGAAGAACTCCTGGCTTGGGCTTCTGAAAACCTAAACTAGGTGATTCTGTTCTTAATTTTATGTTAATGTTGTGGGGGTGGCTGGTGATGCCTTCTTTAATTTATGCTTCTTGTTGTGGGGGTGGCTGGTGATGCCTTCTTTAATTTATGCTTCTTGTTGTGGGGGTGGCTGGTGATGCCTTCTTTAATTTATGCTTCTTGTTGTGGGGGTGGCTGGTGATGCCTTTGTGTGATGAATTATGAATTCTGTGACTGATTAATTTTGATGAATTATGATGAATCATGTTGCCTATGCTGCTGAAATGTTGAATTCACATGATATCTGACCCTAGATGTTGCCTTTGTTGCCTTCTGCATCTCATCAGTTTGCTCGATAGGTGATTAATTGCACTTATATGATGCATTTTATGCATGAATTCATGATGAGTATATGTTGCCTATGCTGCTAAAATGTTGAATTCACATGAATTCTGACCCTAGATGTTGCCTTTGTTGCCTTCTGCATCTCATCAGTTTGCTCGATGGATGATTAATTGCACTTATATGATGCATTTTATGATAAATTCATGATGAGTATAAACTGCCTATGCTGCTGAAATGATGAATTCACATGAATTCTGATCCTACATGTTGCCTTTGTTACCTTCTGCATCTCAACAATTTGCTCCTTTTGATGTATTGCACTTATGAGATGCATTATATAATAAATTCCTGGTGAGTATAAACTGATAGATATGATACTACACACTACTGTCATTGATACAACCACTAAGTTCTTAGAAACCTAGTTTTGGAGGCAGAAATGAATAAGTAGCTAGTCCATGATGCAAAAAACTTTGTTAAATCAAAGTGCTGAGACTACAACTTGAATACATGAGATAATTTACATTCCAAACAACAAAAAAGATTAGGTTTATACCTGTTGTTTGTCCCTGTAAACCCCTACCAAAAAAGTCTGCATTCACTACTCCAAACTGTATTCAGTTCTCTGTTTTCTCCAATGCCACCTCCCCAATTCCTTCTATTATGTTATCCATGTTGTGGAAAGTCTGATGTTCAACCTCATGAAGTGATAGATACTCAAATGTTTCCTTTACTGCATCAACCTCAATGTCAAGTGAATCTGGTAGTTTTCCTTGCATCTTCAATGCTTCCTTTCCCATATGTGATGTGTTGTAGTCATTGCAGCCTCTTAATTTGATGATCTCTTTGTGACAGCCTTGTAGAGTTAGGAAAACATCATTGAGCTTTTCACTTGGAAAAGCTTCAAATGCTTCCTTAACATTGTTGACCAAACCTTTCACAGTAGTAGCATTTTCTCATCCTTTAGAGTTTGAATAGCTCTGAATAATCCCAAGTCATTTACATTACAGTCTGGTGAATTTGGTGGTTGATTGATCAATGTGATGTTGAATCCATGTGAGTGTGCTAGTGCTTGAAATTCTGGATCATCATTGTTGATGTGAGGCCTTGCATTATCCTGCTGTATGAATATATTCTTGCTTATGCCTTCTGGCCATTTTGTTATTATTGCTGGAACAAGCTGCATTGATATATGATGTGTGAAATTGCTTGCTAAATGATGATCATGCATAAAAATCTGATAGCATAGGCTAAATGATGATCATGCATAAAAATCTGATAGCATATTGCCACTGATCACTTACCCAATTCAAGAATGCATTCTTCATGACAGGTTTTGTGATAGCAGTGATAGGTTTTGTGATCATTGTTCCTTTGGGCCTGTTCTTGCTATTTCTTGCTGCTTGTTCCTCATATGTGAATGCCCAAATACCAATTTTGCCATCAAAAATCTCATTGCCATCATAATCTTTGATTGGCCTTCCAACACCACATAAGAACATCACCTTGAGTATGTGCTGCTTGCTTTTGCATGTTCTATATGCTGGTTTCTCACCATTCACTACATAGTATCTTTGTGTAGTTTGTGTCATGTTGAACTACTTCTCATCAACATGAATTACATTGTACATTGGCTGGAAAGAAATTCTACCGTTACTGCTGATGCAACTAAGCATGCTTAGGCTCCATTTGAGCCTAGCAAGCTTATTTGCAGGGGTTAGAAAGCTTTTTATAGCATTGGTATGAGCTTTTACCTTCTTCTCTTTAAGCAGCCTCTGAACAACATAGGTACTGACTCCAGTATTTAATGCAAACTTCCTAATGCTTGATCTCGGCAAAACTGATAAGTTTTTCACCATTTCTTCATCAAGAACTTTCTTTGTGCCTTTCACTGATTCTTTCTTCATTGATTTTATATGCAGGGGTTGTCCTAGTTGTTGCTGCAGGAGAGTTGCATTCCAAATTTTCCAAACTGTTTTGACATCAACTCCAAACATCTTTGCTGCCTCTTTTTTGGCTCCATATTTAAGCTTACCGTTGCTGCTGTTTTGGAAAAGATAGGACGCTTGATTATTCCTTTTTATCTCTGTCAGATTATGCTTATGCTTGTTGAGTTCAAGCATTTTTTTTTTAATGAAACTGAATTTATGGTGGAGAATTTTCTGAATGAGCAGAACTGTAATGAATGCAATTTCAGTGAATGCAGGGAATATTTAAAGCAGTCAGTGAACTGACTTAGTTGAGGTTCAAATTTCCCTCCATTCACTTTTGGCTTGTATTCCCTCCAAACTCAAATTAATAAATGCCATTTCCCTCCGTATTTTGATGTTAATAGCTTGGCAGATGATCTGCCTTTGTTTCACTATTTCTTTTTTTTATTATTTTCTCGGTTGATTTTGCTTCATTTTTATTTTTAACAGTAAATATAGTTGAGCATATTTAACAGTAATTAAGAATCTGGCAGTGAATATAGTCGAGCATAATTAACAGTAAATATAGTCGAGCATATTGACTTAAATATATCTTGGCAGTGAATGTGACTTAGAATTAGGACATGCATATTGGAAATTAATTTAAACTTAGGCAAATTATTTAATTAAATATAAAATGAATTAATATGGCATGCCTTAATAAAAAAATGAAACTAACTCATTAGTTTTGATATATCCACACTCTTCTTTTAAATTGCTACAACCACACCTACTTTATTAACAAACTAACAACTCTATTAACAATACCCCTACTCTCTAACTTTTACCCTACTAAAACACACTTTATCAGATTTTCTTAATTTCCGTGCCCAGTCAAACTGGGGCTTTTATACAATTACGAATGGAGTATCTTTTATGTTTAAGAAGAGTTATTTCAATGTTTCGCTGTTAAAAGGAATGCATTTAAATTTAGAGTAACACTACCGTGCATATGTATGCACCATTTGCACGCAACCCGACCAGGCCCGCCCCGCCCCACGCGCCTGCCCCGACCCACGCGTGACGTGCCCCTGTTTTTTTTCTTTTCAATATTTTTTTCCCGACCGAGCCTTCGGCTCCGATTACTAAAATAAGGATAATCGGCGGGCAACAATTTGAATTTTTTCGGCTCGCTCCGAGGTCTCTGGCTCCCCTCGCTCGAATCGTAACCAAAGAAGAAGCGGCTAACAAAAAAAAAGAACTGGAAAAAGAAAAAATTGAAAGAAAAAAAGAAAAAAAACCGATTAAAAAGAGTTGACCCGAGTCAAACAGATCAGAGCAGTTGCACGGCGCAAATATTACACCCAAGTTTTTATCTTAAATTTATTTGCTCCTATTTTTATCAAATTCAGCAGTTGTAATTGAGATTTAAATAATTTGAATGGGCTTACATTAGAGTTGGGAAACTAGAGAGGGAGGGAGAGAAAGCGAGATGCTGAGGCGAAAACCTACTAAAATCGAAGTCAAGGTCGAAGACAAAGAAGAACTCGAAGAAGCCCGCAAACTCGCCGCCGCATCCTCCGCCGCCACCTCCATCGCCACCTCCACCGCCGCCTCCTCCCTTCTTCAACACTTCGATCGTTCCGCCCTCGATCCTACATCCAAATCCCACCGCATTGGCCTGCCTGAAACAAAAACCAACAAATAAAGAAAAACACCTAATCTCCACCAATCAAACAGACACGGCCTCGATTTCGAGATTTCTAATGGAGGTCGAAGTGAAGCTCCGATTGCCCAACAAAGCCGCCCACCAGAAGCTCATCTCTGTACTCTCCCCATTCCACACCACCACTCACCACCAACGCAACACCTTCTACGACGGTGCAGCCGCGGAGCTGAGCTCGCGGAGAGCCGTCCTCCGTCTCCGCTTCCACGAGGAACCCGACCGCCCCAAATGTTTCGTCACCCTCAAGGCCAACGCCGTGCTAGCTAACGGCGTCAGCCGCGTCGAGGAGGACGAGGAGGAGGTGGATTACTCTATTGGAAAGGCGTGCTTTGAGGACCCACAGAAGCTGAAGGATGCCGATTCTAGGGTTTTGAGGAGGGTAAAGGAGGAATTTGGGATCGAGAGTTATGTGAGTTTGGGGGGATTCAGAAATGTGAGGAATGTGTATGAGTGGAGTGGTGTGGAGTTGGAGATTGATGAAGTTAACTACGAATTTGGGGATATGTATGAGATCGAATGTGAGAGCGTAGAGCCTGAGAAAGTTAAGGGAATGATCACGAAGTTCTTGAAGGAAAATGGAATTGAATACTCGGATTCTGTTGTGTCCAAGTTCGGTATATTTCGAGCTGGAAAGTTGCCATCTTATTAGGTGAATCATGGTTCCTAAATAGCATTACTTTTAATTCTCGTATCGATTTTATTCTGGAGAATTTCTTGGCGAATTTTATGCTTTATCTTGCTATGCATTTGTTTTAGTTTGTTGTTTTTATCGGTGTGTTATATAATGTCATCTTCCAGATAAAATGTTTTTTCTTTAGGGTGTGTTTACTTTGGTAGTATGGAAAATGAAGGAAAAGAAAAGGTAAGAAAACAAAAGGTTGGAAAATATTTTCACACCTCTCATCCATGTTAATATTTTCCATAATTGGAGGGAAAAGGATGGAAATTAACAACTCTAGTAAGTAGTAAACATGTGAAAAGGATGGAAAAAGCGTGAAAATATTTGTTTTCCACCCTTTTCCATCAAAGTAAACGCACCCTTATAGATTATTGTTGCAGAGTTTGTCACTTTGGCATCACTTCTGAATTTTTGAATTTGATAAGCTTGTATACAAGTATATCATAATATGTGCTGTGCTCGTTAATATATTTGCAGTTCCCTCTATACATGTTTAAATGTCTTACGCTATGATAGTAATCACTTCTTCAAACTTTGTCTTACATTAGTTAAGAGAACAATATCCGATTCGGACTATTATATGAATTTTAAACTCTTTTTAGGTATTCTGTAAGTATAATTTGTATTGGAGCATGTGAGCTTTTTAATGGTATGTTGCTAAGTTTGATGTATGTTTGGTTTTGTATGAAAAGGATGAAATGAGATTGCAAATGGAATTTGAAAATAAGAAAAGTTTGTGCAACCAAATCAATGTGTCTTTCACTGTTTTCATATTGTGAGAATGTAGACTCGACTTCCCTAAGGTATTGTGTAAGCACTGATTCGGTTATCATGCATTCTTCGTTTCCAGCAAAAGAAGTACAGCCGTTGCTAATTTACTTAAGTTAGGCAACATGAGAACTCTGTTTCACTATTACAGAGAGTTTGAGGCAACCTGATCTCTTTAAAGCTCAGAACTGAAAGGATGCTGATGTATTCTTCTTTCACAGTTTCTTGGATCTAAAATATCTTATTTTGGTGTTTGTTCCATCATTAGTGGAGTCCTTATTTCTAACTTGGTAGTGTTGCTATTGATTTGTTTTGGAATTTTATGATGTTATTCATTGTTGTGACTCGTGTAAGATATATGTTTGTATCTAGTTTGCTCCTGAACTATAAAAATTATGCCTCCAAGGAAAAAAAATTGCTCGATGTAGGTTTGTGTGGAAAAAAAATACTATAGCTACAAATAGTTTTTTGTTGTTAGATTACTCAAACTCCCATGTTGTTGCAGTTAGTTTTGTAACTATTTTGCTAATTCATCTGATATCTATTATTGGCTGTATGATCTAATGTTGATATGCTCATTCTTTTCTGTATGCTTGGAATTTGTTCATTCATGCTTGAACACCTGATAAGTTGTTTACTTGCTTCAGGTCTTCAGGCTGGGTATTTGGCATATGTTCAGGACTGAGTCGGCAATAACATCTCCATATGGCGAGCTGCTTCGCCTTCTAGTTGGGCGAGGTTTGGTGCCACTGTCCGAAGTTAAGAACTCGATAATTTGTTGTTTGTCTTTTGACCATTGTCTTGAGATACTTATGCAGATGCCCCAATTTTTTCTACATATTTCTTACCGCTTTAGACGGTTAATAAATCTTCATATTTGACTTGATGGTATATCACCTTTAAGTTATATACATATTTTTGTTCAAATGAAAATGGTGTACATATTTTAGTTTTTTCTTATGGTTTGGATCAATCTGCCTACCTTGTTCATCTTTATTCCACTAAAGTATTGTGGAGATGAACAGAATGAGTTTTGGAGAAGATGACGTGGGAATTCCAAGTGCGTTAGGAGATTGATTAAGTTTTAGTGTAATTGTTGAGCTTAATGGTGATGAGTAAGCATTATTAGTTATTACGATAAAAGGCATCGTTTCTGACAGATGAATGAATATGGAGGACAACATGCTCTGAAATGAGAAAAGTTGGAGCGAGATAAGACCATTACTGTAGACTTATTTTTCTATCAAATTACAAATAGATTATATCTCTGTAAGCATTTTACGTTCTTCATTTTACAAATATAACAATTATTACTAGTTATAGTATAGATATAAAGTCGTAATTTCAATTAAGATTGCTCAACGTGTTTTGACTCACATAAGTTTTATTGAGTCGAGCTCTGAAATGCTCGCGAATTTCTCTGCAGTCGGCCATTCGCTGTTGCATTTAACAACTTTTTCCCTAACTAGACCTCAATGCAATGCCTTGTTCAAAGTTGAAACACAGATGTCACATTAAAATCATACAGCTACTACCATAAAATCCAGAATTCTCATCTCCACAAATGGGAGCATGTTACATTCCGTCTAATGATGAAAATTCATTCTGATAAACCATGGTCAATTTTCTACTCTGTAAAAAACACAGACCAACTACAATATCCTCATCCTAATACACACTCCCAACCAGCATAACCCTACATCACTTCCTCTTCTTAGCAGGTGGTTGGTCCTCCTCGTCCTCATCTTCCTCATCATCCTCATCCTCGTCCCCATCCTCATCCTCCTCGTCATCGTCACCATCATCGTCATCATCATCTTCATCATCACTCCCTCCATTTCCGTTAGCCTTGGCGACCTCCTCAGGATCCACTTCATCATCGTCATCGTCGCCTTCTTCGCCACCTGAAAAGTCCTCATCTCCAGCATCATCATCAGGCTCAGCATTGTCATCCTCGTCATCTTCATCATCATCCTCCGTGTCGCTTCCATCCTTGTTCTCGAGTCCAGGCTTTTCCACTTTATGAAGCTCCTCCACCGGAAATCTGCAAATAAATTGTTAATTTCATTTAAGTTTACCATGTTTAGCATTATTCGGTGGAGAAATCTAAATTACCGTTTTCCAGGCCAGTCGGGCAATTCGTCATTCAGCAACGAGCCAGCCTGTTAACACCATTGACAATGGTGAGGGTTTCAGAAACATAAGTGACATAAAAGAATTTCATCCACACATTTTGCATCAGCTACATGTATATACTGAAAAAGAACGAGCAAAGCCAAGTTCCGACACGTTTCTGCACGACCAAAGCAGGAATTTCATAGCAATAACTAAAGGTTTTGACAGATATGGAAAGTGAACTGATACCACAATTAATTAATAGAGCAATTCAATAGTTACTCTAACGGCATCTATACTTCCACGAAATTCAATGGCAAATGTCCAGATTCCATAAGCATTTGATCAGAAACACGTGGAGGAGTTAGTTTAGGAATCAAAACAGAAAAGGAAATGAAGAGTTCAACGAGGTTCCTTGTAAGCATACAATGCCTACAGGTCAACAGTGAAATATGGAGACACCGCACTTTCCGGGGATAAAATAAATGATGCCAGCAACAAATGTGAGGACAACGACAACCAAACAAAACAAAGAGAATATCAATAACAGAATTCTTTTCTAGAAGAACTTCACAAAAAAGAATCAACGCCACCGTGGTCAGAATATACTCTTAAACAGAGTTTGGTTGGCTTCTTCCTTTAAAGTTGGAGTCCTTGAAATTCACATCCGACACATCATTAGTGCGTGACGTGGAAAACAAATTTAAGAATTGTCTACCTAGTAACTCATACGAGAAAATGAGCCCCTACGTCTTGAAGGCACAACAGCTTACAGGAAACAAATAGGTTTTTGCAACCAAACCTTACGCCTTTACCCTTTTAAGCATACTTACAGAACCAAAGTTCTGTTTTTAGACATGGTTGTAGAAGCTAAATTCTCCTCGAATCAAACATGTCATCGAGCAAATACTCTCCTAGTTACGACTTCGACAGTCTACAGTAAGGCATTCTACAATATAACAAAATTGCAATTATCATAGACTTTTTAACCAAGTTATCACGACTTCAAATCCAAAGATTCCATAGCTCAGTATTCCAACACCAAACACTTCAAGTAAAATCTTCTGTAACCGCAACATATTCTGTAACATTAACTCAACTCCTAACAACATCAATACACCACAAGATGAAACAAGCAACAAGGAAATCTACAAACCTTCAGCAATAATGTACAATCACTACCTAAACCCCAAAACCGCCAAATTCAGAGTGAAGAAGGGGGCAAGAAAGCACCCATCCGCAGATAAACAAGACCATTAGCAGCAAATCAGTTACCACAAAGTCAAAACCACATCAAAATCTCAAAAACCCTTGAGGAAATTTGTAATGACGGATATTAAAAAAAACAAACAGAAATGTGAAAAAGCAAGAGAAAATCAACTTCAAGAGTAGAAATTCACCAGCATGAGAAGGCAAGTGAGGGAATTGTGAGCAGCCATGAAAGTATTAACCACAGCAGCCTCAAGAAATGAAGAGAGAGCCAGCTGCTTCACATCAGAGCTCAACTTAGAGACCTCCATTTTACACGTAAAAAAATCCTTCACAGAACCGCAGAAAAATCTTACTTTGAGAGTGAAAGAAGGTTGAAAACACGAAAAAAGAAAAGGCAGAAAAAAAATCAAAATGTTGAAGAGAGAGAAAGTACAAGGGTTGGAGAGAGAGAGGGGGGGATTCTTGCTTGGGTAGGGTTGAATTCGGGCAAGTCGCGAGTGCGTCCAAAAGTGTGTGTTGATAGAAGAGAGGAAAATTGGAAAAGAAAGCCAAAAATTAAAAAACGTTATTGTGACAAGTTTTTTTGATGAGAAGGCTCTAGGTCTAGGGTTTTTTGGGTGAGAAACGATATTTTTTACTTTTGCGGGGGGCCGGCTGCAAGGTTTTTGAATTTGATTCTGAGCCTGCTTGGGATCCAGCGTCGATTTAACTGGGGCGCGTCATTGGGCCGTTGAGAGTTTACTATAGGTCCACGCGCTTTTTCCCCGTGAGTGACACGCTCTCTGTCGTCATATTTGGTATTCTTTCTTCACTAAATATTTTGATTTTATTATGGCTCTTGTTTAATTTGAGGAAGGGAAAAGTAGTGAGGAATGAATTATTGACTTTCTATTTATCGTAACGAATTTCCATCAATCCGATGACGAACAATTTTGTTTGATTTTGGTTTAAAGTTACATGTCCATGTTGTGTTCGTATAGAGAATATTTGATTTAATAGCAACCGTTATAAAAATTAAACTTACCTTATATAGTACATTTGTTTGATTTTTATGTGTTATTCGTTGCTCGTAAGTGCTTATTGTCTAGGAACTACAATTCAGATTTTGAAATTGAAACTATGGACTTGTTTATTGGTTGCTTTGGTAAATATATGAATTTTATGCATGATTTCTATTTAAGGTTACACAACTCTTACAAAAAAATTGATTACATATTCAAATTTAGTTTACATTGAATATCTTACAAAATTAAACACAAGGCTGTCTGATTCCATATTTGTTACTTGTTGATCGTAATTGTTCATTGTCTTAAAACTAGATTAGGTTTTGAAATTGAAACCCGGATCTTCTTTTATTGGTTGCTTTGATAAATTTAATGAATATTATAAATTACCACATGACAGCAAATAGAATTTTAATTTTGATTTCAAACAAATTGATAACGCAACATGTCACATGACACGTAGTATTCTTTTTACCAACGTGTGAAGATATTAAATACTAACAAGTAACAAGTAACAGTTGCAACTTATAAGTACCATCACTTCGTCGTAGAACACCATTTATAATTAATTATATGGCCACCAAAATGAGATGAGTTCGTTTTTCTTTTTTCTTTTTTTTTCTTTTGTTTTCTCTAGTCTCCAAAACTTGCAAATTTAATACTTACCTACATTACCTTTCTCAACTACTTGAGTATAAATCTTCATCAAGGCAATAGTAGAGTGACCGAGTCTACACCGGTTACATCACCGTCCTTTTTTTTTTATAAACAAAATGAGTAAATTAGTAGAATAATAATGTACAGCATTATTTAGGATTAATGATGTCTTTAGATGATGAACTTTGGTCAACAATATCATTTTTTAAATTTATTGCAATTAATTAACTCTTTGATTAAACAAACATGCCGTGACAAGCTCGAACCATTTTTTTTTTTTTTTTTGGAAGGTCAAAAATAATTTATAACAAAAGAGTGTAAGTGGTACTCAAAAACCAAAAAACTACAATACTAGAAAATAGAACGTGAAAAGCTAAGCAAATTATAACTTGATCGGAATGTAATCTAAGGGCTGAAAACACCAATCGTTTAGAGCATAACAAAAGGAAAGAGGAAAATGAGCTCGAATCCATTTACATGAGCTTATTTTAAATTATTCAATGACTTTCACACCTGGAATAGAATTCCTGAAAATTCAGTTATTTCGAGCCTTCAAATCTTCCAAACAACACATTGCCAGATCAAACAAAACACCTTCTTTGCCACTTTACCTTTTCGTCTTTGAATGAAGCTAAGCAAATGATCATAGAGTGAATGGTAATGAAAATGAAAGCCCTCCAACCAAAGAAGAATGCTACTCCAAACAAGGTTTGAGAAAGAGTAGTCCAAGAATATATGTTGGGAGGTTTCAAGAGAATTTTGACAAAACACGCACGCACCGTTGAAATTATCGAATGCAACTCCCTTTTTTAATAAGTTATCATTTGTTGCAACCTTATCCAGTTGTAGTTTCCAAGAGAATGCCGAGACTTTAAGAGGAATAGGTCTTGACCAAATCCTTGAGAAGGCAGCTAGACCAGATTCAAAATACATCGGTGTTTGAACGAGAGTTGGACATCGATCGAGTTGAGAGCGTACCATCATTTGATCCACTCCATTTAAAGGAATCCAAATGAAGCGTGTCTACAACACACCCGCAAATTACACTCCACAACTCCAAGAAAATATAAAATGCGTTAGAATCAAAAGACATCCCATTCTAGAACCCACGATCAACACCCTCCCTCAAAAAAACACCACAATTTTTAACAAGCCATTGTTTTTTTGGGAAGAGATACAATCTAACAAAGGAAATTTTATCCTAAGACAAAATGCCATCACTCAACCAAGGATCCTCCCAAAAAGAAATGGAGCGGACATTTCCAAGAAAAAAATTACATTTTTGTAAAAAATTATACTCTTATCTCATACTAACAGACTTCGAAGACCTCTCCATCACAAAGACATCATATTCATGTTCAAACCTCCCGAACCATTTATATTGCGAATTGCGATGAATTTAGCCAAACAACATCTATTTGCCAGATATGTTAAATCCATTTTACTAAAAATGCGGTTTATGACCCAAAATTTGAAGACTTTTTGGGTTATTGTCTGAATTTTTTTTAATTTTGTTTGTTTTATTAACTTATGAAGTTTGCAGGTTTGGCTTTTATTATTTTTTATTTATTTTTAATTGTGGTATGTATCATAGGTTCTGGCCGACTCATCTAGATGATCAAACTTCCAGCTTTGGCCTATTATTATAAGGTTAATGACATGTACATTCTTGAATTGTTTCAAATTTTGGTCTTGCAATCGCAAATCATTCTTGGCGAATAAAATATCAAACAATTGATTTAATCTCAAATGATTTCTCCCCTAAGTTTGATGCGAAGTTGATGCTAACATGCCGCCTGAAAATCCTAGTTGTCCAAATTAGAAGATGTATAAATCGATTCGTTGTGCAACATGAAACACCACTTAATTACTATTTTTGGTGCATAAACACGATTTCCCTTGTGATTTTGGTACAAGGGTGCGGGACATATGCTACTGCTGCTTTTTCATGGGTTTCATCGCCAATGGTGGTGATTGAAGGAGAGAGAAGTGATGGCGTCGGTTGGTGGGGATGCGGTGGTTCATCGTTGGTGTTGCCGAGTTGGTGATCGAAGAAGATGGATTGGTGGTGGTAGTAGAAGTTGAGTTTTCTGTTTTGCAAATGGGAGGAAGAGAGGGAGGAGATAGAGAAGAAAGGGTTGGGTTTGCACATGTGGATTTTTCAGTTTATTTTTATTTTTTCAAATTCATTTACTCTCTCCTTCCCATTTTAGTTGTCCTAGTTTTTTTGGGCACATGAATTAAGGAGAAAATAATTAAGGGTAGACAGTGTTTGGTGTAGTGATTAAAGTGAAATAAAGCAAGTAGAGAGAGTGAATAAGAAATAAAGTGATTAGAGAGAAAAAGAATAGTGAATGACACAGAAAATGAAGAGAAAAATAGGTTGAAAGGTGTAAAGTGAGTGTAATTAACCAAACTAATTATTTTCAGAAAAGGAAGTAAGATAACTGAAACGGGACATCCGAAATAGAAAGTAGGACAACTGGAGTGGGACGGAGAGAGTATTAGCAAAACGACATTGTTTTGCTCGAAGCTCTTAATTTATTTGCCATGTGAGTGCCACATCGACATATTTAGAGCATGTACTGCGGGTGTCTAGTAAGTCCTAGGTTTAAGCACTGGGAAGCGTGATTTTAATGATTGGTGGTGTTGAGTTAGACATAGGTTGATTTCTCCACTACAATGGGGTTGAGTAAGACCTAAGTCTAAACACTGGGAAACATGATTTTAATGATTGAATAGATTTTATTTTGTTGTTTTTTTTTTATTTGTAATAAATATTATAAAAATTAACTTAATTAAATTCAGAAATTAATAAATAACAATTTTATTGAATTTAAAAAAAAAAACTACAACATACACTAATTAAAAAAAATACAATAATTAAAAACTACTACATTACAATAATTTAAAAAAAAAAGGACAACTACTCCTCCCAATTGAATTTCCTTGCAAGTTTGCGGCGAACATTTTCGTACCTCGCCTTTTGCTCGGGATTCATATTCGACGTGTCGGCAATATAGATATTGAACGCCCACTCCTCCCTCGATTGCTTGTTGAGGGATGCCAACTCTTCTGCCGCCTGCTCCCGTAGCGCATTTTTGCCCTTCTTCCTCTTCTTCGCCGCTTTCGCCGCTTTCACTCCTTCGGGTCGAACCTGCAGAGTGTTTGCATCGCTCGCGGATGTGGTGGATGCGTTGCCGATGGCAGACGAAGTGTACTAGCCGGATTCATTTATCTTCGTCCGCTTTGGAGCTGTTGGCTTCTGAGGGATGGTGAAAGTCGGGATATGCCTCAAGAGCTCCCACACAGCCCTATACGGGCACGGTTTGTTGAACTTCTCGGCGTACAAATCTTGGGCCCTTGTGTATAGATCGAAGTCGTTCTCCCCGCTTCCGAGCTGGTTTTCTTCTTGGATGTACATGGCGGCGAAGTTCTGGATCTATTTCTTGGCAAGGCCCCATGCGCTCTTCATCGCACTCTTCTCTCTTGGGTGGGCGGGAGCTATGAACTCGTTGAAACAGATCATTATTTTCTCCCAAAACGCGCTTGAGGTTTGGTAATTGCTGGTGATCGCGTCCATCCCGAAGTCAACGTAGCACCTTGCGAGGTATTCAATCTCAGCGGGCGTGTAGTTAGGACCTCGTGCTGGCTTATTGTGCTCGTCGGATGAGGCCGCGACAGCTTTCCCCTTGCGGCGTGCCTTGCCCTTCCCCTTGGCCGAAGAAGTGGCCGTGCTTGATGTCGCGACAGCTTTCCCCTTGCGGCGGGGCGGGGGCGGTGGTGTTTGCTCGCGTTCATCCGATTCCTCTTGGAGGGAATCGTCGTATGCTTCTTCCTCTTCCTCTTCCTCTTCCTCTTCCTCTTCCTCGTCCTCCACCTCAACATGGTCGTCGTCGTCGTTGAGGTTGAAACGTCTGAGTCGAGCCGTACCCACTGGGGGCTGCGAGAATTGGGAGTACCCGGATGTCGGGGGTACTTGAGAGTAGCTCGGCGACAGCGAGAAGCCCGGCGCAGGCGAGAAGCCCGACGCAGGCGAAAAGCCCGGCGACTGCGAAAAGCCAAAGGACGGAGGGACTTGGAAGAAGCCCGATGACTGCGGAAATCCAGCCGACGGGGGGAATTAGCCGTACCCTTGCGGCTGTGAGAACTGCGAGAACCCAGTGGCCGGAGGGAATGCAGAGAAACCCGGCGACGGGGAAAATTGGGAGAAACCCGGCGTCTGTGAAAAACCATCATACCCTGCAGGGGCCGAGTATTGACCGAAACCGGGAGAAGATGAGAATTGGGAGCTTGGATTCGCCGGATTGGGAGGTGGATTCGCCGGATTTGGAGATTGGTTCGGTGGGATTGAACCAAAAGTTTGCGAATACCACGAATTAAACTGGTCGTCGGCCATTTTTTTGCACAAAATATGATGTGAAAGAGTAGTTTTTTTTTTAGGGAAGAATGGATGAAGAAAGAATTTTTTTGGTGTATAGAATGAATGAGATGAAGGGATATATATAGTGAAAAAATGGGATATAGCCGTTGACGGAGATAATGCATACGTTGGAAAATTTTAATTCTTTACCCTTTTTTTTTATTTTTTTATTCAGAAAAAAAAATTGACGGGGCGTGTCCCCATTTTTCACGTGGCGGAGTCGAGGGGGGTGTCGAGCGCTCGAACTCGCCATTGCCTCCCCATCGACACCGGGCGGTGTCGAACCCCCTACTGTGGTATCGACACAGGGGTGTGTCGAGTGGGGGGTGTGTCGAGCGGCTCGACACCGCCGATCGACACCGCCCCTCGTTCCGCGATGTACATGCTCTTATGCGACATAAGCAAAATCCTCAAATCTTCGTAGTCGGATATTTAGTGGAGAAGCAAAAGCAATTTGAGATTAAATCAATGGTTTGGTTATAAATACTAGTACTAGTACTCCATAAACAAACAACACTACCTTAAGTTCATTTATGTACCGTCTCTTTTTGGAAGTCGGTGCACATTATTTAGTGCAATGATTTCGATACATCTTACTCCAATTCATTGCTCATCTTGTTGCAGTAACTACAACTACGAAGCTGCGTAATATTGGCTTTAACTTTAATGCTACCATCATTATAATTTATTCCCACATGCTAGTCTTAATTTGTTTATTATTTTCCAATGCATACAAAAATTAAGTTTGAGGCTACATGAGCAGAAAACGCAATCAAAGATTGAGTGCCATTTAAATTTGATCCCCTGGTGAAGATGTGAGTTGAATTGTTCACTAAAGAATTTTTCTCAAGTGTTTAATCATTTTGGATATTTTATTACCGAATACCATTGAAAGGTGGAAAGAAGACTTTTAATCTTATTTAATCAGTACTTTAAAAACCGAACCGATGAGACTCCAGGTCATGAATCGATTGGTTCAACCGTTTCAGTCATGGTTGAATCGTTTGATAAATAAATAATAAAATAAATAATTATGTGATAAATATAAACAAGCCATAAATTTATAATTTTTAAACTAAAAGTTTATAGAATTTCTGAAAAATACACATTAAATCCATAATATACTTTTTATGTTTATTATTAAGTAAAATATAATATATAAACATAAATATAATACAAATCTAATTGAGAATCAAAGATATGGCTAAGATCGGGTTTTAATATTCTTCGGCTTGTGGTTGAGGGAGGTATTGGGTTCAAGTCCTTCAAAAATCAAATCATACTTTTTAATTTTCAAGGTATTTTAAAAAATCGAGTGGTTGCTAAAAACCGCATCCGGTTTCTGATTATTTTCAGTTTGACCTGGTTTTAGCCGGTTTGAACGGTCTGAAAGCGGTTTATAAAGACCTCTAGTTTCTATGTCCTAACCAAACTGGCACGAGCTTCGGTTCCCAGTTGAACCGGTCGAACCAAGTGGTCTTGTCCGGTGTTTAAAACACTGTGTCAGAGTTAATTTTAGGATATGGCTACGTGCTTACTTCCCATGAATTTTTGAAAGAGTTAAGTACCACTTGTATTCATTTACATTATTGAGTTTTGACCTTTCAAAAAAAAATAAAAATTAAAAAAATAGTTTGACAAAAATAAATCACAACACAAGACAAAATATAATACAGGAACAAATTAATAAACTTCCTTGAGTTGTGCCCTAATTAGGGGTGAAAGTTATGGAAAGCGGGTTTTCGGGTTATCCATACCCTACCCGTACCCGGTCGGGTATTGGGTATCTAATACCTGTAATTTACGGATATTAGATGAGTATGGGTATGAAATTTTTAGAAAATATCCTAACAGGTATACCCATTAAGATATTGGATACCCGGTCAAACATCCAGTCAACAATATACAATTATTTATAATATATAATTACTAATTTTATATAAATTATAAATATATTAATAATATCTTAAGGCCAATCTGCCGAACCTTTATCTTTCAATAGCAGATCTTTCATGTTTTCAAATTTCAACCGCTAAAAAGATAGATAGGCTATAAGTATTTTCATTTTTATTTTTTAAGCTAAAAGTTAAAACTTAAAACTAAAGCATAAGACCCTTCCGTCTTCACTATTCAGTTCACTAACTCTCGACTCTCCTCTTCCTTCATTCTTCTCCTCCCTCGGTCACTTCACGCAGCAGCACGCCCACCACCGGCCACCGCTCAAATTCCTCCTCCCATTGCAGCGCAACTCCTCTTGGGCTCCTCCTCCCATTCTTCGCTTTGCTTTTATTAATTATTAATTATTTTTGAACTTAAATATTGGCATGGAAGCCACCTAGTTACCATGCAACTTAATTATTTCTATCTTTTTTTTTCTAAGCGGGTACATCGGGTACCCTATACCCGAGTTGAGTATATCCGGTCGGGTATTGGATACTCATTCGGTTAAAATGAAAAGGGTATGGGTATTCATTTTTTGCTTATTTGGGTACGGGTACCTGCAAATGCAGGTATGGGTATCCACGACCCGTTTATTCACCCCTAGCCCCAATAAATATTAAACAAATTCAAACACATAATTAATGGCTCTAAAATGTTTCAAAAGTACCATGATACCTAGGGATGGCAATGGGTCGGGTACCTACCCATTAAACATTTCCCAAATTCAAATCTATGAAAATTTTTCACACCCAAACTCGTCCCAAACCAGATTAAAAAATAATTTTAAAACCTATAGCTGACCCGAACCCGTTGGGTAATACCCGTTTATTATCCGCTAAAAACCCGAATACTAAAAAGTAAACATCAAATAACAAAATATTATAAATATGATGAATACATAAACATCAGTAGAAAATTTCACTAAAATTAATCTCAAAGCAAAGTACTACGAACTTACAAAATCTTAAAACATAACTAGAAGATTATGTATTATCGATGATGCCGTTGTGTCGTCATATTTCGGAAGTAGATTTACAAAAGTAGGGGAGAAACATTTTTTTTTTTAGTAAATAAGTAGAGGAGAAACATTAAAGACTTAACTCTTACGGAATGTATGTGTGGGTTAAGAAAATCAAATAAAACCCTAAATCTACTACTCCCTCCGTAATTGAAAAAATGCAACGTTTGAGTAAATCGAGCGTAATCTAAATAATGCAGCGTTTCACTTTCCTTATTTACGACTCATTGCCATTACTTTCTCCACCATTAATTTAATTAAGTTAAACTAAACACTCTTAACTTAATTAATTAAATCCATTAACTAAACTAACCCAATCCAAATAAACACATAACCCAACCCAAATTTATGCCCAACCCACATCACTCAGCCCAAAATCCCCAATTATATTCCCCCAAACCCTAGAACTCTATCGGCACCGATCTCCTTCCTCTCTCTCACTCTCACTTTGATCTCTCATCCCTCTCTCAATCTCCATCTGCAAATCGTCGCCGTCATCTTCTCAATCATCTCCATCTCCCAATCTCATCTCACTCTCATCTAATCGTCGCCGATCACAAAACGATGACTCTCATTTCTCATCTCTCTCACTCTAATTTCTGCAATAGTGTGTTCATATCTCTCTGAAACCCTAGATCTAAATCGGCGCCGATTGAGTTCTGCAAATCCTCTCACTCTAATCTCTTGATTCTCAGAGCCTGGTGGCGATGCCTCTAAAAAACCTTAAACCCAAATCTGCATATGTTGATTCTGAGAGCCTGGTGGCGAGGAGCGAATCGTCGCCGCTCTACCATGCATCTGAGGTTGAATCGGCGCGGATCTATAACGATTCTCAGAATCGCCATAGCCGCCGCTCTATCACGATTCTCAGACTCAAAGCCCTTCGCCGCCGTTCTATGACGATTCCGAGACTCAGAGCCCTTCGCCGCCGCTCAATGATGGATCCCAGCCTCTTGATGCGCCGATCTATGATGTATCTTCTTCCCTCTGTGACACCATTGTGCCAGAAACACAATTCGGCGCTTTTAGTGAAGGATCAACGTTCTTGAGGAAAATAGTTCGTGATACTGAGAGCTCTGTGCGGATTCCAGAGGGCCTGGTGGCGAAGAATGTGAGCACGGTGCCGGCGAGGATGGGGTTAGGTGTAGTGATTCCCTCCAACATTTTAAGGGGAGATTTGAAAACTGTAACTTTGTGTAAATTTTTTGCACCAAAACAGCTGAGTTAGCATTAAATGCCATGTACTTTTCCCTCTTAAAATTAAAAATTTGCACAGAATTCTTCATTTCTTTTGTTTACTGGTTCTTTAAATTATTTTTGCAGTTTCCTTACACTTTCCTTTTCCTTACAGCCTCATTTCTTAATTTCAATTTCAATATGCAATTTCAATTTAAAGACAAATTTCCTTACAGTTTCAACACTTAAGCATGAAAAACTAAAACACGAAAAAAATGTAAGCAATGAAAAATTAAACACAAAAAATCTAAGGCATGAAAATACATGCAGTTTTTTTTTCTTTTTTTTGAAAACATTACATGCAAAAACGAAATTGCTGAAAAATTAGTTTAAGGCATGAATTTAATTGCCAAGAATTAAAGTAGAGAGGTTGGTGCAGTTTTTAAACAACAAATGCTAATTGCAATTAACAAATCCCATCTTCACTACCCTTATTGTCTTTTTATACCACTTTATTCCACTTTACCAGCTTTTCTTAAACTCCATGCAAACAGTAAACGTTTCATTTTTTACATTACGGAGGGAGTAATATTTATACTAAGACGGGTTTTAATATTCTTCGGCTTGTGGTTGAGGGAGGTATTGGGTTCAAGTCCTTCAAAAATCAAAGCATACTTTTTAATTTTCAAGGTATTTTCAAAAATCGGGTGGTTGCTATAAACCGCATCCGATTTTCGGTTATTTTCGGTTTGACCTGGTTTTAGCAGGTTTGAACGGTCTGAAAGCGGTTTATAAAGACCTCTAGTTTCTATGTCCTAACCAAACTGGTACGAGCTTCGGTTCCCAGTTGAATCGGTCGAACCAAGTGGTCTTGTCCGGTGTTTAAAACACTGTGTCAGAGTTAATTTTTGGATATGACTACGTGCTTACTTCCCATGAATTTTTGTAAGAGTTGAGTACCACTTGTATTCATTTACATTATTGAGTTTTGACCTTTCAAAAAAAATAAAAATAAAAAAAATAGTTTGACAAAAATAAATCACAACCCTAAAATGTTTCAAAAGTACCATGATACTTAGGGATGGCAATGGGTCGGGTACCCACCTATTAAGCATTTCTCAAACCCAAATCTATGAAAATTTTTCACACCTAAACTCGTCCCAAACCCGGTTAAAAAATAATTTTAAAACCTATACCCGATCCGAACCCGTTGGGTAATACCCGTTTATTACCCGCTAAAAATCTGAATACTAAAAAGTAAACATCAAATAACAAAATATTATAAATATGATGAAAACACAAACATCAGTAGAAAATTCCACTAAAATTAATCTCAAAGTACTACGAATTTACAAAATCTTAAAACATAACTAGAAGATTATGAATTATTGATGATGTCGTTGTGTCGTTATATTTCGGAAGTAGATTTACAAAAGTAGAGGAAAAATATATATATATAATTATAGGGAAGAGATCAAATGTAAAACCTCTTTTCCGTAAGAAATGAGAAACAATCCTATTCATTCATTTTTTGTGATCCATGGTCATTATTTATTTTGGTATGTTTTGATTAAAAATTATCCGATTATATAGATGAGGGTTAATTTTGTAAATGTCTTTCCATTGTTGACGGTTTTCTTCCTAAAATGAAGGGGTTGGATTTAGTTTAATTGTTTTTTTCTTAAATGCATGCATACACGTTGATTTTTACTGATTTATTTGCATATTTTTGTTCAACCAAATGTTTTTATTTTATTTTGAGTTATTCTTTTCAATAGGTTATTTTAACTAATAAATTGCAAAAATCAGAATATGCAACATAAGTGTTTGTTAGATTTTGGAGTGCATTATCCTAGAATCTAAAATGCGTTATAGGATAGTTTTATAGTGCATTATTTCTTCTTTTACGTTTTATGCAATTCTATGTTTTTTAATAGTAGTGTATTATGTGGAAGTGATGATATAACAATTTGTAGTGTGTTATTTAAAATTACACGATGTCATGATTTAAACTTTTAGTGCATTACCAAATCAATTATGATTGTGATGAATGATCTGAAATTTATTTGGTAAATAAGAATTTACGAATGGGATCCACATGAAAATAGGTGAAATTATTAATGCACAAATTAGTATAATCCATCAAGGAAATTATTATAGTGCACATTTTTAATTCACATACTGCATTGTATGCATATGCCAGATTTATTTTCCCAATATGTTTGGATCATGGAGAAATTTTAATTTTTAGAATCAATTTTTATCTCCCACGTATCCCCTTTTTTCGCCACATTTTGATTTTGCCGAAGAAATGAAAATGTTCAATTTACATTCATGTCCTTCTACAATTCAAATGTCGACAATTCCACAAAAATAGGATCCATTTGGTGGATATTAATTTTAATCTGAACCGTCTATTTTAGATGAATCAAGGGTCTACAATATTTCCTATTTTACACACTAAAAGGCTTTTACATGGGAACTCATCTCTCTCTCTCTATATATATATATATATTGGTAAATAAGTAGAGGAGAAATATTAAAGACTTAACTCTTACGAAATGTGTGTGTGAGTTAAGAAAATCAAATAAAACCCTAAATCTACTAATATTTATACTAATATTTATAATTATATAATAAATAATACATATAATAATATATTTTATCTTATATATGTAAATGGATTTGGTAGCGGGTACCTGGAGGTAATTACCCAAATCCGACCAAATCTGTCATGGGTTTGCATATTTCTACCCAAATCCATCCCAAAACCATTTAATATTTTCCAAACCCGTTCCATTAGAGTTTGAAAAGTACGGGTGCTCACGAAAATCCGACTCAGTGCCATCTCTAATGATACCAATTGAAAATAATAAATTCAAACTCATAATTACGGAATGTCTTTCTCCATAAATATATTGTATCTCTCGATGCACCACATCACTCGATTTTTTTTTTTGAACCCGCAACCGCTACTTTTGATGCGTATTGAGTAAATCAATGTCTTTTTTCATAGACCTAAAGAATTTTTTTTTTCGAAAGAACGATTGTACTTGAAAATTCTTATGATATAAAATAAATGTTTGCATGATTATATTTGTATAAGGTAACATTACCACTTAAAAAAAAGAGGTAAGGTTATACTTTTTTTTTTTCAATTACGAGAAGCCAATCAAACATGGTATAACTAATCTTTATCTCAAGTAACTAACCTTATCTCAAGCATAAACTCCAGTCATTGCATTGCGGGGAAAAAGAAGAAAGATAAGTATGACGGTTATGTCAATCCTTAGATGTCTTATTTTATAGGCACGAGATAAGCATGAGTGATTTCCAGATAAATTTATAAGAATTTATTGAAAGATGACTCTAATTAATAGAGCTTAGGCGAACTTCATCGACTTAATTAATAATGTAAATCGTAAAACATTAGTTACAATTATTATTCTCATATCTTTTCCTATTCTTTTTTTTTTGGAATAGTTGTTTTTGTTTTTTACAATTGTCAAATCTGACAATATTCAAATGGACTTCAAGTCTTCAACCCCACCACCACCCCCTCCACGAAACTACCTCCCATCATTCTCCGATGAGTCGAGTGTGGTCGGTCGCACCTCAAAACTCAAAAGGCAGATTTTGTACATATATATTTTTAACATTTAATTATATTATTATATTGATGTAAACATTTATTTCTGATCCTTTCTTTTGTTCTTTTCTTTTTTTTTCTTCTCTTTTTCTTTGGGCCTTAAATGCAAACTTATATTTGGGCCTTGTTCAGAAGCAACATAACTGAAAGAGAACGGCCTACCAAATTTCAACTTTAGATAGCAAGAAGTAAACTGAAAATGAATTTTTGTAATAATCTGCAAAATTCTCCGACTTTGATGTATGGTTTGAATTTATAATTTAGCTAATTATAATACTAATAATTTAAAAAATTCTAATCCCATATTCTCATATTCTCATCCAGTCAACTCCCTATCTCCTTCCGAGAAAACCCCTAAGAATTGGTCAAATCCATTACATTCAAATACATCCCTATTTACCAACCTGATTTTTTTATACATACATACATACATACACACATTCACACAAACTCGCCATTGTTGATCATCAATTCGAATCCTCCTTGATCTCCGATCGTCTCATCCATACATCCTGAAATTTGTATTATGGCGTCGGAGATCGAAGTTGTGGAGGAGGTGGAATCGAGAGATCATCAGCCGCGCTCCTATTCCAACGGCGGCGATTCGGCCGCCGCCGCCCTGCCGGAGGACGACAGCCTGAGGAACGATGTTTACACGGCCGCTGCCTATGGAGATATGGAGAAGCTCCAGAGACTAGTGGAGAGTGAGGGTTGCTCCGTCTCGGAGCCCGACGCCCTCGGCTACTACGCCCTCCAATGGGCGGCGCTTAATAATCGGACGGCCGCAGCTCAATACATTATAGAGGTACGGGGCATTTTCTCTTGCTCTTTCGTCCGCGACAATGCCGTTGTTATCATGTTTCACATCGGATTTATGAATGGTTTCTGGATTTTGGGTATTTGCATATAGTGTTATCCTATTTTACAAGAGGATATTGAATATTGATTAATTAACTACGCTAAACTTCATGCTGTACCAATGATTTAGGGTCGATTACGTCCGCCTCTGTCTTGATTTGGTCAGATTACCAAACTAACTCAGACCATTGGATAAATCCTGAACTCCTTCAGTATAAAATTGGGTGCTAGAAACTGAACCTGTAATAAAGTGAGTGCTTTTATGTTGCATATGTTGTACTGGATGCTGGGTTAAGTTAGACCGGACACACTCATTTCTTGTTAATACCATATTATTTTGTCATCTCTCTGGCCGTAAAGGGTCATCACGCCGTTTGGCCACCCAAGGGATTTGGTTGTTATAACTTATATCTACTGACCTCAAATTTTGTTTGGTAATTTGACCAATGCGTCAAGTCAATGATTTATCATTACATAGATATTGGAGACTGTGTGCGTAGCATATTTACTGCTGGCAGCTTTATAAAGCACAGTTGGAAATATTATGGAGTACAAATTTTCACAACTTTGGCTTCATGTTTGTCAAATATACACATATATATGGATCTTCAAATGAAAGGTTGCGTCTGGTGGGGGAGGGGAACAGTTAATCATCACATATAGCATATCCATTAGAGGCTTCGCTTTTTGTGGTTAAGCCTCATTGTTGTGCATTTTCAAACTTTGTGTACTTTCTACATGAGAAGTAGATGCATATAGCGCTCATCGAGAGTATACTTCTTGTTTGATGTTAATCATTCTGACAAGAGTGAAGGAGGAGATATTACATATGCTCTATTTGTAGGTGTGGTGTTTATGGATGTAAGCGGACAATAATGGCATGCATTTAATTAGTTACTATCTTTTCTTGTGTGTATTAATTTTTATAGTGGACTGGTATGAGTTATCTGATTATGTCGTGGCTACTGTTGACAGCATGGAGGTGATGTTAATGCACGTGATCATACTGGACAAACAGCTATGCATTGGTGTGCAGTAAGGGGCGCAGTTCAGGTCGCGGAACTTCTGTTGCAGGAGGGTGCTCGAGTCAGTGCAGCTGATTTTAATGGTTATCAGGTTTGTTTTACACTCTTCTGTTATAATCTGGAAATAGTGGATCAAAATTTTCGATGAACTATGCAGAAGATTAATTAGTCATGATTGTGATTTGACATTTTTCCACAAATATCACTTTTTGTTGTTTAGTCGTATTTGGTGTTTCAGACAAGGTAGATAGGTTTCTGAATTCTGATGGTGATAATAGCATTGTTTCTGCGATTATTTCTCTTGACCATGGCAACCAACAAACTCTGTTGGGGTGTGTGATTGACATTTATAATATGGTTCTTGAAGTAGATATTAAATTACCATAGGTCCATAGTATTATGTTTTCAAGCAACAAAAAGGTTTTATACTACAAGCTGCAGTCCTGAATCTCCTGATAAAATATTTTTAATTATAAAATATTTTTTATATGTATGTAACTCACAAGTTGCACGAGCCAAAATTAGAAAAAATATATTCACTTCCATTTCCCAGTCAGTTCATAAGGTTTAGTTTTGAGAATTATAGTTCTATACTAAAAGGCAATGCCTGGAATTGGTAGAATACAGTTTTCCTAGAAGTTTTATTCAAGAATTTGGAGAATGATATTATTGGCCATACTCTTGCAGTAAGTTTTATTCTGATGCTGGATTTCTTTTATATTCCTTTTAGTGATGTTTATCCAGTCTTTTTTTTTCTCCTACAATGTAAGGCTTCCCCATTTCGCATTTCTGAAACTGTACAATATAATCATTATCACACTTGCTCTGTGCAGGCGACACATGTTGCAGCACAATATGGTCAAACAGTTTTCCTTTGTCACATTGTCACCAAGTGGAATGCTGATGCTGATGTTCCTGATAATGATGGAAGAAGCCCATTGCACTGGTACTTGACAAATGTAATTGTAATTTTCTGTCAGCATGTGCAGTTATTTCCTTTTGTCTAATATCTGTATCCATTGTGGACTTCCGTTAATTATATTATAGATTTTGGACTTTTCAGATGAGAGATCATTAATAGGTTGATGGTTACAATTTTGTGATCTCTTGGATATATTTTCTGGGAATATCGTGCATGTTGGTATTAGTATTTTGGATTCTCTTAGGGGATACCTTCTCTCAGATAATTATGGATTTGGGTTCCTTGTTGCATTATGTTGATTTGGTCTCCCTTTTCGGTTGTGATCAGGATAATTTATCGCTTGGTCACTGTAAGTTTGCCATATCAGCCTCTTTTATTTTCCTTTGATGTTCTGGTCAGCAACCAATCTCTCATATATAATGTAAATATCTTCCTTATAACCTGGGACACGTCCATGGTGTCTATTTATGGATCACCTACATTGAGTTCTCTTGTAGCGTTAGCAGTTAAATTGTGATAGTGTTAAATGATGTATAAGTAGTTATCCAACTATTTCCTAAATTCCATGCTACTTTTAAGATATTCAATGTGGCAATATGCTGAACTCTTCGATTGGCGGAGTTTTTTTTTTTTCTTTTTTTTTAAAATTTTTTTGGTTGGTATTTTTTGTTCTAAGTAATTATTATTTTAAATCTGAGTTCATATGGAAACAATCCTCTGTGCCGTGTTTGTTGAAACTACTATCTTTGGAAATTGAAGACTTACACTGGCAAACAGTTGTTTTAATTTGCTAATTTTAGTTTGTAAATTTATTGATGATGACTTAGGGCTGCTTACAAGGGATTTGCTGACTGCATTCGCCTTTTGCTATATCTGAATGCTCATAGAGTGCGGCAAGATAAAGAAGGTTTGTCGGAATGCTCCACACTGGATGTATTCTCATGTTTCTCATCATATTTGTTTTTCTGTATCTATCTTGTCAAAATGGTGTCCCACTCTGATGTGTATTTTTTATCATCTAGGTTGCATTCCGCTGCACTGGGCTGCCATTAGGGGTAACTTAGAAGCATGCACTGTTCTGGTGATGGCAGGGAAGAAAGAAGATTTGATGATAACAGAAAATACTGGCCTTACACCTGCACAGCTCGCTGCTGATAAGAATCATAGACAAGTCGCATTTTTCCTTGTAGGTACTCCGGAAACTATTTCTCTAGTAATTATATTTTTGTTCTGCAGTAAGTGTTTTCTATAAACCTAAATTTTTTAGCCTCTAATAAGTAATTCAGAAAATTATAGATTTCTACCTTTATTTCAAAGTTTGGTCCTATGTTGGTGCATAGTCTTAGTTTGACCAGTTGAACCTGGTGCAAACGATTAGTGAGTTCTGGTGTCCTTAACTTGTAGTTTTTTTTTTGTTTGTTTGTTTGTTTGTTTTTTTTTTTTTTTTGTTTTTTTTTTTTTTTTTTTTTTTACCTTGTAGTTTGATCAATGGTTCATGTGTTTTCTTACATGCTCTTGAAAGATGGAGCATGCTCTACGTATAATATGATATGCCTTACACCTTGTTGGGATTGTCGTCTAGTTTTGAATCCAAGAAAAACCATTAAAGGATGTATTCAAATATTTCTGGTGGTATAATTTGTTCTTAATTATGATCTATTCTATTATAAAATGTGCCTTTGTTTTATTTTTGTGATTTTTGTACAAGAGATTGCCGACTTCGTTTCATATTTAATGTATTAACTATCCTAGTTTGTGCGTTTTTGCATATATGCAACTTCTAAGTTTTATGCTTTACTTTGATTGTTACTAGTGGAGTATTCTTATCATTCTTAAACATAGGATATTGCATTGTCTTATAATCTCTTTAATCATATACCTTTTTCCCTTATCTAAAACTAATTGTACGTGTAATTATAGTTCATTCATGCTCTTTCAATCTAGATTCTTCTCAATGTCTGACTAATCTTGACCTAAAGATTTTCTTGGATGTGATTTGCAGGGAAATGCAAGAAGGTTGTACGACAAGCGATGGGATAACAACAGCTTCCTCGGCAGGCTTTCGAAACTTGGACTTGCTCCAATTCTTTGGTGTATAATTTTCCTGATGCTTGCGACATATATACGTTCAGTTGTTACTGGTATATCCTGATACCAATCTAAGTCCTGCATTTATATGTTAATTTGTCTGTTATTCAACATAAGAATTTATGTTCCTTGGTTATACATGCAGCTTCAAATCTGCCAAAGTTAACAGCTGGCTTTGGTCTGTTTGCCTGGATGGGCGCGTTCTTGGCATCAGTAGGTCTAGTTCTATTTTATAGATGTAGCAGGTAACTTCACGATATTTTATGTGCATTATGCATTTTTGGCAAATGGTTCGCTTAGCTTGTTTTATTTTTATACATGGATCAGATTCTAACATGTTATTGCCTGAAACTTATTTTAGAAGTCTCCTAGTGGGCTTGTTTGTTAGTAATGGTGCGTTTACTTTGATGGAAAAGGGTGGAAAACAAATATTTTCACACTTTTTCCATCCTTTTCACATGTTTACTAGAGTTGTTAATTTCCATCCTTTTCCATCCTTCCATCCTTTTCACTCCAATTGTGGAAAATATTAACATGGGGGGAGGTGTGAAAATATTTTCCAACCTTTTCTTATCCTACCTTTTCTTTTCCTTCATTTTCCATACTACCAAAGTAAAGGCACCCTAAATGTTTATCTACATTTATTTACATCTGTTCGAATAATGTTAAAATCCTTTTATATTAAGATACCAATTGCAACTGATTTCTACAAGTTAAATAGGTTGTTTATGTTCTGCTTAAATGGTAATGATCTTGATATACATTTGGAAACTTTTAGGAGTTAACATTTGTACTGGACATTGTTTCCATGTTTTTGTCAGTCTTGGTGCTGCTAAAACTTACATAAACGTCCCTATCTCTCTAACAGCACTTTTTTCATATGCTGCTTATATTAACTGGATTAATAGTGAGCGTAACAATGTGCATGCTCCTAAT